>OX493331.1:1280000-2530000 GCA_950371115.1 Anania fuscalis | reverse complement strand
AAACGTGGCAACATTTCTTTTCATGAGCAATTTTACCTGCACACACCCCATGTTAGATAAGAAACCGGCAAAATAATTTTAATCTATCACGCGTAGCTCAAATTTCTTGATCAAAAATTCTGGTAATCCAGACAGTTTTCTAAGCTAGTAACTTCGAAAACTGTCGAAATATTTTGGTGGTCAAATGCATGCAGCAGTTACCAAAATAATAGGATATTTAAGTATGCTTGCGAAAAAATCTGAAAACGATAATATGATGCGCTTATCACCGAAAGGTATGGAAAAAATGTTAATTTAAAGTCCGAAAAATGAAAAATGATTTCAATATTTGATTTTAAATTTGATTTTTTTCTGTGCCACTAGCACGTAAAACGGTCGCCGACATGATGCTGAATGTAACGTCACTATATCGTTACATTAACAACGGCAACTGCTCTGTCTGCTATCTCGCCAAGGCCCAAGAAGGAGACCCTGAGATAAAAAGCCTTTTATCTCAGGGTCTCCTTCTTGGGCCTAAGTAAGCCTACTTAAAGACGGCACATCACTAAGTTTAGAGAAAATGAAAATACCTGAAAGTCGCCATGAACTGTTTTGTGATGTTGTCAGTACACCGACTCCCAGGTCATTCATACCAAAAATAATTCTTCGCAAATTTTCGATTGTTCACACTCATTTAGCCAACCCGTTTCTAATGCCACCGCCAAGCTAGTAGCCCAGAGGTATAATTGACAAGGCATACGCAAAGACTGCAGGAAGTGGGCAAGATCATGCCTAAACTGTCAACGCGCAAAGGTTAGTCGACATGTTTCCACACCATTGGGTACATTCGACTTACCACGCGCCAGATTTATGCACGTCCATATAGACCTTATAGGCCCATTTTCCGTATCCAATGGCTACCGGTACTGTCTGTCTGTACGGCAGTCGATCGTTTTTCGCGGTAGCCTGAGGCAATACCCAACATCTATATAACTGCGGAAACTGTTGCAAAAGCGTTAATTGAGGTCTGGATCGCACACTTCGGTTGTCCTACCACTATTGTAACAGATCGCGGTAGGCAATATGAATCAGCACTTTTCACCTCTCTGTCACAAATAATCGAATTCCAGCACTGTAGAACTACAGCGTATCATCCAGCGCGTAATGGCCTTGTTGAGCGTTTTCATCGACAGCTGAAAGCGGCCATAGTCTGCCATGCGAAAAGTAACTGGACAGAGTCCCTACCGTTAGTACTGTTAGGCATTCGCAGCACCTTCAAAGAAGATCTCCAAAGATCATCAACAGAACTCCCTTACGGTGAGCTTAAGACTTCCCGGTGATTTTTTCCAGTCCAACTCAAGCGGAACCACAGATATAAACGACTTCATAGCGAGACTTAAATATTTTGCTCAAAAACTTCAACCTTGTCCAGCCTCCCGTCACAGTTCAGGCAAAGTCTCTATTTTCAAAGACCTAGCCACCTGCAGTCACGTATTTTTACGTGATGATATTGTCCGGGGCACTTTACGGCCCGCATAAACAGGGCCATACAAAGTTTTAGAAGAGGTCATTCAACATTTTAATAAGATGTTAAAGGAAAAGCGATCACAGTGACTATGGATAGGCTCAAGCCGGCGTATATATTATCGACCGAATCAAATCTTACCTCCAATGAGAACTCCATACGTCTTACGAGTATACAGATTGTACAAAAGAATGGGACACTCCTTAAAACCACGTGATCAGCTGGTCATATACAACAGCTTTTCCTATAGGAGCAACATCGATATTGTTATTTTATTTTCAGATGCTCCATACATTATCATCGAGGTATACGAGTAAGTTTGTATGGAGAAGCTGAAAATAAAATTATCGATTTCGATATTGGCTCAATAGTAAAAGTTGTTGTATATGATCAGCTGATCACTTGGTTTTAAGGAGTGTCCCATTCTCTTGTACACCCTGTATAATAGCTCCTACCGCACCAAACAATATGCCAGAAACTAGAACCTAGAACACGTCCTGGCCGAAAAGTGCGTCTCCCAGATTATTATCGCCCGTAGTGACGGTCTCTGGGGGGCTATAATGTAGGATCCTTACCTATTATATTATTTTAACATAATAAATAGCTAAACCTACACATAAACTGGAGTTTAGCGGCGGGGTACACCGCTGTGATTATTTATATGGTAGAAGTGTAGGAAAGAAATGACGACACTAAATATATTACGAGTTAATATCGCGCGCGCCTCGGCGCTGATGGTAGCAAGCAAGTGACGTACGCTCTGCGTCGTGTACTAAATCGGTCTGGTTCGGGAGTTGCGAATGCGCGCGTTCGGCGATGCTCGCTGAGCGGCCGGTACAACCTAAGGCCGCCGTGCGATGACGTAGTTGCTATCAGCTGCACCGGTGACTGTTCCAGTGCGCCGCGATAATATTCATGCGCCGTGCGAAGATATGCAAAGCTATAAATTCGACTTGCAGGCTATTTCGCGTTTGTAAATATTAGCTAGAAATTACTGTTGTCTTTTATTTACGCGAACACGATACATTTAAATGAAACTACTTTTACGGATTATTTCGCGATTTATTAACATTTTATTTAACCTGACGTTTCGAACACTTTACAGCGTTCGTGGTCACAGGTAGACTAAGGTGTTATTCGTCTTTACAATATTTTGAAAAATATAAACTACCGTCACTCAGTTAATATTAATTTGTGTTCCTATCTACGCAAAAAGAGCTAACTGTATCTAGAGGTCTTGCAGTGCGGGGCCTAGCATGGGATTTCGTTAAAACAGGATCCCATGCTGGTGGTATTTTCCAACCATCTTCTCTGTTGAAATTCGGGTGTCTTCTAATTTCAATTGCCTCCCGTAACATGCGAGGAACAAATCGTCGTTCTCTTGCAAGGACTTTAGGCTGGTCAAATCGTATGAAATGGTTGGGTGTATCTAAGGCATGTTCACACACTGCAGACTTAGTATTCCGTCTATGTTTGATGTCGGCTATATGTTCTTTCATTTGACATCAAACATAGACGGAATACTAAGTCTGCAGTGTGTGAACATGCCTTAGATACACCCAACCATTTCATACGATTTGACCAGCCTAAAGTCCTTGCAAGAGAACGACGATTTGTTCCTCGCATGTTACGGGAGGCAATTGAAATTAGAAGACACCCGAATTTCAACAGAGAAGATGGTTGGAAAATACCACCAGCATGGGATCCTGTTTTAACGAAATCCCATGCTAGGCCCCGCACTGCAAGACCTCTAGATACAGTTAGCTCTTTTTGCGTAGATAGGAACACAAATTAATATTAACTGAGTGACGGTAGTTTATGTTTTTCAAAATATTGTAAAGACGAATAACACCTTAGTCTACCTGTGACCACGAACGCTGTAAAGTGTTCGAAACGTCAGGTTAAATAAAATGTTAATAAATCGCGAAATAATCCGTAAAAGTAGTTTCATTTAAAAGCTAGAAATTACTTATGTTTGTAATGTTAACATGTACGTAATATACATGTATAGGCCTATTATTAATTATGTAATTAGAAATCATATTGTTTTTATTTATTTATTTATATTAGATAGGTTTATGTGTAGGTTTAGCTATTTATTATATGTTAAAATAATATGTATAATAGGTAAGGATCCTACACATCCTAACCTGAGTCGATTTCACATTTAGTTAACCGCTACCTAACTTTGGCCATGTCCTTTCAGGATGCCCAGCAGCAAGGTATTCAATATGTAATGGCAGCTTTCTTAATAATAACTGGAATGGTGGGCATCGCACTCTCAGGGGCGTTTTGGTATTGCGTCCAAAAGGTTCGTAATATTTATTTATTTTATTTTTAGTTACATTTATACATACATACATATTTCAATATTAAAGACTTTACTGCAAAAGTATAAATTTAACAAAGGGAAAACTTAATGCTGAAAGCAAATTGACGAATGCTTAACGATAAACTAATTGATATTATTTTAGTCTTAAAGACGATTGCAATTTTTTATGAGTTTAGAAAAATAGTATTAGTGATAAATAATTAATACATTTGACTAGTTTTTTGATTTCTCTTCTTGTTCTTTACTCTTGTTCTTTTAAATTTAGTCACAGAAAAAGACAGGCTACTACCTAAGAGTTGTTGAAGAGTTCTATGAGCTCTTTACACCTAAAAGCACGAACAGGGTTGAAAACATAACCAAAATCATTATGAACGTTGGTTCTAAAGATGTGCCGGAAATTTCAAACGCTGAGTATGAATATGCTCTAAAAAAAAATTTAAAACCCCCGACTTAACACAAAAAAGCAACATATATAAAAGAAGTAAATAATAATATGTAATCAAACCCTAAGGGTAGGAATACAGGGGATGATTGATTGTTTACTCACTGATTGTAATTTTTGACCACGCATAACTTTTTATAAAGTAGTCCGATTTTGATAATTCTTTTTATATGAGAATGTCTGACGTGTGTTCAAATGACAGTGTTAAGCGACTCCTGCAAAAAATTCAGACCAATTGTTCCGAAATATGAAAACTCTGGTGGTCCGAAACCATTCCTTATTTTGGTTTTCCAATTCAGAAATTGTATAAGTAAAATAAAAAGTAATTAGTTATGTTACTAACTATCAGATACAGGGATTAAACTTTTCTGTTATTAATAGTATAACATTTATTGTTTCGGAAAATAATATTGACGATACGATGACGCTTGGATCAAAAAATTACTAGTAATATTTCTTGTAATAAATTTGAAGGGCCAAAAAGTTAAAAAATAGTTTACATATTATTTTTTACTTTTAATATGTTGCTTTTTCAAGTCGGGGGTTTTTTAAAATTTTAATTTTAGTTTTATTTTATACTTTTTATACGACTAGCCCCAAGGGCTTAGTCATTATCTATCTAACATTCACTTATGTACATACAACCTGTGACTATATAGGTGAAAAGCATTTGTAAAAACCAATTTTCAAATGTGTATCATAAAAACTAAAAAAGTTGAAAATAAAAAAATATATATAGTTATGGACTTATGGATTTTAAAATTTCTTTTTTGTTTGAAAGGGTATACTCCCGAGGTGGTCCCATTTTCACCAAGTCAGATTCTGATGATGGAATCCCTGGGAAATCAAGGGCAACCCTAAATTTTTATAGGCACAAATAATGTTTTGCATATATTTTCTGACTAAATGCAGATTTTTGGGTCTGGTAATCATCATGTCATGTTGCTGACCTGATGATGAAAGCCACAAAACTCCTTAACGGTAGAATAGGAGTTAGAAGGTAATCGTGCAAATTGTCGACAAAACGTATTTCGCAGTATGTTGAGTAAACGTGGAGATGAGGTACCAGACAGCAAATTCATTTACAGGGGCGTAAACCCGCATACCCAGTAACGAAAAAATAACAATTTACAGTTCCTTTCTCAAATTTACTTGGTATTGAACGCAAGACCTTATTTTAAGGTTACGACACCAAAATAGCCACCGTTCTGGTTTGAATGTACTTAATAAAAGTGTGAAAGGGACTTAGAACTCTTAGAACCCTAGGAGGCCAACATTTGTCAAGGTCGCTATGCTGTAAAATCATTTTTGGCGGAGTAAGAAGGAGAAAAGTAAAGCAGTTAACACTTAAAATTGTAAAATAAAATAAGTTTTATAAGAAACTAAAAACCGACATCAAAATTAAACTAAAAAGCTATAAATAATATTGACTTAAACTAACATAATCAGTTATTTTTGGAGTCGGTGCGAATGAACACATTTTAACTCTCAATGGCTTGCACCGATTCCAAAAAGTATGTTAAAGTCAATATTATTTATAGCTTTTTAAGTTTAATTTTGATGTCGGTTTTTAGTTTTTTATAAATCTTATTTTATTCTTTGATAACTTCTTTTATTTTAATGATTGTTCGAAAAACCAGGCATCAGTATCGTTTATCTTTGATTACAGAGAATGTGGACATTCGTGCTAGTCTTGAGTATGTATATCATGTTTAAAGCTGTAATCAGTTTGTTATGGATGATGGTCATATTTTTTCGGGGCATCAAGGCGCTGGTGATCATTTTGCCGCTTTTTATTGTTACGGGTGAGTGTGTGCTTCTTGTAACGGACAGGCTTTTCACCCGACTGCCAAATAAGGGTTATGTTTTTCGAGTATTTAAAAAGCCAAATTAACTTCCTGGCTCGATTTGCTAATAGAGTTAGTTGAGGGTACCAAGATAGATTTTTATCAAGAGTCACGCCTAGATATTTAGTGGTAGTCACTCTTTCAATTTTTTTTGCAATTACAATTGCTACGATGCCCATAAACGCATGTGTGTGCAGTTATCGTTAAGTCACTGGCAAGTTGATTAGAGTCTATAAAAGAGAATGAAATTTAGTTAGTTTTATTTATGTTTATAGTTAGTAGGTTAGTATTTAGCCATTTTATGACTTTTTGTAATCGTATTTTAGCTGTATGAAAAACTGATGGCCATTTGTTATTATTGTACTCTCAGTAGCCAAATTATCATTGTGCCTTGCAAAAAAAAACGACGATAACGTTTGACAGATGACAAGACGTTAAAATAGATAGACGTCAGACTTGCGATCGTTTTTGTTTGAAAAAACACATTTATGAAAAAAAAAACAGATTTGCCAGCCAGAATTGTGAGTAATTCGCAGGTTTCTTATATTTAATAAGAAACCCACGAATTACTCTTCATATACAGGGTGTAAAAAAAGTGTTAACGAAGCCTTAAAAAAAAAATTCTATACATAAAACCAAGTAGAATGCAAACAAAATAATTGCTGGGAAATGACTTTTATTTTTGGGTATCAAAAAAAATAACTTATTTCTAACCCGCAATGTATAGCGCGCACGCCACAGACTATGCCTGTGTGTGTAAGCGGATCATGTTTCTTTGTAAACAAGTTTAGTATTATCAATCAGAAGTCAATTTTGTAAAAATCTTTGAAATAAAATTGTAACTTTGAGTGTCAATGACTTGGTAACCCGTCATTTCCCAGGTATAGTATAAAAGAAAAAAAATATCGTAATAATACGTTAAATATGTGGTATTCGGTTTCGTTAAGCCTTTATTTACACCCGATATTTAAAAAGCAAATCCTTCAAATACTAACGGCCAGCTAGTATCTAAGCAAATGTTTTCGGAATCTGAGTGCACCTGTGTAGAGTTGGTTTGTTTTGCGATACTTAAGTTTTTATAAAGTACAACTCTGCTTGAACAACGGATATCTATACCCTTCTTAAAATGCTACCTACCGTTAAAATGTGCTTGAAGTGCTTACATTAATATAGTTATGTTTCATAAAAATAAAACATAACCTCAAAATCTCTATGATAACTGCTAATATCTACACACACCGGCACAATTACGGGAACACAAAAAAAGTAGATTTTTTTCAATAGCTTCAGATATCTTGACAAGTTGTTATTATTTATGCATTACTACCCTCTCTAGAAATACACTTGAGCACAAATTTCTCATTCACAAGTGTGAGAATTGTTTTTATGGCACTTTAAGAATTTGCTGACACTTAGCGTTAGCATTGCTTCTGATAAGAACTTTGTTGGGTCCTGTGCATAATGACTGTGGCTCATTCAACTGTTTATTTTTGAATTGTGTACACATTCCCGATACAAAATGAGTGATCTTCCAGCAACTACAGTGGCTAGGGCTGTAACCATGATCGAAGAGGGGCATACTTACCGCTCAGTAAGTCGAGCTTTGGGTGTATCAACTTCGGTGGTTCATCGCGTTTTTCAACGCTACAGGGAGACAGGATCTTACGTGCGGAGGCGAGGACAAGGCAGAAATCGGGCTACAAGCGCCGTTGATGACCGTTTCATCACCTTGCAAACTTTGAGGAATCGTCGACAGACCGCGGTTCAGACCCGAAATCAACTGGTCTTAATGAAGTAGGCTTAAGATCTTATGTGCCAGAAAAAGCACCTAAACTCGAGACAACTCATCGTGTAGCAAGGTTAGCGTTCGCCCGTGCGCACCGAGATTGGACAAGTGAGTGGAGTCGCGTTTTAATCACCGACAAGAGCCGTTTTTGTGTTAATTTCGTGGATGGACTGAAGTGGATGTGGAGTTGGATATAACCAAACAAACTTCACAGAAACAGTGGCATATGGTGGAGAATCAGTAATGGTATGGGGTGGCATATGTTTGAGAGCTCACACAGACTTAGTACTTATTGAAAACGGATCTCTCACTGCACAGCGATACGTAACAGAGATCTTAGAACCATATGTCATGCCTTTTGCCCCATTCATAGGCCCACATTTCGTTTTCATGCACGATAACGCGCGCCCCCATACTGCGCGTATCGTGAGTACCTACCTGAATAAGGTTAGCATTAGTCAAATGAACTGGCAGTGCGATCACCGGACATGAACCCTATAGAACATACCTGTGATATTCTGGGAAGAAGGGTTCGACAGCAATATCCAGATCCCAGGAATGTTGAAGAACTGAAACAGGCATTAGTGGAAGAGTGGAACGATTTGCCTCAATCAATGATCGATTGCCTTATTCTGAGTATGGGAAATCGTATCCAAGGTCTCCTAAGAGCCCGTGGAGGCAACACTCGCTATTAATTTTAAGATATTTTTTTGTTAATTTTGCAAAAAAATCAATTTAAAATCTCACACTCCTAGTGCCTTATTTTACAAATTTTCGTAATTAACGTTTAATTTCTTAAAAAACGGGTTAATTTGTAGCTTATTTTGATTTAATTTAGTTATTTTAAGGCAATGTGATGTGTTACTGCAGACCAAAAAAATATTAAAAATAAATCCATTAAAAAAATCAACCTTTTTTTTGTTCCCCTAATTGTGCCGGTGTGTGTATGTTTTCAGAAGTGTCCGTCACGATTTATTGTTCTTACATACAATAATTATATTGTGTAATTGAGGACTTAGAAAGGTTTTTTTTTCACTGTTGGTTCTTAGGCGAACATTTTATGGACGCAGAACAATGTCTTTTAAATTACATGTCAAGATATTTTTAAAGTCGTTGGATTGAATGCATTTCTGGTGAAATGACCGGATAGCGTGCTGTAACCACGCATTCCCTACGAACGAACCTCCCCCGAGCTGTTCTGCCGTTTGTGTCCGGGCCGACAAATAGGTAGGAAAAAAATCCACGGATCGGTCCGCGCTCGACTTGTAATCAGGGCTCGGATATCGGTATCGGTATATTTTTCGAAACGGTTTCGCCTTAAATACCTAAAAACGTATTCGTTTCGTTAATGTGCGAACGGAATCATTATAATAACGTTTAAGAAGAGAGCGAAATTTTAAATCGTTCTTGTTCATTAAAACGTTTTTAACCATTTTTAACCGTTTTTTCCCATTTTTTGGCCCTGCAATACGAAACAAAATAATTCCCATCCAATCCAATTAATCGGTCCGCTAACACCAAGCGCATTGGAATCACTGGTGTAATGAAATGAAAGCTAACTAAGTAAACAGGTTCAAACTTGTCGCGGCACGCGCTACTTCTTGCTTCTTACGGGAGAAACCTTTTTTTTACGTTATCACATTACGTTCTCATTTTGTTTTTGTTCCGAATAAAATGTTATACGACGAACCGTTCCGAACGTTTTTAAAACTTTTTTTTAAATAACGTTTCCGAGCCCTGCTTGTAATGCTCGTAGCGAGTGCGTATAAAATGCACTGTTCACGCTCGCAAAGCATCCTACTCCTGACATATTGTAACAAAGTGACCTACTACCCTTCCCTGATACATTGCAGGAATGTGGACGAAACTTATTTCATTGCATGCTTAGTTCCACTGATGTACAGCACTTTACAATTTACGTTTTTTCGGAAGTTGTCTCTTATGAAATGAAATTATTTATTTGGTTCGGTATACCCTTCTCCGAGCACTTATACACGTCCCGAAATATAACTTAGAAATACCACCTCCTCGAGACTAAATCGGCTGCTTGCTGGTGATGAGTAGAAGCGGTGCAACAAACTCAGTCACCTTTGTCAGCCTGATTCTTCAGGAAATCCATTTTACAATACAATTAGTAAGTGCGTCTTAGGCAGGTTATAAAGTCCATACAATCTTCTAATTTGTGATATCCTTTTTTCGTGTTATTTTAACTCATGTGAAGATAGTTCAACAAGAGTTTGTGATATTTTATTAAAACATTTTATATCTTTCATCATAAATGAATTACCAACTTTGTTTTAACTCTGAAGCTCGGAACAACAAGTTTATTTTAGTTATGATGGTTCGCGTTTCGGACTACAAAGCCTGTGAAGCTATCCTGTTAATATTTTGACATCTTTAAAATCTCCCTTAGAGACTCACGAGATCCAAGACGTAGGTACGTTGCACGTACGGCTCTTTTCTGCAACACAAATATTGATTTAATGTTAGCAGCTGAGCCCCATAGCAATAGACCACACGACAACAAACTATGAAAATAACTGAAGTATACTTGCCGTTTTGACATCAGTCTCAAGCAACTCGTAAACTTTCGCGTTGCATAATTAAAACTCACTGTAACGAAAATTAACCGAACGGAACTGTCAGTTAGCCTGTGACTACGGTCGAGGTCATCATATCAGCCTGTTGCAGTCCACTGCTGGACATAGGCCTCCCCCAAGGAGCGCCACAGCGCACGATCTCCCGCCCTTTGCATCCAGTCGCTGCCAGCTGCCTTCTTCAGGTCATCGGTCCATCTAGCCGGGGGGCGTCCTACGCTACGTTTGCCTAAGCGTGGTCTCCATTCGAGAACCTTCCTGCTCCACCTCTCGTCGGTTCTACGACAGACATGGCCAGCCCACTGCCACTTCAGCTTGCTACATTTTTAGACAATATCAGTCACCTTAGTCTTATGTAGTATGACCTCGTTCCGGATCTTATCCCTTAATGAGATCCCCAACATAGACCTTTCCATAGCACGCTGAGTGACGTGTAGTCGGTGGGCCAACTTGACTGTCATGTTCCACGTTTCGGGACCGTAGGTTAAAACTGGTAGAACGCATTGGTTAAACACCCAGCTTTTCAGGCACTGCGGCAGTGTCGACGTGAAGATATGACGCAATTTTCCAAGTGCTGCCCAGCGAAGTTGCACTCTTCTGGCGATTTCCCGATCTACCGAGCTGTAGTACTTGCTCTAGGTAGACTTACTCTTGGACAACCTCGAGCGTAGTGCCCTCGACGGAAATTGGTTCCGGGATGACATGTTCGTTGAACATTACCTTTGTCTTTTCAAATTCATCCCAAGCCTCACACGTCTCGAGGCAGCGTAAAGACTGTGCAGCATTTTTTGCAAATCCTGCAGCGATTCTGCTATAATAACTATGTCATTGGCAAAGCGAAGATGCGACGGTCGAGGTAACCCGGTCAAAACGTTAGGCAAATTAAAGCTTAAACGGTAAGTAAGTAACAGCTTACCTACATTAGTATGATCGCGTTAATTCCCGTTACAGTGAGTTTAAATCAGTCAAAAGCTTTATTATACAGGGCATTTATAGTTTTTTTATTATATTCAATAATAAAATTCCGGAATGAGAACACGGGGTCTTTCAATAAAAAAGTTATGCTGTAATGTAGGTATAATATGAATACCTATGAACTAGATAAGGTGATTTTAAAACCGAGGATTTCCCGGGACCTAAATCTCATAATTGCATTGAATACGGTATTTTGGCGACAATGCATAATACTATATTTTATTTTCATTAAAAAAAATGTTTCAGCTGGCGGCTTTGCCCTGGCAGCCTTTTTGATAATGCTATATAGAAAAAGACGAAGTGTTGTAAGTACCAGTACCTAACAGTAAGTATGTTAAAAGACAAAAAATATATATTATTTTTACAAATGTAAGAGTTTAATCCTGTTTGAAAATTGCACAGAGAGACGTAGTTAAATTAATAAGTTTTGACGTAAGTAAAGAACAACCCAGCAGCACCCTTTAACACGTTGACGAGTAGTGGAAAAAACGTTCCTCTTTTCTCTTGGTCTGAAGAAACAGAACCGACCTATAATACTTCAAAAGTCCACGTCGTTAAAAATAAATGAATGCAAACAGGGGCGTGCAGTGCATAAAGGCAATTAGACAACGCCTACCTGGTAAATGAAAAGAGGTAGGCATTAGGTACTTACAAATGTGTTTCATTGATGAAAATCTGTGGTTTTCATCAATGCAACATACTGTCTTATTCAGAGTGCATTTGCTATTCCAGGACTAAGGTTAAACCACTGTTTTAACGTACAAAAATCAGTGGTTTAACCTTAGTCTGGATTAGTAAATGCACTCTGAATAAGACGGATAATGAATAGGCAGAAGATACTTAAAAAGGTGTTTTATTGATGAAAATCTGTAGTTTTCATTAATAAAGCACCTGTATTATCTACTGCCTACCTCGAAATAAAACAAATGCCCGCCACTGAATGCAATAAAATCACACAACCGTCAACCACCTACGTGCGGTTTCAAAAACCACTGGCTAAACTTTTTACTTACTCAGGCTAATCGCATGCATGCGCGTACTCTCGTCGCCAAACGCAAGCGCGATCCATTTCACTGTGTAGAAAAGGTATATGGATGGGCTTCCCAACACAACACATATTTCGAACAATTTTAATTCAAGAACTTAAACTTGTGTAAATTAAAATCAACGACAAAATATTATTAATGTTTGCATAATCACATTGGATCCAAGCTATGTAATCAACTCATTAACTTAAAAATTAATAAATTATATCAACTTCAACCCCTCTATTGAAGCTTTTCTCTATTATCAAATCAAATCAAATATTTATTTGCAAGAAAACAGTTTTACACTAAGGTCTTATTATATTTGGTAAGTCAATAGTACCTATTCTGCCTGCAAGCAGACACGCAAATATTAAATTAATATTGTTAGTAAATTGAGTAGAAAGTTTTTGTTTTCAATAATAAGTCATTAATATTTATAATGTCAAGTTTTTCACTTTTTAGAAAATTCAATAACTTCTTTTATAATATAAAATATATTTTATCATGAATATTCAGATTGTGCTGTTAGCCGCGACTTTGCTCGCGTGGTCTTTAGATTATTCAATCTATCGCACACAAACATGTAAACGGTATTAAGAAGGTATCCTATAATATTATGTTATAATCCAGATCAGAATTAGGTGATATGTGTGCAGAATTTAATTCAAATTTGTTCACTACATTTTGCGTGTAAGAGTAACAGACAACCATACATTCATACTCACAAACATTATTAGTTAAAATATAAGTTATTTTATAAATGCGATAGTTTGTGAGGATATTTCGGGTGGTCACTTGCACTTGGGTGACTTTTTTTTAAATTTAAAAGTGAAAGAGATTCATTCAGGCCTATTTAAAGATATTAATTGTTTCTTTCAGCGGCGTTAAGGGCCGCGTCCGGTATTCACGCCTCAGACGCAGTTAGAAGGTAAGGTTTCAATAATTTTGACTAGCAAAATTAGTAAAAGATTCTTTTTCAAGGGACGATACATCCAGCCTAACTAGCTCCTAACCTAACCTAATCAACATATTTAAAATATACTATTAATATACTATAGATATTAATATAGTGACAACTTTTTACTATGGTTATGTCAAATGATAATATATCCCCAGAATGTCCTGTGGGACATTCTGGGGATATAATATTTTGTAATATTATTATTCATTAAAAAAAACCGGCCAAGTGCGAGTCGGACTCGCGCACAAAGGGTTCCATACCATTATCTATAAAAACGGCAAAAAAAAACACGTTTGTTGTATGGGAGCCCCCTTAAATTTTTTTTGTATTGTCCGGACGGACGGACGGAAAGACGGACAGAAAGACAGACGGACAGACAGACAGACAGACAGGGACAGCGGAGTTACTAAGGAGTAATAGTGTCCTGTTACTTAGAGAACACATACATAATGTTTAGTAAAAATAATTACGTATTTCAATATCTTGTTAAATATTCGTCTAATTAATTCTTAGCAGATTTTTGGTATCTGATGATAATGTATATGTATATATACAGACGTAGTTATTTACCTCCTCCCCTCCTCCCTTTCGTTCGGTAGTCAGCCACAGCCGCGAGCCAACATTGGAAACTAGCTAAGTGCCGCACGCGCAAGTGAGTTACTGCCACTCTCGTCTCAATTGCAACCCCTGTACTTCATCTTTTATGGTTTATTGCCGCATATTGTAATGTGATTGTTGTTTAATGAATAAAAGAATGTCATGCGTTATAATTTATTTTGTTTAGCTCAAGCGCAAGAAGCCACCGACAGGGCGCTATAAGGGGTTGAGAAAAATGAAAACGAAGATGAGAAAAAAGGAAAATCACCGTGCGAAAGTAAAAACAAACATCAATTTTAGTTCAGTGCATCTGTGCTCAAAAAGGCCTGGTTGGAAAGTTTTGAGATAGTTCTAATTTCTTTCATTTTATATGTATTTTGTGGTGCTGAATCCGAATCTGAGGTTTGCTAACAAATTTTTGTGACGCAACGTTAATAAATTCGTGAAAAAATGTGAAAAATGACTGCTATTTTCCGGAGTTTTGCTTAAAACTCGGATACTATTAACTTTTATTAAATGGCATGTTTATTGGCATTGCATCAAATTCAGATGCAGCACCCCAAACTACATCTAGAATGAAAAAAATTAGAACTACCCTAAAACTTTCCTAGCAAAAACACAACTTCACTGAACTTTTGCCGAACGCTATTCAACTCTCAAGTAATTTTTTATATGGTTTTGTGCGTGTTTTTGTCGAACATTTATTTTTTTATTAAATAAAAGTGCCTTTTTTGTTAAGTTAACTATTTTATTTAAATTATCAATTATTTTCACAATCACACCAATAATTTAGCCCCAAAATAAGCAGAATTTGTATTAAGGAGACTATATATTACTAATTATACAGGGTGTACAACAGAATGGGTCACTCTGCCACCACGTGATCAGCTGTTGATATCAACAACTTATCTTATGGGATCAGCACCGAAATTGTGATTTTATTTTCAGATGCTTCATACATTATCAATGTCAGCTAGGCATACGAGTAAGTTTGTATGGAACAGCTAAAAAAGAAGCACGCAAAGCTGAGGCAGGCGTATCAGTTAAGTCTTGACCTAAATGAAAAACCCAAAGTTTCTTGTGCACAAAATAACATTTCTTAAAACCGGGATAAAAAGTGAATGTTATGTATCATCAATCTACAGTCTTTGCCAATAGTTAAATATTTGTAAAAATATTTCTATCGGGTGTTGATGGTAGTAGTATATACCGCAACATTAATAAGAAAATACGCTGGCTGTGACAGCGAGAACCACTTGAAAGATTTCGTCGAGTTGACTAACGTCTCGGTAGCTTAGTGGTCAAAGCACTCGCCCGGTATGCGATGGACGTGGGTTCGGATCCCACCTGAGGCGGACGATTTTTTCAAGTATTAAAAATCTTAGATAAACCTAGCATGGTAATTGCTAAAACAAAAATTTTAATCTACAGGACCGGGACTATTAGATAGGTCTAATTTCAAGGATTATAATTTTTTTGTTTGTAATTTTAAAAAATAAAATAAGTGTACATGTTTTTTTTATTTTTCTTCGAGTAGTCATAAGCAGGTCCACTATCACTATTACTATGAAACTACTTTAACCTTCTGTAACTGAGGTGACTCTCTTGGTAAGTTTCGGTTGTGGTGTAGTCTGTCAGGCGTAATTTTAAATAGCACATTATATTTATTACATATAAAATATTTTATATTTCGTATGTGATTTTATTCAAAAGGTTCATTGTTTTTAAAAATGGAAGAAAAATGGAACTCTTAAAATAAAACATCATTTAATTATGCATTTATTTCATGAAATCAAAATTTTGGGCGTTTTTTGAACTAATATTCGAGAACAGAAGATAACAAATAAAATATCGAAATTTTCTCTTGTTTAACAATGATTTTCTCTTGAATAGCCTCTTTTTAAGTAAAATAACAAAAATCAACGACATCATTCGGTTTAATTATGCACAAATAAGTCTCAAATTTGACCGTATTCTAGGCAATTAAATATGACATGATTTAGAAATTGGAGAAGAACACTGCAGACATATTGTTTTTTTTTGTAAGATAATCAGTTGTATTCTGTCTTACGACCGTCTGGTGTAGTGGTTCGCGCTCCGGACTACAATGCCTGGCGGTTGCGGGTCCGAATCCCGCGAGGGGAAAATGTTAGTGTGATGAGCACGAGCATTTGCACTTAAGTCATGGATGTTTATAAACGTATTTAAGTATGTTTATCCGTTATCTAGTCGCCATAGCACAAGCTTTGCTTAGTTTGGGGCTAGATAATTGGTGTGATTGTGGAAACAATTTAATTTATTAATTTGCTGGGTAGGATGTATGCTGCAAAGATTCCTTCTTCGTGACCCTAGGGGCTGGGTTTCTGGCTGAGGCAAATCATCATCATAATTATTTTAGCCACAAAACGTTTACTGCTGAATATAAGCGTTCCTGAATGACTTACAGATTAGCCAGTTGGAAGCAACCTGAATCCAGCGGCTTTTTCCAACCTTCACCAGGCCGTCTGTGCACTTTATGGTTGGACGTCCTATGCTGCGCAGCTGGTGTATGGTCTTAATCCTAACACCTGTCCGGCCCATCAGTTCTACCCACCCACAGTCATTTTTGCTTGCTAATCCATAGGGATATGATTACTTTTCATTGTTTTGAACCTTCCTTTCTGTCATAAACAAATCTACAACAATAAGGCAAGAATCATGTTTAACACTTTAAATTACTAAGTATCAGATTTTTGTTTACATGAAGTCACGTCTGAGAGAGTAGTTTTAATATTTAAGTGAGATAACGACTGACATACAATATGACATACAAAAGTTATTTATGAGGTGACGTCTCCTAGAATTAATATTTATTGCTGTACTGACGTCTGTGGGACACCGGCACCTCATAACTCCGCACCTGCGCACTGCTCGGCTGCATTCGGATGACTGGCAGTTGGCGCTAACCATTTCATGAAGGTACTTAGCGCGGCAAAGGTACATCACGCGATACAGTGGTTTGGCAACATCGCAAGAGTTTCGCGGTGTCTGAGAGACTACCACCTCAGTCGCAGAAGGCTAAATATAACATCTGTGAAATATAAATTTATTTTCTTAGTTTCTCTTTAGTTATAAGCCGCTCTTACAAGGTTACATAAATAAATAAATAAACATTGGACAACACCACATACATTGTTCTGATCCTAAGGTAAGTAGCTAAAGCATTTGTGTTATAGAAATCAGAAACAACGACGGTTGACGCTATCACTGAGGTTTCGGGTTCGATTCCCTTTCGGGTCAATGTAGGAAACGAACTTTTCTATATTGTTTAGGGTCTAGGTGTTGTGGTACCGTCGTTGTTTCTGATTTCTATAATACAAGTGCTTTAGCTACTTATCTTAGGATCAGAGCAATGTATGTGATGTTGTCCAATATTTATTTATTTATTTATAATTTCAGACGACTTAGGGTCTAAGATCCGACTGAAGGATCAGTGCGCTCATCGTACATGCTAATAACACAATTTTTACGCATATTTTTGATTATGAAATAATTTATCTACAGGGTTACCTATGAAAATGTGACCGCTAGTATTTATAATTCATGTCCGTTATAAACGTATAAATGTACCAAATGCGCCGTGATTTTTCAGAGTCTGTATTCAAATTGCCGTGAAGTGGGCGATATTTTATATATTCAAAAAACATCTAAACGAAATTGGCCCAAAAATCAAATAACAATCATTGAATTCAAAATACTAGCGGACACATTTTGATAGACAACCCTATAGATATATATTATCTCATGTCATCATATATTATGCGTAAATATTTGGTTATTAGCGTGTACACGATGAGCGCACTGATCTTGCAGCCGGATTCCGTACCATTACGGAAACTTACCTACCGGAAATTCTTGATGATGATCGGGATGATGGCAAAAGGCCCGACGGAATGACGAACATTCCCTAGAACAATGGCCGTGCGTTGGTTTGGGATGCGACCTGCGTGGATACTTGTCCCCCCCCCCCCGCCCACGTTCCTCCCTCTTCAATCGCTGCAGCTGCCTCTGCGAAGTCTTTTAATAATAAAAATACTTCGCCTTATATAGCTGCTACCGTTTCGCGCCTTTCGGAGTAGAGAAGCTGGGACTTTAGGACCCTGAGGCCAAAAAAACTATTTTCTGAACTATCTATGTGTTTAGTAAATCATAAGCAAGCCATCACTACTCTCACTACTCTTCCAAACACTCAATCAACATATTTTGTTGTTTCAGAATATATTAATAATACTAAAGGCCTGTTTGACAATGTACAGACAACAGCACGTCGACCTACCCCAAAAGTCAAAAATTCTTCAATAGATTTTAAACTTTAAGCCTGACAAATAGAGTTCATTTTCAAATGAGAAAATTTGACATTTTGTGGTAGGTCGACGTGCTGTTGTCCGTACATTAGCTCTAAATAAGCTATATTTTATATGTGAAGAATATACACGATTTTTGACACAATCTTCAAGCACTTATATTTTCTACATATTTTTATCTTTTACATATCTTTAGTCGTACATTGTTAAACAGGCTCTAAGTTTCTTGCAATGATACACAAAAAGAAAAACAATAGAATATAAAATAATTTTACTGTTGTAACTGATCAATTATATTTGTATAGACAACAGCTCGTTATGCGAAGTTACAAAATTGTCATACATCTTCATTCGATTTTCAACTTGATTATTAAGCAAAAGAGTTGACTATTCATTTGGTACGAAAATTTGACGGTTTGTGTTAACTTGATGTGCTGTTGTATGTACATTAAAATAAGCATAAGCAATTACGGCCTTATTAATAAACATGTAGAAAACAGGCTGGTGCTTAATATTTATTTATTTATTTAATTAAGGTAAATGCAGGTATTAACGCCCCCCCCCCCCCCAATCTGTATATTAGCAAAGTAAGTATATATATTTTAATTTAACTATAAATGAACAAACTTATTTTATGAAAATGAAAACACATAAAGAATATTTTTCCCTCAATCGTATCGTCTTTATAAGCCTTCTTGTTCTATTTCAACACAACTTCCATCTTTTTTGTCTTGTCTTGATTGTTTTGAGAATATTCTCTATGAGACATTGTCAAAATGAGTTGTTTGACTTGTATCGATCAAAAGTTTTGTATGGTTTCATATAATTTATTTCATATAATGTATTTTTAGATAAATTATTTACATGCAGTTGCTTGATATCGGTAAGAATTTTAGTTTTTATTGATCCTTTAGTTTATACCATTTAAGTTTGTTTAAGTGTCATTTTACGCATCAGCCTTTCTATTTTTTTTGTCTCGCAGTCTCCTGTGACCTTTTGTCAGCTAATAAGTAAAAGGTCTTTAGGATATTTTTCTTTATTGTCGGATAGGCGATCTCACTATGCTATTCTGCCATTTTCTTTTGAAACACCCGCTGATGTAGGTATGCCTGGCGGTTTCCCCCATTCCACCATTAAAATAAACTGGTCAAGCCGAGATTCGAGGCGTCTGGGCCTACACAGGCGCCCTGAGGCACACTTCAACCAATCCTATACGCAGTCCAATCTAGGAGGTTACCATGAGCTAACTATCCACTTAAATTCCAGGCAGTCCAGTACGAATCTGAGCGATCTACTATGCATAGTACGAATATAAGCAATTCAGTTAGCTGCACAGATACTGAACTGCCTGGAATTTAAGTGGGTGGACAGCTTAAAGCTCATGGTCAACCCCCTTCTTTCGATAAGCAGTCCCTGCGCGACCGGAGCCGACCAGACTTCGTAAAGCTAAGCTTTTCTGCGTACCTGCTGGCACTCTGGAAGGTTAATTTCTATAAGTATTTAAACCTTTTTTTTTCAAATTCGGTTTTTATATAATATTGGAATACGTAAAGTTCACGAAAAGTCCATAACGCAAGAAATTTATAGACATATAAAATGTAAAAACAACGCAAAAAGACAAAGCAAACAATACGCTCATATTTCCAAACTAGATGACTGAAAATCTAGTCGACATACCGCAAAATGTAAAAGTGATAAAATAAAAAAATATATAATATTTTTCGGCGAAATTAAACATTAAGGGCCCGCTTCACAAATGTACGATTTAAGTGCCAAATAGCTTTTTGCAGATAAAAATATGTTGAGGATAAAAGTGCTTGAAGTCATGTCTCAAAAAGCGATATTGACGGTGGCGAAACGCAAAAATAGTGTTAAACCTTCATATACTGGAAAAAAGCATAAGCTCTGAATAATCAGAACTTATGTATGTCGAATCCTCAGGCAAAAGTTCCTATCAGACATGTGAGCACAAAATAGGTACGGGCAATTAGAGAAAACTCCTTTTCATAATTTGTAGATGAATACATTTGTATTCAGATAATATTACAACTTCTGACAGCAACACCGTGCAGTTCCTAAGCTCGTGTTCACTCGGCGGCGTCCAAACGAATACTGATCGATCTGTCCGCGCACCGACCCCACTTAGTTCCCAGACTCTGCGCAACGCTGCCAGGTGGCGCTTGTGTTTCTTTCCGGTGATTTAATAATTTTAGAGGGCGCTGGAAGCATCCGTAATAATGACCGGCAATGCAACGTGTAGAACTTATCCGTAGTTCCGTACATTGTGAAACATGCCGGTAGCATTTAAAAATACCTAAATAGTGATAAGAAACTAGGTTCAAGTAAAACTTAAGTAGAAAGTGTATTAAACATTTTAAAATTAATGTGATTCTTGACTCACATAGAAATTTAAGGTCTGTAGCACAATGAACAGATAACTTTGAATAAGTTCTGTATTGGCTACTTGTTACTCATCGTTAGGATAAACACTATTTTTGCGTTTCACGACCGTCAAATAACGCTATAAATGATACATTAATTCAAGCACTTATCAGTATATGTTTGCCTAAATTTTACATCTTTCTGTAAATATCAACTGTTACTTCTTTATTTGGTGTGCAATAATAAGTATCTATAGTAAAATTAAAAATAGAAATTAAATTAAGTCTATGCAAGAGACTAGATGCAGGCCGCTTCCAACCGGCCGATCTGGAAGTCACTGGGGGAGGTCTATGTTCAGCAGTGGACGTCCTGTGGCTGAAATGATGATGATGATGAGGAGACTGGTGTCTGTTTAAGGAGACCTGTATGACCAGTCCCTTAGCATCCGAACCTGGCGAAATTAGAGGATTACCAAATGTATGGTCCAAAAACTTTTCTTATAGTATCACTTGGCAAATCAAATTATCATTTGGCAAAAAAAAAACATTTTGGTTTAATAAACCAAATACGTATTTATAAAAATTTGGTTCTGAAAGAATATTTCATGTTAGTTTGATTAGCCGATTAACGCATATCAACATTGTAAATTTTGGCAAGCGCAACCATAGATATTAGCGAATCCTAAGTCTATGATCGTAACGATGATTTATCAAGTTTCCACATTTCGAAACATTGTTCACATAAAGCTGGGTCCGCAAACACGAGAACACGACGCTGCGGACCCAGCTTAAGACTTGAGATAGATCATTGTAAGTTAAGATACAAATATTTTGTTAACAAACAAATTATTGTAGCTTGTTTAAAGAAAATTTCGATAATAAATAATGAAAATACCAAATAATATTCTTTATTATTTGGTATTTTCATTATTATATATTACATTTTTTATTATTTTTTATATTACTAAAAAAACATTAGTTACATAAAAGGGTTACAACCACTACATTCAAAGTGCCAAAAGGGTCGCTCAGCATTAGTCGTCGCAGCTAGAATTACTGCCACGACACTAGTTACAAGTGTTACAAGTTACAAGTGTAATGTGTCACACTAGTGCAAGGTAGTATTATTATTATAAATATTTAGTCTCCTAAAGACATCCTCATGATATGGAAGAGCGGTTGCTTCCTAGCACAAAACATATGTATTTAGACTAAGTTGCCTAATAAAGAATTTGAACTTGACACTGATATTCTGCGGGGGCCTAGGAGGTATAATTTAAATTCAAAACACGAAATACACTTTACAACATTATTCATAAAAAAGTAATAATTTTAAAATAAAAAAAATGTACTAACATTCACATTCATTAATCAGTCCATCATAATAAATAATAATTGGTTCAATCATAATAAAAAAATAATGTCGTCAATCAAAACACAACATAGGCCAACAACTGAACAGATAACTTATATCTTAAAAAATAAAATTATAATAAAAGCTTATAAAATCACTGAGCTCACTGCCAGAGAGGATGCAATCAGAGGCAGCCACCCACCCACCTTGTCCAAAGTAGAGTTTATATTTCCTATACAAGTGCAATGAAAACATCATATTCGATTTAAGTCAAGTTGTATCACTCTTCGCAGGAGGGACTGGATTTTTCGTATATTAATTTCTCGTCTTGTCTCGCTCGACTCTTCTTGCCTCGCCTAGCCGGTGGAAAGACAGCCTAACAATACATATATATCTATTTTTTTTATTTACAGGTTAAAGATGACCAATGAGGCTAATTTAGTTGTTGCCCACGGCCTGGTAAGTTGTTAACTTGTGATGCACGTCATAATAAGTCAGGGAAAAAGTATTTTCTGTAGTATGTGCTATCGCGGGCTCCGACGCCTGACCAGTCTTAAAGCTTTAATCGCTTGCAAGCACTTCAAGCCACGCCCTACGTTCATTTATGTTTCGTGTTGAATCAAGAGAAATAGGTGTTTAGGCAGAAGCAAGCAAGCTTCTATGTATCTAATTGGTTGTAGTTTTTGTCATGCATGCAAGCATATCATGACAATTGCTGAGCGGAAGCCTTTTTGGCACAGACTAATTTTGATAATCGTCTTTGTAAATTTTTATGTGTTTTAGTGTGTCAATAAAGTTTTTTCTATTCTATTCTATTCTCTTCTAGTAAAACCTAGTAAAATGCATAACCAATCAGGGCGGGTTGGGGCGTGTCCGGCTCGATGCGTTTATACAGAAATATTTCTACAATGCGGTAAGGCGTCGCAGCCCGCGATAGTACCTACAACTTGTAACAAAATCCCTTTGGATGAACTATTATGTGTTGTTTTGTCCGTCTATCTGTCCGTCCATCTATCTGTCCCTTGAAAACAGGATCGCGTGGAGGTATCGAACTAAAATTAAACCCGTTAAATCAGGCCTGCAGTCCCTTGAATGAGGATATGACTTCTAAGTTAACATAATATAAAAAGTTACAGCCTTTTATGCCGCAAAAAAATCTATTTCGACACACTGAACTTCAAGGTAAACAAATTTATGGGGTACTTCCGTTGAAACTATGAAAGGCAAGCAATATCGACATAATATAATTCACCGAGGGAATAGCAAAAAAAAACAGACGTGTCACGCTTTTGGCTCGGTGATTTTATTATTTCATTAATAGCGTATATTATACAAAAATATTATCTAAAAACGATAATATGATCGGTTATCACCGAAAGCAATCGGAATATGATAATTTTAACTCATAAAAATGCAAAATGATTTTATTATTTGATTTTAAAGATTGAATATATTTTTCATTTCCAAAAAACACGCGAAATGGTAACCGGTGCTGAATGTGACTTCACAATATCGTAAATAAAGCAAACTGCTAAATTGATACGTGAGCTGTTTGCTATTGTATATTTTGTTACAGTACAGTAAACAGCACGTCGACCTACCCCAAAAGTCAAAAATTCTCCAATAGATTTTCAACTCTAAGCCTGACATATAGAGTTCATTTTTAAATGAGAAAATTTGTCATTTTGTGGTAGGTCGACGTGCTGTTGTCCGTACCTAGCGCGAATTTTAGAGATATAATCAAATACCAACCAAAACCACCAACCAAAGTCGCTGACATAGCCCGACGGATTAGCCGGCTGAAGTGGCAGTGGGCGGGGCACATAGAACGTAGAACTGACGGCCGAGGGGGCAGAAAGGTTCTGGAATGGAGGCCACGTACCGGCAATCGCAGCGTAGGACGCCCACCCACAAGGTGGGCAGACGACCTGGCTGATGATGATGATGATGAATCAAATACCATAAATCTGCCAAGAATTGATTATTTGATGGTTGCAAAAAACAGTTGAAAGTTGAGTTTTTTCTATTATAGTGAAAAACTCACGAACTAAGGAATTCAAAATGTAAAATTAAAATGCGTTTAAATGTACTTCACTGTTTTTTTAAAAAAATGTGGTGACCTATAAATACTAAATACTATATCATCCCACTGCTGGGCAAAGGTCTCCCCCAAACTCCTCCACCTATCTCTATCCATGGCCAACGACTCCCAATCCTTAGCAAAACTAACCAAATCGTCACACCAGCGCTTTCTGGGTCTGCCCCTGCGGCGATAGTCATCTGCTGGTATCCACTGCGTGACGATTTGGGCCCATCTATTCGGGTGCATCCTACATATGTGTCCCGCCCACTCCCACTTTAGCCTTGCTGTTTTCTTGCCTACATCCGCTGTACCAGTTCTGGAGCGTATTGTGGTATTACGGACCTTATCCATCCTTTTAATACCCAACACGCTCTTTTCCATGGCTCTTTGGCAAAGTGTTATACCCTATTAATCGTGAATCAACTTTCAAGATAAATGTAGTCGTCGTGTCGTGCACGTCGACCTACCCCAAAAGTCAAAAATTCTCCAATAGATTTTCAACTTTAAGCCTGACATATAGAGTTCATTTTCAAATGAGAAAATTTGACATTTTGTGGTAGGTCGACGTTGTTGTCCGTACTTCAAGAATCGTGAAATCAAATAAGTTTTATTGTTATTAATAACTATAATAATGTTTTTATTATAGTTATCAATAATTTGGACATCATATGGTAGAAATAAAAACCGGCCAAGTGCGAGTCGGACTCGCGCACGAAGGGTTCCGTACCATTTTCTATAAAAACGGCAAAAACACATTTCTTGTATGGAAGCCCCCTTAATGCATCCATTTTAATAAGATTATACAGGATGTAACAAAATGGCGAAATAAAATTTAAAGGACGTGAAGAGTAGTAAATGTGTAGTTCCTATGCAAAACCACAAACTCGTGCGAGTATAAATTACTGAGTAAATTGATGCTAAAGTTTTAACAAAAACTTATCGGTGACAACCTTAAATATCACATCAGCATCAGCTGATCGTGCGGCGGGCGAGGGTTGCGGGTGGGGGTTTACTAACGAATGTAGACTGCAGATCAGGGTTGTCAACACTTTCGGTAAAAAACAATTTATTTACTTAGTATGGGAAAAAAAGTTGTTTATTTTTAACTAAAACTTTTACTACTTAATGTTCACATTATATACATACATACCCTTAAATGTTATTTCGCCTTTTTGTTACACCCTGTACAAATGTATACAATGTATACAAATTATAATTTTAAGTAGGTATAATGTTTTCTGTTTATAACATGTACTTATGTATGTAAGTTATGCGTTAAAATAAATGAACAATATTATCAAAAATTAAGTTTCTTTCTTTCATTCTTAGCTTTTAGGGTTCCGTTGTCCTGACAAGGTACCTTATAGTTTCGTCATGTCCGTCTTTGATGTTTTTTATCGTCTACCCCATCGTGTGGGATATTGTTTTATAGGTCCTTTAAATTGACTTGAGGTTGCTTGCTACAAATATTTTTCGATTTTTCGATATATTAAACAAGTACTTATTTTAGTTCCAGTATTGCGTAACGGCTCAACGGTTAGGATAAAATATAGAATATTTTCTGGATGAACATAAAGGATACTTTTTATGTCAGTTGAATGTTCCTATGGGAGATTTTGGATAAACTAAAGATCACGTGAGCGAAGCCGCGGGGAACAGCTAGTATTTTTATAAATTAAAAAAGAAATCAACTATTTCATGTTCCTATGTACTTTTGTTGTTTCAGTTTCATCACTTCATCATACTCGTTTTAGGCATAATAATGCTGTGGTGTGTATTAGAGAATAGACCGAAAGAAAAACCGATCAAAAGTAGTCTCCGTCAAAGTAGTAAAGGTAGTGCTGATAAAAAAAAGAGCTCAGGTGGAAGTAAAGGCAGTAAAGGCAGTAAAGGCAGTAAGTCTGGCAAAAAAGGTGATAAAAAAAAGAAGGGTAAAGGCAAGGCATTTAATCCTTTTGCTGGGATGTCTCTTGCTCACAAGCGTGATTTTAAGGTATTTTGCGTTTCATAAAAATATAGTACTTACATACCGTCCCAAAATTACCCGGAAATTTTCTTTAAACATCCGTAGTACAGATATTAACAAAAATCTTTTTGCGTTAGATTGGTACAACTGTCATTGATTTGCGGTAAAAAAAACTAGCCTTTGTCTAGTATTTAATTTTGTTACTTATTTACATTTATGATATGCAACTTTTGTTGTCGCGTCGTTTTCTTTCAATATCGAGGTGTGGTTCATCACGAGTTCCTTCCAGCATGACAGTCAACTACGAGTATTATCTCGAAGTCATGAGGTGTTTGCGCGATGCTATTCATCACAAACGGCAATACATTTTGCAGGTACAAAGCCTGCAAAATCGTTATTGTGGTGCAAAAAGGTGGAATATACATGGGTTTTGCACCACGTTAACGCGCCAGCTCACACAGACATGACATAGTAGAATCGAAGAAGTAGGCCAACTCGAGCCTCGAACGAGAGACAATAGCCTAAACACGTAGGGCTGTCGCTTAAAGTTTATTCAATCGTGAAAATGTATAGTCAATCTTTAAACAAAACAATTTTCCCCTGCAGGATTTGCAGGGAACTATAATTTAAAAAATCAGGAGCTGACTCAATTTATTAATTACTTACCTACGTCATCATGTATCTGTTTAGTGATTTGACGAAATACAATCGATGTATAATTAATTAAATCATGGCTTGACAGAATCATGTATTGATTTAAATGAAATAAAATAATTATGAAATTGTGTAATTTACAATAAACTATTTTACTTTTTCATTTACTTACTCCATTTTTCCTAATTATAATCTTTATTTTCGTAAATTGAATATTTTTACAATAACCTCAAATAACAGCTAATAAGAGTATTTTTTTCTGTAGTAAATTGCAATTTTTTTACATAAAATATTACGTTAAAAGGACACGTTCAAATTATTACGAACGCCAGCGCAGTGGTGGAGTGGGCGCGGCGTGTAGCCACGCACGACTGGCGCACCTTTATCACCGATAAATTTTGTCAATGTGTGCGTGCGACGACGCATACGGACGGGCGCGCTCACAAAAAAACCGCGCTCGGTACGTAGGTATTAATGAAGGTACTTCTTTGATTCTACTATGGCCATGAGTAATCGTAGCTTTTTGGCCAAGCATTCCACGTCATCGCTCCGCCGACACCCTATTCGCCTATAAAAGTACCATGTGACTATTTTTTCATACATTACCTTAAATTCTTCTGGGCAAGCTCGCTCCATCGTGGATCCCATCTATGCTCTAGAGCAAGATTGGGGTCAAGAGTAAGCCCATCTTAAGTAAAAAAAAAAAAAAAAAATTGCCGCTTTGCAGAAATTGTTTCGAAACCATGGACGCGGTGAAAGAAAATACGAAAAAGTCGCTGAAAGTCATTTCGTTTTCGGTGTATAAAAAGTGTTTCGAGGGTTGAAGCGCCGGCGTTAGAGAACAGCCTCCCATCGAAGTTACTTTAAAAGAGACAAAATAAATGTGGATGATTAAAACCTAAAATTACCCTTTAGTGTTTATTATATCCAATTTCCGGATACTTTTGGGACACCAGTAGTATAGTCATCATAAAGTCCAAATATAGTGTATAAAAATACACTATCTTTTTTAAAGTCCGTTTTATCTTCAAAGCCAGAAAAGTGAACAAAAAATTACTCTTGCTGTAAATTAGTAAATAATAATGTATTATAAAAACGACTACACTAAATGACCACTTCACAAAAGTATTAAGACAAACACAAAGACGAAAACGAAAAGACAAACACAAGAGTATTAAACACATACTCATACCTTACACACAGTACATTTTTTAGTACGTTACAATAAAAACAAATTGTCTATGAATTATTAAGATTGGAAAGTGATGCTTTAAAAAAATACAATTCAGTAATTTCTTGTGATGTGACATTATTATGTTAAAAAGAAAACCTTTATAGCCGAGAAGCGAGTACGCTACCACGCACACTATAGCGTTGCCAACTCTCATATAAAGGGTGGAAGGGTCTCTATGTGACCTGTAGAGGAACTACCTTAAGATTCCCGGGTAAGACAAGCGAATTTTAGAAGATCTTAGAATGAAGATTTTTTTCTTTTAAAAAACAAAGGAATGTTTTCTTTCAGTAAAATGAACTAACTTAAGGAGGTCAAAGGGTAACCCCTTTGACCGGTATAAACATTTTTAATTTTCATTGGTTTTCAATCCTAACTCAAGGGCATAAAGTTCAAAATATGATGACAGCTATTTGGCCACCACTGGTTGAAGGTTTAAACTAGTTGCCCTCCAGGCCCCATAGATTTGTTCCACCCTGTATAATCCGGCATGGTCACCTCTCGGCTACGAAGGTCATCATTATAAAAAATATGATTTGGTTTTTAAAGGATACTAGAATAGTACATAGAACATGCATGATTTTATCGGTATGCTAACATTTTGTCATCTACTTACAATATATTACTTAAAACAATAATTAGGATTCCAAAATTACTATACTATTTGTCATTTAAAATTCAAATTGAATAAAAGCAGAAAGAGCATTAATGCATAATGTCAAAATCTGACAGAATTTAATAACTTTTATATTTTTGCGTTTCACGCTTAGCGAGCCATTTTTTTTAACCTCCAGCTATAGTTATTCAAATAATTTCACTTTTCTCTTAAATTTTAATAGCTATCTTAGTCTTTTAATAATGTAACAAAACTATAAATATTGACTTCAAAAATTTTGGCAGCACTATTATAGTTGCCGTCTCTCTTGACATATTTGTACACCCATTCCGACTTTTAAGAATAAAAACGGACTTTAATTAGGACACGAATCTCAAATTTTGATAAACTTATGAATCTACCTCCTTTTTACTAATTGTTACATTATGTCAAACCTTCGCTCTAACTAAGGGCCGATTTTTCAATAGCCAGATAGCTTCTACTGACGATTAAGTTTGTCATGTTGACTGTTTTCGTATAAAAAATTATTTAAATTTTTGTTTTAAGCAATTACCATGCTAGGTTTATCTAAGATTTTTATTACATAAAAAAAAAAACACCTGAGGCCGACGATTTTTTTGTCAAGTGTTAAAAATCTTAGAATATATTACGTCAAAACGTCAATTTGATTCGTTGGATAAAAGTTAACTGGATCATGAAAAACCGACCCTAATAGTAATTATAGTAGTTAATAAGCTGTGGCTCCCTGAATAAAACTGACTTGTGTTAGCGTAGGGCAATCGATGACGACCGATATTGCCACATTAAATAAAGAAAGTAATAATTTAAGTTGCCAGTTTGTTCACGGTTTTTTTTTACATTTAAATGCGGGTTTATGCTTTGAATAATTTTTTTGCTCTATTGTCAAAGTCAAAGTCAAATGTTTTATTTGCAAGAATACAGTAAATACATCAGGTGATAATGATAGAATGAGTCCAGTGCATTCAGCCTAATATTAGCGTGCAAATATACTATCACAATAATTAATATTAATGCATATTTAATTTATTATTATTATTTTTTTTTTTTTACTTGAGATGGTCTTACTCTTGACCCCAATCTTGCTCTAGAGCATAGATGGGATCTACGATGGAGCGAGCTTGCCCAGAAGATGCCTATTCACTCTGGACTTAAAGAGAGTCAGGTTATATGCACTCGGAAATACAGACGCAGGCAGGGAATTCCAATCTTTAGCTGTGCGCATTATAAAAGATAATGAGAAGCGCTGAGTGCAGATTATGGGTATATCAACTAAGAACGGATGGTAGCCGGCCGTGCGTCTGGATGTCCGATGGAAGAAAGGTGACGGTGGTATGAGCTCATGCAGCTCATGAGCACACTCTCCGAAGTACAATCTGTAGAAGACCGATAGGCAAGCAACTTTGCGGCGGTGAACCAGGCTGTGCAGCTTGGACGCCACCAGTTTTTTATCGCCTATTATTCTCTTGGCTTTGCGTTCCACCGAGTCAAGTGCAGCAAGTTGGTATTTCACCGAGCCGTCCCAAAGGTGGCTGCAGTACTCCATGCAAGATCGGACTTGGGCTTTGTAAAGAGTTAAAAGCTGTCCAGGCGTGAAGTACCGCTTGACTTTATTCAGGACGCCCAACTTTCTAGCTGCAATTTGAGCCTTAGACTCGATGGTGGTGCCAAAGTTGAGGTCAGAGGACAACTCCATGCCAAGAAGTTGTAGAGTGTCGGTCACTGGAACAGATGTACCTCGGAAAGTAGGAGAAAGGGTGAAAGGACTCCTTTTTGTAGAGAAAAAACACGCCTGCGTCTTAGAGGCATTGGAGCTGACGAGATTGTCATCGCCCTACAGGGAGACATTACTTAACGTCAGGCTCGTACGCTCAACCATGGCCTCTCTCAGTCTTTGGACCTCAACTCTACTGGCTCCTGCACTAGACAGATACTTCTCCGTGACAGTACTGTCATCTGCGTACCCAACAATACCTGAAGATAGCAGGTCATTAATGTGCAGCAGGAAAAGAGTCGCAGAGAGCACATACCCCTGAGGAACTCCGGCGTCAATGGCCTTGAGGTCAGAGGAGCAGCCGTCAATGACTACTCGGATCGACCGTTCTCTCAGGAAGTCAGCCACCCAGCTACAGAAGCCAGTGGGGATACCGTACGCTGGAAGCTTGCTCAGCAGACTCGCATGCCAAACCCTGTCGAAAGCCTTCGAAATATCCAGCGACACTGCGATTGCTTCGCCGTGGTTTTCGATGGCTTCGCCCCAGCAAAGCGTTACATACACTAGAAGATCCCCAGTTGAATGTCCCCGGCGGAAGCCATATTGACGATCACTGAGAAGATCATTGTCTTTTAGGTATGAAAGCAGTTTGCAATTTAGGACTTTTTCCATAACCTTACAGAGTACGGAAGTGATGGCGATCGGTCTATAGTTACCAGGGTCGGCACGGCTACCCTTCTTGGGTACTGGTTGCACATTGGCAAGCTTCCAAGATTTTGGTACGATTTTTGTCGTGAGAGAGAGGCGGTACAGTCGCGTCAGTACGGGAGACAACTCAGGCGCACAATATCTCAGCACTCTTGCTGGTATGCCATCTGGGCCACAGGCCTTGTTCACGTCTAGACCAAGAAGGGATCTACGGACCTCTTTGTTGTGCACTGTGATCTCTGGCATCAAAGAATCACAGTGAGGCATGGTGGGTGGATGTTTCGAGCCAGCGTCTAGACGCGAATTGCTTGCAAACAGATCGGCAAATAAATTTGCTTTCTCTGTTGCGGTGTGGGCAAGTGACCCATCAGGTTTCTGCATTGGAGGTAGTGTAGGAAGGCAGAAGTTAGATTCGACTGATTTCGAAAGGGACCAGAACTGCTTACTACCCTGTGGGTAAAATGCAAGTTTCGCCCCAATACGGCTGACATGGTCGAACCTAGCTTTTCGCAGCACCCTTTTGCAAGACCTGGCGGCTGTATTATATGCTCTCTTCTTTGCTCGCACCTTTCGCGCTCGCACTTTTTGATCTCGAGCTTTTACCCAAGCCTGGTAAGCTGACTGTTTACGAGCCTCAGCTCGAGCACAGTCCGCATTGTACCAAGGTCGGGCTTTGTAACCGAGCGGGATGTCGGAAAATGGAATGAAATATTCCATTCCCTGCCGGATAACAGCTGTGATCGCATCAGCGACGCATGAGGGGTCTTTCGAAGAGAAACATAACTGCCGCCACGGGTATGATGCAAAGAAAGCTCGCATCTCGTCCCAGTCTGCTGACTCGTATCGCCATACTCTCCTCGTACCCCTAAGGGTGTTATCCGGAGAAGAGCAGATCGATACGGATTTCACTACACAGTGGTCGGACGATCCCAGTGGAGCCGAGACTGAAACCGAGTGTCTGTGTGGATCAGTTGTCAGCAGTAGGTCCAGGCAATTGGGTGTATGATCAGCGATATCCGGTATTCGCGTCGCTTGTTCCACCAGCTGAGTGAGATCTAGCGCCAATGCTAGCTTGCGGGCCTCTCGCCCAGCATGGTCAGTTTTCTGGTATGGGAACAGCCACTCTTTGTGGTGGGCGTTGAAGTCCCCCAGAAAAACAAGCTCTGCTGTTGGATATCGCTGAAGTGCGGAGTCTGCCGTCTCAGCAAGGTATTCCATGAGCCCAGTCGTCTCCCGATCTCCACTGTGCGAACGGTAAACACAAGCGCAGAGAGATTTCTCTACCCCAGTGTCCACCAAAAGCCACAGCACAGGAAATTTTGACTTCTCAAAGCAACGGAGACGCTTACAGCAGATGTCATCGCGAACATACACACAGACCCCTGCACATTTCTTGAACTTATGTTCGTGAGTGTATCCAGGGTAGTTGAGGTATGCCACGTCCGACGGTGTTGCTATCTGCGTCTCCGTTAAGAAGAATAAGTGCGGCTTCTCGGTCTCCAGGTGGTGGTGGACCGGGTCGAGATTTGAGTGCAGACCTCGGATGTTGGTGAGGTGCACTTTGAGTGGGAGGAAGTGTCGCCGTTGATTAAACTTTTTATCTTTAAATTCAAGAAATTCTTTAATAGTGTAAAAGCTGTGATGTAATAACCATTTTGTCAGCTTTGTTTTAAATGTATTTATGTCATGAATTAATCTGAAGTCGTCTGGTAAATTATTGAACAGCACAATACACATATTATAGACATTTATCTTATATAAAAGTTTATGGCAAGTAGGATGATATAATTTGTTCATAATTCTAGCTCTAGTTTGCTCTACTTATTTCAGCTCGTGTTTTCCAAAATTTTGGATTGGAGAATATTGTAGCCCCGAAAAAGTAGAAGAATTACCTTGTGGCGATTATTTTACTACTGATGTATTATATGCTACTTATAAACGGCGCCACCGCTCGGGTTATTATTTATAGGGCAGGTACTCAATAGAGTGCATCATAAAAAAAAACAAAATCAAAAATGTCCCGTCCTTATTTTGTGCAGTTTCTAATAATTTAGATTTTAGACTATCGTTCTACGGGTAGTGACTTCAGACATAGCCGGCAGCATAAACTTGAAACGATTTGTTAGTTTTTTTTTCTTCAGAAATCTAGACTTATACTTACTTTATTTTTTCAATGAATAATTTGGATATTCTATTGATGTTTTTACGTTTTTATTAAATAATAATATAAATTTGATAATCATGGCTTTGCTTTTAAATTGAATGGTTGTATTCAATTTAAAAGCAAAGCCATGATTATCAAATCATTTATAAATTATATTTATTAAAGTATCTATAGCATAAATTAAAAGACACAAAACTTTACCTTTAAGTTATTAAGATAATATTAGTAAAAAGGAGATTGACCTCAAAAATATTCTTAAATTGAGATTCCACTGATAAATTAAGTGATAAAATGAAAATTTCAGAGACAAGAGGTATATTTTATGTCAATTTTGTATTTAATCAATGGATCGCTGGGCCTCTTTATTACCGTGGCACTTTTTGTTTGCGTCAAACAGGTTTGTAATACATAATTTTATAGAGCTAAGTTTTATAACTACTAACCAGTGCTCATTAAGGTATCATGTACTAGCGTACTAGAGACACCATCTCGAACTAAATGTTTCAGCCAAGAATTGTAGTATTTGAGCAATCAAGAAGCAGTTTTGACAACTTCAATTATTGACACTGACTGAAGCTTTGTAGTCCACTGGACTAAAATGCTTGGCTGAAACATTTAGTTCGAGATGTGTTCTCTAGTACACTAGTACATTATACCTCAATGCCAGTGCTACTCCACGCGCCTCAGGTGCTTTGCAGACGGCGGGGCGGGTCGGGCCGGTCAATTTCACCCCGAACGATAGCGCAAAGGGAATCTTATACTACCAACGCACACGGAGGGCAAAAAGACCGCGCAGCAGGTGCTTTGTGTTCGCGATGAGGGCAGCCGCGGGCATTGACGGGCAGACGTGGTCTTCATTGCTTCGCGGTCAGACCTGCCCGGCCCGCCCCGCCGTATGCAAAGCCCCTTAAGAATTATTAGCGGGTGCTCTTCGCTCGGCGTGAAGTAAGCGCTAATATATTCTTTTTCGGTAGATTAAAATCTAACGTGTTTCACGATGTACGGATAAAGTTATCTAAAAGATAAAATATGTAGGTAGAGGATAGAAATGCCTGAAAGATATGTAAAATATTGCTTATTAAGAAGTTTCAGAACTAATGCAGAACTTATCCGTGCATTGTTAAATAGGCACTTAGATTACAATCTAATGCGCGTTAAATTGTCAACTGTCTCAAGGCTGTCCCTGATTGGTCGGTCTTACAATAGGTTGTTCTGTGTCCAGAGAGTTAGGCATCAAACATTGGTGTCATTTTTAATAAAATAAATACACTTTTAGGTCATTATTAAGGACCTTTCAAGCAATTTACATTTTTGTAGTTTTTGAATTGAGGTACCACAAACTATAATATGAAATTAATGTAAGTCGCTAATGAATGTGGTAATCTTTTGCTTGTACGAAGGTTCTTGTGGTTTTTACTACTTTTTGGATAGAAGTAATGTAAATTTTATTATTTTTTAAAGTTTCTATACGATATTTAAATGTGGTTCCTCAGGGGCCATTGAAAGGTAACTTTAAAATTATATAATCCTTCCCAAATCACGTTTTAATCATTCTGTTAATGTTTTAAAGAATTTTTAAACTAAATACCTTCAACAAAAAAATTCAGCCAGCTGAGTAATTTTGTACAAGTGGAAAGTGTAATGTGAGGATTGAGGGACCACACCGTATGCAGCATAGCTTTTTTTTAAAGTTAAATTATTTACGAAGTTTAGTAATCGTTTTACAAAATGCATGTAACTTTTACTATAAATTCCAATTGGTAGAAGTGCTACATATCATGGGCTCTCTGTCCACATCGATAAATGCTCCTTTAATTTTTATGATCATTTGAAAAACGGAACATCAGTATTTAGTTGACGACCTCCGTAGCCGAGAGGCAAGCACGCCGGACTTTAAATGGCGCCGCCATCTCTGAGGTTCCGGGTTCGATCCCCGGTCGGGTCAATGCAGAAAACGAACTTTTCTATATTAGCTCGGGTCTGGGTGTTGTGGTACCGTCGTTGTTTCTGATTTCTATAACACAAGTGCTTTAGCTTCTTACCTTAGGATCAGAGCAATGTATGTGATGTTGTTCAATATTTATTATTTATAGTAATATTAATTTTTGATTACAGGAACGTTGGTCATTCCTGCTGCTCTATACCATTTACGGCATATTAACGACTTTAATGTGTGCTGTAATTGCAATATACACTTTTGCCACGGGTATTCCCAAGAGCATACTGCTCGTATTTGCGGTCGTTTTTCTTGTAGGTAAGTGTGTGCTTCCTTTAACGGTCAGCCTTTTTAGGGTTCCGTAGTCCTGACAAAAAAACCCTTATATTATAGTTTCGTTATTATAATATCGAAGGTTCATGGGCTATTTGTATTAAGCGACATTTTTGTAACTTTACAGGAGAGCGTTTTAAAGTTTTCGGATAAAAAAAATCATAACAAACAAAGTATCGAAATTTTTACAAAACAAAGCCTATTTGATATTCCTTTACTAAATATGCACAACTTAGCAACTTAGCTTAACAAAAAGTAAATAAATCAATTGTATTATATTAATAACTTGACAAACAACGTTTTTGGTTATTTGAAAATATTTTAGCTCAAACCTGGTTCTAAAAATAAGTTGCATTATTCTTAAATCTCAAGTCGTCTTTTCTTAAGTCATACATAATTGTCTTTCATTTAACGTTTAGGTCTTTTTTAATCAACTAAAAAAATATAGTTTTTATAAAATAAAATATATAGGTCGAATATTTTTTTGAGAACATCTAATTCCTATAATAAACCATTTTGTTTGTGAGTATCAAAAAAACGCTTAAATGCTTGTACTAAAGCTGGCCAAGATACTCTTTTAAGGTTAAACAGGTGTACGCGCCGACTTCTAATCACTCAGTCGATGTGGTTGAGGCGATATATGAGGACATTAAAAAAGCCTAAAGCTGGAAACATACTATCGGACGCGGCTTGCGGACGCGGCTTACAGCCGCGACTGATAAGTGTGCACGGTCCTCGGACGTTGCTTGCGGACGCCATGAGTGTGACCACTTTAAGTAGATTTCTACGTTTTTGATAGGTTTGTGACAAAGAGGACGATGATTTAGTAGTATTTCAGTAGAAACTCTGTATCGTTTAAATTCTGAAAAATAGTAGCTTATCCAAAATACAATTATCCAGGCCAAAAAAAAAGCTAAATAAATCACTTTGGTTGTATGGGAGCCCCCTTAAATATTTATTTTATTCTGGTTTTTAGTATTTGTTGTTATAGCGGCAACAAAAAATTTCAACTGTCCAGCTATCATGGTTCATGAGATAGACGGACAGACGGACAGACGGACAGACAGACAGACAGACAGAGAGACAGACAGAGAGACAGACAGACGGACAGCGGAGCCTTAGTAATAGGGCCCCGTTTTACGCTTTGGGTACGGAACTCTAAATAAATCTTGTCCAGGTCCCGGGGATTTCCTGTAACATAATACTGAATACGGTGATAAGCGGGTTTCTTTTTCGCATACGTTATCAAATCGCTAGCTATCTTATAATAAAACTGTTCATGCAATCAATAAGCACGTGCGAGCTCTCGCGCAGTCGGCGTCCTTCTGACGCTCGGACGCGTCCGCACCCCGTGCATACCGTCCGCGGACGTTTTCGGCTTACAGAAACATCCAGCGCGCCAGATTGCTGTCGGACGTCCGAGCGCTCAAGGTCAGCGAAGGTTACGTCCGCGACTTACGTCCGATGGTTTGCACACCTTAGTGTACATTCAATACCTAGATTCCTTTAAGTCGCGGCTGTAAGCCGCGTCCGTAAGCCGCGTCCGATAGTATGTTTCCAGCTTTATAAACAACCACCAAGACTCATTTCACTGTTGCCATCGGAGACTTCAATGCTTAAGTGGGAGTACAAAAATGCCATAGATAGCTCATCAGATGTTATCTATAAACAGGTCTGAAGGTTGGTGAGACGCGATCTCCGATGCTTCAATACCCGCCTCATACAGGAGGCGACTGAGCAAAATCGGGGGTCGAAAGTCTTTGCCCAAAGTATGGGAAGATCGTATCTAACAAAGCTGACCACCTCAAATATCGGAGCCTCACATAAGTTTCGGAAATTCTCGCCGAGATCTTCTATGGCTGGCACTTCCATGCTGCCGAGCACTTCTATGGCTGGTTATGGCATATAACCTGCCTTAGAACGCCATCGCATATTCTAACCGCCACCTGATGCAAGTATTCCTAGAAAACATGCATCAGGTGGAGGTTAGAATAGATGGCTCTAGAGCCACGCTTACACGACACTACACCGATAATTTCCCAGAACTAGACAGACGAAATGGAGGCGGCTCTCAAACAGCTTAGTAATGGGAAGGGGCCCTGCGAAGATAGAGTCACTTCAGTACTTCTCAAGGCAGGGTCGTACCCATTCTTGGGAAACTGAAGAGACTATTGGACTCCCTTATAGCCAATGCGACTAAAAATCGCGTAAAATGACGTAAAAATCTCCACAGAGTTTTCGACATCCCGTCTATGGCCCTCTATATGAAAGAAGCGTTGAAGCGCTTGTATGATAAGGCTATAAACCACCCCAATCCACTCGTAGTCAAAGCCGCCACGTTTGTCACAACAGCCAACATCGCCTTAAGCAGTTCAACTACTACACAACAGAGTAGCTCGTTTCACCGCGCCCGCCGAAAGGCGCGAGGTCCCGCCTTCCATTTCGGCCGACACAGACATGTGCTGTTTCTCCCCTGTCCACCCTTCGGACGACGGCCCAAGCCGAGGTCCGAGCCTACAGAGGCGCCCTTGAGGCCCGAAATCGGTTCACCCCCAGATCGGGCCCGCCAGAAAGGAGCCCGACGACGGTCCGGCCTGCCTAGGCAGTCCCGGCCGCGTCGGCGCCATCACTGGCGGGTTCGCCACTTGGTAGGGTGCCTTACGCACTCCACACTGGCCCGATCGCGCCCGCTAGTATGGGGCCCGACACATTCGAGCCTGGACACACTGGACCTAGGCTGAAAGCGCCTTTAGCGCTCGCCATCTCTGCCCGGTTGAAGCTGACGAGGCCTTTTCATTGGGCTGTCAGCAACAGGTCCGTCAGAAAAAAAAACAGGTTAGTCGTCGAAGCGCAGCCGAGGCGACAAAATCTCTCCTGATGATGCCACGTGAAGTGGCGAAACGCGCTTCGAGGTTTTTATGTCGGTGTTGGGTACTAGCTTTTGCATTCGTCTGTTTCGCATGCGATTTGAGAGAGGGAGGGCGGTGCTCTTTGCATGTGCCTGTGTTTGTCCTCAGATTGTGGGTTACAGGTGGTGTAATTGGGGTTCCTATGCCGGCGTAACTAAGCGGAAGTTGTAAGCAAAATAATAACATTTTCATAATTTAAATGAAACTACTTTTACGGATTATTTCGCGTAAAAGTAGTTTCATTTAAATGTATCGTGTTCGCGTAAATAAAAGACAACAGTATTTTCATAATTATTTAAAAGTGCATTTTGTATAGACATTGTTAAATTCATTCTTTCAATATATTCAATTGAATCGGAACATTGAGTAATTGCTCTAGTTTTTGGTAGCACTATTGATTGAGAACAAAAATTCCTTGTCGTCAAACCCACTGATCAAGTAATCACTAAAACATGTTTGTTTACTTTTTCTGCGAGTCAAGAAAAAACGAACTATATTAATTTTATTGTTTCAGGGTTCGGCGGCTGGCTGGTTCTCAGATCATGGAAGCTATATATACAGAAAAAAAAAGAAATTGCTGTAAGTAGTATCAGTATATTATATGACTTTAAAGTTAATTGCAAATTATTTTTGAAAACGTATTGAGTTTAATCCCTGATAGAAAATTTGCCACAGTTTAGGCGTAGCAAAAACTCGAAATTTATTAGTTTTGACATTAGTAGGAAGGTAAAAAAAGTGTTTTTTTTTAAACTTCTCATATTTAATAAAATACGTTACAATATTTCATAGAACTCTTAAAATTATACAAAATAGGTGTTTACATTCTTCGTAAATACAACGTGGAGTGCATTAAAGTTCCAATATAAATAAAATAAAAAAATGCTATGAATGGTGATAGATAAATTTAATGTTTCTCAAAATCTACGTTTTAAGAAAAAGTTCATCTACGCAAACGCATTTACCGTTTACCTAAACCATTACCAAAAAATCATTTTTGAAAACATTGTGCCATTCAGGGTTTTTTATTTATATATACCTTTTTTATTTCTTGAGTTTAGAGAAATCTCGAAGTCAATTTCCGACTTATCCAGCAGGGCTAGCATGCGCAACACGATAAAATTTTGTCGTGGCATTTTATCGACTTTTGACGTAAATATGTCGTTTTGTCTTCGACGATAACAAAGAAAAAAGCAAAATATAATGGCAATGCCGTGTTATACGAAAAAATAAGTGACTACGAAGAACGGGAGACCCTAAAAATATTAAGAAAATGGATTTGAGACGTCTGTGATCCGGTTATCGAAAACGACAAAATTTGTCTTGTCTGTCGGTGGTTTCTATAATGACATGTCTGCTTTTTTTTGTATTGAGGTTGGTTTTTTATCAGAGTTAATTTTAACAAATAAATTATACATAATTTAAGAGCAACAGAAATGCAACACCTAAAAATTATTACCGCGGTAATTTTTGCGTGAAGTGGCCACACTACCGTTTGTTCAGTGTGCGACATGAGCAGGTGCTGACCGATATGGAGTGGTCAAATAAAAGGGTGCTCGAATTTTTAAGGAATGAAATGAAATTATTTATTCTGTATATAGCCCCTCTTTCGGGCACTTATACACGTCCCAAAATATAACTTAGCCCTACCACCGCTTCGGGACTACATATCGGCTGGTAATGAGAAGAAACATCGCAACAAACTCAGTCACCTTTGTCAGCCTGGTTTTATTAAAGGAAATACAATTACAAGATAGTGTAAGTGCGAGCTAGGCAGGTTATTAAATCTATGCACTCTTGTCGTTCAAGTAATCTTCAACTTTGTAATATCCTTTTTCCATAAGGATTTTTTTAATGTGGTTTTTGAACTTGTTAACAGGCAAGTCAACGAGAGTTTGTGGTACTTTATTAAAGACTAGCAGTTACCCGCGGCTTCGCTCGCGCTAATCTAGATTTTAAAATAAACCAATGTATCTCAAATAATACTTCTAATATCATTGTTTTATACTTAGAAAATAATGAACTTCAAATATAACATTTTAACCGCTTTTCACCCCTTTTAAGGGTTTTAATTCGAACAACAACTATACATTACATTTAGTACATATTAGTACATTATAGTACACAACGCACCCACCTCTCCGCAACCGGCTTTACCTCACCCCCCCTGAAAATAATTACCCGTTTTACAGATTTCCTTAATTTTTAGGAAAACTATACAAACTAGGAGATAACAGTCATAAACTTAATAATTAAGAATTAAATTACCTACAAATAAGAACAACATTCATTTTAATACGTGTTATAGTTTTCAAGCTATGATGCGTCAAAGTTGACAGAAAAATTATAACCAGTAAGGATTGGTGACGTCTATTCTGCTTGTTAAAAAACCGGGCAAGTTCGAGTCAGACTCGCGCATGAAGGGTTCCGTAACATTATCTATAAAAAACGGCCAAAATCACGTTTTGTTGTATGGAAGCTCCCTTAAATATTTATTGTATACTTTTTTTTAGTATTTGTTGTTATAGCGGCAACAGAAATACATCGTTAATTGTGAAAATTTCAACTCTCTAACTATCATGTGCATGAGATACAGGCTGGTCACAGACGGACAGACAGACAGACAGACAGACAGACAGACAGACAGACAGACAGACAGACAGACAGACAGACAGACAGACAGACAGACAGACAGACAGACAGACAGACAGACAGACAGACAGACAGACAGACAGACAGACAGACAGACAGACAGACAGACAGACAGACAGACAGACAGACAGACAGACAGACAGACAGACAGACAGACAGACAGACAGACAGACAGACAGACAGACAGACAGACAGACAGACAGACAGACAGACAGACAGACAGACAGACAGACAGACAGACAGACAGACAGACAGACAGACAGACAGACAGACAGACAGACAGACAGACAGACAGACAGACAGACAGACAGACAGACAGACAGACAGACAGACAGACAGACAGACAGACAGACAGACAGACAGACAGACAGACAGACAGACAGACAGACAGACAGACAGACAGACAGACAGACAGACAGACAGACAGACAGACAGACAGACAGACAGACAGACAGACAGACAGACAGACAGACAGACAGACAGACAGACAGACAGACAGACAGACAGACAGACAGACAGACAGACAGACAGACAGACAGACAGACAGACAGACAGACAGACAGACAGACAGACAGACAGACAGACAGACAGACAGACAGACAGACAGACAGACAGACAGACAGACAGACAGACAGACAGACAGACAGACAGACAGACAGACAGACAGACAGACAGACAGACAGACAGACAGACAGACAGACAGACAGACAGACAGACAGACAGACAGACAGACAGACAGACAGACAGACAGACAGACAGACAGACAGACAGACAGACAGACAGACAGACAGACAGACAGACAGACAGACAGACAGACAGACAGACAGACAGACAGACAGACAGACAGACAGACAGACAGACAGACAGACAGACAGACAGACAGACAGACAGACAGACAGACAGACAGACAGACAGACAGACAGACAGACAGACAGACAGACAGACAGACAGACAGACAGACAGACAGACAGACAGACAGACAGACAGACAGACAGACAGACAGACAGACAGACAGACAGACAGACAGACAGACAGACAGACAGACAGACAGACAGACAGACAGACAGACAGACAGACAGACAGACAGACAGACAGACAGACAGACAGACAGACAGACAGACAGACAGACAGACAGACAGACAGACAGACAGACAGACAGACAGACAGACAGACAGACAGACAGACAGACAGACAGACAGACAGACAGACAGACAGACAGACAGACAGACAGACAGACAGACAGACAGACAGACAGACAGACAGACAGACAGACAGACAGACAGACAGACAGACAGACAGACAGACAGACAGACAGACAGACAGACAGACAGACAGACAGACAGACAGACAGACAGACAGACAGACAGACAGACAGACAGACAGACAGACAGACAGACAGACAGACAGACAGACAGACAGACAGACAGACAGACAGACAGACAGACAGACAGACAGACAGACAGACAGACAGACAGACAGACAGACAGACAGACAGACAGACAGACAGACAGACAGACAGACAGACAGACAGACAGACAGACAGACAGACAGACAGACAGACAGACAGACAGACAGACAGACAGACAGACAGACAGACAGACAGACAGACAGACAGACAGACAGACAGACAGACAGACAGACGGCAGAGACTTAGTAATAGGGTCCCGTTTTACCCTTTGGTTACGGAACCCTGAAAAATCGACTTTTAAGATATGATAACAGTTTTCAATGATCCAGATGCCTCATACGAGTAAGTAGATGAAGCAGGAGAAAGATATTCTTGCCTTGTATGGGGCTGAGCCAACCGAAAAAAGCTTAAACGAGCTACGATACGTCCACTTCAACAAATACGTTGGCCTGACGAGCAATACGGTGATATTATCAAAGTTACCTTCTTATTCAGCCGCAGCTCGTCAGCAATGCGTACTTTTCATCAAGTTCAAATGGTGAAGAAACGCATTGAACCCTGGCATTGAAACTGGGACTGGAAAGCGAATAATATTTTTTGTCACCCATTTATGACGACCTCCGTAGCCGAGAGGCGAGCACGCCGGACTTTAAATGGCGCCGCCATCTCTGAGGTTCCGGGTTCGATCCCCGGTCGGGTCAATGTAGAAAACGATCTTTTCTATATTGGCTCGGGTCTGGTTGTTGTGGTACCGTTGTTGTCTGATTTCTATAACACAAGTGCTTTAGCTACTTACCTTAGAATCAGAGCAATGTATGTGATGTTGTCCAATATTTATAATTTATAATTTATTTATACCACTAATTGACCAGCTTCACAGTCGATACTCAAAATTGTAACATGTAGCTGCAAGAAAGGCTGCGGGAAAAGATGTTGATGTGTCAAAACTGGATTTCGTTAGACCTTGTGCATCAATGTAAGGGCCTTATTTGCTTTGATAAAATTTTAGTAGACAATGACGACGACACTGATTCACTTTAAATAAAAACTGCATTATAAACATATTTTTTTTGTGAAAAATAATCAATATTGTTATTTCCTGTATTTAAATGTAAAATTTTTGCTAAGCGAAGATTTTTAGTAAATTTTGACGTACCATAGATCGATAGATCTTAAACTATAATTTGTATCAAAATGAATGACAGGACTTATTTCTAGGTCTGGACAGGACTTATTATTAAGTAATTAGTCTTTGACTATTTTGTCCTAGCTTGTGTTCCTGAAGGGGAAGGGTGAAGCCGGTTGCGGGGGGGGGGGGGAGAGAGTTGTGTATTTTAATGTACATATACACATGCAGGCTTAACACAGCAGCAGTTTAAAAAAATATAAATTATGCCGCTTAAAAATCTGGAATGAATATATAACAAAAAATAAATATTGGGACGTGTAAAAGAGCTTAGTTTAAGCCTATTTACAGAAATAAATTGGTTTTAATGGTATTAATCTTATTTTTTCGAGCATACGGGTCTAAATACTGTCTGAAAAACAAGGTTCAAATTAAAATGGACAACAGCAAACTATCACGCTGAAATTTTGTACTAACATAAAAAATAAATATTATTGAATTAAATGATAGTTTCATTAATATCATATTAATCTAAAATAAACATGTATGAACATAGGGGCTTATATAACTATTAAATAAAAAAATAAAAAAAACTCATATCGAAAATACGTGACCTTATCAGCAAAATGACATCAATAACTTTTTGAAAATCAAACTTGAGATTTAGTATCCAAAATTTTGACATTTAGCACTCCCATACATTCACTTAGTATGAGATTAATCAGAAACTCAGCCACCGATATAATATTATCGGTGGTTTTGTAAAGATCCTCGCCTGTGCAGGTGTAGGGACGCGCTGGGCATGACAGGAGATGTGCCATTGTCTGGGGAGAAATGCCACATAGACATGCGCTCTCCAAGCTGTAACCCCACCTGTGCATGCTCGCCCTGCTTCGGCCTACTTGAGTCCGTAGTTTATTTAGGGACTTCCAGGTTGCCCAAGGTAGATCATGTGCAGGGGGCAGTTGCTCTGATGACTCTTTATTCGGAAATATAAAGAGCATCGCCTGGTCAAACTTAACGATTACACCCTGTATATTTAAAAGTAAAGAAGCCTAATTCTGACCTATTCATAAACAATTGTTTTTTTTCAGGCGCTACCGCCGCCGCAACAGTTTTACGCGCCGCAACCAGTTTACGCGCCGCAACCAGTTTACGCGCCGCAACCAGTTTACGCGCCGCAACCAGCTTACGGGCCGCAACCTGTTTATGGGCCGCCACCGCCACCACCGCCACCGCCGCCGCCGCCACCGGCGCAAGGTTAGACCCGCCTTAAACAGCTCGAGCAGTTAGACAGTGATCAACATACACAGATCGCTCTTGCAGTCATAATCAACAGCTTGAAGCTGCCATTGATAACTGCTGGAGCAGTTGGTATTAGCTGCTGAACAAGTCACAATTTCATTTTCATTCGAATCAGTAGCAAACGAGGAATGAAGAGCGCGCGCGGGCAGAGGTACCTGCGCGAGAGCAGTCGACAGCTCGAGCAGTCAGTGTATGCCTAGCGACTGCTTGACCACCGCACCGCCCAAAGCAATCACAACTGCTCGAGTGGTTCCGTGTAGTGTACGTAGAATACAATAGTTTACTATGCAGTCTCAGCTTGAAGCTGACGATTTGAGAAAATTCGATAAGAAAAATGTTTAAAAATGACTTAAAAATGTCTTTCTCAAAATTACTTAAACCACTAGACGAGTTCGCATTTTCTCTTCATTTCCACTGTCTGAAATACGTAGGTAGATGACAATGAATTTGACTGTTACCATCGTTCTTGTTTTAAGCGAATTGCCTACTATAATTATATACACTACTTATATGGGGGAAAAAAACCGGCCATAAGTGCGTTGCCATGCGCAGTGTGGGTTTCGTAGTTGCCCGTTGTTACAACAACGTATTTCCGAAGTGGCAGTGGGCTGGCCATGTCTGTCGCAGAACCGACAAGAGGTGGAGCAGGAAGGTTCTCGAAGACCACGCTTAGGCAAACGTAGTGTAGGACGCCCCCCGGCTAGATGGACCGATGACCTGAAGAAGGCAGCTGGCAGCGACTGGATGCAAAGGGCGGGAGATCGTGCGCTGTGGCGCTCCTTGGGGGAGGCCTATGTCCAGCAGTGGACTGCAACAGGCTGATATGATGATGATTTCCGAAGAAGTCTATTTTGTATTTATTTATTGATTTTTATCTGAATCACTTTAAATATTTTCTTTTAGGAAATTTTATTAGATAGGAAATTTCCTAATACATAAATTAAACTACTATAACTCTTAAACTTATCTATCATCTTTACGTATTTTTGCTTTAAACTCGGATACTATTTAATTAACTTTAAGTAAATAGCCTGTTCACAGAAATTAAAGTACTTAAAAATCTTTACAAATATCACTATTAAATTTTTATTTTAGAGGAACCGTTTGGTCTCAAGTGCAAGTTGAAATTTGACATATTTGAGCGAGCGGTCTCTACAAAACCCACTTTTATTTTATTCGTAACAAGCTTTGTCCCGCGGCTTCGCTCACGTTAGATTTGATTTTGAGTAAATAAATGAATGTCAAACTCATTAAATAAATAAAAACCTTGATCGATCTTGGTGCTCCATTGAAACTTTGAACCCCCGTTTAACCCCTTTAGGTGGTGAATTTTGTAAAATCCTTTCTTAGCGCACGGCTACATTATAATATCTTAAAGTATATTAAATTTCAGCGGAATCCGTTTAGTGGTTTGAAAAAATTGTGTAATACCCTATTGCATTTCTATGATTAATCATCTATGTTTTATTTTCTTTATATTGTAACTTAATTGTTTTATTTACTTATAATTTATTTTGTTTAGATTAAGCGTAAGACGCCAACGACAGGGCGCTATGAGGGGTTGAAAAAATGAAAACGAAGATGAAAAAAGAAGAAAATCACCGTGCAAAAGAAAAATACTGTGATACAAAAAATACCATAAACACAACACAAAATTAAAAAAAGGTTATGACGAAGATTCTAGCAACAGTTAAGAACACGTGATACAAAGTACGTTATGGCAAATGATACAGTCTAGCAAGATCGCAAGACGAGAAATGAACTAAAACATTGATTTGTGTGAACAAGCAAAAATATGTACAAAGATAAAATCGATTTTCCTACCCCTATTGTCGGCTGATAATATTTATATTTTAGTGTTCAGCAAAATGATGATTGTTTTTTTCAAACAGTTACTTTTATTTAATAAAAGAGTCTTTTGAATTTTGTTAGTTATTTTCTGTCAAAATATTTGCAAGATTTTTTTTATGAATAATAATAATTATATTAAATTATTTGCACAATGACATCAATAATCTAGCCTGAAAATAAGCAAAGCGTGTATTATGGAGAAACATATCTACTTGACATCTATGTCGCAAGGACAGTTAAGAAAGGGCTGTAGGTTGCGGGATTTAAACACGCAATATTGCGTAGTCAGTCTAAAACGCGTATACACCGAGACATTTTAGTGGTTGTTTTCCCGCAGTAAAATGATTCTATTTCGTATGGAAAAGGAAAGAGCTGCACGGATGGTTTTTCAAGGCTCTACACGAGCTTCACGTAAACCGAAAAGCTTTCGTGCATTGGCTGCGCTTTGGAAATATCTTTGGGGAATCCGAGGGATTTTCTTGTGCAATACAAGACCAGGTTATCAAGACGAACAACTACTGACAATATATTATAACGGATATCACAGTTGACATTTATCGTGCCTGCTCGCCATCCTCCCGGTCGATTCTCTAAGAAAAACGAAACGGACTCGCTCTCAAACTCGACTTAGCCGTACAAACGAACATAGCCTCTATCTTGTTAGTAAGAAGGTTCATATTATTTATCGTTGATGAGCAAGTGCAGCGACGAAGTAAGTGCGGTTTTGTTTACAGAATCGACAGGCTGGAGAATCACTCGGTCGTGGAGTTTCGGGTTGTTACAACTCTTGCTTACACTGAGTATCTGCACAGGCATAGTCAAGCCCTGCAAGTTGAGGCTATTATCTCTCGTTCGAGGCTCGAGTTGGCCAACTTCTTTGATTCTACTATGGCAGTACTTACGTCCAGGCCTAAATGGAAAAGCATGTTACGTACATAGGTAGGTATACAAAGATCTCGACGTCTCACACGACGACGGTAACTATGCTATCTATGGTGCCTTGCCGCCATTTTACGTGCATTGTGCTATGGTGTTATGCCTACTGATCCCGCCGTAAAAAGGGCACCAAGTTGGAACCAAACAAAAATGTTAAAATGCGAATAAAATCGAAAGAACGCGCAATCACAATTTTGTGTTATACTTATTCAAACATCCAAACACACTGCATCAGTAACAAAAATGCTTGTTCATTTATAGCACGTAGTAATATATCAATTCGACTTCGCGAGTGATAGGCCGACTGCAGTTCTATCTGAGATTGTCCGAGGTGGCCTGTAAACGCAACTGTCAATGTGTGCGTAACGATATGGCGCTTAGTTCCGAGTGGAATATCTGTCTAGCGCGCCGCAGCTATACACACAGAACAAGTAAGACTCGCTACGCTCCGCATAATTTGTGTAATTTTACTATAATCATGTATAAACCATAAATCAATTATGCAAGTCAAGAATATTATAGATAGTTTATTATTATAATTGCATATATTATAGGTATTGAATAGGTATCAAAATGAAGATTGCACCTAGGAAGAAAAAACTAAAGCCATAGGTAATTTGACCTTATATGACGTCATTGTGTTTTGCCAACTCTTTCTTTGGTGTGACAACACGTTTTTTTAATTTTTAAAGGAAGCTAATCAAAATAGTATAGAACTACTTTTATAAAGAATTTCAAAATTATTTTGTCCCTTTTCTTTTCTGTAAAAATTAGATTAATACTTTAAAATTATTTTCTCTTTTCTTTTCTTTAAAAATTTGAGTAATAAACATAACTAGTGTGGTGTGGATGGCAAGAAAAAAAAAACAGTTTGAATTGCTATATCTATAATTAGACTGACATTTGACATTCACAAAACTTATATATGACGATCTCCGTAGCCGAGAGGCGAGTACGCCGAACTTTAAGTGGCGCCGCCATCTCTGAGGTTCCGGGTTCGATCCCCGGTCGGGTCAATGTAGAAAACGAACTTTTCCATATTGGCTCGGGTCTGGGTGTTGTGGTACCGTCGTTGTTTCTGATTTCTATAACACAAGTGCTTTAGCTACTTACCTTAGGATCAGAGCAATGTATGTGATGTTGTCCAATATTTATATTTATATTTATGTAATAATTTATTTTATTTGCCTATTTCAAAATCAAGTTAGTCATTCAAATCAGTGTAAAGTTTTGGCCAAACCAATGTGTTTAACCTGTGCGTGCGCATTGGCGTGCGCGTTGGTTTTCAGATCGTGCAATAGCATATTTTGTATCGACGAGTTCAAACCATAGACTTAGGTTTCGCTATCTATGGCTCAAACCGGTGCGTCTTACAGCTTGATATACAGGCTTACGCACGCGCGATCATGGGCAGCCGCGTTCATTTGACGTGACAGTCTCACAGACAGATTTTGCGCTACTATAATAATATAAATAATTACGTTTAAAGCTACAATTTTTTTTCCAATAAGCAATAAGTGCAACCACCTTGGTTTTTTTCTTTCCATCATCTTCAAATAAATACAAATAAATTTAAATTTAAAAGTAAAGTTCATCATCATCATCATCAATATAATTAAGAATAAAGATTAATTCCACGATATTTTAGAGCATTCAATGAATTCTCCTTCTTCGTAGATTTATTATAATAAGCAAAACAAAAAATGACATGGGAAATATTGTATTACGCATTGCTTCGTATTGCGATTTCCATTTTGGGTATTAGACCGAGCCTAAGCTTCTTGGTGCGAGCTGGCTTTTTGCCTCTTCTTGTATATCGGGTGTAAAAAAAGGCTTAACCAAGCCGAATACCACATATTCTACGTATTATTACGATAATTTTTTTCTTTTTCACTATACCTGGGAAATGACGGGTTACAGAGTTATTGACAGTCAAAGTTACAATTTTTTTTCAAAGATTTTTACAAAATTGACTTCTGTTTGATAATACTAAACTTTTTTACAAAGAAACATGATAAAAATTTTCAGTGCTTCTTTCATAAAAGGCCTTTAAAGGGCACAGCCGGCAATGAATCGTGCGCAGCGCTCTCGCGCCACCCGCTCGCCCGCCGACCGCTTACACACACAGGCATAGTCTGTGGCGTGCGCGCTATATATTGCGGGTTAGAAATAAGTTATTTTTTTTTGATACCCAAAAATAAAAGTCATTTCCCAGCAATTATTTTTTTTGCATTCTACTTGGTTTTATGTATAGAATTCGTGGTTTAAGGCTTCGTTAAGCCTTTCTTTACACCCTGTATATCTTTGCCTAGGTCTTTTCTCTATGGTTGGCTCTAGCTCTTCTTGGCTCTAGTTTATTTGATCAGTGGGCTATATGAGAAATAACAGTTATTTTTAAAAAATACGAAATGTTAAAATGATTTCGTGACTCATTTCGTTGCAAGTCCTAGTATCATAATGTGGTCATGTAGTGATTATTTGATCAGTATTTAATTGATCAGTGATCAGTATAAAAATGTATATCCGTGACTAGTGATCAGTGCCAGTATTTTATGGTTTCATTTTTACAAATTTTTGTAATAAAAGCAGTTAAATTGGATTGGCAAGTATTTTAGTTTCTTCCTATACTTTAGTTTATTTCATTTCAGTTTCAGTTATTTTACCTTTTATTTATTCTTTGGCACGGTTACAAACTACAAAGCAAGCAGTACAATAAACTAGCCGTACTACTATTATACATGATTAAACTTCAATTACTACCGAGCACAATATTATACTTAAATGTATTAATTAGTCGAATGTGTTCAATAACAGTTCTGTGTCACCTGTTAGAAAGAAGCATACCAATGTACTCGGAACACTTGATACTTTTTTTTAATGAATTCAAGCTCTGATGAAATATTAAAGGACCTTGATATTTAGATAAAAGATTAAAGTTTCTACATATACTCAACAATGGCTGTTATGAAACACATTATTTCTAGCTAAAAGTATATAAAATAAATGCTGCATACGGTATGACTTACGTAAACATCTGAGTGGAAAGTCATCAGTCTATCAGTATATTATGCCGTCAACTCTTTACTCATAGCCTGCTTCTGAAGACGCAAACAAACTTTTTCTGTATCGACTCAAGCCTGTTAATATGGTTATCATAACAAGGCGACCATATTGTGCAACAACATTCACGAATACTTCGCACGAGCGAAGTAGTTATACAGAATTATTATGCTTCTACTTTTTGTAATCGTTTGGTTACTCGATTTATAAAAGCCATGGTTCTCCTAGCTCTTATGCCCTCTACGGACGTAAAAACAATATTTTTACGTCCGTGCCCGAGTCATAATGTACCTTAAAAGAAAGCTTAGTGTCAAACCAGATAACTAGATCTCGAACGAACTCCACTTGTTTCAATGGCACGGCCAGAATATATATTGAAAGACTGTCACATTTCTTTTCTTGGTAAATATGATGACTTGATTTTTTAAAATATTTAAAGACAAATTTATTATTAATACTGGCCGGTACGTGGACTCTATTCCAGAACCTTTCTGCCCCATCAGCCGTCAGTTCTACGTGCTATGTGCCCCGCCCACTGCCACATTAGCTTGCTATTGCCCGGGATATGTCAGAGACTTTTGTTCGTTCACGGACAGCAAGCGCAGTGTGGGACGTCCGTCCACCCACAAGGTGGACAGATGACCTTGTAAAGATTGCAGGAAGCCGCTGGATGCAGGCCCCTACCAACCGGCCGATATGGAAGTCACTAGGGAGGCCTATGATCAGTAATGGACGTCCTGTGGGTAAAATGATGATGATGAAGATAGTGATATTGTTAACACACCAGCCGGTAATAGCATTGACATTCTTACGTCTCAGCCCTGCTTAACTAGGCTCAGTAGAAATTTTATTTTAATGCGGTTTCCTGTGACTGTTTAGCAGTTAATAAGTGAAAGGGGCTTTATGAAATTTTCTGTTTTTCTCGGTTAGATGATCTCATTATGCTATCCTTCCATATTGCCTACATCACTTAGGCCATTATAAAAAAACATTTGATACTTCATTCATTCAATTCTCTTGTTTGTTCGTTCAAAAATTGGAGCTTGCATTCTGATACAAGTGACAAAAACATCAAATCCTGTTTAAATTAAGTTGTATCGCTTTTCACAGGAGGGACTGGATTTTCTGACATTGCTACTAATATCTCTTCTCGACTCGTCTTGCCTGCTTAACAATAATATAGTTTTCGTTTCTACTTACAGATTGAAGATGGCTTATGTTCTTATTGGTGCTACCATGGTAAGTGACTACTAGTAGTCAGGGAAAAAGTATTTTTCTACGTAGTATGTACAAACTTTTAATAAAATCTATTCGGATGTACCTGTTGTGTGTTGTTTTGCCAGTCTGTCTGTCCTTCCACATGTCCCTTGACAACAAGAACGCCTGGGTTCATCCAATTGATATTAATACCGTTAACTCAGGCGTACAGTCCCTGGAATGAAATTGTGATTTCGAAATTTTAATCATACTAGCAAAAAGCTGAGCTTTGTAAGGGGTCCCGTGGGTTTTCTACCTAGGGGAGGGGAAGGGCTACCAACTGATATCACCCCTTCCTCTCGAAAATTAAGACATATGGATAACTGAAAAGAGAATGCCCAAGTGACTAAAGGATTTAGTATCGCTATAAAAATGTGCACTATTGTAATATAGATCAATTTATTGTTTGATTATAGCACTTTTTAGTAAGGGTTTTATTTTGAGCAATTCTCCGAGTGTCGTTTTGTTTTTGAATTTAATTTACTACGAATAACCTTATGATGATAAATCTTCAGACATCACCGTGCCATGAACTTACAGAATGCAATTATAAACAGAATAAGACTATTTACTGGTGTGGATGAAATTCAAGATGCAAGAATTTTGTATTATCATTAACTTTTAATAAGTAATGCGAAAGCAAATACCGTAGTCGAAGTGAACAATGAATACACCTTCGATCTAGATTTTCTACGGCATATTAAAATTAGTTCGGAAGTGCCATCTCTCTTTTTTATATTGGAACAGGTGTCGACGCTTGACTCGCACAATTCCATACTTAAACATGCATACAAATCCTTGTTAATACTGGTAGTGCCCATATAACGGTACTTGATAGGTTTTCTACGGTGGGAAACTTTCTGCCAACCTTTACAGTCATCAGTTTCAGGTTCAGCAACCGAAAAAGCAACTTTTCTACCCTCCATAGTCATTTCATCAGTCAAACGGCTTTTGTTTTTGTTAACGATACAAACAGCTGATTGCGGCAGCACCGAGGCCGAGGCTCGTGCAGGTGACGTCACGGCCGGCCGCAGCGGTCCGGTTGGACTCCGCTCAGCGTTCGCCGCGGTACCGCTGTCAACTAGGTACGGGGATGTTGTGGCTTCACCGTCTACCGTCATTGTTTTTCCAAATTGCGGTACATTATTTTCATGTCCGTTTCTCGATGTTTCTTCAGTATTGCTATTACATTCATCTGTCAATGAGTTAATTGCGTGGGATAGTCCTTCAAGTTAAATTTTGAAGTCGGTTTTTAGTTTTTATAAAACTTTATTTTATTTGCAACGTTTAGTGGTAAGCCATATAAAAAGTAATCATTAAGAATCAATCATCATCATAGAGGTCGCTAAAAGATGTTTACCCGAAGTGAGGTCCAGTTAAAGTAAGGCCACGTTCAAGGAGATACGGTGCGTCGTGCGGCGCGTCGTGCGGTGCGGGTTGCGTTGCGTCATGCGTTTCATCCGTTCAAGGTTAACGCAGCGTCGCCCGGAGCGGCGCCCGCTCCGTCACCCGCTGCGTCGCCCGCTGCGGCTGTCAGTTACAGAGTAGGGGAAGAGTGGGCAAGGCAGGGTACTTAACATTTTAAGCTTCTAAAAACTGACAAGTATAATTTCAATAATCCGTTTTATTTTTTATACCTATTTTTTTTGTAATCGGCGTTTGATAAATAACATTTATTTAAACTTTAGTTTTTTAATAAAATATTAAATTGTGTATAAGATCTGGTGTCCAACCGATGTTTTGGTTTCGGCCAGTTTCGGTCAAAAATCTTTCTCAAAAACTACTAACATTCAAAATGTTTTAGAACAAAATTTTCAATTCAAAAAGTTATTAAGTAAGTCTCGGTGACTTTGGTTTTTCTACGAATCTCCTCATTTTGGATCCTTATAGCGAGAAACCTTAACCATAGGTCTCTCTAAAGAGGCCAATAGACAAAGACCACGTAACACTACCGTATGTAATTATTTGTGCCCTGGTCTCGTATAGGTACGACGGACTGACACAGTGGCCCTGCTACACAAACACGTTAACACTTCTATAATATACCTATTAGTCGGCCTGCCATTACTACAAATACTGAATGCCATGGTTTCGACCGAATCGAAAGATTTTTCATAATCCACGAGCGCTTAAATGAATCTACCAATGAAAGCGGCCGATTGTACTCCTCAGTTCTCTGTACAATCTGGTGAAGCGTATGGATATGATTATTTATATTTATTAATTTAATTTTTTTTAGAGTAGACCGGTAGAGTTAGACCCCTACGTGAGGAGTTATTCGTTGATTTTTGATGAATTTAAAGCCCTCAAATTATATCAAAACCCGGACACACTGTATTTATATTTGTCAGTACTTCGTTATATGCTTCGTTTTCTGTGAAATAGATCGCTTCATATGGCCGCTGCCCCGTATGACCCGCTACCCCGTCTTGTCCCCCCTTCCTCTACATTAGAAAATAGGAAAAAGAGGCCTATCTAGAGCACAGAGGTGTAATGTACTAGAGAACAGACCTCAAACCAAATTGTCTGCTAGGCGTTGTGGTCCAGACGCGATGGGAAGTGTGTGTATAAAATATTGAACTTGTCAAATTGCCTTTGTGTCTCATCTAACATTGTTCCAATCATACTATGAAAAAAAATAGGGGGCCATTCCACCGATGTGTAAATGATAAATCACTCGTTTTATGCTTTATTTTATAATGTCAAATTATATTATTTTATAATGTCACAGAAGCGGGCCGAGCCATTTGTTTGGCGTTTTTCATAGATTAAATATCACAGATATGACACATAGGTACTTTATTACCGCATTATTTTATCCTTTGCAAAAAAATACCCGACTAAGGCAAAGCCAAAAAAAAGGTTATGATTTTTAAAGGATTACTAATGTTTGGCCAAAAAAACATTTCCCAAATTATAACATCCCAAACTATCTTTCCCAAATTTTCATTTGGCAAAACAACTTCTCAATTAGCAACTTCTCAATTACAAACAGTATTAATGGCAAGTTATTGTTTAGCAAATAATTGCTTGGCAATGTTTCATTTTACCAAATATTATTTATTTAGTCAAATGTATGGTTTGGCAAAACTTACACTTGCCAAAATATTGCAAAGAATGCGATTTACATTAAGTAGAAAACATTTAAAAAGTCTTTATTAGCGCAAGTTAAGAGTTTCGAAAATATACTATTCTAATCCTCTTCCCTCTCGGCTGTCGTGTCGATCGGACGTGATGAGTCGTTTCTCGAGCAAATATTAAGTGGTAACGGCGCCCCTCGGGCTTCGCCATTGTGTTGTCTTTGGAGCCCCCGTGATTCGCGTTCCGCGGCCTGCGTGATTCGATCTCCGTGCTTGTAGGCGGCCGAGTCCGTGGTTGTTGCGAATACACCAAGCAGACAGTGAGTCGCTGCGACGAAATTATCTACCTTAATCCAGCCCTAGTGCTACGAGTGTCTACGTTCGCACTTGCTACGAGATCCACAGCGTGCTACGGAGCTGCTACGGACAGTAACTACGGCGTGAGTACCTATCTCGTTCATTACTACATAGCTGCTACATCTGTCGGCGTTCCATCAACGCTACGCGGCAATCGATATAAAATATTTAAATCTAAAAATTAAAAATGCCATTGAAAAGGACACCACCAAAGACGCCAATAGCAAATCAAATAAAAAAAAAGAGATGACGTCCCAAACCGCAGCCATGACTACCAAATCAGCACCACCCCCTTCACCGCACGGGTCTATTAACAGCGCTACCATATCTTCGTCGAAGAAACATAATAAGATGTACACTGCACGACCCATACAATTCGGAAGTGAGCTGCCTAGAACTACTTCAGCTAGTAAATTAACGCATACTAGCTCGGAACCTAATTTGACCATACCAAGTCATGCTCTGCAAAATATAACTACGGTAAATGTTAGTAAACGAATACGTCTAGAGAGTAATGATAATGCTCGTGAGAGTGATGATGACGTTCATGACGATTCAATCAAAGGCATGATTGCAGCACAGGACTCGAAACTGGAAGCCATCATGGAATTTATGAGAGATATGAAATCCCAAATGGATGGAGTACAGGACTCACTGGAATTTATGTCTCATAAATATCACGAACTTCTTGGTCGTTTTAACTCACTGGAACAGGATAGAAGAGAGGATAAGAAGTACATCCAAACTCTGGAGAAGAAAATATAATATTTGGAAAAAAATGATAGAATAACAGACATTGAAATCAAAAATATACCGCCTAACAATGCCGAAAGCAAGACTGATCTCCTAAACCTACTGAAAAAGACAGGAGAAATTCTCAATGTCCACATCACCCAGCATGACGTTAGAAATATATACAGGATTTCTACTGCGGTGCCTATGAACAAACCAATCATTGTAGAATTCAGTGATATCTTCAAAAAGTACGAAGTATTAAAATCGGTGAAAACATTCAACGCTCAGCACCCCGGTAATAAACTTAACACATCTCACTTATTGTTGTCTGGACCATCTAAGCCTGTATTTATCACTGAGAGTCTTACATTCAAAACCAAGAAATTGTATGCTGCGGCTCGGGACTTTGCCGAGTCCCGTAACTACAAATACTGTTGGACGACCCGTGGGAATGTCTACTTACGTCAAAACAAAGGAACTCCAGCAAATCGCATCAATTCTAAAGCAGACCTTGCCAACTTAAAATTGTGACTATATACACAATATATCTCAGTTTATCACAACGGAATTTACTATTTGTTTATTTTATTTCATAGATATTCAACGCAGTCATTAAAGAAAGTACTATGCTATTTCCTAATAAATAAAGTTTTCACACCTACAATATACTCTTACAACAAACCCACCCCAACCAAAACACCCACAACAACACTTAATACAAATAAAAATATTCCTAAAAATTCAACCAGCACCAACACACAAACAGAAAACACAAACAATATACAACAAAGATTTAAACTCGTAAATGGATTTAAGGATTTAATATACAAAGTAAATATATACAAATACAAACCGGAGCCGATATCTTGCATCGTCGTCGATGTAAAACCATTTAAATGTCACAATCTTATATTTTGCACAAAATATGAATAGCACCACCAAGCATATTTCCGAAGTAATAGAATTTATGGATCAAATTCCATGTTCATATGCTGATTCTCCAATATCGGCCCAAAAAATCTTAAAACTCTAAGAGCTCTATCTATATTTTGTCAGTAAACATCAGAAGTATATATTGTAACCTCGACAGGTTACTGATATTTTTGACTGACTTAAATCTTCCCATTGACGTCATTGTACTGTCGGAGTGCTGGATCAACCCTGATAGCCCCGTGCCTATAATTGATGGTTACAATTCATTTGCAACTCACATCACGTTCAACCAAAATGATGGAGTTGTAGTGTATACTAAAAAGTACCTAGAGGTTACCTGATCGGAAGTAACAATTTGCGAAGGTAACTGTTTGGTAGCAAACATCTCTAACAATATATCTATTGTATGTACCTATCGACCGTCGGCCTTCAAAAACCCTACGAACTTTATAAACTCTATAGACGATTTGTTGGAAACTATCTTAACTAGAAACGTTAGACTTACAGGAGATGTAAATATTAACATTTTACAAGATCACTTAAATAATGCTGCCAATGATTACCTAAATATAATGGCTTATCATGGCCTTAAGCAAGGCATAGACGAACCAACAAGACTTAAAGCGTGCCTAAACCACTTCATGGTGAAAACCATGTCACCCTGTCAAACTTTGGTATTTAACAAGTTTACAGATCACTCTCCTATACTGCTTAAAATGGACAAGTCTTTGGAGAGAAAACTACCGAAACCACTAACGGTAAACACAATCGACTATGTAAATGTAAAAAAACATATCTTAGAACTAGACTGGGACAATTTTTACACATTAAAAGATGTTAATTTAGCCACTGTCACTAATATTAAGAATATAATAAGTAAAAACACAAGTACTAAAATAATACCAAATAAAATTAAACCACTAAAACCATGGATTACAATAGGAATAGTCAAATCAATACGTAGGAGGGAAAAATTACTTAAAAACTATAGAAAATCGCCTAATGACTTAAATTTAGAAATAGAATACAAGAACTATAGAAATACATGTAACAGAGTAATAAAATATGCCAAAACTAACTATTACAGGAACAAATTAGAAAAATCAATTGGAAATAATAAGGAAACCTGGAAAATCATTGAAGAATTATGCAACCCGACCCAAAATAAAGAGCCCGTCTCGAACTTGCTCACCTTGGATGATAATCCGCATTTGTCACTCGTTAAAGTAAATCGATATTTTACTAGTATAGGAAGCGAGCTTGCCAACAATACACTTGGCAAGTTGGGGCTTACCGAAAAGGAGCTTATAAACAGCACAAAAATTATATCAACTCCATCACAGTCAATGTCAATTCTGCCTACCGATCCTCTAGTAGTCATTAATATTATAGGAAGATTGGACTCTAACAGTGCTTGCGGAGGAGATAAAATTACTATTCGTTTTTATAAATTACTTAAGGAATTATTAGAACCACAAATCGTGTTCATATGCAACTTAAGCTTTTCAACAGGCGTTTTTCCGACTTCCTTTAAAACCGCCATAGTATGTCCCATACACAAAGCAGGAGACCGTGATAACCCATCAAATTATAGGCCAATATCACTTCTACCAACTTTGTCCAAAATAATAGAGAAACTAGTGAACCGTAGACTAGTCAGCTATATGAACAAGATACGTCTACTATCAGAAAATCAGTATGGGTTTCGTGCTGGTAGGTCGACAGAGGATGCTGTTCTCAGACTGACTTCTCTGGTAACTGATTACCTAGACAAGGGCGAGTATTGCGTCGGAGTATTTTTAGATCTGCAGAAAGCTTTCGATACGGTCTCAATTCCAATATTGCTTGCACGTCTCGAAAGTTCAGGTATTAGAGGGGTTGTACACTCTTGGTTTTCGGATTATCTGATGGGTCGACGTCAAGTAGTAAGAGTCGATAAGTATCATAGTCAGAGCTCTTCATGTAGTTATGGTGTCCCACTAGGTAGTATTCTTGGCTCAACGCTTTTTCTATTATACATTAATGGTCTTTGCAATCTTGATGTCCCTGGGGCGAACACCATCATGTTTGCAAATGATACTGTAGTTTTGTTTCACAACAAAACGTGGAAAAAGGTGAAAGAAGTGGCAGAAATGGGACAATTTAACAGCCTGGTTCTAACAGCCTGCTTAGAACAAAATCTTCTTTCTATTAACTCCAAAAAAACTAAATTCCTCAGCTTTAGCAAGACAAAAGCCAAAAGTGCAGATAGTAATGTATCTCTGATTCTACACACATATCCCTGTAATCAAAATGTTCAGTCAAACTGCCAATGTCCAGCTCTCTCCCGCCTTCCTACAATAAGATGGTGAGACCTAGGTGTTACCATAGACGACCATCTCCAGTGGAAACAGTACCTTAGCGGAATGTCAGCCAAAGCCCGCAAGCTTATATTTGCATTCAAACAATTACGTATCGCAGCCGATTACAAGCTTCTCATATCAACGTATAAAGCTCTTTGTCAATGCATCTTGACCTACTGCATATGTGTCTGGGGAAATGCCGCAAAGACGCACATGGTTCAACTCAAAAGAGCCCAAAGAGCTGTCTTGAAGGATGCTTTAGGTCTTCCCTATCGATACCCAACAAAGCAACTGTATCAGCAAACAATGGTTTTGCCAGTCCGTAAACTTTTTATTTTACTAACTTTATGCAGATTCCACAACAAAATAGTACCGAATACTCCCTTAGAACAAAAAAGAGTCCCTAGGTATACCATTTCAAAAAACAGCTCCATACTCTCGAAACGTCATTTTTTAAATATAGCACCACGACTTTACAACAAATTACTCTTATTAAATAAAGAAATTACACAACTTACATCCAAAACATTTAAACGACTCATCATAAAATGGTGAGAACAATTTACGTACGATACTTTAGAAAAATTACTACTTTCATTTACTACTTTCATTTACTACTTTCATTTACTACTTTCATTTACTACTTTCATTTACTACTTTCGCATAAATCTACTACCATGTCTGGTCAACGCCATATATCGTATGTTCAGTACATATTAAAAACGAATAGATGTCACTACGAGGCTCATTAGGATTGGGTTGATTTCAATGAACGATAACTCTTGATAAAAACGTTATCAAAACACTTTTTTAACACTTTTGTTTTTTAAAAATGAAATGTTTATAGAATTTTAACATTTATTCCAAAACAAATCATTTTAACTACAATTTAAAACATTAACTGTATAATGCCATCTATCGGTTTTAACTTAAACTTTTTTTGGAACTATCTATGGAAACGCAACGTCAGCTATTGGATTGAAAAAAACTAAACACGGCATTTATGTTAATTATAGAGGTAATATGCATTTCATATTATTTTATCGAATAATTTATAAAAATAAATAATGGAAATCCAAATTTTAAAATATAAGTATTGTTTTAAAATGAGTAATTATATACTCTCTGGTAATTAACGGTCAAAAGCAAGAAGCTTCAAAATAATGTTGGTTTTCGACAAGCGTCAAATGTTTGTTTGTAGGGCTACCAGTTGGAGCATTGTAGTTTTATAATATGGGGATTTGTTTTAATATTTGGGAAGTGATTTTAAAAATCAATTTTTAGGAGAAAAATATGGATTACCAATGTTTAGCCAGAAAACGTTTCCCAAAATATCACAACCCAACTACCTATTTTACGCAAATTTTCATTTGGAAAAAACATTTATCAAAACAACTCATTGCAATTTTTAGTTACGAAATCTCTTTTTTGGGATATTATTGTATAACAAATAATTGTTTGGTCATGTTTCATTTAATCAAATATTATTTAATCAGATGATTAATTTGGCACAACTTACTCTTTGCAAAATATTGCATGGCATACGATTTACATGCTTACATTGAAATTATCATGCTGCATCGACGTTTGTTTTACCTTGTAAAAATAATATACAAGTAAAAAAATATTGAAATGGCTAAAAGGGTTTTAAGAGAGTTTTGCTTTGATCGAGAGAGAGATTTGATCCCAAAAGCAATAAATTTGGAATATAAATTCTTAAGTTGAATCTAAAAAAGACAATTTGATAACCCTATTCACGATTCCATTTTTTTCATCAACTTTGATTAACAATGTATTTTATTTGAAGGCAAATTTGTGTGTCACGTCCAAAGGTCAAGTCTAAATGACGTAAATATGTCATAAACGGTCGTTCCAAGTAAACCTAATTAGTAATTTCGTTATTGATTGTCAAGTATCGATGCCCAAAGTGCTAATAATTCGGGATAATATTCCATGGGGCGTGACTTCGAATCTGGGTCAGCGACAATATTTTTTAGAAATCCAGACTTGTATTAAAATTTTTGATGTAAAATTGTTTATTTACATTTAAAAAAAAAAATATTTACTAACATTAGTACTAAACTTTTGCATATATTTTTTTACATAATATTCACAAAATAAATAACAAATAGAAAATGGGTCAAAGCTCGCCATCATCAGTTTTCACAAAAATTAGGATTATACTTTAGTAAAATCAGAAACCGACTAAAATGAAAATAAATATGGTACTTATTATCTTTAAAAAGTTATGGATGTGCACAAAAAGTTATTCAAGATAATGTAACCACTAGAAAAAAAATACCGCAACAGGCGGGATCCGAACCCACACGTCTCATTACACTACGAGCGAGTGCCTTTCCAACTAAGCTACAAGGACGTTAGAACGATTTTCGAAATATGTCAAGTGTTAGTTTATATTTTTTGACAGAGTGTGCAAACAATTGTAAACGTTTGGCATTCTCTGACGGACCGAAACAGAAATTAATGTAAATAAATGTTCTATTTTGACGTAGTATAATTCTTTCTCTATAGTTCTATGAATTATGGGCAAGTTATCTTTCATTGCTCAGATAGTGCCATCTAGTCAGAGAGGGAAACAAACGATGGCGTAGTTATATTTAGTTCCATTTACTCACCACCTTCGCTGTCTTTCGCGCGAGTTAAGGTGGAAATTTTCAAAGTACCGAGACTTTCTTTCTGTTTTACGTAGTATTATTCTTTCTCTATGCTACTACTAACTTACTATATACGCGCGCGCACACACACACGATATAATCATACTGTATGTTATCACATTCTTAGGCTAGCTTCAAATTATATATAAATTGTTTTAAGAAACACTTTTTATTTGAGTACTGTTTTTGAGAAGGAGCCTGCCTCTCATAGCACAGGGGAACCTTATACGAGAGCAGTTCATACATTGTACTAGGTTAAGTGTTTTCATAATAAATAACATTTCATTTCATTTCATTTCACTATTGGAAGCAAACATTTTAATGAAGCGCTCGCCGGCCGCTGCCGCGGCACGCTTACTACGCTCGCTCCGTTCGCTCGGCTTCGCGCTTTTTGTGTAGTTACAGTTCTAACCTAACCTAGCCCAGACTCTGTAGGAAAGATCTCTGTTTGTAAAGTATCAATTATTTGAGATATAATATTTGCCAAAATAAAATATTTGCTATGTTAACAGGTGCCTTAATGAAAATTGACAAACTAAAATTTTGTCAAATGATAATTTGACCAAATGAATAAAGTGCGAAATGTATATTTGCTAAAGATTCATTTGGAAAATGAAACATCGGCGATATGTTTTTTAGGAAATGAAATTTGGCGAAAAACAATTTGACCAAATGAAAGGATACCGATTTTATAAGGCTTTATTGAGTATGTTTTCATTTTTATCTAGTCAGTCATAAACCTTACAACCTGTTAAACCTATACGATTTCATGATGATGGTATCATGCTCAATTATTTTAACCTGGAAAAGAGAACCTTTTAAAGAGTTTTTATTATGAACGGTAGTAAAATAAAATTTTGAAAAAAAGTTTAGGTGAGCTCTTTAGGTGAGTGAGGTAGAAATGGACTCAGTTATTAGGGGTAATGAGTTGTGTTTTTTGGCATTAAAAAAAATAGTCATATAATAAAGTTGGTTCCTAAGTCACTTAAATTCCAGTTTCGACCCACTGTGCGCCCGACGCAGCGTCACCCGCAACGTCCGACGCACAAAACAAACAAACGCGTGAGAAATCGCTTCTTCTTGAACGCTCCCATACAACGCCATATGTTTGTTTTTTCCGGCTGACGCAACGCACGACGCGCCGTATCTCCTTGAACATGGCCTAATACATAGTTTATTTTGTTGTTTCATATGACGCTTGTAGATGAGTCAGGTTCGTCTTCGATGAAAAATACGCCGTTTAAAAGTTTATTTCACTATCTGGTACACCATTGCACAAGCACGTGTTTGAAAAAAAGGAAAGCGTAATACGGTGTCGCTCCGAATACGATTGGCTGCAGACTGGCGCGGCAAAGTGTGCGCAAGTCGAGGTGCAACTCAAAAACTACACAAACCTTCACGAAGCTCGGATTTTTGCTCATATATCCACTGTAATCTAGAGATTGATTCTAAGAAACAAATCGAAATGCGTTTCATTAATGAACGCTAAAATTTATGGTGGGCCCATTACCCAAACGAAAAGATCTCCATCATAGTAGATCTCCATTACACTGGATTTGTTTTACTTTTGTTTTATTATAGCACCGATCGATACTAAGAGCTTATAAAAACAAACATTGGTAACATAACAATTTCACTTTTGTTGTTTCAGATTAACTACATTTTAATACTCACTTTTGGTGTATTAATGCTGTCGAAAGTATTTGAAGCCAGGGCAAGGGAAAAAGCAACGATGGAGAAAAATAAAAAGATAACGACAATGATGCCGGAGGTCAAAACGAAGCCCATTTGGGAGCAGACGGATGAATCGAGTTCGAGTGATTTACGTCGCTATCGTAATCGCAAACGCCCAGGTGGTGGTAAACGCCCAGGTGGTGGTAAACGGCCATATGGTGGTAAAAAACGCCCATATGGTGGTAAACGCCCATATGGTGGTTATGGTTATGGTGGTGGTTATGGTGGTGGTTATGATTATGATTCTAGCACAATTGATGAAGGTTATGTTATCGATCATGAATTTACGGTACGCGTTTCATAAAATTAATATATTTTATAAAGGCTGTACCAGGCAGCCTGTAAGTAAATTAAGGCGAAAACTCAGTAAACGAAGATACGTTTACTGAGTTTTCTACATGGTGTAAAACTAAGTAGGTAATTAATTCAATCTTTTTTAAATAAGTTTATTCAGTTTTTTAACCAAAGTACCTAAATCGAAAAGTTTTTTTTTTGTTAAATTTCCTTTTTTTCAAACTTAAAGGAGAAACTGAGTCAAATAATAAACGATCACGGTCGCGCGGCGTGGTCCACTGTGTGCCCGTGATTTTCGGTCGTTTCGCGGAATGGTTCCTGGTGTGATAATTTCATACACGTCTAAATTTATAAGTGAAATATTTTTTTCTATTACCTAGATTTCGTATTTGACCTTTACTTTAATTTACCTACAAGCTACCCGATACACCGTGTAAAGTCCAAAGATAATTTATTTAAAATAAAATAAAAAAATACACTATCTTTCGTAGTCCGTAGTTTCTTCAAAGTCAGAAAAAGTTAGCAGATAATTTACCTTGGTGTGACTTACGAATTTCGCAACGTACATTAGTGAAAGAATTTATGTATCATGAAAACCATCTGTCGCAGAACCGATGAAAGGTAGAGTAAACAGGTTATCGAGTGGAGACCACGCCTTGGCAAACGTACTGTAGGACGTTCCCCAGCCCAATGGACCAACGATGTACCGTAGGAAGATGGCTGGCAGTGACTGGATGTAAATAGCGGGCGATTGTGCTCTTTGACGCTCTTTTGGGGAATCTTACGTCCAGCAGTGGACTGCAATAAGGTGAATAGATAGATCATGAAAAATACTGCACTAATAACCACTTTACAAAAGTAAAAGCGCAAGTTTTACGTAACAATAAAACTTGATCAGAGAAGATGGACAGCGTTTGTGAGAGGCCGTCATACTACCCCACCCGTTTCCGGTCAATTGCAATCCCTTCCGGTCCGTTACAGCCAATCAGCGTTAAGTAAAATGTCACGTGGTCTCCTTTGGTCTCACCAGGAGATCATAATTTGACTGTTATGCAAAACTTGCACTATTATTCGGCATGTGACGATGCACAGCATCTGTGCGAGACCTGTTTATAGCTAGCTCACGCGACGACGACGCTCTGTAGTTCAGATATAACAATGAAAAATATGTAATAGTAAACCATTTGTATTTTTTTAAAATAAAATAAAATTATTAAGAAGTAACTAAATTTGCAAATCAAGCATTTCTAGATCATTATCAGTTTAAAATATATTTTTCTATTGTTATTATATTTAATTTAATAAGCTAGTCTAAACAGGTTTCAAATTTACTGTAAGGTTGGTTCTGCCGGCCTGATTTACCAATAATTTGTTTTTGATAATACTTGTGTAGGTGTTCTGCCTATGCTGGTTACCCCGCGCGAGAATCTTTTCTACTGGATAATTTTTATACAAATTTATGGATGCTACCTGCCTGCTGAACGTACTGCCTGGCGAAGCAGATATACATTTAACGACCAATTTCACCCAATTAACAATTACTAGGGCGATTTGATAAGTCCGTGGCTTTAAGGCTGAATATTAACTTTTTTTAAATGTATTATTTATTTTTCTTAAAAAGGAAGTTCTTACGTAGCTAGAACCATTATTTTTTTCAAATTTAGTGCGAAAACAGTATTTAAATACAAAATAAGTTTTTACAGCTGCAAAGGTGTTCTTTAAAAATGGAAAAATCCAAGTTTTGAGTATGATTAGGCACAATTTTTTATGCGGTACAACAATCAAGCAGACCGAAGATAAATTGAAAAATATGATGGGGATTCAGCGCCATCTCATGAAATGGTACATAAGTGGTTCACTGAGTTTCTTAAGATCCTGAGATTCGAGGTAAGGGGTCCCTTCATCGTAAATGTTTAAAGGAGGACACTGACTCTTTTGCTGCAACATACATACAACCAATCAGATTTGGCAGATTTATTGTGACCAGTAAAATTTAAAATGTGATCAATAACGGTATCAAGAAAATTGGTAGAAATCGTATCTCGGTGGAGTTCTCAAGTTCTCATCTGGGGCTGACGCCAACAGCTTCCTGTCTAATGAGTTACTAGGACTCTATAAATATACGGCAACCATTCCCACCTTAAATGTGACACGCAATAGGCCTTATTTAAGGAATTCCAACTGACATGACAATGGAAGAGGCAGCAGAAAGCTTAACCACGCCAGCAGGTTGCGGCATTTTATTAAAAGCCAGATGCCTCAACCGCAAAATTGTCAGAGACGGTCAACCATCCTGGGTGCCTACCTAGGCTGTCGTTGTGACATTTAAAGGGCAAGTTCTACCCAAAAGAGTATTTTGTTACCATACGTCAATTCCGGTAGAAACTTATCAACTCCCTTCCATACAATGTATGAACTGGTCACATTAAAACGCAATTTAGATCTAAGCTAAGGTGTTTCCGTTGCACAAAGCCTCACTCTGCTGACAGCGGCGATGTCCCAGAGGACAAAGCTACATGCATACACTGCTCAGCTCCTCATTACGCACTTAATAAATCCTGCTCCAGAACACTCGAGATAAAAGTCTATTAAATTGGTGATGTTTCCTACAATCAAGCTGCGACCCAATTTCCAACCGTCCACAGATCATACGCGGACACTGCCAAATTACCATCTTCTCAACATTTATCTGCAACTCAGCCGTCTCAAGCCTCTTCAAAAAATCAATCAGTCCCTTATAAAAAAGTGGTCACTCATCCTGCTCGCTCACATGATCCTTTGGGAAAGAGCTATGATAGACAGGCACATCAAGCCATAGTAGAAGAGGAATTGTACTTCTGCTCTTCCTAATGGTTGCGCCCTCAATGGTAAATCTTCGCCTTCACCATCCACATTTACTGATGATAATCTTGTCGACCTTATCCTATCCCTCATTATTCGTATCGTATCTGGACAAAATACCACTGTACCGCCCGACGTAGCAGATTTCTCAATTTTCTATTAATAATGGACATCAAGGTAGTTTAGTGGAACTACCAAAGTGTCAGGAGGAAAATTTCCTCTCCTTGGTGGGACTTCGAATATACAGCCGCTATTATTAATAGTAGGTAGGCCGAAAAAAGGTACAACTCCGCAATGACTATGGAAAATTATTTGAACTACCAACAGACGGCTGCCCAAACAAAGAAATTGCTTAACAAAAAGAAAAAACTTGGATGGGTTAAATTCTGTGAGAGCATGACTCTAAGAACACCATCAGATATTGTTTGGAAACAAATCAAAAGATTTCGGCTATCTCAAAATTATTTAAATGTACATGTTCTATGTTTAACAGAGCATTGGATAAATCAATATGAGTTAATGATATACATTGAAAATTATAAAATCGGCAGTTCGTTCACAAGGAAGTCCACTACGAGGGGGGGATCACTTATACTATTAAATAGCGAGTTAAACTGTAAAGAACGTAAAGATATAGTGTCACTTTCGATTGAACGAACTATTGAACTAGCATGTGTTGAGCTAGAGCAGTATATAATAATAAGCGTGTACAGCCCCCCATCAGCCAATTACCAGCTTTTTGAATCCAATATGGAAGAGGCATTGAAAAAAGTCTGTAGTTCTAGTAAGAAAATAGTTGTGTGTGGAGATTTTAATATCGATATATTAGTAAATTCACCGAATTCAACTCGTTTTCTTAATCTTTTTAAATCCTTTAATTTAATTAACTTATTTAATGAACCAACAAGAGTGACTCCCACAACAGCAACTTGCTTAGATAATATTTTTTGCAATAGCAATGTAATAGATAAATCAGTTATAAATTATTTAAGGTCTGACCATAGTGGCCAGAGGGCGTCGTTTGAGCACCATCATGTCCGAGGAATTATAGATGCTGTCTGCAGGCCAATAACCGTAAATAGAATAGACCGATTTAAAGAAAAAAATTGTGATGGTATAGATTCATTAAAATCTAGCAGTTGCCATAGTGTTGATCTGTTATATGAGGATCTTTTTGGCTTGATTAAAAATGAATTTGATAAAATTTTTACACAAAAAAAAATTAAAGCAAATAAAGTCAGGTGTAAGTTTAATGAATGGGCTACACCTGGTATTTACAAAAGTAGAAGAACATTGTATGACTTGTATAGTCTAAAAGCAAACACTCAGAACCCACAGATCATAGATCATGTTAGAAATTACTCTAAAATATTTAAAAAAGTATGTGCCACTGCAAAATCAAACCATCTTCGAAATATTATTTTGGGTTCTGATAATAAAGCAAAGGCCACATGGAACATAATAAATAAAGAAACATGTAGGCGTAAACAGAATGATCACACTTACTCTCTTAAAATTGGGGATAAAATAATTAACTCACATGCAGAAGTTGCAAATGCTTTCGAGGAATTCTTTTCAAATATAGCTCCCTCTACAACTAAAGAACTGACTTCTTCTGCTGAACTAGCTGAATCCCTTCTCAAGTCGGGTGTTGATGAGTGCAAAACTCCATTTAATTTTAGACATATTAATCCTGATATACTAATAAAAACTTTCAAGGAATTAAACATGAAAAAAACTGAGGACTTATGGGGGATCTCAGTCAATATTATCAATACAATTATAAATACGATAGCCCCTTATCTTACAATTATTTTTAATAAATGTATTGAAGAAAAACAGTTTCCTACTTTGATGAAATTTAGTAAGATAATTCCTTTATATAAATCAGGCGAGAAAAATGATCCTTCAAATTTTCGACCAATTTCAATTTTACCAGTACTTAGTAAAGTTTTTGAAAAAGTAATTTTTAATCAACTTTTATCACACTTTGTCAATATGGCTTCACGAAAGGTAGAAGCACTACAGATGCTGGAGTTGCACTCTTGAAACACGTGTTTGATGCTTGGGAAAGTAGGCAGGACGCTTTGGGAGTTTTTTGTGATCTTTCTAAGGCTTTTGATTGTGTGGACCATCAAACTTTACTGAAAAAACTTAGACACTATGGTGTTTCATGCGATGCCTCAGATTTAGTAAACTCTTATCTCACAGGCAGAACACAAAAAGTTTGTATCAATGGAGCTGAGTCTTCTGGGTCGCCTCTTACTATGGGCGTGCCGCAGGGTTCGATAGTAGGGCCTCTGCTCTTTCTAATCTACATAAATGACCTTCCATCTTTTACGAAAGACCTCTGTGAGACGGTGTTATTTGCAGATGATACTTCATTGATTTTTAAAATCAAGAGAGGTAAAGACTCATTTGACGATGTAAATAATGCACTCTCGCAAGTATTGCATTGGTTCACCACCAATAATCTTTTGCTCAATGCAAATAAAACAAAGTGCATCAAATTCACAATGCCCAACGTAAAACTTGTCTCGACACATATAACTGTAAAAGATGAACAACTTAATACATCTAGTTCCACTACATTTTTAGGAATCACTTTAGGTTCCCGTTTGCAATGGGGTGCGCATATCGAGACTCTGTCGGGAAGACTTAGCTCTGCTGCTTATGCCGTGAGAAAGATAAGACAACTGACTGATGTTGAAACGGCAAGATTGGTGTATTTTAGCTATTTTCATAGTATAATGTCATATGGAATATTGTTATGGGGCTCAGCAGCAGACATTGAATCTATATTTGTACTGCAAAAGAGAGCTGTACGGGCAATTTACGGCCTTGGACCCCGAGAATCCTTAAAAGAACTGTTTAAAGAAATTAATATACTAACAGTAGCATCCCAATTTATTTATGAAAATATAATGTATATCCGCAAAAACCTGTCCTTATTCCTTAAGAAAAGTGACATTCATAATCTTAACACCCGAAATAAGAATAAACTTGCCGTTCCCAATTTCAGACTGCATAAAGTGGGTAATTCGTTTATGGGAAAATGTATTCGCTTTTTTAATAAATTACCAGCGTCTATTGTAGAACTGCCCCTGTTAAAATTTAAATCGCATATTAAAACAACTTTAATGAAAAAAGGATATTATACTGTAAATGATTATATAAATGATAAAAATATTTGGAAATAAATACTGCCCTGCTCGCACAGGTACATTTATCTTGTAATGTAAACTATATACTATTTAAAAAGAGGCTGACAATAGTGACCGAGTTTCTTGCGCTACTTCTTCTCGGCGCTAGCCCAAAATTGTCCCGAAGTAGTGGTAGGGAAAAAAATATTGGACGTGTAAAAGCGCTTAGTTTAAGCCTATTTACAGAAATAAATTGGTTTCATTGGTTTCATTGGTATTCTAACATTAGCTCTAATGACCCATCAAGTTGGATAGAAGCATTTTCTGACAAACTAGCACCCCCTTCCGTACCATTCGTAGATTGTCTCCCCTCTAATCATGTTGTCCCCACCTCCAATAGACTGGATGACCAGATTTAAAGAACTCTTAAGTTCTTTAAATGGATTGTCTGATTCTGTTCCAGGCATTGATGGAATTCCGTACTCCTTTTTAACAAAATCTCCAAAAAGTACCAAAATTTATTTCATCGTCATCATTATTTCAGCCACAGGACGTCCACTGCTGAACCGTGGTATCCCAAAACCTGGTAAGGATTTTTCAGACCATAACTCGTACCACCCCAGGACGTCCACTGCTGAACATAGGTATCCCAAAACCTGCTAAGGATTCTTCAGACCATAAATCGTACCGCCCCATCGCACTTTCTTCTACCCAGTTAAAGATAACAGAGCACATAGTTAGAAACCGTCTCGAGTGGTTCATTGAGTCCCACAATTTATGTACATATACATCCTACATAACAATACGCTGACGATATCGCGATTAATGCGACAGCAAAAACTGTCCCAGAGACCTCTTCCTGTCTTAATTCTGCCCTGGATTATCTTAGCGGCTGGTTGACAAACACACACACTCTCGGTCCGAAAATGCAGCTGTGTTACATTACATTTACACTAAAATGACTTATTCCAGAATCTAATGTTTCGTTTGAAGGGGAATTTATTCCTATTAGTGACCAGGTAAAACAAAAGGTTTTGGGATTAATTTTGGATTTCCTCTATTTACTTACAAAACTCCTCCCACCCTCTCCTGGATAAGTTGGACCTACTATCTTTACAGGACAACTCTCCAGAATCACTTAAAAATTGCCCCTGCATCCTCATAAGTTTTCAAGAGTTTACTCGCCTCCCAACCCCTATTGAGAAATTTCCTCTAAGCCCTCTTACCATTAACAGCTTTAAATCACTTATTTTCCAAGCCTCTACCTTGGTTTTTCAAAAGATTCCCCATCTGCTTTCCAGAAAATTTTCAGTGAAATAACTGAACACTGGCAGGGCTGGTTACCGATGTACACAGACGCGTCCAAGCTTGCTGAAGGTGGATGTGCCGGCGCCGTAGTATGGATTCCTGTGTACAAAATAGTATTAAGTTTTAAATGCTCATCAGTAACATCTAAATTTACTGGAGAATCTATAGTCATTCTAGAAGCCATTTATATGCTGAATCCCACAATTCAGAAAAAAAACTATCATATTCTCAGATTAGCTAAGCTGCCTTCAGACCATTCTAGCCAACCCTTTCAAACTTAAAGCTAAATTTCCTGCTATTTTAAAAATAAGAGATGCTCTCTTTAGGTGCAAACGTAAAGGTCTTAAAATCGTCTTAGCATGGATTTCTAGCCATAAAGGCATTCCTGGCAATGAAACAGTATATTCTTGCGCTAAAAACGCCATATCAACCGGATGCTTAGACTATTGTAATAAATGCTTTTCCCATGACCTATCTAACCTTCCACGTAACCACTTACATAAATTTTGGAACACCCACTGAACCAAAGGGTTGGCGGTAATTATTATGCCGATATACAAGAGGAAATCCCTTTTAGACCATGGTTCGTTAATCGGAAAAACTTACCCAGATGTACGATTTCTAACTCTGCCGTCTTCGTGTTGGACACGCGTTCGAGTACACGCGTCCACTTGACAAATATTCGGGTCAAAGATAGTTCTCTCTGCGAGCGTGGTTTTGACGACTGCCAATCACATATTTTTCGAATGCAACAAAATTGGCAAATCACTGTATGACTCCTTCCCAAGAAATATTCCCCGTCCTACTAACATTAAATGTCTCCTTAAGCTAGTTAACACCCCTTTTTAGATTTTTGAACACAATTTATTAGAATTAACAATTTAAATCTGTAATTTAAAATCAATGACAAATAAAACTCTTTTTTACCTTTTCATTAAACAGTACTGTACCGTTATTCAAAGCCTTTTACATGAGAGTAGCATCCGCGTTTCCGGTTCGAGTACTAGACATGACTCATGGTCTGCCCACGTGACCCACTTTTCCGCAGCCCGCCACCGCAGCTATGCAACACTAGCGCCACCACAGGCAGCTCGAAGGATTGTTTGATATTCGTGTCATTGGCGTTTTAGTTTTCGTTCAAGACGGTCGCAGAACAGCTTCGCTAGTTTGGAGCCGTCTCACTGGTACTAGTGACTACTTTGGTAACAAAATTTTTGTGGTTACCCTCACAAGGAGTAAGTTTTATCTTTACTTTAAGCCGTTACAATAATAACGGCGCCGACTGGATATAGGTAATTATTTCTAACACCAAGTAAGTTTTCAGTTTATTCTGGTTTTTAAACCATTGTTAGATAGATTGGTTTCAATCTACTTAGGTACTTTAAAAATATATGAATTTTCTTGAATAACGTAAGTCTGTAACGGGTTTCCCGTTAGATGACGTCTGTGAATTTTTAGAAGGAAAACGGTGTTACCGTTCGGAGATAGATTCTTCTCAATCTACTCACTTTAATATATAATTTTCTTTTTAGATTACGTAAGCCTCTAACGGTTTTTTCCATTAGAGAAGTATAGGTCTGTCCGCGTGCAAGAAGAACATCAGGAAACCTGGAAGAAGGATACGAAAAACAAAATGAAAAGTGTAACATGCAAGGTTCTATATCGAGTAATTGCAACTAGTAAGGCTTGTATTATTGAGTGAGTACAATTTAGAAAACCTAATTATCATTTAGTGAATATTTTTTTCTGCTAAATATTTTTCTTCTAAAAATATATTCATAAACTACCCTATGTTGGAAAAGTTTTATTTTTATTGCATTAAGCAGAAATGAGCAAGGAACTACATGCATGCTCACGTATCCTCTTTTCGGGGATTAACCTTTCTTTCAGTTGAAGTTGAGGGGATAAGGGAGTCATTGTCGTAACAGTGAAGCAGTGGTCGGGTAGAGCTGCCTTAAATCTGCCCCTGCTACGCAGTCGTCTCCTGGGACCGGCTGCGCGTGCACTCCGACGCACTCCTGCCGGCCCACGCGCCGCGCACACTCGGACGCCGCCCGCAGTTGTCGCTGTCCGTTTTTGAAGACCTCGCGCTTCAGTCATGTGAACCCTGAAGTGAACCTGTGGCCAACATGGTAGAACTAATATGTGGAAATACCGAATTTGTTAACATTACGGGACCCAGTTCATAGATGACTTGCATAACCTGCTCTCCTTCATCCCACCGGGATAAGAGCTACCTACTATGCTTTTTCGTCGGTATGAGAATGTCTGGGCTCCGCCCTACATTCCAGTTCATAGATGACTAGCATAACCTGCTCTCCTTTATCCCACCGGGATAAGAGCTACCTACTATGCTTTTTCGTCGGTATGAGAATGTCAGGGCTCCGCCCTACATTCTCGAAACGTTGAAAATATATTGCATCCCATTGAAATCAAAACCATCGAAGTATGTCTTGCAAGTGATGGAACATAAGGAGCAAACGACTAAACGAAAAATTCGTTTCGGTTCAGTTGGAAGGCGTCACTCCGAAGCTTGTTGACTAGTTTGCATGTCAAACTCGTAAACCCACGTCTCGTCACCAGTAACAATGCGTTTCATGAATGTTGGGTCGGAATTGACTCGTTCTAGCATGTCCTCAGCTACTCTTTTGCGATTGAGTTTTTGGAGAAAATTCAGGTCTTTTGGGACTAGCCGAGCGGCAACATGTTTCATACCCAATTGATTATTTAAAATGGTACGAATCGACTCGTGTGACACAAAAAGTTCGACGGCTAGCTCTCTCAAACTTGAATGAGGATTTTCAGTCCCTATTTCCTTCACTTTTGCGATGTTATCTTCAGTAGCAGACGTTGATGGCCTACCAGAGCGAGGCAAATCTTCTATCACATCTCGACCGCTTTTGAATGCTTTGTACCACTCTTAAACACGTGTTTTTGATAAAGTCGATTCACCGTAAGCCTTCTGTAACATTTTCAGAGACTCCGAACACGAAATCCTATTGGCGATGCAAAATTTAAAACAAACTCTTTATTCGATGTTTTTGTCCATTATAAAATTCGCAATACACACTAGATATGGTATAACTAAAAACAATACTGTGTTTAATCTAATTATCAGATGTAACTAAAACTTCGAGCCAAAATGGAAAACAGTTGTGCCAATCTAACAACAACAAAAAATATATAATTTTGAATTTGAAACTATAAACAAATCATCAATTCCCGAAACTTTTTTGACAGAAGTATATCGTATAAAAATCTGATGCGCTCGAGAATTTCTGATGATTAATTATTTTTACTAATCTGATCCTTTAGCCTTGACGGGGAGCCTTGTATACGGCTACCCGGCTAGCTAAAAAATGGCTTGGAGGGCAAATATTTTTATCCATTGAAGAGGTGGTAGCTGAAACCGAAGCCTTTTTTTTAGGGTTTGGTAAAAAAAAACTTTGATCGGTTGAAAATATGGGATTACCTATGTAGAAAAATAAATTATAATATTCAAATATTATAATTTATTTTTATAATATTGTATTAGCAATTATATTATATTGTTTTTAGCAATTACCATGCTAGGCTTATTTATGATTTTTAATACTTGAAAAAAATCGTCTGCCTCAGGTGGAATCCGAACCCACGACCATCGCATACCGGGCGAGTGCTTTTCTAGCTAAGCTGCCGAGACGCTAGCTGACCCGACGAAATTTTTTTAGTGTTTCTCGCTGTCAAAGCCAGCGTATTTTCTTAAGTATTTTCTGATCAATGTTGTTGTATACTACCGTATACCGCAACACCCGATAGAAATATTGTTACAAATATTTAACTATTTGAAAAGATCAGAAAAGCCTGAACTATTTAAATTTTGTTTTTAGCAATTACCATGCTAGGTTTTAAATTGTTTAAGCTAATCTTTACCAATAGTTAAATATTTGTAAAAATATTTCTATCGGGTGTTGACGGTAGTATACCGCAACATTGATCAGAAAATACGCTGGCTTTGACAGCGAGACACACTTGAAAGATTTCGTCGGGTCAGCTAGCGTCTCGGTAGCTTAGCTGGAAAAGCACTCGCCCGGTATGCGATGGTCATGGGTTCGGATCCCACCTGAGCGGACGATTTTTTTTTTAAGAATTAAAAATCATAAATTGTAATATTTGTAAAAATAAAGTTTTTTTCTTTTCAAAGTCACGGACCTATCAAAATAATCGTCCTCGTACAGTCCGTGAAAAATCCTGATTTCTACCCCGTATTGAAATAAATAAGGCATTATTGCACTTGGGATTTCGCCTTTCGGCTCCTAAATTGATAACTTTTACGAAGCCATTGAATAGGGCAAACATTATGATTATTAAGCTGTAATAATTTCCAACTTGTTTAGCTATACGAACAGTAATTTAATAAAATTTTAAATCTGGTTTTTAACTAAGTGATGGAGGTAGAATACAATTGGGTACATAAGGTCTTAATAAAATATATAAGTATTCTACGTCTATCATTTATTCATCTTTTTCTACTAATTTGTAGTAAAAAATATGTATAATGAATAGCTTGACGTACTGCTATGTATTCCAGTGCGGTAAATTTAGGTACATAGGGTTACATCCCTTTCACAGGTCTCCGATTGACTGGTGCGTTTTATCGGATACGTTTTTTTTTCATCGATGGCGTATGGATTTGTTGATATTAGCAATTTTACATAACACAGTATTCAGTATACAGTTAAAAATATTGTGTCCGTTAAATTATGACATCCCGTTTTTTCATCGAATAGTAGATGAATGGAATACGTACCCGTCGTATCCGTACAACTTTACCGGATACGTTCTGTGTGCAAGGCAAGGGGGAACGGTGTGGCAAAAACAGTGGTGTGTATGTGAACATCGCATCCAGTAACGATGGATACGTTGAACGTAATTCGGTTCTTAATTTAATTTTATTTATTTATTTAATTCAGGCAGTACATAATAAATAATACAGGCCCATATTATAAATACCTTATTATCTAACATAGATAAAATAATAAATTTAAAAATACACTATAAATAACAAACTATTTCGACGGCGTAGTGTTGCGCAACTTGGTGTCAGGTAGCCGGCCACGAAACCGACGATACACAACACCTTTCGGCCAAAATTTCGCTTTCATAAAGGTCGACAGCTGTTCGGTCGGAACCCTTACCACAAACGAATTGAAATTCGTATTGTGACGAGATTCTAACCGTTCGACCCTTAGTGTGAATTTGGTCTTCAGTCGGATGTACTCTACAATCTCCTCGGCCTTTGTAGAGTAATGAATACGGAGACCATGAATGTGTGAACGGACCCGGTAGTGCCAATTTTTCAGGGACAATCACAATCAGTAATTTAATCGAACTTCGTACAAAAAGTAGTTTTTTCATATTTAATTATTATTATCTGCTGTTAAATTATGGTACGCGTAGATCTTGTCTCATTCATAAAAAATACGCACACACTATCTCTGTGCAACCTAGAACTGCAAAGTTCAATGCATTAATACTAGTCACTAAGGCACGCGAAAACTTTAATATTAAGATAGAAAAGATAATATTAGTAAAAAGTTGATTCCACTCAAAATGTAATAAAATTGTGATTCGAGTCTTATGTGATGAAACGAAAATTTCAGGGAACTCGTGTATTCCTGATAACGATTTTCCTCTTAGTGAATGGATCAATGGGCACCGCACTCTCAGTGCTAGTTTGGATTACCATCGTACAGGTTAGTAATAATATTTTTAGCGCGATGTTTTATAACTAAGTACCTACCATTGCCACTCCACGCACCTTAAGGCTTGATTTCCTTCCACACCGACGTTGGTTCCTGACAAACGTCGAGCGTTACGAAATACACTTCTTCTATGAAGCACCGCACTGCAAGCCTGTCGTCAGCGGCAGATAATTTAGTACGAGCCGCGTGCGACTTGCTTAAGTAGGTCTCGCTCGTCTGACGCGCTACGGAGCAATAGGAGCGCGTCAGTCGAGCATTGCCCGCTCTGTCGTGTGGCTGTATGCGCGTACAGCCAAAATCTTAATCGATTGCAATAAAATAAATTAATTGAAGATTTTTTCCGTTTATACGTAGCATTCCAAATAAAGTAGAAAATTCACCATAATACTTACTGCTCTTTTAGGGACAAGTGGTTGAATGTGATATCTTTTCTACTTAGGCTCGGTCTATACCCAGCCGCAAACCGGACCGGGTTAACGCGGATTCAATCCATCACTTCAGCAATAAGATCGTTTTTTGAACGGATTCTTGCAGATGCTTACGGATTCCGGCAGCGTATAAACCGAGCATAAGTCTCCTTTGCTTATGTAAGTATTGTAACGAAGTGCTGAAGTCTTTGTACACAAACGCCACCATGTCATTACGTCTCCAGGACGTGAGCTCGGAACCGATTCAGCTGCAGCGAGGTGTAAGACAGGGAGCCGTAATATCCCCGAAACTATTCACCGCAGCGCTGGAGGACGCTTTCAAGCTCTTGGACTGGAGAGGACTTGGCATCATTATTAACGGCGAGTGCCTGACTCACCTTCGTTTTGCTGATGATATCGTGGTCATGGCTGAGACCCTAGAGGATCTCGGAGCAATGCTCGATGACCTCAGTAGAGTCTCCCAACGAGTGGGTCTTAAAATGAACATGGAAAAGACGAAAATCATGTCTAACTCCCATGTTGCACCCACTCCTCTTATGGACGCAGGCTCTACTCTGGAAGTCATTGACTGCTATATTTACCTTGGACAAACAGTCCAGCTAGGTAAGTCCAACTTCCAGAAAGAGGTCGATCATCGAATCCAACTCGGATGGGCAGCGTTCGGGAAACTACGTAATATCTTCTCCTCACAAACACTACCGCAATGCCTCAAGACCAATGTGTGTTGCCAGCGATGACATACGGATCTGAGACGTGGCCGCTAACGATGGGCCTCATAAGAAAGCTCAAGTTCATTCAAAGGGCGATGGAGAGAGCTATACTTGGAGTTTCCCTTTGCGATCGAATCAGAATGTCCTATGTCCTATGTCCAGCAGTGGATGTCTTTCGGCTGATGGATGGATGGATGGATGGATGGATGGATGGATGGATGGACGCTCTTCCTAGATGGACGCTTTATTTCCTCTTCGGTACAAGCCACACAGACGCAGTCCGAACAGGGTTCCGACGTGGCACTAACGTAGTCTCCTGGTCTAACGCGGTCCTCTTGACAAACGTAGCCCTGGCGTGGTCCTCTTGACTGACGTAGTCTCGGCGTGGTCCTATTGACTGATGTAGCCCCGACGTGGAGCTCTTGACACTGCAATCAGCACTCTCATGGTCCTCTTGACGGACGTGTATCGCACTATAATGCACTGCATTGATCACTCTTCACTACTTTTCACTTTTTCTTCGTTTTTCGTTTTCTTCCTTTCTCCGCTGCACTATTCTTTAACTAACTGCCCGTAGTGCAGCTCGCAGCCCCTTTTATACCCTCAAACAATCTTCGCAACCTTAACTATTCTGCGAGAACTCTCCGTAACTGTGTGTAGAATTGTCTCCAGCATTGATTCCATCCGACGCGTTTTTTTTCCTCTTGGCGTACTTGTTCCTCGTGAAAGACACATAGCCGTTCCTCGAGGCGATGCAATAGCTCTTCCTAACAGCGCGCTTGCTCTTAACGAAAGGTATGCAGCAATTCTTTTCCGCGAATTGTACGTTTCTCTCGTTGGCGTGGCACTTTCTCACGAAGCTGCTCTATTAGACGGCGCGCTTCTTCCTCTTTTCTTCGTACTTCTTCTTCCTTTCGACGAGCTTCTTTTTGCTTCCGGCGTGCGTCTTATTCCTTCCGATGTGCTTCTTCTTGCTTCTGACGCGCTACCTGTTCTTTAACCCTATCTTTTTCCTTGCTTAGTTGTTTTTTAAATGGAAAATACTGATTCATTTGGCCGGCGCGCTTGTTCTCCCCTCTAAAAAGCATCCTCTTCTTGCCAGCACTCTAAATTCTCCTGATCCTTGTGCGCTTGTTCTTTTATAAACGCCATGAGATCAGCTATCGATGGATGCGTTGCACTCGCAGAGGTTCCTTCACCAAACCCGCCCTCCTGCTTTGAATTTCCCACTTTGGTGGTAACTGTGGCTGTTGCTGCTGCAGTTGCGCTGGCGCGGGTGGTAGAACCTTCTCTCGGCATCACAGGGATTTTACCTTCCAATCCTACTTCTGGCACCAAATGTTACGGAAGTGGTTATAGGATTGGAAGGAAACGACACTCTTCTCAGATGGACGCTTTATTTTCTCTTTGGTACAAGCCACACAGACGCAGTCCTGACAGAGTTCCGAAGTGGCACTGACGTAGTTTCTGACGCGGTCCTCTTGACAGACGTAGCCCCGGCGTGGTCCTCTTGACTGACGTAGCCCCGACGTGGAGCTTTTAACACAGCACTTAGCACTCTCACGGTCTTCTTGACGGACGTGTACCATACTATAATTCACTGCACTGATCACTCTTCACTACTTGGCACTTCACAACAGAACTATTCACTTTTTCTTCCTTTTCCTTCTTCTTCCTGTTTCCGCTTCACTAGACTTTTACTAACTGCCCGAACTGCGGCTCGTAGCCCCTAGTAAATAAGAACAGTATTGCTCTTAATTACTGATTGTATGTAGTTCCTATTATTTGTGATATGAGCCAAATAAATACTTTTTCTTTCTTTCTTTCTTTTTTTCCTAATATATCCCTAATTGAACCTTCGAGACCCTAATTACGATAGTCATTTCGTTTGTCTTTAGTTGCCCTCATGTAGGTTCCCGTATTTACTAGAATATTCTTAAAGTTCCAACCGAACTAACGCGTTCATCCTGCGTATGCGATGGCGTTCAGATTGTGCAATAGCATTTGTAGCGACGAGTTCAAACCGGGCTTGAAATACAGCGTTCGCACGCGCGATCATTGGGCGGCCGCGTTCATTTGATGTGACAGTCTCACAGAAAGATGGTGCTACTATGATAATATAAATTATATATATAATAAATTATTGATATAATAAATTATGTTGTGAATTATAAATTTGATAAAAATACAACTTTAATGATATTAATAGGTAATAGGGACAATGTAAACAAAAAGGACTTGGCAAAATATTTAAAATCATTGCAATTTTTAAATGTTAATAAAATTGTGATGTTTACACTCCTCTATAGCGTCAGTTTGCCACAGGAAGAAAATAATACTCGCTACAAAATAAATCATTGTTTAAATACCATGACATATAATTCTGATAAATTTCATATTATCGACATAAATAATTACATTCAAAAAAAACAATATCATTTGACCAGGCATAAATATTATCTCAGTGGAAAAATCAAAAGACAGATAGTAATGTCGCTATCATATTATATTAATTATTCAGCCAAGAACTTGGCTACCAAATCTGCTTCTATTGAACAGAGTAATGACATGTTAAGCCACACCTTGGAATCAGTTCCAAGTAATAATAATATACATTTAAATTAATTAATAAGACAATAGAGGAAATCTCTTGCAGTCATCCTATAATGACAAAGGAAAAGTCTAACTGCCTCAATATTGTTCATCAGAATATACAAGGCTTCTCTGGCAAAGAACTGGAATTAACATTATATTTACAAGACATGAATATACATGTCCTTTGTCTTACTGAGCACTGGCTTAAGAAATGTGAAGTGCTCATAGGGATCGAACATTGGAAAGTTTTAAGTTTGTTCAGTAGAGAGTCAGCTCAACGAGGGGGATCACTAATTCTTATTAAAAACAATAATAAGTCCAAAGAAAGCACACACATCGTGGCACTCTCTATAGAGCAAACTATTGAACTAGCATGTGCTGAGCTAGAGCGGTATATCATTGTTAGTGTATATAAACCCCCATCGGCAGATTACCTTCCTTTTGAGTCCACCATGAAACAGGCATTAAATATATTATCAAAATCTAATAAGAAAATAGTTGTATGTGGAGACTTTAACATTGATTGATAGAAGTAACTCAAAACTCTGTAAGGTTCTTAAATCTTTTCAAATCCTATAGTTTAATTAACCTTTTTAATGAACCTACTAGAATCACTCCTACAACAGCTACTTGCTTAGATAATATTTTCTGTAATTGTGAAGTTATGCAAAAATCTATTATAAACTGCCTAAGATCAGATCATAGTGGACAAATAGCCACATTTGAGCACCATGTTTCACCAACGGTGGATATTATTTGTAGGCCAGTCATTGCCAATCAATTAGATAGATTAAAGGAAAATATTGATTATGGAATAAATATATTACCATTCAACAGTGGCACTACGGATGTGTCGTATGAAAATTTGTTTGGATTGATTAAATATGAGTTTAACAATATATTCAAGCATAAACACCCTAAAATAAATACAAATAAATGTAAATTCAGTGACTGGGCTACGACTGGAATTCATAAAAGTAGGAGAAAATTATATGAATTGTATGACCTAAAAGCGCAAACTCAAGACCCTAAAATTATTGAACATATCCAAAAATACTTTAAAATCTTTAAAAAAGTATATTCAGTGGCCAAATCAAATTACATTCATAATACTATTGCCAGCTCCAAAAATAAAATAAAAGCCACTTTGAACATTATTAATAGAGAAACATGCAAAACTAAACAATTAGATCGCACATTTAGCCTTAATGTTGATAATAAAATTATTTAATCCGACAACGAATACTTGATTTTTTCGTGTTTGTTAAAGTAAATGGTTGATTTTAGGGTAAAAATGGCTTGACTTTTGCATGGACTTGCTGATGTCGATTCTGATGTTGAACACTACTCAGAAGAAGGTAAGATTTCCAAAATTGAATACAATGTCTCATTTTAGTCGTAGGATGAAGATGTTATTACCAATTAGCGCAAATAGTGACGATGAGGACGTGCTACTAGCCCAATTACGAACAACTGTGCTTAGCGGTAAGAACGGATATGTTTGGTCTTCTGTTCCACCACCATCGAGTCGAACACGAAATATAGTGACTCTTCGTCATTCTAACTAAGAATCCGGAACCTCCTGGGGGTGAACCTTCGACAAAGTTACAGAAGCAGACAAGGTGTATACAGCGTTGCATTGCAAAGGGGTGCCAAAATTTCAGGGACCACTCAGAATCAGTAACTAAATCGATCTACGATATAAATGATCTAATAAACAAACTTATTTTTTTTTTATTACTATCATCCGTTTAAATATGGTACGCGTGGATAATATTGTCTCATTCATAAAAAATACGCACGCACTATCTCTTTGTAACCTAGAATTGCAAAGTTAAATGCAAATGTGGTCACAATGGCTCGCAAAAAAAAACTTAGCCTTTTCGGTCTAAGGTAAATTTTAACAGTAGGAGCGCACGCGCATACCGAAGGTCCAAATCGACAGCAAATACCATAGGCAGTGCACCTCTAGATCTTATATTTAAAATTTGGCACTGCTTTGTAATGTAACCCTGAATTTAATATATTGCAGGGACTAAACAATTATTAATAAATGAATTCATTATTAAAAATCACAATTTAATTTAGCACACGACTGTCCCGTACAGCGATCGGTTTCGCAGTGCGGAGATTTTCTGTGTTCATACGCGACCGATGGTACGGGCTGCCGACCTCGGTCACCAACGTCAGCTTAAGAGGAAATCAAGCCTAAGAATTATTGTCGGGTGCCCTTTGCTCGGCGTGAAGTTAAATGCTTATTACACTACACACACAGTATTAAGACAATCTTACTTAGATTTAGCATTAATGTAACAAGAGTAAGAAAGTTAGTCTGTCTAATTAGACGGACCAAGTGGGTTCGGCCGTACTTACTTGCTGAATACCGCATAGTGTATTATGATATTATTATGACTAATACCTTGATCACACGCGCTGCGAAAGGGGGGAAAGATAGCGCTCTCGGCCGAGTGCTCGGTTGGTATGACTCCTCTGACGAGTGCTCGAAAATGGCGAGACACTTACTTATGCCTTGATTACACGCACCGAATAGAACGGCAAGAGAGCAAATCGACACTCAGCCGAGACAGTAGGGTGGGCGAGTAGGGCGAGTTACACTAATTTTGCTTCCCGACGAGTCAGTTCAGTTTCGGAGACAAAGTTTTGTAAACAGTTATGCGTCAGAATGAATAAAAAAAAAGGACTATATAATTTAGAGACTTGTATAACTGTTGTTTCGTAGTCGCACTTGTAGTACATATTTAATTTGATAAAAGAAAAAGTTACGTGGTTCATACCTGCCGAGACCGTGCGGGGCATGCTGAAAAGAAGCGCGGTGGTGGGCGCTCGGCCTAGTAAACAAATCGAGGTCCGAGTGACTGTCTTGCCATTTTTTTCGGCCGAGTACTCGGCCGAGCACCCGTCAAAGAGTACACACCAACCGAGCACTCGGCCGAGAGCGCTCGCTCGCCACTTTACTCGGTGCGTGTGATCAAGGCATTAGACCTCGATTTGTTTACAAGGCCGAGTGCCCACCCTTTGGCACCCTCGCGCTTCTTTTCAGCATACCCCGTACTGTATCGCCCACCCACTCGGCAGATATGAACCCTTGCCGAGCGCCACTCGCTCACGCTACCGTCTACGAGTCGTCTGATGTTGTTGTTGCAATATTTCAGTATTTGATTAAACCTGATTTATCAAAGTATGTTTTTACTAATGATCAAGAAAAAACAGAGGGACGTCGACGCAATTGTTTTTTTTATGTATGATCACGCGTGACTTTTTTTACAGAGTAGTCCGGTTATGATAATTTCTTTTTGATTAGAAATTTAAAAAAAAACGGTCAAGTGCGAGTCGGACTCGCGCAAGAAGAGTTTATAAAAACGGCAAAAAAATTACGTTTGTTATTAGTATTTGTTAATATAGAAATACATAATCTATGAAAGTTTCAACCTTCCTATCACGGTTCATGAGATACAGACTGGTGACAGACGGACAGACGGACAGCGGAGCCTTAGTCATATGGTCCCGTTTTACCCTTTGGGTACGGAACCCTAAAAACTACCCTTAGGGTGGAAAAATACTGGTTCTGAAAGCTGATAAAGGGAACGCGACTGTTATAATGGATGTCGTTGAGTACGATAGAAAGATCCAAAATCTACTCAGTGATGTCAATACATACAAAAAGGTAAATTACAACCCAACGGCGAGAACGGATCGAAGCACTCGCTCACTCATTAGACAGTGCGAGGACGTTTTCGACGACGAGACTTTTAAATACTTACTGCGGCCTAGGAATGTCCAGCCCCCGAAACTATATGGCTTGCCTAAAGTACACAAACAGAACGTGCCGTGGGTTATGTTACACAGACATTTAATCTGATTGCGGTCAAAACTTCGTCGGATGCGATCGATATTTGATAATATTAAAAATAATAACATTCAAAATTTTCTAACCAGCAAGGTCAATCAACTTCTATGACTTGGCACTTCAACCCACCCTGCGCTAGTCATTTCAGGAGTTTCTTTGAAGCCGCGGTCAAAAGTATGAAATTTTTTTTGAATTGGAAACCAAACTTAACTTTTATTAACGAAGAATTTAACACTCTCTTATGCCAAATTAATACAATTTTAAATTCACGACCACTCATAATTTAAAGTAACGATCATATAGATCGGTTACCAGAGCGTTGAAAACCTTTATCACCTTTCACAACGAATCAAATGGTTCCGGGACAAATCTTACACACCCGTAGGAAGGTATCGTAGTGGTGCTGGTAGATAGGATTTTACCCCCCTTGCAGTGGCGACTGGCGACTGGCGCGGGTACACAAGCTACACCCTGGCGCTGACGGTTTTACGTACTGGCATAGTAGAATCAAAGATAATAATTTCAAGATGTTTATTTAATCCTCTTCTAGGATATCGTATTTTTGGCTTTTAGATTCAAGTATATGTTAATTGAATTTTCATATCCGAGATTTTAGGCACTTGAGCGATGTTAAGGCCTTATAGTCTTTTTAGCACGTGAGTTGGTAGCTAAGCTATATTTTTAAGTCATCGATAACTGCTCTTTTAATTTAATGATCGTTGGGAAAACTTGACATCAATATTGTTAATTTTTGATTACAGGGACGTTGGTCGTTCCTGCGCATCCATCTTTATTACAGCATTTTAATGTTTATACTGAGTTGCGCGTCTGCAGTATACACATTAATGAAGCTCCAGAGCATGCTGGTCATCATTGTGACTTCTGTTTCTTCGTGTGAGTATGTGCTTCCTGTAACGGTCAGCCTTTTTACCCGACTGCCAAACGAGGGTTATGTTTTTCGAGCTTATGTATGTATGTATGTTTATTTATTTATTTGGCACGCCCTATAGCCTAAACCGTTTAACGGATATTAAAGTATAATATATCAATAGATTCGTCTCAATTGTGGGAGTGACAAGGGGTATGTTATTTCCCGAAATTCCCGCGAGAACAGAACTTATGCGGGAGAAACGGATATCCAATACTGATAAACCGATTTTGAAACTTTCTTTTATTAACTAAGGGTCACATATTTTCAGTGCTAATGGTATTCAATATTTTATTTTCTAAAATTCCTACGGAAACAGGCAAAAAATACACTGAAAAAATAGCATGGAAAAACCGGTAAATGGATTTCAACATACGATATGTCATTAGATTTGTCTCAGTTGTGGGTGTGACATAAATTATGTTATTATCCGGAATTCCTGTTGGTACATGAATTAAACGGGAAAAACCGATTTCAGATACTACTTACCCGAGTAATTTGCAGTCAGAGGCATCAATTAACAGCATAATGATGATTGACTTGGTATGCACTGCTTTAGTACCTTATTAAGTAATTTAAATCCGTGTAGAAAAAGTCGAATCAAGTAACATAGATTTGATGCCTCAGACTGCAAATTGATTCTTTAAACCTTTCTTTTAAGTTCACTTTTTACGCAGACGGGTTTTTTGTTTTTTTTTCATTGATATTTTTTAATGGCTTCCTAATTCGAGAGATTCGTAGATTGAAAGTTTTTTGGGCATTCTACGTATAGCCAGTTTTTACGTGTCCAGGCTTGTATATCTGTAATATTGTAAAATTCAAGAGCTTTTAATTTTTTATATATTAAATCGCGTTCATATTCAGCTGTAAACAAAGACTTATGCCTCTGTTAAATAGTTGTCTTGCCACAGAGTAAGTATATACTACGTAAAAGTCTAGCTAAATTAATTTTATGAACCTTTGTTCTCTAATTACCGTAACACGTCTGCACACCAACTTTATGTTACTTGCCATTAATTTACATAATGTACGGCATTTACTTACTTCGTTCAACATTTTAAATAGTATATTATGGTAATGCGTACCTATTACATAACAAAATATCAATTCAATAGAACCATTCTGTAAATAATGATCAAATAATAACTGCATTCTGGGCACATCCTTAAATAACAATATTCGGCAAATTACTTAACGTCATAGTCGTAGAATAACGACTGTTCTGATATTTAGTAACTTTATAGTAGAGCACTAAGTATTTGTATGGGATTTTATTTATAACTTTAAAACGACTAATTTGTTCAGCTTTAAATTTGGACCAATGTGTGTATAAACTTTTTTCACGTGACCTACAGAATATTTTTTTAGTATATATAGATTTCGTAAAAAATCACTTTAAATGTAATTCTGCGGACAATTATGAGACGTATGTAATGATTCGACGTTATTGATCGGATTATTTTTGTTTTATTTATGACGGATGATAATTTTTCGTCGATGTTTTGGAAATGTTTACAAAAACACCAAGGACGTATTGAAAATATGAAGGTCCAGATAATTAAAAGAAACAAATTTATAATTTTAAAAGGATTTAATTAAAAATTAAGGCACATAAAAATAGTTTTTATCAGTTAAAAACAAATTATTATGTGTATACATAAAAAAATATTAAAAGGTAAACAAAGTGATTTCTTTTTTCTTATTTCTCGTCATCATCTCAGCTTATTGCAGTCCACTGTTGTACGTAAGCCTCCCCCAAAGTGCGCTCAAGAGCACGATCTCCCGTTTTTAATCCATCCACTGCCAGCCATCTTCCTAAGGGCGTCGGTCCATCGAGTTGTGGGACGTGTGCCAAGGCGTAATCTCCACTCAAAAGAGTCGTTTACTCCACCTGTTATCATTTCTGCGACAAATGTGGCCAGAGGCCATAACTGCAGCACTTACACGAGGTAGACATAGTTCTTGACAACCTCGAGCGCCACACTTTCGACGGAAACCGATTCGAGGATGGCATGGTTATTGAACGTGACTGTAGTCTTGTCCAAGTTCATCCCTAGTCCCACGCGTACCATACCGTATCCATTTGGTTTCCACATGGTTTAGAACTAACCTAATTACCGTGTACTTAATTCTAACTACATTGGTTAATCTTAGTCCCCAGATGTTTTTTTTTTAATAAAGACAGTTCTTTGACCTGCATACGCTGTAATAAGCTTGTATTTGAAAAATTGAAAAAAGAACTGTTGTTTTCTTATTACCGTATACTAATTTCTATATATTACTCATTACCGTTGTATGGAATAATAGCTCACCAGTTGGGCCCGCGATTTAGTCCGCTAGAAAAAAAATCCTGACGCTTTCCAAGAATAGGAAGGAACATTGTCCTGCTCTGGCGTTCAAGTTAAGTATATATTATTTATATATTATTGATTTGAGTATGCTCATTTAGGCAAGTATTTGTTTAAATAAAATTATTTCGTTTCTTTTAGATCGATGAGTGAGAGAGAGAGAGAGAGATTTTTGAGATCGACGTCATATTGATCATTGATCAAGTTTTTAATTTGTAGGATGGGAAAAGCAAAGATAACCAAGGAAGAAATAAAAGTGAAGAGAAAGTCGAGATAGAATAAAAATGTTTTGTACCAACAATCAAAGGAAAAAAATAAAGAGAAATGGAAAATTAAAGGACAAAAGGCGATATGTAGAGGTGCTGAGTAGCCTATACAAAATGGCATCGATGACTGTTCAAGTCCAAAACCACAAAACAAGACCTGTCCAGTCGCTCAGAGGCGTGAGACAAGGAGGTTTTATATCTCCGAAGTTGTAAACCGCCGACATACGTCTCACAGATTCTATTGACATAATAATTGTGAATATTTTTGCGCCGGAGTGTTGCATTGACTCGTTCGATCCTGTACCTATTCCCCGCGCCCCTCAGTACCACACAACGGCTCGTCGAGGTTAAACGTGCGCGCGTTTACCTTAGGTGAGTAAATTAATACCAGCGTGGGTCTGAGAGACCCTGTTAGGAGGTTACGTAATTATTATTTTTTATTGTTTTATTTATAATGGCTCTTAGTGAAGCTGTAATTGAGCGTTGGTTGGAACAAGATTTATCAGACGATGGAAACATACCAAACGACGAATGCAGCTATGTGGAGCCGGTCTAAATTAATCATGTACTGGAAGAAAGTGGCACGTCTGATTCCAAATGAAATAAATATATAAATATTAAAATATTTCATTATCAAAGACTAAAAAGTATAAAATAAATTAATAGTTTAAAAAAAACTAAAAAACACGCTTTTAGAAATGCACGTAAAAGCTAAAAATAAGTTATGGATCATTCAAGTTGTCTCTATTTCTAGGCTGAAGTGTAAACTGGTTGGCTGGCTGGGCTAGCGCCCCTTGGCTGGCAAACTTGGCTGGCGCCCCACGCTTTTACAATCAAATATTATAATTAAAAGCGCATAGTTTACACTTAAGCCCAGAAATAGAAACAACTTGAACGATCCATAACTTATTTTTAGTTTTGACGTGCATTTATAAAAGCGTGTTTTTCTAGTTTTTTAAACTATTATTTTTTATTTTCAGGTTTTGGAAATCGAGCAAAAGTCTAGATTTTTTAAAATTTGGGTGAGATTGGAAGTTTTTGGAACAATTCATTCCTAATGGCTTGTTTTTGTTGGTAGCTATTGGTGTTACAATAAAATAAAACACATACTTAAGCTATGATCTCTTTTAATCTATAGATACATGTTTTTCTTCACAAGATGGACTGACGACCTGATAAAGGTTGCAGGAAGCCGCTAAATGCGGGCTGCATCCAATCAGCCAATCTGGAAGTCAGGGCAGTCAGGCAGGCCTATGTTCAGTAATAGACGTCCTATGGCTGAAATGATGATGATATCTTCCAATCTGTGACTATTCGATGATTGGCTTTAGTCAATTATCTGAATGGGATGTTAAGAAGAACGCATTAAGCTCCTGATGCTGCTACCAGTGATAGTACCACCCCGCAAAATGATCATTCCATATTCCTCTACTTGACATTCTCACTCCAATTATGATATAAATTCTTAACTAGGTACTCACTAAGTATCATCGTCTTTCCTTCAGCGTGGAAAGTTGCTCAAACTCCCTTCATAAAATTCCACCCATTTTCCTTTTCAGACGTCCCATATCATTTTTTTTGTCCAAATTATTGGTGTGCATCAATAACTCTTTCTCTTATTTATATAGATTTTATCATTCCAATCTGGTTTTCGTCCAAGACATACCAACATTAGAGCCCTGGTCAAGATTGCAACATCCACCATGGTACTGTAGATAATAGGCGTTTCACAGTTCTGAATTTGTTGGGCTGGGCAGAGGACATTGACATCCTGTTTGGGTTATTGCATTCACTTAGCACATCCCACAATAATTGACTGGGTTAAAAATTACCTGCATGGACGCCAACATTCGACTGATTCTTTCTCTGCATGGTGCGACGTCAGGGCGGATATAACGTAATAATGTCATGTCACTCTTGATCTATCTGGATTCTTGATACCACCTATATGCCAATGATCTCAACTATTTCGTCAGGATAACTGTGATGAACTTGCAAACAAAATCCATGAAGTCATTCAGACTCAAAGTTACCCCAATTAAAATGCAGCTACTAAAATATCGAATATTGGTGTTTATAATATTAGAGACAAAGATACTCAGTGGCATCTGTAGGTCCCGGTGTCATGGCTAATTTAAAACTAAACTGAGGGGCAGATTTTTAAGTGGTTAAGAGTTGGGAGGTAGCTGGTCTTTGAACGTCGATCACTTGCTTCTTGAGGGTCTGGCATCACGTTTCATGACTTACGAACCACATATACCCTTCGAGCATCATGATCTAGTAACTTTTCACTGGCCAGCCGGCTTAAGTAAGCTGAAAATGAATTTTTTTTAAACCTATTTTGGTTCCACTTTGGTAAACCAAAGCTCTGCGAGCTTTTATATAAGGTTATAAAGGATATTGGGCTATGAGTTTAGGGGATAGTGGACTTAGTGTTCTTGACTGGTGACCTCGACAAAGTTAACGCAGCGCAGGACGCCCTACGGCAAGGTAAAGCGACGATATTCGCAAAGCTGTTGGCAGTTGATGAAAAAGAATAGCCAAACGGGGTCAGTAGAGTGCATTGGATGATTGCACCCATGTCCAGCAGTGGACTGACGTAGGCTGGTTATGATGGAATGGGTATGCCTATGGTCTTTGCCTGACGTTTGTTAAAAACAAACCGACTGATAAATAGACCCCTGTCAAGTATGTGTCAAGCACTGGCGAAGTCGCAATATAGGCAACTCACCTAAAAATTGGAGAGGTATTTCACAGCTCTTTGGAGAACTCTGGTCATCTATTGAGATCCTTACAAGCATCTTACTATATTTTTTTCAATGATATTTAGTTTTAGTTAGTTTCCGTGGCGCTACTTTAAGATTAGGTGGGACAATTTCAGTTTTAGTGGCAGCACAAAACCACAAATTACGTATAGCGGCGGCGCGCTAGACAGATAGGCCACTCGGAACTAAGCGTCAAAATCGTTACGCACAAATTGACAATTGCGTTTATATGCAATCTCGGACGATTAGGGGCAGTACTACAGCAGACTGTCACTCACGACAGTTTACTACACATTGATCATTGTTATGCGAAAAATGGATATAAGCGTTTTTATTAGGTACTGCTGCAGTGTGTTTGGATGTTTGAATACAACACAAAATTGTGATTACACGTTCTTTAAATTTCTAAAATAATATTAAAAGTTTTATAAAACTAGGTCTAGGTTTTCTCTTGAAAGTAAAGGAAAGTAAGTAAGTAGTAAAGGTAAAGATACGTTTTTATAGCGATTAATCATTCATTTCATAACACTACACATTCAGCAGGAATGAGCTTTTAAATTTTACTTAAATCGTCATTGGTTTAACACCAGTGTTTTAGGTAAGCGTTGAATAAAAAATTATAAACATATTAAATTATTCATTGATTTTTTTTACATTGTCGTTGCTAGGATAAATACGCCACCTAGAAATGTCAGTATATGTCATAACAGCACCTAAGTAATGAAGTTAGTACGTATAATTTCTAACAACGCGCAGCTGCCGCCGCTGTTAAAAACGACAGTAATTGAAGAAGCCAAGTTGGGGAGAGTAATTATTGCTCTGTCTTCCCATTTAGGCCTGGGCCCTAACCATGAACTGTTAAAACAATCACAAATCTGTCAAACATTATCATTTCTGTCAAATTTCGTATGAAATGACGTACAAAAAATTGACAGATTTGACAACTTTGTGATTGTTTTTAACAGTTCATGGTTAAGGCCCTGGACGTATGATAAGATGAATGAATAAACTAATCGTTGTATCGGTGTAATAAGGCACACTTATTTATTTCAAAAATCAGAATAGCAACCCTAGGCAGTCAGCCCAATTTGGGCAGTTGTTTTCGAGAACGGCGGGAGTGGACCTTCTGTATTTTTTCTATTTTGTGCCAAAACTTTGAGTGTCAATAAATCAGTTATTAATATTGTAATTCTTATGCCATTTAGAAAATATGTTATGTTTTGCGAGATGCGAGAAATCGCTAGGGCAGTGATGCTTGCATGCTACTGCAATAGGCTGAATAGATAGATAGATTTTTTGTACAATAGGTCATTTAAAATACGGCATTATTTCAGCAATATGAAAAAAAAACATTTTTTGTTCATCTTTTTATTGTGTTGGTGTTATATCAGTTATTAGGAACAGTGTGCGTTCGTGCCTGCGTGTGTGTGTGTGTGTGTGTGTGTGTGTGTGTGTGTGTGTGTGTGTGTGTGTGTGTGTTATGTACATGTGGGTGCGTGATTTGTAACATGCATGAACATTGTAATTCTTGTTTGTTTGTTCACTGAAATAAAAAATGCTTTTTATTATATCGGACAACATAGCAGTAGCTTAAGCACTTGTGTTACAGAAATGAGAAACCACGACAGAACCACAACACCCAGAACCGAGCCAATATAGAAAATATCGTTTTCTACATTGACCCGACCAGGAGTCGAACCCGAGACCTTAGAGATGGCGACGCCAAGTACGGCGTGCTCGCCTCTCAGCTACGGAGGTCGTCACAAGTGTGTGTATGATACTTTGCAGCAAGGTGGACGGATAACTCTTTCATTGCTTTGTATACGATATTTTAACGATAATGTATATGTCGCAGTCAGATTTCATAATACGCCGTATTGCAAACCAACTTAGCTGTTTTACAAAATGTAATTGGCCTTGTGCCATACGGCGGATCGACGATACGGCGGATTGCATAACATCTAAATAAAAATCCGCCGCATTGAATACGAGCTTTCACGTTATTTAATACGTCTAGCTGTTTTGTAATACAGCGTGTCACTAAGCCGCCGCTTTGCCAGATTAAAGTACCAATTTTCAACACTCTCGTGGTGCTGCCAGGCATAACAACAAAAATGGCGTCGGACAGAGAAATTACAGTGCGTAAAAAGGGATTAAATAAATAAAATATTCTATATGATTGTTAAATCAATGATTGTGCAGTTAAATAATTTATATTCGTCGCAATATTGAACTGAAAACCATAGATATAATAACTAGATTCATAGGCTATAATGCATGGCGGAATATAAGGCAATTATTGGTGTAACAAATGACGTTAAGTATGTTAAGAAAAAAACCCGTTACCCTATTTGTAGGGTTTGTTTACCGCATTTTGATGCGAATTGTGCAATGCGGCTAAACGTGAGACGTCATATCGGAGAACACATCGTAATGACATCGTAAAGAAGTCGATCCGCCGTATTGCAAAACGCCTCCGTTTTGTAAAAAAGCTAGTTGGTTTGTGATTCGGCAGAATATACAATCCGACTACGACATATATATTTTTATTAGATTTGGAGTAAAAATGTATTTATCGTTTCAGTTGGTTGCTTTTTAGTGGCAGCTAGAACGTACCAGATAATTGGACTCTATGAAACCGCAGAAGTAAGTAGTAAAAGTGTGTAATATGACTTTAAATTACAAATTATTTTTACAAACGTAAGAGTTTAATTTCTGTTTAAATATTTGTCACAGTTAAGGTGTAATAGAAATCCAAAAGAAGAACGGTCATGTCCTTCTTTCGGACAACGGACAGCAACTTCAAACATAGTATTTTGGAAATTTAGACCTGTGTGAAAATGGAAAGACGTGTAGAAGTCTAAAAAGAGTTACGCTTTTAGGCCTGTCTGTCTTTTGTTAAATATAACCCTGTGAGTTTCAAATTCAAACTAAAAAGCTTTTTTCTTGATAAACGTGCTTCAGCGCAGACCAATTATGAGATAAATCAAGATTGATAAGTATCCTAAAGTCAACGCAAACGAAGTCGCGGGCACAGCTAGTCAATAAATTGAATAAAATATACCTTTGAATTATTGGTTTACTGTCCAAAGGCGCATAAATAAGTTTTTCTAATGCTGAGGCTTTACCTGCGTTTAATGGCATTAATAAGTACGCTATTTCATCTACATATCGTACTTATTAATGGGTGAAGCCCCAGCGTAATAGTAACACTGTACCTAAACGGACACACAACAAGTAGGATGTACTATCGCGGGCTCCGACGCCTGACCAGTCGTAAAGCTAAAATCGCTAGCAAGCACCTCATTGCCACTCACTTCGGGCCACGCCCTACTTTGATTTATGTTTCGGGTTCAATCAAGACAATAGGTATTTAGGCACAAGCAAGCAAGCTTCTATGTATCCAATTGGCTGTAGTAAAACGTAGTAAAATGTATAACCAATCAGGGCAGGTTGGGGCGTGTCCGGCACGATGCGCTTACACAGGAATATCTACAATGCGGTAAGGCGTCGGAGCCCGCGATAGTCTGGCTGGAATATAACAGTCATTAGTGCTAATAGGGAGGCTCGACAGTGCTCTCAGATATGGCTTTTAAATGGGAAACCTAGGTTCGTTATTATTTTTAATAAAATGAATAGGTAAAACACGTATTTTTTTCCATCTTGATTATAATATTATCAGAATATCGAGGTTCAAATTAAAATGGACAACATAGCAAAATATCTGGCTGTTCAAAACTAGCGCTTGGATGACATTGTTTATATTTAAAAGTGAAGAAGCTTTATTCAGACCTATTTGCAGGTAACAGGAATCAATTGTTTTTTTTTTCAGAGGAATAACAGGCCGGCCTACGCGGCTACCCAGGATTACACGCCGCAACCGGCGTACGTGCCGCAACCAGCATATGTGCCGCAACCGGCATATATGCCGCAACAGGCTTACGTGCCGCCGCAGCAGTAGCAAGGTTACATTTGAGGAATTTTGAGAAGAAAAATAACTATCTATCTTAAAATAATTTTATCCACAAGACGAGTACGCATTTTCTTTTCAATTCTTCTTTTTAGAATTGATGGCAATGAATTTGACTGTAATCAAACTTCATATTATATGCTTATTCTTCTTAGTCGTTACACTCTTGGCAGAGCGGTCGTGGTTGTCAGTCAGGAGCACGTTGAGTGACAAGTTTCGTCATTCGGCGCCATTCTTGTCGAACCTCAGCCTTCCTAGTACATTCATGCACGGGGCAGTTTGTTGCAGCCTTAATTTGGTCCGTCCACCTCATCGGAGATCTGCCGCGTGGTCTAGGCCCTTCAACTTTTCCCTGCACTACTAGACGCTCTATGGAGTCTTTGCCGCGCCGTGTTACATGGCCAAAGAAGGTCAGGATGCGAACTTGTACCACAGCCGACAGGCGCTGCTTGATGCCGAGTTCGTTTATGATGGACACATTTGTACGAAACTCTGTCCACGACACCCCTAGCATCCTTCTTCAGCACCACATCTCCAGCGCGTCTATTTTCTTTTTTTCGCTTTCACGCAGAGCCCATGATTCCGACGCGTACAAGAAAATGGGGAATATTAAGATATTAACGAGCCTGATCTTCGTGGCTTTAGTAATATGTCAGTTTCCCCATATTTTTTTCATTTTGTCCATTGCAGACCTAGTAATGGCCATGCGCCGCTTGATTTCGTCTACACATCCGCCTCTGTTGAATATCAAAGCACCGAGATAAATGTATGATGGAACAACCTCACAATTTCCTATTTGTGTGACTTTTGGTGAGTTATTATTGATGCGATCAACAATCATAATTTTGGTTTTAGAACGATTTATCTTTAATCCATAACAGAGGCTAGTAGTTTCCATTTTATGCAGCAGATTTTCCGTGTGGTCAACACTAGATGCGAATAAGGTTGTATCATCCGCATATCTTAAATTAGAAATAGTCCTTCCACCTATTACAACGCAGTCGGTCCAGTCTTCGAGGGCAATTCTCATTACCATATCCGTTTAGACGTTAAACAGAAGAGGTGAGATGATGCATCCTTGACGCACTCCGGCACTAGGGTGGAAATCACTAGATAATACTTCGTCTGCCCTGACAGATGCTGTACCATCTTCATAAAGACGTCTGAGTAAGTGCACCAGATGTTTTGGTGTTCCCATATCTAGCAAAGTTTTCCATAAGGTTGGCCACTTGACTGAGTCGAACGCTTTGGAGAAATCAACAAAGCATATATAAGTAGGCTTGTTGAATTCTCGCGCTTTCTCTATGATCTGACGTACAGTAAAGATTTGCTCCCGGGTTCCTTTTCCCTTCACAAAGCCAGCTTGTTCCGGAGCTATTTCTTTTGAGAGGAATGCCTTAAGTCGCTCGTTTAAGATATGCAGTAGTATTTTGCTTGCATGAGATATCAAAGCAATCAGTCTGTAGTTGCTGCATATCTTCGTGGAACCTTTTTTATGGAGGGGGATGAATATAGTGTGAACCCATTCTTTTGGCCATTTTCCTGTCTGCCATACTTTATTACATATAGTGTGAAATATTTGGACACCATGTTCTCCGACAGCTTTGATGACTTCTATTGGGATGGCATCGATTCCAGTAGATTTTCCATTTTTCAGGTGTTTAATCGCAGCCCGGACCTCTTCCATCAGTATGTTTGGTTCTAAGTCCTGCTCAATTGGTTCAATAGGAGAGAGATCTTGAGAATGCGGGTCCTGAAATAGAGTCTGGCAATAGTCTTTCCACCTCTGAGATATTTTTTCTATTTCAGTAACCAGCTCACCGCTATCATTCTCAATGACCCAGGTTTTTGAAGAAAGGGTTTTTGTTAGGGAACGTATTTTTCGGTGAAGGTCTCTAGTTTCGTGCTTATCGGCATGTACTTCTAATTCTGTGCATACGTCTCGTAGTTTGGAATTCAGGTCCCTACATGCAGCTTGGATCCTCGCAGAGAGCTCATTAAGTGATTTGATGTCAACACCCATTGACTTTTCCCTACGTCTTGGCTCAACTAGAGCTAGAGTACTGTCACTCATCCAGGATTGATGTTTTCGTTGTGAAATTGTTATTTTCGATTCCTTCACAGCGTTCTCTATTAGAGATTTTGATGAAATCCACAGTTTGTCTGTATCATCATCCTGTAACCCTGCATTTGTCCATTGATCCCAGTTCCTCTCAAGTGCTGTTATGAACTTATGACTATCCTTCACCTCAAGTCTGTTTTTCTTTTCTAGTTTCCTAGCTGCTTTCAGTATAGGCTGTACTTTTGAGGCTAGCAGTTGATGATCCGACCAGCAGTCTGCTCCTGGACGTGTATGGGCATTTTTGATAGAGGTCTTCCACCTTGATCTCACCAGAATATAATCAATCTGATTTCTGAATTTACCATCATGTGATGTCCACGTATAAAGCCTACGGGGGTCATGTTGAAAGAAACTGTTTGCAATTATTAAGTTGTTATCAGCCGCGAATTATATGAGTCGTTCTCCTCTCTCGTTGCGCTCACCCAATCCGAATTGACCAACCACATTACTCAATTGTTGTGCACTTTCTCCGATTTTGGCATTGAAGTCTCCAATTATCATGAGCATTTCTCTGTTTAGTATCTTTGATATGACAGTCTCGAGCTCTGAGTAAAAGCTTTCTATGATATTATCGCTGGCAGCGCTTGTGGGAATAAAATATCTTTAAAAAAGCAGAGCAAAAATACCATATCAAAACCTAGTAACTCTGTTTGAAATGACGACTTACTGGGTTTTGACATGGTAGAATTGATTATTGAAGGATTAGGTTACCAATTCAACCGGATCAAAACCTAGTAAAGCTCTAGAGATGGAAAAATATTTATGAAAAATACCCGAAAATAAGTAATTTTGGTATTAGAAAAATAAGTTTAATCAAAATTCAATAATTTTAAACTACTAAGTAATAAGATTTCCTAGTTGCCGTGTTAAGACAAGCAAGAATGAATTGTTTTGTAGAGAGAGTCAGATATCAATTTTAATTATTTTCGCACTATTTTCTTTTCAACCGACTTTTAAAAAAGAAATTGGTTCTCAATTCGACTGAATGTTTTTTTTTTTCAATATATTTTACGAAAAAATAGGTGATTGATATTTTTTGCAAGCATATTCCCTAATCTCTATTGTATCGATTTGATGAGGGAAGCAGATTTCGCACTATAACTTTTAAATAGTTAAATTTCTAAAAAGCAATATTTCAATGAAATAAAATGTGTATTATCATTTAGCTTTTCATTTGTCGGCGTTTTTTAACGATTAAACTCTTTCTTGTAACTCATTTTTTGTTCCTCGAGCTTCAAACTTTATTACTACGAAATACTCATTAAGAAAAACTTAGTAACTATCATTATATTTCTAGTTACTAGACTTAAAAATCATTAGAAACCTGTAGTAACCACTCCAAAACCTAGTATGTCAATTGACCGTTTCAAAACATAGCAAGTGAACGACACTTGCTAGACTTTTGAAATGGGTTTGTGACTTGCTATGTTTTGAAATGGTCAAGTCGGCTTAAACCGAAAAGGTACATCCACTTACTAGAGTGTAACTTTTTATTTATTAGAGTAATCGATCTGGGTGTTTTTGCAATAATTAAGGGCTTACTAGAAAATTATATTTAGCCAAAAATATCAAAATCGCATCCTGGAGACTTACTAGGTTTTGAAATGGGGCAGCCGTGGTGCATAGCGGGACTAACCGGTAATTTGTATGGTCACTTCTATCCTAACCTAACCCAGATGAGATTTGTGCCACTTTAGGCATTAATTGATTTGATACCCTCAAGTGCTATTCCGTCGTAAGATGATCTACACTAAGAGATTGTGAAAGTAGATCTAACAACGGTTAGGTTTAACCAACTATTAGATATTTTAAAATAAGGCCTTTCGTCCGTTAGGTTATTTAAACTTAGGCATTATATACTTTGGTCTAACAACGGTTAGATCTCATGACATTAGGTGTTTTGAAATTAGATCTTTCGTCAATAGGTATTATGACCTTAGACCATTCAACTTTAGGCCTTGTAATATGTAACCGCTTTTTTCTTTGGAATTTTATTTGCTAAGAAATGAAATTTTGTAATACACAAGTTTAACGATCGAATCGAACTATGTCTTACACGTATAGCGTGTCTTACACATACTCATTTTATACTCTTAAAATAACTCTATCTACCTTAACCGTATTAATTTTCCGATAGTTTAACTGTTAAATGGGTGGAGGGGACTCAATACTCAGACAAAAAATTGCATCCAAATAAATCTAAAAATCTCAGCCACCCCTTTTATTATTCATTTTTAAGGTACGATACCTCACACGATGGGGGTTTTGGGTATAAAAAAAAACATCCCTACGTAAGAGTAGGGGAGCTACCTTAAAAAAAAAACAACTATATTCTACTACTTTGCCGGCATGTTTGATAATATTTTGTACCTCCACAAAATTACAGCTCTCAAAGCCGACACAAACATTGTCATCCGGTCAATCTCAGTAGGCAAATTTACAAAACCTAGCTGCCTTATTTATTGTTACATAGTTTTTATTGATAATACATGAATATTATACGTTATAATTTATTTTCTTTAGGTGGTCGAGCGTGAGATGCCAACGTCAAGGCGCTATATGGGTTTTAGAAAAAATAAAACGTAAATGAGAAAAAGAAGAAAATCACCATGCGAAAAAATGACCTTGAAACAAAGAATATCACAAAAATGACGCAACATAAAAAAGAACGTAGTGTCTCAAAAGAAAATAATGATTATGATGAAGATTAATAGTGATAGTTAAGATCATCACTAATAATGCATTTCTTGTGATTTTAAACAACCATAAACATGTGATGCAAAGTGCGTTATGGCCGAGCCAATGGCACAGTCTGGCAAGAACGCAGGACAAGAAACGGATTTTTGACTAGCAAAAATACAACAAACATCAATTTTGCGAGCCCTATATAGGCTAATAATCTTACTATTTAGTGTTCGATTATAATTACGATTGTTTTGTCGAACATTTTTATAAAAAAAATAAAAGGCGTTTATGTTTGTTAGTTATTTTGTGTCATATTATTATTAACTATTTATTTGAGTTTCTTTTTTTATAAATCACTTCTGTTCGCACTCTCACCAATAATCTAGCCCCAACCATAGCAAAGCTTGTATTCCTATGGTGAATAGATAATGGAGAAACTTATATACTTTTAGACGTTTTGCAGACGGCGGGGCAGGCCGGGCCGGTTAATTTCACCGCGAAGGATAGCGCAAAGGGAATCCTATACTACCAACGCACACGGAGGACAAAAAGACCGCGCCGCACAGGTGCCCGGCGGACACTGGCGGCGCGGCGGTGTGCTTCTGCTTTTCGTTCGCGGCGAGGGCAGCCGCGGACATCGACGGGCAGACGCGGTCTTTATTGCTTCGCGGTCAGACCGGCCCGGCCTGCCCCGCCGTCTGCAAAGCGCCTTACAGACATGTAATGCATCAGGTTCAATTGCTACGACGGGTTCCCATTTCAATTGTTAATAAATTTACAAACCTTTGATACGGGGGAATGGATGTTTTAACTTGATCGGTTAATACGACCGAACGAACGATACACTTTCGCGCTAGGCCCCCTGCGGTCAGTGGTCTTTCTCGCTTCCCAGTATGGTTCGAGCCATGCTGGGCAACGAAAGGGAGTAAGAAATGAAATGAAATGAAATGAAATGAAATGAAACGAAACGAAACGAAACGAAACGAAACGAAATGAAATGCAATGAAACAAAATAAAATGAAATGAACATTTCTTCGCTTTTGAAAAAGGGTACATTGCCATACATGGTGAAGACGTGGGCGGCCTTTTGTGGTGACGCCATGTCGTCGCAATGGCTGGCCGCGGATCAGGCTAATATCATTTGACTTGTGTATCGTTTTACCGAACTACGGTTTACCAAACTTTTTACTATTGGACGAAAAAATAAAACAGTGGTGTAATGAATGTTCGGAAACATAATACTTCGAACAAATGTGATTTCGGCCGAACATAGCTTCGGCAAGAAGTTTATCGGCCAAATGAAACGTCGAAGTAATGAAAAAAAAAACAAATTAATAATAAGGTCAAATGATTCAGTGGCATACGTGATTACGACGAAGTAATAAAAAAAAGAAAAAAAAAAGAAAGTTTTCCGTCACATAAAATTCGGTCAAAACATTTTCGATCTTGTGATAGGTAACCACTTTATTATATGCATTTATGTATACGCTAGTTTCAGCATGATATAGCATTTACCTAACACTGTTAATGCGTAAGTTTGTAAATATGAAAGTATGGATGATTGTTACCTTTTCGCACAAAAACTACTTAACGGATTTGGATGAAATTTTGCACCCATAGAATTATAGAAGTTTTAATGCCGGCGAAATGTTCCTGTGAGATAAATTAAAAACTAAAGACCACGAGACCGAAGTCAAAGGCGACATTAAGTTAAAAATAAAGAATTGAATTGAAAAAAGGATGTTGAAAGGGCCCTAAACTAGTTATTTTATTTGAAGGTAACAGGCACAAAAGGAAATGAGCGGCAATTTACGAATATCATCAATTCCGGCTCATCGTGATAACAACGTGGGGGACATTCGCTTAACAATACTTAGCTCCTGGTTTTGTTCGAGTTTTTGTTATTATTTTACCTAATTGCAAACCATTGAGGTAAAATAATAACAAAAAACAAAACGCTTTTGCGAAAATGTGGTTTCAAATTTTTTATTTAAATAATAAATAAATATATATTGGACAACATCACATACATTGCTCTGATACTAAGGTAAGTTGCTAAAGCACTTGTGTTATAGAAATCAGAAACAACGACGGTTCCACAACACCCAGACCCGAGCCAATATAGAAAAGTTTGTTTTCTACATTGACCCGACCGGGGATCGAACCCGGAACCTCAGAGATGGCGACGCCATTTAAAGTCCGGCGTGACGAAATTTACGATTGACGACCTCCGTAGCCGAGAGGCGATCTCGGCTACGGAGGTCGTCAATCGTAAATTGTTTACCTAATTGCAAAACGAGACCACCAGAAGGAAATTGAGATTCTGTTACTATCTATCGTTAACTTCCTTCAACTGTTAAAAAAAATCGTACGGGTTCAACACAGAAATATAAAAAAAACATGGAGAATTGTATAATTTTATAAATTTCTGATGTCTGCTGGTCGGTGGTTTAGTATGAAAATGTTTTTTTAAAGTAAGTTGACCAATAAATAAGGACCATATAAGGTGCTTTCTGGTCAATAAATAATTATTATATGGCACACTTATAAGAGGTTATCGCAAACGTGTTAACGTCGCTAGTTCTCCAGCTATCACTAGCATGTGGGTTCACTGTTATTTTCCTTTTTTAGGGTTCCGTACCTAAAGGGTAAAACGCTGTACGTCTGTCTGTCCGTCTGTCTGTCCGTCTGTCACCAGGCTGTATCTCATGAACCGTGATAGAGAGTTTAAATTTTCACAGATGATGTATTTCTGTTGCCGCTATAACAACAAATACTAAAAAACAGGATACAATAAATATTTAAGGGGGCTCCAATACAACAAACGTGATTTTTTTTGGCGTTTTTATAGAAAATGGGACGGAACCCTTCGTGCGCGAATCCGACTCGCACTTGGCCGGTTTTTATAGGATATGTAATGTAAGCTGTTAATGTAAGACGGGCCAGACAACTGTTTCACAATGTACGGATAAATTGCCAAATAGATCTTATAAGTGACAGATATAAATATGTAGAAGATAAAAGTGCTTCAATTAATGTGCCAAATAGCGCTATTTGATGGTCGTAAAACGCAAAAAAACCGGCCAAGTGCGAGTCGGACTCGTGCACGAAGGGTTTCGTACCATTTTCTATAAAAACGGCAAAAAACGTTTCTTGTATAGGAGCCCCCTTAAATATTTATTGTATTCTGTTTTTTAGTATTAGTTGTTATAGCAACAACAGAAATACATCATCTGTGAAAATTTCAGCTCTCTAACTTTCACGGTTCATGAGATACAGCCTGGTGACAGACGGACAGACGGACGGACAGACAGACAGACAGCGGAGCCTTAGTAATAGGGTCCCGTTTTACTCTTTGGGTACGGAACCCTAATAATTGTGTTTATCCTAAAGATAAGCAACAAATAGCCTTTACAGAACTTATGCAGAACTTATCCGTACATTGAAGATAAATAACACTTGAAAAAAAAAACATCGACCTCAGGTGGGACTCGAACCCACGTCTCATTCTCACTGTCAAACTACAGCAAAAAAAACACTTTAGGAATTTCATCTTGTCACGTGACGTCCTCGGTAGCTTAGTTGGTAAAGCACTCGCCCGGCTTGCGATGGGACGTGGGTTCGAGTCCCACCTGAAGTCGATGATAGTTCTCAAGTGTTCTTTATCTTCAATTAAACGGCGAATGGAGTTCATTGGACTAACTAAAGTTATAAATATTACTATCGGCAAATGAATAAAAATAAATTAAAAAGCTCATTATTGTTATTTTTTATAGGAGATAAAATTGCATCCATATTTTATTACCTTACATATCGAAAACAAACAATGAATGAATAATACCCAGGTTCAATACTGTACGAATAAAGATTTTAAAAAAGCAAGATATACATATAATATGTATAATATATTGGACAACATCACATACATTTGCTCTGATACTAACGTATACCTTAAGCACTTGTGCTATAGAAATCAGAAACAACGACGGTACCACAACACCCAGACCCGAACCAATATAGAACAGTTCGTGTTCTATATTGACCCAACCGGGGATCGAACCCGCAACCTCAGATATGGCGGCACCATTTGAAGTCCGGCGTGCTCGCCTCTCGGCTACGGTTAAGGTTGCAGGACGACGCTGGTTGCAGGCCGCTTCCAACCGGCCGAACTTAAAGTCACTGGGGGAGGCCTATGTTCAGCAGTGGACTTTGGCTGAAATGATGATGATGATGATGATGATGACCAGCTGATCAAGTGATTTTAAGGAGTGTCGCATTCTTTGTACACTCTGTATTTTACTTTATCTTGACAAGACTATTATATGAAGCATTCTGCGCCTTTTTCATCATCATCATCATCTCAGCCTATTATCATCACTGCCAGCCATCTTTCTAAGGTCGTCGATCCATCGAGCTGGAGGGCGTCCTACACTACGTTTGCCTAGGCGTGGTCTCCACGGGAACCCTCGAGTTAAGGGTTTCTCCATATTTCATCGGGTCTGCGATAAATGTGGCCAGCCCAATGCCAATTAAGCTTGCTACGTTTAATTATTGAATACATCAGAATAAAATATTTTTTGCTTATCTAATTAAAATATTGTCTAACCTGTCGTTAAACTTCTTCTAGTAAAGAGATAAAGGTATTATAGCTACCTACCACAGTACATTATCTATATATACTTATATACTGTGTACCTACATAATCTATTGTTACAGTTTTACAAAATAAATTACTTATACATAAACAGACAAACAAAATGAATATGCATGTCGCATAGTAATTGAGATTTAGTTGTTTGAGCTCGTTTAAGGGTTAAATACAGACATACATTCATATCAGCATTGTATGATTGAGTGCTCAAGGGTGATACTGCAAATACATTTTCATTAATATAAAAACATTTTTTTAAGGAGTATTTCGTGTAAATAACCTATTTATTTATTTAAAAATAATGTATGACTACCGATAATGAAGACTTACGTAACTAACTCCCAGCTTCATTTTGTTAAAGCAATAAAAAAAGGTTACAAGTTTGTTACTAGGATTTCCAGCAGCATCGCTCGCTTTGATTTTTTTATAGGTTTTACGAAACTATGGACGCAGACGCGAACAAAAAAGTCACAAATAATAATACTGTTATTTATTTTAATACCTACATGGTTAAAATTTTTGTTACGGTCAAAAATCAAAGCTATTTATTCTTTTATGTTCTCAATTGACTTCAAAACAGGATGAGGTTCTCTAGTATATTTATTTATGTTTTGTCTTTGAAATTTCTTTTATAATTTATTGTAACTGTCCGCTAGCTAGATTGAGGTTGCTTAGCTTAAACCCTCTTAAACCTTGAAAAGCTTGTATATTAGTATGAGATTGTGGTCATAAAACTAAACAACGTTTCCGAAGAAAACTATGGTAAAATTTGGAAATAATATTATTGGTACTTCCATCCTTAATATCCTACATAAAGAGTCAAACACATTTCTCTTATTATTGGCATATTTTTCTATTTCATGGAAATCTGGAAACGTTTAGCCGAAATACACTGCTTACATGCATAGAAATGCACAAAATTAAAAGTTATGAATTTTTAAATTTTTATCACACAATAAAACAATTACAAAGAGGTGTCATTTTTGTGAAAACTAATACAAAAAAAAATTAAACAACAACAAACACTTTAGTTCAACGTAAAATATGAGTTGTTAAAAATCATTATGCATCTGAACCAACAGAATGACCCAACGCTGCACAGGAGGTGTATTATTGAAGCGTTCGAATTACAATTCGCATATGAAATCCTAAGGGCCTGTTTTACAATGTACGATTAAAGTGACAAATGGATACGTAACAGATAAAAATATGTAGAGGATAAAATAGCTTGAATTAATATGTCATATAGCGCTATTTGACGGCTGTGAAACGCAAAAATAATGTTTATCCTAAAGATAAGTAACAAATAGCCTATACATAAATTATGCAGAACTTATCCGTATATTGTAAAACAGGGCCTAAGAATCGTATACAATTTCCTAGGACTTTATAAAAGGTGTTTCAAAAATATCTGCCGCCGCTGCAATAGATGAAAGTATTGCTTATACAGATTATAATAGATTTGTTTAAAGACATTAGGTATATGCGCCGGATAGACGTCATTTTATTTTAATTAAAATTAACTAAAATTATTATTTATTATGCCTAAAACCATCTAAAGCTGTCTAACTAGTCCGCTCGTTTAACATCCTACGCTAGTTGGACAGGTGAAGGTGTGGATAGTTTAAAAAAAATAAAAGTCAAAGTCTAAATCTTTATTTGCAGAATAAAATGTAAGTTAATACAGATATTTAGTATAAAAGTCAGTCTCAATAATATATAAGGCTAAATATATGTAAAGCTTAATTTTAGTTGATTATTGTTCATTTAATAAAAGCAAGGACATCCAGGGCATGAAATTTCTTCACTATCGTAACCTATTATGTACTTCTATCAATTACAGCGGCGGCAGATATTTTTGAAACAACTTATACCTTTGCGATGCATCTCAATTCGTATGCGAAATCAAATTCGAACGTTTCATAAATACGCCTCCAGTTTGTTTGATTGTGATGCTGGTTGCATTATAACAACATTATCACGGATTAGTTCACTGGTATACTCGTGTAAATATTATTCGAACCACTATAGTATTTATTATAATCCTTTAGAGGCCGTTAAGTGAGTTTGGATTGGATGGTTGTGTGTACGATAAGTTTTTTTTTTCTTTTATATGAAGGGGCTGGCAGATGAAATGGTATTGAAGTTTTGATTTATGCTTGGGTAAGTGATCGATTTATTACAATAATGTATTTATTTCCTTAAAATGTAACTTGATAAGGTATTTATTTTAAAAGTGTTATCAACTATTTACATTTTTGTTGTGAGTCATATTTTGTGCGTAGGTAAGTACCTTATCGCTTGAGAAAAGAAAAGTTAAATAGTAAGTACTCAATTTAAATACATACCTACCTGAATATCTGCCAAATCAGCTTCTTATTATTTGAATCATAACACTTTTATAAATTTTTAACTAAGCGCGTCACCACGATCGATCATCGCTGAAAATTAAACATAAGTTATTATTTTATTATAAGTTCTTTGCTTTTTAAAATTATTGCACTAAGTTATAAAAAAAGAAAATAAATCAACTGTCACATGACTCTCACTTAAGTGAAGCAATTGTAAACTCTAACAACAGTGTGATGATTAAAGTTCAATATGTACCTATCGGTTGATGATTAAAATAACCTTGGTGCAAGATGCAGTGAGCCAACATGATGCGGCCAGACATCTCCTCTGCTGCGCGCGGGTTAAAAATGTATTAAAACTATTTTTATTACGATTGGCACTGGCTGCATCGGTGATAAAAAAGAAATGTAAAATTTTCGCGCGGTTTTTGACACAGCGGTCCGTTTATTTTTTAATCAGGAAGTTCTTGTTAGCCAGTGTTAAAGGTTTAGGCTAGTGGGAAAAAGATCAGTTGTGTTGTTTAAAAAAATTGTATTGACAAGTGAAATAAAAAAGCCGCCAAAATTAAACGACTAAAAAGTAAGTAGGTACAAAGTGAATATTTGAATCAATTTGTTTCATTAATTAAACTTAACTAACAAATTCAAACTTATCATCCACAGAATACTTAATGCATTTATGATGATAATATCGAGGAGAAAAATGCAACAGAAAAAAAACATTGTTGTTTTTTATTACTTAAATATTTTTCTTTTTTTATTAGAGCAATGGGGAACATTTTGTTTAAAGAGTGTGTACAACTGAACCGACAATACCGTGTTGGTGTTGTAGTATTTTTGTTGTTTATTACATTTTAAAATTGCAAATGGATAACAAACAAGTACCTAATATATTTGGAAAATTGATCTTCTATAAAATCTTAAATCATTTTTATAAATGTTTATAAAGTTACAAAATAATGAACAAATACTTAAAGTCGTGTTGGAACTTTTTTTTTAAATAAATATTATGCTTAGGTTACACTACATACCTCTTGTGCATCAAATGTTTAAACACTAGTGATTATCGATTCAATCGGCCGATCTGGAAGTCACTGGGGGAGGCCTATGTTCAGCAGTGGACGTCCTGTGGCTGAGGTGATGATGATGATGATGATGATCAAATAACTGCGTGGATTGCGTGTATTAAATTACATTCTAAATATTTATGTGGTTTATAAGTTTGCGATACCATTTTATTTCCATACATGGTGTAATTTAGGTAGCTTTATTACATACAAAAAACATAAACTAAACATGTGACCAAAAGTGGGTGCTCTGTTTTGCAAAGTCAAAGAAATATTGCCTCTGGTTTTCTATGATCAAAGAGAAAAATACTCTAATTTTCATAATGACGAATTTAATCACAGTGTTCATTAAAAATTATGTTATGTTATTTTTCATTGAAATCATTTTGGTAAAGGACTTCCGTCGTTTATTAAAAAAAACGAAGACATTTTACTTTAAATGAACTTTCATCTTTTTGTTATCGGAATGCAATATGAACCCCATTTAAGATATAAATTGGATCTTATAAGTGATAAAAGGAAACATCTCTTTGTTCGTAGCAAAGCTTCGCTGAAACATCTGAACGTTATTTATAGTTCGGCACGTGGATCTATTATTTATAGTCGGGCCTAATCACGAGCGTCTGTTACAAAAGGAATATGAAAAGACGGCTGATGGCATGTTGGTAATCCTAGGGTCAAGGTTTGGTTCCCAGTTAGATCCATCTCGTCAAGTCTGGATCAGCAGATAGGTTTTATCCAAAAGCATTTGACGAGCTCCGTAGCCAAGAGGCGAGTAAGCCGGACTATATCATGGCGTCGCCATCTCTTAGGTTCCGGGTTCGATGCCCGGTCTGGTCAATGTAGAGAACCAACTTTTCTTTATTGGCTCGGGTTCGGTAGTGTGTTTTCTATAACACAAGTGTTTTCGCTACTTACCTTCGGATCAGCGCAATGTATGTGATGTTTGTTTGTTTTAGCTGGGAGGTTTCTGCACTTAGCCTCTTGTTTGGGCCATTGTGCGTGCTAGATCCTTCCCCTTTACTCCAACCAGCCCAGGTCCTCCAAGAAGGTCAGCAGACTTTTTAGGCTCTTGAAGGCTTCCGGGAGAGATCCGGGTGATTGGAGAATCCGTGCCCGTTGTTCTGCCATGCTCCCGCACTCCATAAGCACGTGCTGTGGAGTTTCTTTTGCCTCCATACATCCTCCTACATATGGAGTTGTCTGTTACTCCTATTTTAAACAGGTGTTTGTTTAGAGAACAGTGGCCGGTTCTAACACCTATAACCCTGCGGAGTTTGTCCCTCTTTAGTCTGATGAGGTTTCGGGCAAGATTTTTTGATGCTACCGGAATCGCATCTTTAATTGTTTGCCTGCATCCTACATTATTCATCCATTGTGTTTAGTGTGTTTCTCTGGTTCTTTCGCGCAGCCACGTTTTAATTTGGGCCTGAGGTATGGGAAGTAGTGGTTCCGGTCCATGGACTACTGCCTTCGATCCTATTTTGGCCAATTCATCTGCTGCGTCATTGCCCAGTGAGTTGCTGTGTCCCTTGATCCATTGCAGAACTACTCTGTATGTGATGTTGTCCAATGTATTAATTTTCAGTGTCCACGTGTCAATTATTTCAAGTGGTCCACGCTCAATATGGCAAACGCAGTGTAAAACGCCCCAAGCTCGATGGACCGACGATCTTAGGAGGATGATAAAAACAAGAGAACATATGCTCGTTTAGCAGTATACTAATGATGATGACACTCATTATGAATAACAATTTGAGTTTAGTCATACGACGACCGTCTGGTTTAGTGGTTCGCGCTCCGGACTACAAAGCCTGGCGGATACGGGTTCGAATCCGCCAAATGAGCACGATCATTTTCACCTAAGTCATGGATGTTTATAAACGTATTTAAGTATGTTTATCCGTTATCTAGTTGCCATAGTACAAGCTATGCTTAGTTTGGGTCTAGCTAATTGGTGTGATTGTGGAAACAATTTATTTATTATACACTATACATACATACAAGGTGTACAGAATATGAGGACGCTTCAAACTATGACCTGCAGCTTATGCTTATAACGTACTTAACGATGATTTTGCACAAATTATTTTTTAGACACCAAATACTAATAAATATAACATTCCCTAAAGTTATTCATAAAAATCCGGCCAAGTGCGGATTGGAATCGCACACGTGGGGTGCTAAGATACTTTAACAAGAAAATCATACTTTTTATGTATAGCCCTTCAAATTTTTACATTTTTATTACTTTTTGTTATAGCGGCCATAAATTATGCATCCTGGTATAGGAAAATGGGTAATGACAGCACTATACCTAAGCACACTTGGACGACTTGGACGACACCCTTATTTCCTAAAAATTAGCAATCAGCAATAATCAAAATCTATTGGTAGCACTGTCATTAGATTGCTTTGTTTTTGTTTTTTGCTGTCAATTTGCAATTATAAAGCCAGAGTTACTCAATTTTTGCTATCGCATTGCTATTGCAAGATACGAAATAAGGGTGCGGTTTACTCGATGTTGGGATAAGGCGGTGATGATGATAATAAATAATAATAATAATAATAAATTGTTTCCACAATCACACCAATTATCCAGCCCCAAACTAAGCAAAGCTTGTGCTATGGCGACTAGATAACGGATAAACATAATTAAATACGTTTATAAACATCCATGACTTAGGTGCAAATGCTCGTGCTCATCACACTAACATTTGCCCCTCGCGGGATTCGAACCCGCAACCGCCAGGCATTGTAGTCCGGAGCGCGAACCACTACACCAGACGGTAGTCAAACGACCGAAACGTCGATGATGAGGAGGGCAATCTAGTCTTAGGTGATGGGGTTCTTCCCTGATTTTTATGTTTTTTTGCTACTTAGTTGTTGGCTTGGCTTCATAGTTGTTCTACGTCATGTTTTATAGCTGTTGTTTCGGGGATGTTCTTGTCGTCTGATTGACTCTTATATTTCTTTTGTTTCAAATATTCTTTGTACAGCTGCTTTTCTTAGCTCCTATTTGTATATGGCTAGTTACTTTCACTCCCCATGGGCTTTTAAAAAGCGACTTCTTCTCGTAAATATAGGGCTGTTCACGTTAATATAACCAAATTGCTTTGTTTGTCATACAATACAACCAGATAACCTTTCCAATCCACCACAAAGATTGGTGCTTTACTCAAAAAATGCTTATTGTATGACCTAAAAGAATTACCGTTCACTAAATTTAAAAATAAATTATTTTATTTTTTAAAGGAAAATAATGTATTAATAAATTTTTGAATGATAAGATTTGACATTTCCATAATATTGATTTTAAGTTGACATTGTAAACTATTTATGTACTATGCTATTATCTTATATTTTATTTTGAACTCTGGACCGGAAAACATGACATCTTTCTTCTTTAAAACTAAATTAAATTATTTATGGTTAATAAAAAATATGTATTAGATATCCCTGTTAAAATTTGCACGTCGCTGGCAATAGAATATGTTGATAAATAATACTATTTTAAGATCATATTATAACCATATTCCGGCAAATAAATGATTTTATTTGATTTGACAATAAAAAAGTTTGATAGACAGCGGGCTTCTCCAATTTTGTACAATGGTTATTAAACCTAAAGAGCTAATTATTATAATCAATAAAAGAATGTATGGTTTTGAAACCCACCCTTCCTATCGACAAATGATATTTAGAGCTATTTGTCATGGTGCTAGCTGACTACTTAAAAATATCATTACAAATAAACAACAACGAAGACAGGATACTGCTGCTCCCGCGCAAGTGTTTATTAGTGACACGCAAACATCCTGTCGTGTGATTTTGTAAACAAAATCGCGCTGACATCGACACTAAACTTATCGATGATAAGTAATGTTGTCCCTTTTCATACCATAAACAGGCTAACTTCGTAGTAGATGAGTTTACTTGTCTGTTTGAATCGACAAGTCGTTGGATCCGGTACGCTACATCGGAATACATCGCTCATGCATGTTCGAATACATTGCATCTATATGTAGGGTTCATTATATTGGCTTCGTCCCAACTCTACCCGATCCCATCTCTACCCGATTAAAAAATACCTAACAAAAAATTCCCAACTTTACCCGATTCCATTCTTGCATATAGAAAAAAGAAGGAGTACGGTCGAAACGAAAAAAAAAAAAGTTACGGATAAAATGATTCTATCACGATATTATGATTGGGATGACGAAATTTCGACGCTGTTCAAACAAAATTATTATTTTTGTAAGGATGCAAGCGTTGGCGACCCATTACTACTTATAATAAACTAAGTATGTTCCTAACACAATCTGTGATGTTGCATGTAAAGTAATTTTTTACAATTTCTCTTTGTTAGTTTAGTGTTTTGAGAAAAAAGATTATTTTTATTATATTATTTTAAATTTAGATTATTGAATTTGTGATAAAAAAGTTGATTATTTAAGCGAATTTTTATATTGTTTAAATGTTTTTCATTTTGACTGTCCATTTTATCATATCGGGTAGAGTTGGGTTTTTTGTTAGGTATTTTTTAATCGGGTAGAGATGGGATCGGGTAGAGGTGGGACGAAGCCATTATCGATCATTCATCAGATCGAAAGTTTATATAATTGAACGACGAAGAGTGAAATCGGAGCCAGCAATAAGAGTCACACAAATTTCAATATCTATTTATCTGTTAAAATTATTATTTTCTCTGATGGTACTAGTTTATATAAAAAAAAAAACATATTGTTTCGAATTCATTTGAGTTGGAGAAACCTGTTTATCCTTTAATTTGAAGAGGCTTTTTATTAATTGAAAATTAAAATAAGTAGTCTTAATGAATGCCGCAATGGCATGTTCAAGCGTGTGTTTAATTTAATATGTTTAATATTGGACAACATCACATACATTGCTCTGATCCTAAGGTAAGTAGCTAAAGCACTGGTAATAAATAAACCAGAAACAACGACGGTACCACAACACTCAGGACCGAGCCAATATAGAAGAGTTCGTTTTCTACATTGACCCGACCGGGGATCGAACCCGGAACCTCAGAGATTTAAAGTCGCTAATGCTCGCCTCTCGGCTACGGAGGTCGTCTACATTAACGTTTTAATTATATTTATTTAATGTAGAAACTACTTGTTAAAACTCTTATGACAAATGTACCTACACCATAATTAATAATTAATGTGTAAAAAAACAAAAAAAAATCGATTCCTAATAATTCAATCTCTTGGGTATTCGTATGAATTATTTCTATCACTAATTAATCGATACTCAATCTACTGATATAAATGTGATATCGCTATTGGCGAGGCGTTACTCCCGGTAGAGATGAGAAATCGATAGGTATTTTGGTCATGTTAGTATTTGGTTGTATAATACTTGTCTCTAGTAGGAAGTGAAGCCAAATCTACGTCTTGGCTTAGCTCCAGTGACCAATAATATTGCACATTTCATGTTTTAATAAATCATATTATAAACGTATGTATGTACATTTTTTGTTCATTTAAATTGGACATCCCTTGAAATCAAAGTTTACGTAACAAATCACTAAAAGTTCAAATCGTCATTGAAGTTCTAACAGTGCGTAAGTAATTTTTGGCGAAAAACTTTATTATCATGCCATTTGATTAGGAAATCACGAGCTTCGTTCCAACTTATTAGCAAGCAAAAGACAAACCGATGTATTCACACATTTAATTTAAAATCATTATCAGACAAGGATGTTCTCATGTTGGCTAGGTAATATTATTTCTTATAGTTTTTTTTGTTCCCCTATAAAGTAGCAATTTTTGACTTACGCACTATTAGAACTTCACTGACGAAATAGTGTTTTCGTTAAGGTTTTCGTCTTGAGTTGTATTGCTCCAGGCGTGAGTTCAATACGGTAGGGTACGTCAATTGTATAATTGACGTATTAAAAAGCTATACTACATTATCTACCAGTCAACGTTGCGGTTATGCAGAGTAGTGGTGCAAAAAGTATCCGTCAATTTAAAAAGACAAGAAATAAAAATATACAAACAATATTGTATATTTAGGTTTATTATTGTTAACCTACTTCGATTACAACAAATCTTTGTTTACAAAATTGAATATTAACCTTATTATTGAAAAACAATCAAGTGTAACTTATAAATATTAGGGTCAAAGCAAAGTGCAATGTACTCTATGTATTATCTGTCAGTTCTCGTGCTTGTACTAAAGAGGGCATCATGAAAGAAGTCTTAGGTGTACTAAAATAAAATCCATCGAATGTCATCGATTCAGTTTATACCCCAGTGACACAACTGCATCACCTTTAAACGTTTTAAATCCCCAAGCAGACATAATGCCCACAATTTAATAAACTATTTATAGAAGTTTAATACAACTAAGTGAATGGAAACGAATCGATGTATGCGCGCGCATTCCGAGCATGGCTTCCTTGCTTCATCCAGACTAGTTGCAATCGATAACGCTGCAGTCAGATTCAGCATACATTGCTCACTCAAGCCACTTTCTTGTCATCTCAGTGAAGGAAAACAAGCAATATATGACGAGCAATTCAATGTGTGTGCGAATAAAAACGGTGTCACCGTTGCAACAGGCGCAACTGTAGTATTCCTGTAGACTGTATAGTCCCGTAGCGTGGTTCGTTCCGCCGCGACGACACTCGAATGCAAACACTGAACCGTTCAACTAAGAATGTGTAAAATATTGGTGAATATAAAATGAAATCGATGAAATATTATCATCAACTCCAAAATTATTAAAAATATTTGTCATCGTCATTCAAAAGAAGACATCAAACATTAAAATGCAAACGTAAATCGCCAGCTTTTTGCCCAAATCAATTTTAACATCATCTATTGACAGACCGGTACTAACAAATATACAGAAGACGAGAAGCGCGACAGAGGAAACCAGATCGTAGGATCTGGACGGTAAAGTCCAATTTGCCTGTAATGGAGAAAGGTGAACGGTTTTCAGAGTACCTGTTCGCGAAGATGGGCCCAGGAGACAGAGGCCCGCAGACCACGGAAGACCGGACGGCTCCGGTGGAACCGACCGGCGTGAAAAAATGGTTCATCGATAATACTATGTTGGTGATTACACTGATCGGTGTCATCACTGGGATTGGCGTAGGTAAGTTGGAATTTCACTTACCAATAATCAGAATAAACAAAAACAACAATAATATTTACTGAGGATAAAATGAAGTCGTCACAAATAGTTATTTAGTTATGAATTTTTTCAAAGTAACGCCTAATTTTATTAATTTTGTTCTCAAAGAAATACTAATTCCTACGTTAAGAATAAGGATACCTATAAAAAAATCAAAGAATATTTTTTTTCCAAAGTTATAGTCATTTATTAACGTTGACGATATTATTTTAACCAGAAAAAACTTTTGACGACTGTTTGTTAAGAAAAAAATCTATGTATTTCAGGATTCGGCCTACGCCCTTACAACCTTGGACCCGACGCTCTGATGATCATTTCATATCCTGGAGAACTCTTTATGCGACTTCTCAAGCTCATGATCTTACCCCTCATCATTGCCAGTCTAATCGCTGGCTCAGCAAGCCTGAATGCCAAAATGAGTGGAAAAATTGCAGTGAGAACACTACTCTATTTTATTCTGACATCAATGTTCAATGCTTTTTTGGGAATTTTGGTGGCGATGCTGATCCATCCAGGGAAACCAGAACTGAAAGAAGACTTTATTAGTATTACTACAGGAAAAAGGGACCATAGTATTTTGGATAGCCTTTTAGATATAGGAAGGTATGTATTTTTCGAAATAAAGATGCATTACTTATATCCATCCATCCATCAGCCAAAAGACGTCCACTGCTGGACATGGGCCTCCCCCAAAGATTTCCACGAAGATCGGTCCTGTGCCACCCGCATCCAGCGGCTTCCCGCGATCTTCACCAGATCGTCGGTCCACCTTGTGGGGGGCCTACCAACACTACGCCTTCTGGCCCGCGGCCGCCATTCAAGGACCTTCCTGCCCCAACGGCCATCAGTCCTGTGAGCAATGTGCCCCGCCCACGGCCACTTAAGGTTTGCGATTCTGAGAGCTACGTCGGTGACTTTGGTCTCATTTCTGATTCGATCGAGAAGGGAAACTCCGAGCATAGCTCTCTCCATCGCCCTTTGGGTGACCTTGAGCTTTCTTATGAGGCCCATCGTTAGCGGCCACGTCTCAGATCCGTATGTCATCACTGGCAACACACATTGATTCCATAACTTGGTCTTGAGCCATTTCGGTAGTGTTTGTGAGGAGAAGATATTACGTAGCTTCCCGAACGCTGCCCATCCGAGTTGGATTCGACGATCGACCTCTTTCTGGAAGTTGGACTTACCTAGCTGAACTGTTTGTGTAAGGTAAATATAGCGGTCAACGACTTCCAGAGTAGAGCCTGCAACTATAAGAGAAGTGGGTGGGACATGGGAGTTAGACATGATTTTCGTCTTTTCCATGTTCATTTTAAGACCAACTTGTTGGGAGACTCTACTGAGGTCATCGAGCATTGCTCCAAAATCCTTCAGGGTCTCAGCCATGACCACGATATCATAGGCAAAACGAAGGTGAGTCAGGCACTCGCCGTTGATGTTGATGCCAAGTCCTGTCCAGTCCAAGAGCTTGAAAGCGTCCTCCCTGTCTTACACCTCGCTGCAGCTGAATCGGTTCCGAGCTCTCGTCCTGGAGACGTACTGACATGGTGCCATTTGTGTACAAAGACTTCAGCACTCCGATGTACCGGTAGTCAGTTTGGCACCGCTGAAGAGATTGGAGCACTGCCCAAGTCTCGATCGAATCGAAGGCTTTTTCGTAATCCACGAACGCCAGGCATAGTGACCGGTTATACTCTTCTGTTTTTTGTATAACTTGCCTGAGCGTATGGATGTGATCGATGGTACTATAGCCTTTACGGGAACCGGCTTGTTCGGGAGGCTGGAATTCGTCAAGCCTGCGTGCGAGACGGTTCGTAATGACTCTCGAAAACAGCTTATAGACATGACTCAGAAGCGTAATGGGTCTGTTATTCTTCAGCAAAGACTTATCGCCCTTTTTGAAGAACAGCACCACCACGCCCCCGTGCCAAGCCTGTGGCGTTTTGCCCTCGAGGATGACGTAGTTAAAGAGCCTCTGCAAAGATTTTATAATCGGCGTACCGCCAGCTTTGCAGCGCCTTGTTGTTCTTAAGCTGTTTGAGAGCCATACTAATCTCGTACAGGCTGACGTCCGGGATATCTTTGGTATGGTGTTGGGTTAATTTAGCTCTCAGATCTGCCGCTATACTATTAACAGGCGGTTGCGTCGTCGCGTACAAGTGTCCATAGAACTTTTTAATGTCTTTCAGGAGCTCAGGTTTGGACGATACGATTCTGCCGTCGTCGGTTTTCAACTGCGTCAGTTGGCTTTGCCCAACGGCCAGATCTCGTGCGAATACTTTCGAGCCCTTGTTTTGCTCGATTGCTTCTTTAATATGGTTTGTATTAGAGTCGCGTATGTTGCGAGTCAGAGCCTTAGAGATCTGTCTGTTGAGCCGCCGATATTGGACTGTATCCACCGACGACTGCAGAACTTAGCATAGCGCGTCTTTCCTTCATGAGCTCCAAAGTGTAATCGGAGATTTTCTTCGTTCTTTTAGTACGTTTAGACCCTATAAAGTTTTTCCCAACCGTAAGGACAGTGTCCACGAGCCTGTTTTTGTACTCGTCTACGTTGACACACTCCCCTTTGCAATCGAAGCGGTTGTGCAGTTCCAGCTGGAAGTTCTCAGGGTTTTGGATTTGAGAAGGTGCTGGTCGGAGCGAAGACTTTATCAGACGCGTTCTTTCAGACTTAATATTAAGATTCGATGTGCCTCTTACCATTCGGTGATCACTTCCTGTTTTAACTGAGTTGATCACGGAGACATAACTGAATATTCGCCTTTTGTCGGTCAAGATGAAGTCTATCTCGTTTTTAGTAGCACCGTTGGGGCTCTGCCAGGTCCATTTACGATGTGGCGACTTCCTGAAGTAGGAATTCATCATAAATAGTCCCTCCCTCCCCATGAAGCCGGCCAACATTTGACCTCGATCGTTCCGTGTCCCAATCCCAAATGGCCCAACTACCAGCTCGTCAACGCATCGTTTGCCCAGTTTTGCGTTGAAGTCCCCCATGACCACCATGTAGTGAGTTCGTGGGGTACGTATGCCTTGGAATATGTCCTCATACAATACTTCCATGTCCTCATCGGGGCATGTTGAGGTCGGGGCGTAAACCTGTATGTATAACCTTCAGCGAGTACCGTTTAGATGCTCTGAGTATAAGGAACGCCACGCTCCCGATTTCTACACCGTTCTTCACGAGGGACCTGTGGACTATAAACCCGACACCACCTTGGGACAGTTGGTCGCCCTCCCGGAAATAGAGCAAGTTACCGGACTTAAGCACGATCGTGTCCTCTCCCTCTCTTCGGACTTCAGAGAGAACCACGATATTCCACCGTAACCTGCTCAATTCCTCCTCCAGTTCGACTAACTTCTCCTCTTTCCGCAAGGTACGGACGTTATATGTTGCCAGGGCCAAGGTCGTCTGGCGGGGGATCCTCGCCGCCCGGGGATTCTTGGCACCCCTGGCCTCGGCGCCGGGCCAACTTCCGCCTCGGTCGGTTCGGCCACCGGGTCCGCCGGGCACTTGGGGCCGTTTATTGGGTGTATTTGTCATTGGCGGGTTTTGGGCCGTCACCCACAACGCTGGCCCAGTGCGTGTTTGTGGGGATATGGACGTCAGAGCCTCGTTCGTTGTTCAGCAGGGTGTACCACGCGCAGGAAAGGTTGACTTGGGGGCCGAAGATGTTATTTGGCACCCCTTACTTATATCAATGTATTCATAATGGTGCATCATTACTTTTGATTAATACTATGTATATACAATATATATTTTTAATACTTCTTCTTCTTTGGCCTCGCCTTTTCCCGCTACACGGGGTCGGCTTTTCCAATCATGCGACGCCACGTGGTCCGTCGCTGTGCGTCCTCTTCCCTCAGACCCAAGTCCTTCATGTCTTTTTTGGATATTCGTCAGCCAGGAGGTCTGATATATTTTTAATACTAAGCCTAAAATACTCAATCGAGATGAAGGTGAGATTTAGTCAGGGAGATTTCATAAACGATTAACATTCTTTACAGATAGGATGTATCTTTCTTGTTACAAATATTTATTAGGTTTAAAAATATAAGACATATAAAAACATTTTTTTTATGTAAAAGACATATAAAAACAAAATTTTCTATAGCTATTATCTAAAATTAAAAAATTATTACTAAAAAATAAACATGTGTCCAAGTGCGCAAAGAGTCGAGAATCCTAGCAGCATTTGCTTGCTGAATAACTAAACTTAGCCTTTGAGCAAGGAACAAGCCAGCTTTCTTATTTTCCGAAATCGTTTTTAATTTAGGAGCTTTTTTACCAAAATATAATTTTGCACTCAGTCGCCACGATCCAAAAGTTTCAACACCAAATGGCGCAAACACACATTAACATTCTTGTTTATTTTATTAACGATCGTTTAGTTTTTTTATATTAACGACATACCTACATTATTGTAATATTTAAACCCATCGACAGTTATCCGGAAATAGCTCGGCATAGTTTCATTGGTCTTGTGAAATAAAAAAATACCCGCCTAACAATTTTGTTTTCCTTGATTTTCAGAAACGTGTTTCCTGACAACATAGTTCAGGCAGCATTCCAACAAGCACACACTGTGTACGTGCAACCAACAACACTGTTTGCTAGGAACGCGACTGAGAACGACACTTTACCAGCTATGGTACGAGTGGTTTCCTACAGGTAAGAAAGACATTATTGTATATCCAATTATAATCACGTATTTTAAAGTTATTTGTATAATGATTTTATGTTATTTGTATAATTTTCAAGTTAAGGTTAAACCTGTGTAGTGAGGTAAGCTGTTAGTGAAACGACATATCACTAAACATTTTTAGTAAGAAGACGTAACAAACAAGAATATTCGACATCTTTCGTGATTACGTGGTATAATGATTTTAAGTTATTTGTATAATTTTCAAGTTAAGGTTAAACCTGTGTAGTGAGGTAAGCTGTTAGTGAAACGACATATCACTAAACATTTTTAGTAAGAAGACGTAACAAACAAGAATATTCGACATCTTTCGTGATTACGTGGTATCCCTAGGGATTCCGAGAAATCCATAATATCCTCATTTAACTGCGACATATCCACAGAAAAGATGGAAATAAAATTGAATTCTTTCAACAATCACACGATATATTCTAGCCCAAAGCCTGTTTTTGGCGACAGGATACGATTAAGTATATATTAACTTCCATGACTTAAACAACATGCTAATGCTCATTACACAAAAAACCCATTGAGAGATTCGAACTTCCTGGCTCTATAGGTCGATTTCAAAACCATAGACCAAAATGTCTGTAGGTGTGTAGTTATAGCGTTATTTTTTTCATTTTCAGATCCGGTACCAACACTCTGGGCCTAGTTTTCTTCTGCTTAGTTTTCGGCAGTTTGCTTGGTACTTTGGGGTCTAAGGGACAGGTGGTGATCGACTTCTTCCAGGCCATCTTTGAGGTCATCATGAAGATGGTGACGGGAGTCATGTGGATGACTCCGGTGGGCGTGAGCAGCGTCATAGCGGGGAAAATCCTTGGAGTCAGTAATGTTGGTAAGATATACTATTTAAGCTTATAAGTTTAATTGAGTAATTCAGATTAGCTATGGTTTCGGGCAAGTGTTTCTTTGGGAGATGGTAATGATTGTGATGAAATGTAACTAACATAGCCCGACCGATTAGCAAGTGGCAGTAGATGGGACACAAATCACGTAAAACTGATGGCCGATGAAGCAGAAAAGTTCTAGAATAGAGGCTACGCTACAACAAGTGTCGTGTGGTGCCGGCACGTTAAAAGAATAGCACCACCCATTCTCTTCCTATGGATGTCGTAAGAGGCGACTACAGGAGAACCGCCACAAGAAGACGGGCAGCAGCGTCTCCTCTCCACCATTGGCCAAACTGCGATCGCCAACCCGCCTGCCAAGCGTGGCGATTATGGCAAAATCCTCCTTTTGGAGAGGCCTTCGTCCAGCAGTGGACTGATATAGGCTGGTGATACAACAAGCGCATTGTAGGATGTCCACCCACAACGTGAATAGAAAACCTGGTAAAAGTTGTCAATAGCCATTAAAAATCTATGTAATTTTGTCAGTAGTTTTAAGTTGAGTGCGAAAAGATTATTCAGAAATATTAAAACTTATGTAATCTATGTTCAATGTTAATATCGCATTCTATTTACATTAAACAAAGAGTAAGATGTAATCAAATTTTTTTTTAAAATTTTTAGCTCAAGTAATGTCTCAACTGGCGTGGTTTATAACAACGGTGGCGATCGGCGTGTTTTTTTACCAGTTCCTGGTAATGCAACTAATATACTTCTTGTTCTTACGGAAGAACCCATACAAGTTCTACTGGGGATTATCTCACGCCATGCTCACTGCATCAGCAACTGCTTCAACGTAAGTTATTTCTAAACAAGGAACGAAGTAGAAGGCTTGAAAAAAAACCTAATACCCTGGAAGTAAGAGCCAGAAATTTCGGGAATCGCCCAGCCCCGCTATGCTCCTGTTCGATTTGATCTTGATGATTGTATTTTCAAGGACAGCCTGTTATGTATATGTATGAGAGTGGACTCCCTTTTCCGCACTTAGACTCAAAGTCGGCCCTTTGTACGTGGGGGATGTGATAGTTACGGTTGCAACCAGCCTAGCTCCGCCCAGAAGCGCAGAAGTTTCCTGGGTTTTTATTAGTACGTTGGTTAGGTTGTTGACATGTTGTTCAATATCATCGGTTTTGGAGTTAGTTGTTAGTTTGCTCACGGACACCCTGTTTAAAGTGTTTCAAAAGTATCTGCCGCGCTAATAAGGATGAAAGTATTTAGATTACGATGGTAGAAAAAATTCATGCCGCGGGCGTAATTTTATTACTATTTTAGTTAGGCCTTTGGGTTAGTCTATGATTGACTTCGAATTTTAACACAGCAATGTCACCTTTTCCAGTGCTGCAGCATTGCCTGTCACATTCCGCGCGATGGAGGGCCCGCTCCGCATCGACCCCCGCGTCACTCGCTTCGTGCTGCCCATCGGGTGCAACATCAACATGGACGGGACTGCACTCTTTTTATCTGTGGCCAGTGTCTTCATCTGTCAGATGAACAACCTGCCCTTGGGGTTTGCGCAGCTTGCAACCATTTTGTAAGTTGTTTAGACATTTGCCAGTGTTTAGGTCATTAATATATTCGTTTAACATCCCGGGGATTGTTGATTTATTAGTAATGTCGATTTTTTAGTACATCTGTCTATGAGTATACAGTTGATGTTCTAAAATATTTATATTGCACTAATAGTAAAATAGAAAAAAAGATTACACTGTTCTTAAAACACTATTTAGGTCCAATCGGAGTAATTTCTGTAAAAAAATAGCTACTTTTATCCCAGTCTACAAAAGTTGTTGAAATTCACGGGAATAAGAACTCAAGATGTATAATTTTCCCAATTGACGACCTCCATAGCTGAGATGCGAGCTCGCCGGACTTGGCGTCACCATCTCTGAGGTTCCATGTTCGATCCCTGGTCGGGTCAATGTAGAAAACGAACTATATTTTCTATATTGTCTCAGGTCTGGGTGATGTGATACCATCATTGTTTCTTAATTATAACATAAGTACTTTAGCTACTTACTATAGGATCAATTTGATGTTGTATGTATGTAATGTTGTCCATTATTTATTTAAAAAAAAGCAATTAATACGGAATTGCAAGATTCTTATACGACTTCCTAACCTAAGACATTGTTCATTCTTAGTTTTTGTATAGGAATTTGAATTTTAAAGATTCATATACCTTGCTCTACTTAGCGCCTTTTATAAGAAAATATGAAATTATCCGTTTATGCTGCATCCTTGTTAGGCTAAAGAGTACTCGTCGAATCTGCTTAACAAAGGCCAGCCTTTTATCAGGTCCGTCCCATAATAAGTAATCGTTTTCTCACTAGCATCTATCAGTTATATTCTACTAATGTGTTCTTTTTCTGTTTCCAGTCTTACATCTACGGCTGCGTCAGTGTCATCAGCGTCAGTACCGTCAGCTGCAATGGTTCTACTACTGGTGGTGCTCGCTGCTGTCGACGCACCAACACATGACGTGTCATTGTTGTTCGCTGTCGATTGGCTAGTGTGAGTGTCATTGGTTCCTTCGTTACGAACACAGAACAAGTAAGACTCGCTACGCTCCGCTGTTACGATCTTAAAATTGATTGAGTATACGAAACAATCGAGGAATGTTTTGAAAAGTCACTAATGGCAAAAGCAGACTAACAGACAGCCTGATAACGTGTTAGGCATATTAAAACTGCAAAGGCAACATTTTATATCACTGTGAGTTTGCTGTGCTGAATTGATAAGGCGTTTGCGACTGCTCGGTTCTGCTTATTGCGACTGTTACAGATACAAAAAGGTGGGTTAATGTTCACTTGGTATGTTAAAAGTTTTATACTTTTACAACATATTTATTTTATGTGAGCCAGTAAATACCGAATGGGTTTCATAATTTTTACTTACAAGGAAATTATTTCATATTACATTCTTTTAAAAACCACACTAACAATATTGTCTTAAATTAAATAAAGGTTGTAAAATACTTAATATAAACTAGATAATCATCCATGAATTGTGTAGATACAAATACTCGTACTCATTTACGTCGCCATCTATGAGGTTCCGGGTTCGATTTCCGATCGGTCATTGTAGAAAAATCTGGGTGTTGTGTTACTGTAATGATTAGGGTTGACAACATAACATTGGCGCCCAACGTTTTTGTTTCTGATTCCTATAACACAAGTGCTTTAGCTCCTTGCCTAAGATCAGTGTAATGTTTGTGATGTTGTTCAATATTTATTTATTTATTAGCACCTTGCACATGTAGGTGGGTTCTTAATAAAATACCTGAAACTCCTTACCAACTTTCCCAGTGACCGTATACGCACAACAAACAACATGCTGGGTGACTGCTACGCGGCAGCTGTCGTCGAGCACCTCTCCAAGAACGAACTTATGGCTTGCGACGCGCTCTCCACCGTGAGTGTAAGTTTTCTGATAGAAACAACAGGTATTTTGATACCTGTTAGGCCAAGAGAGAAAATGATAGGCGGTTGGTTTTCTGCCGCTGGATATTCCGACTTTGGTTGGATCCGAGATCGAAATAGACGTTACAGAGGTGAACTTATGCTTTGTACATACAACAATGAATACTGGCGACATCTATTTACATTTTCTATGACTAACCTGAATAAAAAAAAGGTAGGTACTAACAATATCTATTTAAATTTTATTGTCATGGAGTTATTGTTAACTCAGGGCATCTTGCGAAACTGATGATAATCTGTCATTTAAAACATAGTTATTGTAGTAAACCACTAGATGGCGCTGTTTAACAATAACATAGGACTGTACCCTGAATGACACCCAAAAATTGTACTTTGTCTTACTATATAGAGGTAAAGTTTAGATAACTTCAACTAAAAAATCACTTTATTATAGACTAATTTAATGCCTACACATAGTTCCCAGAATCAAAGTATTTGAGTAACAATAATACGACAATAATATTTCTATTACATTATTATTAGATCAATCGACAACGTCCGTGGTAGCCGAGGCAAGCCTGCCGGACTTGGCGTCGTCACCTCTGAGGTCCCGGGTTCGATTTTCAGTTGGGTCAATATAGAAAACGAACTTTTTTATATTGTCTTGGTTCTGCGTGTTGTAGTACCGTCGTTGTTTTGTTTCTAATTTCTATAACACAAGTGCTTAAGACACTTGCCTTAGAATCAGAGCAATGTATCTGATGTTTTCCTCTGTAAGTTCAGATAAAGCAGTTAATTCTTTCTCCAGGAACCAGCAACCAACGGCCTTACTACCATCAACACCGAGGTAGATCTTGGTCTTGTGACTCCAAGCAGAAAGTCTTTAGCTTCAGATGACGTCATCATCGACATGCATTTAACCGGCAACCACTCCGTGAAGAGGATCTAGCTTTAAACGTGCCTTTTCTAATTAACACTAGATCGCCGTAAGTAGTTTTTAGATGTTTGTCTGTTTAAATTTTAATGTATTGGAATTTTATACGAAAATAATGCAATTTAATCAAAGTGAAAAATATTATCAGGACAATATTCTAAATATTATAAGTTCATAATCACTTTTTAAACGTATTGAATATGTTATGCCAGCTTGTGTTTCGATTAGGCAGGGAATTTTTGAATATCTTTTAAAAATAAATGCTAATTACTAAAGTATTCAAGGTACCTAATTATATTTAAGTGCCAAAGGCTACTTACTTTATAAAATTTTATTAGAAGAAGTAGGTAATTTATAACTAATTAACATTTACCAAATTGTAAAATAAAAACTTTTATTAACACGTTTTTATGCCAAAGCACTGAACATGGGAATTTTTAATCGTGAAATTATACTAGAAGTTGGTATTGGGTGGTGATATCATATGGCAATTGGGTTTGAATTATTTAGGCATTTATTTGCAAATATAGAATAAGAAACACAATATAAAATATGAATGAATGTATTCATTGCGTAGTGATAAGGCATTTCTAGGGTTTAAGTTAAGACAAAGGTCATTTTAGCTATTATTATAGGTAATTTGTATTATTAGTACCACTCATGCATGACAGTCGATTTGTGAACGTAATTTTGTTTAAAATTAAGAAATAAAATTAACATTGGCAGCTTTAATAAAATAAGATTCTGATGTCCTTTTTATTCATAACGTTAGACTCCTACTTTATATCAACAAAAATATGGCGTATTTTAACAAATAATTAAGTTTTTGCTTGAAACAATTTTTTAAGGGTATGTGTATGTTACCCGGTTCATTTTTTTCTAGAAAAAATCTACTACTTCAGATGGAAATTAAACGTCATCTCTTGGGATAACCCAACTTGGGATAACACAAAAAAAGTGTTTTTTTAGTGTGACATCCATCATACACTGTAAAAGCAAAAATAATGTTTAAATTGCTATATCTATCGAATTGTTTCACCATTTTTTTTAAAGTTCATATCTTAAAAGAGACGAATTGAGTATTTAATTAAATATGTCCACAAAACTAGCCGAGTTATTGTATGAAATACGCCATTAGACTAATCATGGCACCAGGACAATTAATTTCATTTATAGATTTAGATCCAGCTGTGATAAACTATTTGTTGTTTTTCATTTCTTTTCAATTATGTACTGGGAATTATTGAATGACAAATATAAAACCAGTTCAAAATTTTACATGTTTTATTTATTTTCGCTTACATTCTCTGCGGACAGTCGTAACTTACAACTAAATATGGACATGGATTATTTACATTATTCAACTACTGTTCAAATAATTGACACGAAGAAATATCTCTTTATAAAATTACAGTAATAAAGTTGGCAAGTGTCAATCGTGAACAGATTACAGGCGTTTTCGATACTTAGACGAAAATCACAGTATTATAAATGATACTAAACAGACGATTTTCCAGAAATCACATAAAGGCACAATAGTTCTACTTACAGTTAGCAATCTAATAGTGGGCATACAACAAATTTGTGACTGCATTCAGTAAAATACATCAATCAATAAAGCTTATCAAAGATTGCAATACCTAAAAGTATCCTTATAGCTTAACGTAAAGCTGATTCGTTTGTTTTATCATAATATAAGATAACATGGCAGTCTTCATTTAAAATATTTTACAAGGCACTAAAATATACAGACTAATATTTACATTTAATAATACAACCCGAATGAAGACTATTTACATTACCGTAAAATCGGTATAAGCGCTTAGTACATCACTTTGAGCATAGTTCAGGCAGTCCATTTGTGAATGCACAAAATGATAATAGAAAAACTAAACCGATCACATCGGTAATCAATAAATATTACTACCAATACTTAATTTGAACAGTCGTTACACACAATATGTACAATAACTTAGGAAATAATACAAATTTCATATTCTCATAGTAGAGTGTGGTTTCCTACTGCCTGGAGCTGGGGGTAGACCAGGGCCAACTAGAGGAGACATCGAAGGGGATCTCGTTGCCAAGGGTGACAAAGAGGGCGAGAATGATGGCGACATAGCAGCTGCAGCTGAGAAACCTCCTGCCACGTCATGACTTATAGGAGACCTAGGTAATAGGTGTTGAGGTTGTCTACATGACAAGGATGGAGCAGGACAACTCCTCGGAGCAACAGTCGTTAATAATGGAGGTGGAACACTTTTCCCGCCCGATATTGATGTACCTTTGCTCTTCGCACTAGATGCCCCACTATTCCCACTTTGAAGAGAAACCGCATCGTCTTTTAACCGAGCTATTTCTGAAAATACGTGTGCTAACGGTTGGTATTGAGGCCCCCAGTCGAGTAAGTAATCCCAGTTATAACTACCGGTGAGTTCTTCCTCTGAATGGACAATGGAACTAAGGCTGCCCGTCATTGATGGTCCAGCAGTTGGAACAGCATTGTTTTCTCCAGGTGCACTAGAGAAAGCGCCAAGTGCCATTGCTCTGTCAACAGCTGCACTGGCCTCGTCAGCACTGCTCGCTCGTTCACTACCCGTCACTTCATTGAGCTTAGCATAGATGAGGTTGGTTATGTCATTTTCATGAGCACCGTCTTCATCAAACATGTGCATTGAGTCAATTGGTCCATGATGTAGCATTGTATCCTTATTACCGACATTTTCAGAACATCTTCTCGAAGACGTGGACGCTCCACCGCCAGTACCTGTATCGACTATTCCAAGCCTCGCTAAATATTCTTGGGTATTATGGACGGAGACATCAGACAAGTTATCATCATCTACTCCGTTTGGTTGTCTGTGTATACCTTCTCTTTGAAGTGGTCCTTCATTTATCATTCTTATCTCCTCATCCTCACCATCTTCACCATCCTCTGCAGACCCTCTCCCACTTGATCCAGATTGGTCTGAACCAGATAATTCTGAAGTAGTTGCCGCTCCAGAATTAGAGCTAGCTGTATGTGGTCCATATGGTGGTATCTCATCATATTTAGGGGGAGCGAATTGATTGCCAGAGCTGACTGCTCCAGTGTTTCTTATCGGTATTGTGTCAAATGCACTCGGGTCAACATAGCTGTTTGTGGCACCGACTCCTTCAGAGTTCAATCCGGGTTTGTTGACCTTTTTGTGCCTTTTATTTTTCATGTGTAGGAATAAGAAAGCGGCAGCAAAAATAATTATAATAAATATAAATGCAATCAGTAGACCTAATGCCCAGTCGGAAAGACCGCCACTAGGAGCAGCGGATGCATCATTTATAATATTTGAATCCAGCACTACTGCTTCGTGGTCAAGCAATATTTCTACAGCTGTTTTATTAGTAAGAGAACCTTGTCGACCAGAACTTGCAGTGACTACTAAACTAATTGACTTATCAGAGCCAAAAAGACTAGATACAGATTCGACTTTCTTCTTCAAGATAATGACGCCAGTTGTTCTATTTATTTTGAAGTACGAATGAGATGTCGACAACTGGTAAACTATCCTACCATCAATGCCTTTATCTCTGTCTGTTGCGGTTGCTTGTCCAATCACATATCCTGCAGGTAGAGGTCCTGATTTAGGAATGCCGAAGTTATACGTCTTCTGTGTGAATTGAGGATAGAATTCGTCACGGCTTTCAATATCGATTCGGACTTTGACAGTAGAGCTTTTCCCACCAAGATCTACAGCCTTGATAGAGAATTCATATTTGTTCTTTTGTTCGTAGTCAAAAACAGCGTTGGTGTTTACAAGACCTGATGCAGCATCAACTTGAAACATTTTCCACGAATCATCGTTCCTATTATAATTTGTCGATGCAGGCACAATAGAATAGTTTAATTTCCCATATCGACCTCTATCTAAATCGGTGGCTCTTGCAGTAAAGACAGAGGTTCCAACTCTTTCATTTTCACCAATTGTTTCAAAATATTCATTTACAGGGAATGTTGGCGTGTTATCATTTTCATCAATAATACCAATGTTAATGTATGCTACATTGCACAGTGATGGTTCACCTTGATCACATGCAACTATAATGAGCTTATATTCGGTATTCCCTGTATCGTAGTCAAGACTTTTGTTTACTGTTAGAATGCCCGTAATTGGATGAATATAAAACAAGTTTTCGTCATCACCTGAAGTGATATTATATACGATAGCTGCATTGGGAGTTCCATAAAGATCAGCATCAGTCGCTGAGAGTTGAGTTATTGTGTAGCCTATTTTTACATCTTCGCTTACAGTCAATTCAAATTCATTCGTCGCAAATATTGGTGCATTATCATTTGAATCAGCAACTGTTACGAATATGGTTATTGAAGTCTTGTTTTGATTGTAAGAAAGTATTTTTCCTTCTTCAATTGCAGCTAGGCCAAGTACGTAAGTATCCTGCGTTTCTCGATTTAATTTGGTGATCAAGATTAGAGTTCCTTCTGAGTTCACATCAAAAGTGTCTCCTTCGTTCCCAGAAATGATGTGGAAATCCAGATTATACTTCTTGAGAACGTCGTTGATGCCGCCTATCTGAAGCAGCGTTGACCCTTTTTCTGTATCCTCATTGACTGTGATCCTGAAAATTGACAAAATTACTTATTAATTAAAACATAAATAAACTCATTAAAGAAATGATTTATTTGGACAAAACTAAGTCTTATTATTTGTTTATTTATTAAAAGTTAATATTTTATAAGCGTACTAACCTGTACGTATCTTGTCCTATAAATGGTATTATCTCTGAAGACGCTCCGGTGCTTATTCTGACCGATGCCACTGCACTCTTATTAGGCTTCCCATGATCAGTGGCCACTACTGCCAACTGCGTATCCCGTTGATTTGCAGGCAATGCACTGTAGTTCACAAATATCGCCCCGGATACAGCATCGATGTAGTAACCCTTTGTCGCCCGTAGAATTGAATAAGATATCTTCCCATTGTCACCACTATCTTTATCCTTCGCATTCACGGAACCAATTTCCAAGGTGCCACTGCCCTCTGTAATTTAATATTTTAATTATTCATAAGTAAACGTACGCTATATATTATGAAACAAAAAAAAAATACAATAATCAAATCATCATTAACAATTAATTCCTTGGTAATGTAAAATAGTAAAACCTTGATTGCAATGTTTTATTGAAGGGCATTAAGCAACTAATTTATTCTTACTTAAGGAATTAAAGGCTTTAAAGCATGATCGAGTTGATTAGTTTCTACGAGTACAGCTATAAAAGTTTAATAAAACTTACCTGGCAATATTCTGTTGTAAGTTATGTCATCGAAAATAGGGGCATTGTCGTTTACATCAGTCACTTTTATTGTAAGTGTAGTCCGGGCAAGATGCTCACTGTCCGATGCTGTTATGTTGATTTTGTAAATTATCTGAGTTTCGTAATCCAGCGGCTTATTCAAGACGACTTTGCCGCTGTATCTGTCAATGGAGAATCTGTTATCCTGCTGCAATATGGCGTATTTGAGGGGAGGATATGTATCTACGTCATTCGCCGTAACAGATGTGAGCACCGTCCCGACTTCCGTTCCTGCAAAAATAAATAAGAAACGTTGAAACACTGATAGGTCTCCCTCATACGACTGCCGTTTTAACGACCCGCAAATAAAATCATCTAAAACAAAACCGCTGTCGACGTACAATGATATAAAAACAAACAAAAAAAAGCGAGAGACAATGAACGCGGACCGTTGGGGAGGCACCGCTAAAACATGCACTCGAAAAAAATGTAATACCATCCAATAAATATTGATCCTAAAGGAGTCTCTTTTATTTAATCTCGGCGCTGGAATCGAAAAGTCGCAATGTAAGCCAGTCGCGGAGTCAAGAATACAAATTATGTAAAATGCTTCCCTCTTTGTGAATCGCTTTTTGTTCTACCAATTTATTTCGAAAAGTCGATAGTCCGCCCTACAGCAATTTAAAATCGAATACGTAAACGAGTAAAAAACTTGGAAACGTACCTTCCGATACGGAGATGAGATTCGGTGGTGGGAATGTCGGCTGGTTGTCATTTACGTCGACGACATTGATACGGAGCGTAGCGGTCCCGGTCATTTGCGGGTCTCCTTCGTCTGTGGCAATAACTGTCAATTTATACGTCTCTCGTATCTCGCGATCCAAAACAATGTTTGTCTTAACCGATCCAGAGAACGCTGGTTCAATAATAAAGGCGTTATCGTGGTTGCCGTCTACTATGTGGTATAGGATGCGAGCGTTCACTCCCCGGTCAACGTCCTTAGCTGCTAGCTGCACGACAAACTCGCCCTTAGTGTTACCTTCCAAAACGTTTGCTATGTATTGTTGCTGTGTAAATCTAGGAGCGTGGTCGTTTTGGTCTAACAGATTTATTGTTACGTCACAATAACCGTATAAGACCGGCGAGCCATCCGTTCGGGCGACCACGACGAGTTGCCTTCTCGGGCCCGGATAAGACTCGTAATCCAAATTTGCCGAATTGTTCACCCTTATTACGCCTGAGTTAGAGTCTATCTCAAAAGCATACTGATCGTTTCCGTTGCCGATCTCGTAAAAGATTCTTTGGCGGCGCCCGTCGCTCCTTACCGCTGTAACTTGAAGCACGTCCTTGCCATAAGGCATGTTTTCCTCAATAGTAACATTGTACGTCGCGTTTTGGAAATTTAAAGTAGGAGTTTGATCAGAAAAATCGCCGACCCGAATTTCAATCAACCCTACAGAACTTTGCGGAGGGTTTCCTTTATCTTTTGCAATCACTTTCAGATGAATAAGTTTTCCATTTTCACTCGCCAAGCTTTGTGTTGCCGTTAAGATTCCTGTCGTCGGATTTATGCGAAATTTATGATTCGAAGAATCCGTAAGCTCGTAAAGTATTTCTGCATTAGTCCCTATGTCATTATCAGTGGCCGAGACACGCAATAAACTTTGTCCTGGAGGAGTCAAAGTAGCAATTTGCTCCCTGAATGGGTATTTTGTAAATATTGGTTTGTTGTCATTCACGTCTTTTATGGTGATTTCAACAGAAACCCTTTGAGATCGAGCAATATAACGCCCTTCATCCGTCGCCACAGCCTCAAAATGGTATACATTTGTTTTCTCTCTATCAAAATATCTGTAAAGAAAAAGGAAGGTGTTAAATATTATTTTATTAAATATGTTATCATCAAAATAAGATGCGCATTAGTGTTGCTTATGTATGATAAATGGACACTTACCCGGTGGTAAAAACAATACCAGTTTTATTATCAATTCGAAACAATCCCTGGCTCTCGTTTGCCAATGAATAAACGATACGTTTGTTGAATCCCAAATCGGCATCAGTGGCTTTTACTTTTATGACAGAGGTGTCGATTGGGGCATCTTCTGGTATCGCAGCTGAATAATGACCGGTATCAAATACTGGATCGTTGTCATTTTGGTCCTCAACCATAACTGTGATATTACAAGATCCTTGTAACGCTACTGGTGATCCATGATCAAATGCAGTTATAGTCAAATGATATTTTGACTGAGTTTCACGATCTAAAGTTTTCGCTGTCAGTTTTCCAGATGTAGAATCTATAGAGAATTTGTTTCCATTATTACCAGACGTTATGCTGTAAGTAATTACACCGTTCGCGCCGATATCTTTATCCATTGCAGCGACAGTATGAATAACCTCTGGGTCATTATTTTCTGGGACAGACAATGGGTAACATGATCCTGATTTAAAACTCGGTGGGTTATCGTTGACATCCATGACGCTGATTGACACAGTAGCTACATCAAAGTTTGTCGTAGACTGGAAAGTGCTGGAGTCTGTGACATAAACTGAAAAAATGTAGTAATCTCTCTCCTCTCTGTCTATTTTTGTTTTTACTGTTATCGTCCCTAAGCGTGGGTCGATAGTAAACTTGTCATCAGCTACTCCTGGTGGTATTACATATGTCAGGTTACCTGAAATAAAACAGAAATTAACTTAGAAATCTCACAGCGTTAACTATTTTTGAATAATAAACCAAAAAATTTTTTTTTTTCATTTTTTTGTTCTTTTAAAATAATGATTGTAACATACCGGTATTTCCTCTCGAAGACTTCGCAGTGAGTCGTGTAACGAAACTACCAGGACGAATATCTTCGCTAATGTTTGCACGATAGAAAGAATCGGTAAACCTAGGTGGTACATTAGTAGATTCTTGCAAATTCAGCCATAGCAACATGTGACTTTGTCTGGGAAAAGGAACTCCATGATCAGAGGCGGTAAGATTTAGTTTAAATTGGCCAGGTCGTACTCTAGTTATATCAGATGAGTATTTCTTTGATAACGTTAGCTTGCCAACTTCATACTCCATGGCAAAGTAGCCGTGCTCATTACCGCCTGATATGTAGTATGATATTTTTCCATTATCTCCAGAATCTGCATCTACCGCTAATGCTTGATATAGAGTACCTGATAAAGTGCTCAATGAAACTGTTGCTTTTGTTGCTGATACAAAGGTAGGTACGTTATCGTTTGCATCTAAGACAGAAATGTGGACTGTTGCCGACGTAGCCATTCGCTCTGATACATTAACTGCCAGATCTGTAGATTCAATAACTAGCCAATACTCTTTTAATGTTTCGTAATCAAGAGGTGATGTAAGAGTGAGGGAGCCAGTCAAAGGGTCCAAGTTAAAAACGTGTTTAGTCGACGGTAACGAAGAGACGATGTGAAAATTTAGTTCTCCATTTGGACCAAAGTCCGCATCTTTAGCGGTGAAATTGTACACATTCATTCCTATAGGGGTGATTTCAGAGATTTCAATGTTGATGGGATCTTGAGGCCATTGCGGCGCGTTATCATTCACATCGACGATTTCTATCCTAACAGTGACAGCACTGCTTTGGGGATTGTTTGTTGCGGATGTATCTAATGCTCTCACTTCTAACCTATATTCATCTTGCATTTCCCTATCTAATTGCCTCGCTACGACCAAAGATCCCGTTCGTCTGTCTATCTCGAAAGTGCCGGGTTGGTGGTCGGTGGTCAGTGGCATGAGTAGATAAGAAATTTGTTTTTCGTCGTCTCCGTTTACCAAATTATCTTGGATATCACTATCACAGCAAGCGACTGTTCCAACTACGTGACCGATTTCAGCGTTTTCCTTGACCTAAAACGAAAACAAAAAATAATATAGTATGATTATAATAATGCGTTGGTTATTTGGCAGCAATTCTCAACGTAGCTTAAAAACTGACTTTAACTTAATTAGAATGCAGTATTGCTTCATTTTCTTAGTTAATTAAAAGATACAGAGTTAATAAAATTGTATTATTGTCAAACTAAGTAAGGTGATTCGCATTTGTTTTTTATCATGCCACCATCGTGTTTTAATCGTGATAGTAAAATCGTTCTTCTATTGTCGTTAGATTTTATATTTTTTACACTTCATGTAGCACTCCTATTTATATAAAAAAGAAACAGAAAGTTTATCTCAAAAGTAAAATAAAAATAATTTGCTTATAATTAAGCCTAATAGACGTGTTGATTAGATACTTACTTTGAAAGACAAACTTGAACTGGTGAATGTCGGTCTATTGTCATTTAAGTCTAAAACTTCTACTTTGAGCTGTCTAACAGTTTGCCTTGGTGGTTTCCCTCCATCAGTTGCAGCTACTGTCAATCGGTATATTGATCTCTCTTCGTGGTCTAGAACTTGAATGAAGAACAATGGTTATGTAAATATATTTAAAGCTTGAACGGGTCTGATTTATAAAAAACTAAGGTATTTAGTTACCTGTACTAGTTTTGATGACACCAGTCTTCGAATCTATAACAAAAACTCCGAAACCGTCCATGTCTCTTTCATTTAAAATTGAATAAGTGACAGAAGCGTTCACCCCGTTATCTCTATCAATGGCCTTGACTCTAGCGACCTCCGCTCCAGGTTGCTGCTCCTCCCTCACACTGACCACATCTTCTCGGGGATCTATTATTTCTGGAGAGTTATCATTCACATCTGTCACTTGTATCAACACAGGAACGCGGCTGGACCTTGGCAGACCACCTTGGTCCCGGGCTTCAGCAAACAAAGAGTACGAAGATTTAAATTCCCTGTCCAAAACTTCCTTCGTTGTAATAACGCCTGTAACAAAAAAGCAATTTAAAAATGAACAGCCACAACAATCTTCACAAACATATGTATAGCGAAGGTATTTACCAGATTAAAAACTAATCGATATTTGTCCATAATTTCCCATATAAATCTAGACTCGATTTTGCAACCTATAATGAACACCGCGCACGTCCAAATTTCCCACTGATAAGACCGCCGATACGTCGCGTAAGAATTTTGTCAATTTCAAAACGATTATCATGGAGTTCAACCCCGAAATTAGGCATTCATAAAACAGATCGCCCGCGGCAGAATACCTATGATTATCCGAAGGTCCACTCCGTATTGGGAACCTAAAAATCGTGATGACAGAAACGGGGAAGGACGATAAACGTGATTTTATAAAATCGCAACAAACGATAACGGTCCTTCAATCAATACACTTAAAATCGTTTTTCGTGAAGCGTTCGACGAACTTGTCGGAAGATAATAAGATGTGGCAGAGACCGCCGTAATGAGCGATGTGAAGCGGGCTCTAGAAAAAAAATGTTCATCGTTATTTTCTCTTCTCACAAATATTGAAACCCAGACCGGATTTTGTTTTGAGAATAATATTGTTGAGTTAAAAGTGTACGGACCGTAAATTTTCACGGTCGAATCAAATTAAAAGCTAAAATTGCGTCATATTCAAGGCTGATAAACTAGGGGTATTGATTGCAATTATTTTTTTCTCTTAACAGCAAAGCATTTATGTGTATCATTATTGCGATTTATAGTCACACGGTGCCAAGTCAGATTCCAGCAACATTTTACACCTATAATTCATTTGAGAACAGATGAAAATAAAAGGTATCCGTCAACGAAACGAGTTGTAGGTCCGTGCAACGTCCTACACGTACATTTGTAACGTATGAGATTTAAATACGCGACGACAGTATCTGGCCGTGGTAAGGCTGTAATAAAACATGGAAGAGAATAGCCAGGCTCCTACATAGCAATATTTTAATAATAGTTAATGGCGGGTCACGACGCATGCGCGCGCGACGACGTTTATAATTCGCAATTGACGCGCATAAATTCATTGGAGCTGCCTCCCGTAGTGGGTATCTCGTCGGGCTAGTAGTGTGACCTTTCGGTAAAAAATTGCCATAATGGATTGAACAATAATCAATGTATTATGTAGGTAATAAGAAGCATTTTCAAAACCCCTTGTGATCTTTCAAACTTTTACCTATTTAAACGGGGGACTATTTATATATACCTATTTAAACGGGGGACTATTTATATATACCTATTTAAACGGGGGACTATTTATATAATTGATGGAACAGAATTCAAGTTTAAGTATCTTTGATTGGACTACAAGTTAAAGCTTATAATAAGTTTAATTAGTAAGATAGTAAACTATGCAATGATTGATGGCTGATATTAAAATGTTTAGCGATTTTTGCCGCCCAAAATTGTTTCAGGGGCACCTGTTTGAATTTAAATGCTCTATCTCGAAATCAGGCCATATACAGACGTCATTGCGAATGATTTACGCATTTCGGTGAGACAGTAAAAGGTAGAGTCTAAAGATTCGCTAACTAGCTCGCGGGGTGTTGATCGACGATAAGCCGAATTGAGATGGAATGATCCACCATTCATCAGTCAGTTAAACCGCGATAACGAAGTGCCAACCCCCTTTTTTGTAGACGCCCATATCGAGAATTTTAAAATTCACACGATTCCGACGATAAGAATCGATATTATCAGCCACTTTGCGTTGCTTGCGAAGCACGCATGATGCTTCCATGTAAGCATTGGTCCTTGTCAAATCCCGTAAGCAAACAAAATGTGAAATCGCGATGTTCATGGGGAGGTTATAAGCAAATATTCGTTTAACTCTGCTCCCTATTCCCTTAAATTGTGCAGTATTAATGTAATGTTTGTCCGAATTGTTTGGACAGTCGTTGAGTCTTGAGGCACAACATACTTTGGGTTTTAGCTTTCAAAGTGCCGGCTTTATAAACAAAACTTCGAGTGGCCGCTCCTCGGCGGAGTAATTCTTCGCCTGTTTAAACAGTGGAGACGACTCGGCGATCGTTAGATTACGGTAAAATTGCGGTGTTATTCAATAAAAAGATGAAGATTATTCAATTATTCGCCGCTTCCCATCTATTAGAATCTTTATACTATGTTTAAGCATTATAATTTGCATCGTAATAGTCAGGTACGGTAACTGTCAAACCAGTGATGAGATTACTAAAATAGAATTAAATTAGTTAACATTACTTACCAGAAACAGGGTTTACGTTGAAACTTGTGTTAGATGGGAACAAACTGTATCTCACAATGGCGTTTTCTCCTAAATCTGCATCAGTTGCGGCTATTTTCCCAACGAATGCGCCGGATTTCTGGTTTTCTTCAACATGAAATTCATATGCGGGCTTGGAGAAAACTGGGTCGTTATCGTTCGCATCTAGTACATTGACAACGAGGCTAGCTGATGCTGAGAGCGGGGGCAGACCATTATCAGTGGCGGTTATGGTCATTTTGTGTCTGGCCGTTGTTTCTCTATCGAGTGGTTTGGCGAGGTACACCCAGCCAGTTGCGGGTTGCACTTTGAAATAATCTTCATTGGTCGCATTGCCATCTGATACTATGCGGTAGGTTATGCGAGCGTTGTTCCCCGTATCTTTATCTACGGCCTGGATTTCTAGGATCTGCAAAGAAGGTTGTTTTTGTTATTGCAATCTTTATCGACGATTCACTTGCAGCACCTTCTTAAATCATTCAAACCCAGATTAAAACATAATTTTGCTTTTGTCAAACAAACAAAATGACAGATTTATGTTTAATGCCAATTTGATTAAGGTTCTGCAAATTGGCGTGTATTAAACTCAACCTATAACTTACATAAGTAATTATTATTATTAATAATTGGTTTTGTAATAAAAAACAAGCAAATAAAAGTTTCCTAGTTTTTATCATGAAACTCTTAACAGTTTTACTTTAGTATAGCTAAGTAGTAAATATCTGTGTTATTTGATTTAAGAAAGAAGTATGTACATTTTTTTCCTTAATAACGTGCGAGTTAAAGTAGGTATTGATTTTACATGTTGCAATTAGGTAGTTTTTATAATTTTAGTAATATTAAATAAACGATTCCCATAATGATGTACTTACCTTAGTATTGATAGCTTCAGATTCCAGAACACTGGCGCTGTAAGCGTCGTGTTCGAAAATTGGTGGGTTGTCATTGACGTCCTGGACGTCTACCACCAGCGTCAAGTTGGCGCTAAGGGGAGGGGAGCCGCCATCCTTGGCTGATATGACTAGTGTGTGCTTGACTAGGTTCTCGTAGTCCAAATGCCTGTTAAAGAAGAGAATTGATCAGCAATTAATATGTATATATTCAGATATATTTTTCATCGCCAGGGAATAATAAAGAGTTAGAGATTAGTTCTTTGATTTGTGCCTAAATACAAATAAATAAATAATGATCAATCTGTACAGTCACTAGCATAATTAATGGTAAAGGTAATTATGGTAAAGGTTGCAGGACGACGCTGGATGCAGGCCTCTTCCACCCGGTCTATCTGGAAGTCACTGAGGGAGGCCTATGTTCAGCAGTGGACGTCCTGAGGCTGAAATCATGATGATGATGAGCATAAATATATCCAATTTCACGGGACTTAAAACCTTATCACAAAGGAATAGGGAAGTTTTAAAATTTCATTCCTCGTGACTGTACTCAGTATGATTGAGACTTACCTCAGCAAAGTTACTAGCCCGTGCTGAGCATTCACTGCAAACGTGTTGGGTGGTCCAGTGGCCGAGACCAGGTTGTACGTCACGACCCCATTTTGCCCATCGTCTTCGTCAGTTGCTCTGGCTGCGTAGACCACCGACCCAATGTTGGCTGCCTCGGCCACCGATACTTTCACTGAAGACGTCCCGAACTCTGGTGCATTGTCATTCACATCTTCAAGGGTTATTTGAACCTGGAGATTAGAAGGATATAATGAGACTATCCATTTTGTAATTGAATACATTTTATTTTAAAAAAGATTGCATAAAGTGACTATCGTGCCTAAGTTCTATCAATATAAAACTAAACATAACATTTTAGCCATATTCTTTTTAGTGCTGATATCTTATTGTAGCCATATTATTGTCACACTTTCATTAACAGAAGTTTAGTCCTTGCGTATATTTCAACCTTAAAAACAAAACCTATCATCATCGATTTTACAAGCAAAAATAAGAAGTCTCGGCACCATGGATTGATCTTCTTCTAGCAAGCTTCAGATCGTCTAACATATAGACCATGCACAAACCTGTGTCTTAGCAAAGCACTTAGGTAGGATACGGCACTTACAATTGTTAGACGATTCTTTATCTAATCTAATTGCTTATGTTACGCATTAACTATTAACGAACCTGTGTCTGATCATAGCTAGCAGAGTTTCCATTGGCAGCCTTCACATTGAGTAGGTACGCAGACGTGGTCTCCCTGTCAAGCTGTGCTGAAGTCCTGATGGTGCCAGTGCTAGAATCTATTGAGAACCGGTGGTCCACATCCCCGGATACTATGCTGTAGCGGACTTGTTGATTACCTGTCGACAAAAATATTTTATTTCAATAATGTTTTTAGTTTTGACGGTCTGGTGTGTCGCGGTCCGGAATACGAAGTTAAACCCTTTTCCGAATCCTACAAGACGATAATCTTATTGTGACGAGGTTTATATTTATATATTTACTTTTAGACTTTCGCGTTGCATAATTTAAAACTCAATGCAAAAGAGGTAACATTTTGTACCTAAAGTATGATCGCGTTAATTCCCGTTTCATTGAGTTTTATATTTATGTTTGTTTATCCGTTAGTACTCGCCATAGGAAAGGCTCTCCGCCTCTCTGCTCCGCTTAGTTTGGGGTTAGATAATCCGTGTGATTATTATTTTAAAAATAAAAGTGCGGCAACCGGCTGCCGCTTGGGGGTTGCAGGATTAAAATACCAATCAAACGACGTCTGACACCATGAGATAAATAAGAAAAAAATCATGAGTACTTTAACGGATAAGTGCCTTTCTTATTACTGTAAAGATTTTATTATACCACGTATTTTCTTGATTATTATGTATGATATTTACGCCAAATTACAGGTTTCTAGTACTAAGAGTCTCTTACCTATGAACAATAGCGAAAAGTCAGACAGACGGATGCACACGGCGAAACTAAAGTTTCCGTGATGACTACGGATCCTTAAAAAGGAAATAGTAATCTAGATCTGTACAACTTTTGAGGCACATGAATATAATCCACGAGAATATAATTCTGATACTAGTAAAATGTTAATTATTCCCATTATTAGGAAGACTTACAAAATTGAATATGAAACTCAACAAAAAACTAGTAAAGTAACACGTATTAATAAATTTTATTGCCACCAATTAACGTTAATGCTGTATTAAATCAAAAGTACCCACCCATTTGGGTTTACGAACCAAAAATAACATCACACTCATACCATTCAATGAATTACAAAGAAGATATAAGGTTTGATGACCTTAAAGAAGATTAAATTCATTATCTATTCGTACAATTTAAATGAATGATGGTGGCAACAGTTCCATTGAAAAAAAGTTAATCAAATTAAACGTTTTCCAAATACGCAAATAAAGAAATCAATGTCAAAGTGTAGTTTGAAGAAGTTCATTTAGTTTTTTTTACCGTTGCTAAATAAAAAGAATCCCTTTAAAACACTCCATAAGTATTTTTTTTTATCGTACAGGAATAAATATCCACTTCCCACTTTGAAAATTAAATTTACAATACGGACAAACAATTTGTCAAACTGGTACTTTTTCAATAACACTCAGGAAGACGCAAACTGCTTACCTATTCGTTATAGAATATTTGGAGTATTCAGAAGGTAAGGTTCCTATCCTTAAAGTACGGTAAATAATGTTTTAAACTAAAATAAAAGTGGTGCTTATCACAATTTCACTAAATCACGATACCCCAGAAACAAGAAACACTCAATAAAACAAAAGAAAAGCTCGACTTTAAACTGAAAACACTGTTCTTAAGTTCAATGCTAAGCATAATTTTACGTTAGATTCGTCATTTTGCAAGGTTTGATGGTAAAATTCTGTAATCAATCAGACTTATTCTCATAATAATACGATGACGTGCCGCTAAATAAATTATTATGGAGATTTATAGATACCATAGATACTTGAACACCTATTCGGGCCGTTTTACTTTCTGTCGGACTGTCTAATGCCTTTCTCTATATTTTTCTATGTCTATTGTTAGAGTTCAAATTGTAAAAAATGTTTACAATTTGTAAAAAAAAGATATACCTAAAACTCAAAATCGAGCTAGAACAGATGATTTGTGTTTTTTTAAAATCTTTTATTTTTGATGTCAAGAAGAGATTTCCCGCAAAAGTTTTGTTGATGTTTTTTTGTAAAAATATTGTGTGATATTTCTTAAGATCATTCTAAAATATTTTTCTTTTTTTGGAGTCTATAACATACATTTAAAATAAGTATTATTATAATCATTTAGACAATATCAAATGAACTAGGACGCTGAAACTTTATCCGTCCCTTTATTAGGCTTTCGAGTTGAGAAAGTATCATAAATTAAGATTCATCTAGATATCCCGACCTACAAGACAGCGGACTAGAATTTGCAGTTTATCATTTTAGAACCATTTCATCAGAATATAATATTTACTGCTAAACTCTAGTTAAATACGTATTAAACAAAAACAGACATTTTACTAAAATATATGAAGCGGTTACGATATTCACCATAAAACGGTTCAGGATTTAGGCTTTGCAGGAAAACCTTTCTTTCTATATTTGCGTAAAAAGTTTCCCGATTGCTTATGTAAATCCCCAAGGTAAGAGCTACCTATACCTAAACGACCTTCGTGGCCAAGCGGCGAGCATTCGGACTTGGCGTCGCAATCTCTGATGTTCCGGGTTCGATTCCTGGTCTGGTCAATGTAAAAAACAAACTTTTCTATATTGTCTCGGGTCTGGGTTTGTGATTTATTATCATATAGCAACTGTATTTGACATTTACGTACATAACACAGAAGGCATCGCTTTTGGAGGTGCTCGTAGCTCAGTGACGGCAGCGCTTTGGTATGGATTACTAAAGTTAAGCAACCAACGCCGTGGTTGTGAGTGGATGGGTGACCATTCCAACCACATTTAGTGACATTTATCATGAGCTTCTCCGTGCTTCGGAAGGCACGTTATAAGTTGGTCCCGGCTAATATCGCTTGATATTAGTCGTAAAGTCAGAGGCCTTATGGCGGCTTGATTACATCTGACAGTAAGGTTTAGTCACTGGCTATACAACACCCCCCCACCAATCCGCACAGGGACCGCGTGGTGGAGTATAGCCCAAACCACCTCATAGTTGAGGTGAAGCCTGTGCCCTGCAGTGGGCCGTATATAAATAAATTAATAAATAAAAAAAAACTGTACGTGTTGTTTGTTGCAACTATGGCGCTCTATAAAATAAGATCGGTTTTGTTATTAATATCTGTCTACGATGTAAAGATATTGACACCGTTCCAGTTCTAACCTGATAATTATACCTCGTCAGCTGAAGTAGGTTGTATATCAGGTTTAAGGCAAGCTTGTAGGTATTGTCTGATTATAGTTAGGTATTTATTATTACTGGCACGTAGAGCGAAATAATAATTTATGAATGTAGAATAAATACCTACATTTTTCTTGGGATACAAGATACAACCCTAATTTATACAAGATGTAAAGATATGTTTGATAGTTCCTTTAAGTAGTGTTTTTAAAGTCTATTTTATGACGATAACACACACAATAATTAAACATGAATACAGTAGAAACACATTATAAATGTGCAAGTTTGTGAGGATGTTTTGATCTTTGTTAAAGCGCGTAAACCGCTCAACGGATTTGGATGAAATTTTGCACACATATAGAATTTTTGATCTGGATTAACATATATGACTTTTTATCTCAGTTAAATGTTCCTGTGGAATACAAGTAGACTAAGAACGCGAGCGAAGTCGTGGGCAACAGCTAGTGTGAAAATATGTTTTATAAAGACTACATTATACAAAAAAATACTATTTAAAAAGTATTTGATGATCAAAGTACCTGAAATATACCCGCTTAATTGTTTATCATTACTTTTCTGGTATTCCGAAATGCAAAAATTCTAGATGTAATCCAATGAGATTTCAGTTTGTAATCCTCAGACAAAAACTAAATAACTATGGACCATGGCACATCTATTGTATATGTTTTATCGCGATGTTTTTCCTCACTCCCGAGCAAGTGGTGCACCTAAAATTTACCTTTACATTGATTCCAAAATATCTAGATCTAATAACTTACCAGCTGATACGGAATACATGAGATACGATGAGAAAGATAGATAATCTTTATCGCACACCACAGAAAACAAACAGCACAAATCAAAATGGTATAATTTAGGCGGTGTTAAAGCTATTTATTTAATGAGGTAGTAATACATGAGTACCTACTTTAATCGTCGAGTACTATTCAAATTCAAATTAAATTCCAATCCAAATTATTTATTGGTAATATAGGCCTTCTTCCAGCCCTTACCGGCCTCACCTTCTCTATTCCATTGAGCTAGAAGTATTACCTGAGTACAAAGTAGTATATCTTTGGTAAACATTGGTAAATGTTGATATTAATTATATGTATTGAGAATAATACTCCCGAAGCAATTCCTGCCCGTATGCAGTTTTAAATTTAAAAGTTTATAACGTAGGTTAATCAAACAAAAACTGCTTCGTCAAGCTGGTAAATTTGTTAAAAACAATCTTTAAAGCACTCGATAAAAAGTTCTTTCATCTGACTAATTAGGTAAATGTCACTTAATTCCCCAAAATTTTCCGAAACTATCGCTATTAATTCGCGGAGCCCAGAGTAATATCTATCAATTTTTAATTGGCAGCTCTCTCAACAATTTAAAGCGTTCATTGTAGATTTTTTTTCGGCTCCGTCGTTTTTGTCTCGGCTTTTTTCGGCGGTCGTTTTGGGCAGGCTTGTTGACGGGTGGAGATTGATATACAGTCGCTTTCGAGGACAAGACAAAGAGGGGATAGGGGGGAGCAGTTACTCTTTGTTTCTGTCCCCCTTCAGCACCCCCTTTGTTACTTATACAGTGATGCGAGTCGTCTTATTTTCGCGATATTCGCCTCGATTCGGCAGCTTTTGCGGCCGCTTCCCTCAATTTTAAGGTTTAGCGCGACGGTGTTTTGTTTTCGAACCGTGAAAGTAAAACAATCGCATTTAAAGTTACTGTTTTAAGCAAAGTTTTTTATTGCGTCACTAATAAAATAGTGTTATTTTACGTATGTCTTTGTAATTAGATAACAGCTTAGTAGTAGACGAGTATGCCAAGAAAAACAATCGTTGACTATACAGTCAATTTAGTGCAGTCATTCGTTTTGACCTAACATTTAAACATAACTTTTATCTTTAATTATTTTTTTCCCAATATCTCTTTATTATCTGTGGCTTAATAACTCTGAAGTCTAATAAGACGAATTACAGACGCAAATGTAAAATCTAGCATTAGCTCTGCCTGCGATTCTATATTCGTAGACTTTCCTTAAATAAAACAGGGTTAATTGCTTGCTGACTGACTCTCTCAGCCACCCAATACCCTTTCTCTCTTTCATACCCAATTCATTGGGGTGATATTTAAACAAACTACATTGTTATCGCATGGGGCTTGTGCTACGTTTTTGACAACAAGGCTCGTTAGTCGCGTCTGGCATGGCGTGTGCATTACCGACTGTCGCTTTTGCGAAGTGAATTTGCATCCCGTTTATAAATAGTGCTGCCGAAATATTGATAATTTAACTATCGACTAAATTAATGATAAATTTCTTGCTGATCTTGAAATTATAGCTGAGTAAAGTTTGGTTAGAGTTTAACAGTTACATTTGACCATATAAGACGATAGTCTTGGTCTGGTTTATCGTTCCGAATTACAAAACCAAGCTGACGCGGGTTTGAATACCCCGAAAGGCTGAAATTAATCTACTTAAATCATTCCATGCTAATAAAAATTAGTTAAAATTAAGGGTGAACATATATACGTACGTATATAAGTTATCATCTGGTACTACGAGTAGGATGAGAGTATGGGTTAATTCAACTTTGTGATAATTTGATGATTGAGTTGTGTTTTAAATTAATATCTCCTAGGTGAGTTTCACGATTCGTAACTCACAAATATCACAATATTAAGTCAATGGATATTGACCCAATAATGCAAACTTCGTCAGTTACGTCTAAATCGATAAATATTATTTGTTAGCCTCAGCTAATTTACGTGAAAAGCTTATCGATACAGCTTTTTACTGCCTATCGATAGTTGAGTATCGACAACATTGCCTCTAAATCGGAATCATTAAAGCTGCGATTATCTCCCTCACGAAAACAGGGCCCAGTACAATTAAGTGTTGTCCAGATTTCTTCGTGTGAATTGTACTGATTTTAGATTGAATAATTAATGCCTAGGAGATTGTGTGCGGTATCGAAGGCCGTTGGGTTTTCAGATCAGTTAAAGACCTCGCTGAGAAAATTATTTGATGAATCTTCAAGTCAATGCTGATGTAAACCTTAAGCCTTAGATTTCACTGAAATATCTAAACAAAGATTAATTTGAAGATAAATAACAATTGAAAAAATCGACCTGAGGTCGATGATTTTTTCAAGTGTTATTTATCTTCAATTAAACCTTGCATGGAATTGTTAAGAACAAAATTTTCAGAAGATTAATTTATTTATACTTCGAATGTAGAAGGTTTGCTAAAAAAGTATTTAACAAAAAACTAGTTTTTTTGTTAAACCTCAAAAGAACTAGCTATATTTCACAACCTAACTGCATTTTTTGTAATTCTTTATAACAACTTTTAATACCATGTTCTTATGGAAATAAGTTGATTAGTGATAAAAATGGAAAAGCAATAAATGATTTAATACTGACCATTTTTGCTATAGGACATTTAAAGAAAACTATGAAAGATAAACTATGTCCGTAGCTGAGAATTTCGAACCTTACAAAAATGAGGATAATGTTCCGTCTACTTAAAACTAAAATAGCACAGATTGTGAAACAATAAATCTTAAAACAATCTAATCTGAAAGTGGCAATGGATTTCGTTCAATTAACGTGACTGATAACGGATTGACACAAGATAAACTAGCACCTGTACTAACAAAGCCATTAGCAAACGACTTAGCTGACAATTAGATAAAGATTATCAGTCGAATACCAGTAGCGAAATAGGTTGAAAGATAAAGAAACTGAAAGTTAAATTAGGAACATGATCTTGCACACGTTACAGAAAAAATATTGAAACTTCTGAAAAAAAAGTAAACATGGTTGCAGTTAAAACTTAAAATTTAGAAATTACAATTTTTTTTGTATTGTCACAGAAAACAAATACTTAAACTGAAAATATGGTAAAAACGTTGACTCTGTTAATAAGCAAAATTATTATTGCTATTTAAAATAGATTTACTGTATCAGTACCTAAATAATATGTATTTAGGTACTGACACAGTAAATCTATTTTAAATAAATAGTAATTTGAATGGTTATATCATGAATTATATTTTTTCTTTTCAGGTTAACAATTGGAAAACAAGCCAAATAGGGATGTACAGAATGGACAAAAGCAAGACGATTTCAATTCCAGGATAATTTTCAGGGAAAATTTCCCCCTCATCATCTAGTACATCTAAAATGACCCTCTGGACAAGATAATTCCCAACTATTCCCACTCCCAAAACCGAAGACGATTCGGCGTCCATATTTAACATTTTTACACATCAATCGTGTGTTCAGGTCCATCCTCGAAATAACGCGGTGTAAAAAGTTGAAAATAATTGTGGCGGTTGGTTTAAAAAAGGAGGTCTAAAACTCGCGGCAAAAACTGTCGCCGTGGGTCGTCGACCGCGCAGGATTTATTCGGTTTTGGTGCGCGGACGCAGGATTCGAAGCAGGGCTGCTGCGGACACTTTTGGTATCGAATCTTTTTTTCTAGCAAAGGTATTTGACCTGATATTGCTAAATTCGGAATGAAAACCCCTTTTGACACAACCACGAAGTCCTAACAGTCATGCTTCAACCTTGTTTTGTTTTTTTTAAACTCTGACTGCTAAGAACGAGGAGTTGATGATTATGCTCCTGAGTAGATAGATCCGGTAGTGCTTCAGTAGCATTAAGTGGGATGCAAGTTACCAAAAGTCTGGGGGTTTTGTTTAGAGGTTATTATATTTTTAAAATACCCGGTGAACTGACGACCTAGATAAGACTGTAGACTGAAGACCTAGGCAGCCAATGAATGCAAACAGCCCAGAGCTGCTTGCAGCATTATAATAAAGCGAAGGTCCAAACGCTGATGATGATAATCATGGATTTATTAACTTTATTTTGTCAGTATACTATATAGGTAATTTATAATGCATTTTTAAGACTAGTATTATTAAGTATGTTATTTTTATTAAATACCTTATTTTTTTCTTAGCGCGTAATATTATTTCCAATGTTAGTAATAGTATTTTCTAAAAAAGGAATGCTACCAACCCTACAAAGCGAACCGTATCCTTGGATTTCTCGGGATTCGAATTTCAAATTTTCAGCTCTATACGACGCAAGTGAATTGTTATAAAAATGCTCGATACAGCTAGCTCGATATACTGGTTTTTGGAATGGTGGGTTGCCTTATACCTACGTCCTACTGAGATATTAGTTCTTACTTGACCATCACATACCTAGATGATTTTCTCTTTTCGTCTATTTTTTAAAGGCACCATGACAAAGAAAAAAGTTTTTAAAATCCTATGATCAGAATAAACGTTTTTCCAGCCAGAATAAATAGGACAACTAAGACTTTGGCGTATTTAGACAAATTAAAAAATATATATTTAGTTTTAAAACTTTGTAATCTTGCTTAAAGCTTAACTTTAGTTAGTTATACGAACGGCCAACCATATACAACTTATAGGCTCCTTATTAACTTCAATAAACATCATTTCGTTATAACATCTTTTGCCTAGTTTTAATCTTTATATATAAAACAAAGTAGAGTTTTTTACAACACTTATAACTCGAGAACGGTTTAACAGAATTTCATGGATTATAATTTGTTGGATTTGTCTCCGCCCCGAATAGCAGAATAAATAAGAAATACATTGAAAATGCTGAAGAAAAAAAAATGCTGTTATGTGGTATTATATTCGCCGATCAGCTTGTTTTTAATTATTTCCAGTGTTTTTTTGGGACAGAAATATCGAAAATAGATATTTAGCTTTTTTATTTGTTTTTAAACACAAACATACATTATAACAACAATAAAGAATAAAAGCGTCACTCCGCAGAACGATGACGCACGAAGGGTTCCGTGCTACTCGTATTATCTATAAAAACCTCACAAAAATCTTTTTTGCTGTATGGGAGCCCCCTTAAATATTTATTTTATTCTGTTTTTAGTATTTGTTGTTATAGCGGCAACAGAAATACATCATTTGTGAAAATTTCAACCGTCTAACACGGTTCATGAGATAAAGCTTGGTGAAAGATGGACATGCAGACAGACGGACAGCGGAGCCTTAGTAATAGGGTCCCGGTTTACCCTTTGGGTACGGAACCCTAAAAAGGCATGTGGACCAATGAAGGTTTTATTGAGAAAGTTAGTGTTAGGGAACATAAGAACCAAATTGTACTCTACTGCAGCAGCGTGTTAGCGTACGTTATGAGCCTCAGCCATTGCACTCGTTTTCATTTAAAGATATAATACTGCCTTTTAAAATTTTATGACTTACCAACATCTAATATGTACTTACTCAGTTTTAAAGCAAACAGATTTATTATTTATTTTATTGAAACCATTCTGTTGCGTCAGCGAGAGCAACTGACCAGCGACAAAAACTAAAAACATAAACAAATTATAGATTTCTTATCTATATTACCTACTAGGTTTGATAATAAAGAGTTTTGTGCCTACTTCTTTCTACTATTAAAGATCCAGCAACTTCTAAGTAAATAGAAATAGCATCAAAGGAACTTAGCTTAGTCCGTATCCCTAATGCATTCTCTGTTTTATTAGTCTAGGATAAGTTGTCTGTCGGTTATGATAAATTTATAAAACCTGTGTGGTCCCACGGCTGCCGGTGTCAGGTAATATGTTAAATCGATATTTGATTAGACACGAATAGATTGGTAATTACATAGGACATGACTTAATGGTGTTATCTACTAATTTGATTCATAAAACAGAAAATTTGAGACATGATTTGCTGAGGACTAAGGAGGTGCTCGTAGCTCAGTGGCGGCAGCGCTTTGGTATCGATTACTAAAGTTAAGCAACCAACGCCGCGGTCGTGAGTGGATGGGTGACCATTCCGACCATATTTAGTGACATTTATCACGAGCATCTCCGTGCTTCGGAAGGCACGTTAAAAGTTGGTCCCGGCCAATATCGCTTGATATTGGTCGTGAAGCCTAGTCAGAGGCCTTAAGGCGGCTTGATAACATCTGACAGTAAGGTTTAGTCACTGGCCTTACAACACCCCTCCACCAATCCGCACCAGGCCCGCGTGGTGGAATATGGCCCAAACCACCTCATAGTTGAGGTGAGGCCTGTGCCCTGCAGTGGGACGTATATAGGCATACTTTTGCTAAGGACTTAGATTATCTTTCAAACTTTCGCGTTGCATTATAACTAAAACTTATAATCACGGGTCTAAACGCTAAGGACTTAGATTGTCTGATTTGGAGTAAAGTGATAGAGTTATTTAATATCATTCATAAACAAATACTTTATTATTCAAAAATATTAAAATATTGAACAACATCACATACTTTGCTCTGAACCTAATTAATTCCCTTGACTTACTTAATTGTCATTACTTGTGAGAAATTAGAAATAACGATCGCGACGGTACCACTCTACACAGACCTGATTCCGTATCTTGCAAAAGCAATTCGATAGCGATAATTGTCCAATTCTGGCTTTAAAATCGCAAATTGACAGTAAAAAACAAAAACAAAGCAATCTACTGCCAGTGCTGCCCATAGATTTTGACACTAACCATCAATCGGGCGATGTCTGCGCGATTATTGCTGATTGCAAATTTTTAGGGAATAAGGGGGCCGAAATAATATAAATCGAAAAATCGTTTTCTTCATTAAACCTACTGGGACCCGAACTTAGGAACTTAGAGATAACTAAAAAAAAAAACATTATTGCCTGTGTTACTTAATTCCTATTAGATACATTTTATAATTCATTTTCCATCATGTTAAGACTTCATAGAGATGACTTAATTTTTATTTTATTTATATTTTTGGGATTCAATTTCATGTTTTTGGGATTACTAACTAATATTTAAAACACAAATTTATTATACTCGTAATTAATATTCAATCAAATAAACGAAAAGAAATCCTTATAAAATTAGTTTGATTTTTATTTCAAGTTCTTCAAATTCCCATAGCTCCTAATATAATATAGCTAGAATCAATTTCAGTTTTCCATTTGTGTCTGATGTACTAAAAACAATACAAGTGCAATATTGGTACAGAGAAGCTATTACTACAATTTAAATGCGTCTATCGTTTTGTCCATCCGATTTTAAATGTATTAGGGTCCCGTATGGTAAATAAAAAAAATTTTAACTACTATCTAACATGATAATATTATCATTTGTAATTTTTTCTCCTTTTAACGGATGTGTCAATAGTTTGTATTTCTAAAATAATATAACTCAAAATTCACATTGTGGCGGTTACAGCAATTCATATTACGGTTGACGATATGTTATTTGGTCGATGTAATGTAATCGTTGTGTAATGCTTATTTTAAAGAGTATTGATTCGGAAGTTTTACCTTCAATATCCCTTTTTCAAAGACCAAGCTTAACTAAGAAAGGCAATAAAAAAAATCGAAGCTATCTAAAGCCAATAACAATAGTTATACTCTATTTAAGTTTAATCAAGTTGTAATATTCCACAACATAGTTTCTCGTTGTATTTTCAAAGACTATCTAAGACATCTGGGGTTAGTAGAAAATTGCTTTTCTCTATAAGGGCCACGTACCGTCAAGCGTAGCGTGGAACTTCCACCCACAAGGTGGACAGACGACCTGGTAAAGGTTGCAGGAAACCACTGGATGCAGGCCGCTTCCAGACGGCCAATCTGGACAACACTGGGGGAGGCCTTTGTTCAGCAGTAGACGTCCTGTGGCTAAAATGATGATCATGATGATGTATTTCCTCTTTTATAGACCTTATACATTTCACAGGACTATCAAGTTGTCAATTGTTTTCGAATTTGACCGAATGTAATTTTGCGGAACTCCCCCGACTCGTGAATCCGTTTCGTTCTTGCCGATCTTTTTTTTAATTAGTGGATATTTATCTCGGGGCGAGTTAGTAATAAATCTGACGGGGGCGTGCGTTTGAGCATTGAACGTAAATGTTATGGAGCTCTTTCTAATTAAACTCAAGGCTGGTCTGAGAGGCACAAGGCACAGGAGAAAGTTGTTCTGATTATAGCCAAAATTCGTTTAATATAAGAAGGTAAGACTATAACTATAACATCCTACTGCAAAACAATCATGGTTTGGGTATAGTTTCGATAGGTGCTGAAGGGCTTGAATATTCTTACTCTCAAACGTAATCAAGCCGCCATTAAAGCCTCTGACTAGGCTTAGTAAGTGTATAGTTATCACCACTTACTTTACTAGCTCCAAATTAAGGCAATGAGGCACTGAGGCGATATGACAACGAATTGTAATGTAGTTAAGGACGCCCCCCAGATAGATGGACCGACGAAGATGGTGTGTTTTGTTAAAAAAGAGCGAGAGATCGTTCTCTCGCTTGTTGAGGGAAGCTAACGTTTAGCAATGGACTGCAATAGGCTGATACTGTAGTGGTGATGAAAATAAAAATATCAAAAATTATATGAACCGCTTCAAGTTTCTAACTTGAGCCACACAAAATCTCCACAATGTGAGATCATTTTTAGATATCTTCTTAATCTAAAGATTTGATTTGCAGTGGCGTTCGCTGGATACTGCTATTGCGAAGTAATTACTGAGAAATTTATTTAATCGCTTCTTTACACAGTTTTTGGTCTATCAAAATTGATATTATAATCGTAATGTCATAAAATCAAATGTGGCAGTAATTCAAAACAACATTCTTTGTTGGTTCCGAAGTTGTTGATTTATGATTGTAAGCTTATTTTTAGGCATAATCCTATAGTGTTATGTTGTATGTAACGGCTTTTGGTAAGTTATTTTTTATGTCACAATAGAATTCGAATTCAAATTCGTTTATTCACAAGAAGCACGGTACCTTATGTAGAACAGATTCATTGGGCTGAGTGAACAGTTTAAGACACTTTCTATCTTTGATATCTCATGCGTAAGTAAGTATGACATTATAATATAAATAGATAAATCATAAAAGATAGAACTCATTGTTTATTGTATAACAAACAAAGTACAAAAGAAAATACATTCAGGCTGCAGTATAGCGCTAAAATTGATTTATTTAAAACAACTTTTAGTTAAATTAAATATGAGAGAGAACAGCACTGTTACTCATATTGAATTATAATTAATAATATATATAGTTTGAAGTATTTACCATACAGACAGTTTATTGTCTTTACAGTCTAAACAAATTAAATTATTATTTACATTAGAGTTCCCACTTTAATCAGTAACCCTAATATTTTGAAATAACCAAAAAAATAAAATTTTAAATTAATAATGAATTATCGCTTTTTGCAAGGATTTTATCCAAACATATATTTTAATCTCATTTCATCTTCTCAGCCTATTGTAGTCCATTGCTGGATGTAAGCCTCCCCAAAAGAGCGCTAAAGAGCACGAAGTCTTTTATTTAAACAATTTTTGGGCCCAAAGCAACAATTTCGAACCCATCGTAAAGTGGGATAAACATAAAGAATAGACAATCCGCAAGTCAGCACAGTCTACCATTCCAACAATGGTTCTACAAGCATTCCCATAGCCTGCCACGTAACGGTGGGTATGCAGTTCAGTGATTTATAGGGCTAGCACTTACAACGGAATAAACATTGACTAAGACTGAATGTTACACGAATATGTAACAGAAGACCTATTACGAAAGTGTTTCGTTTTTTCGAACGTATTAACCTAATGCTCGGGCTTCACCTGCGTTTAATGGCATTAATTGGTGCGCTATTTGATATAGTACGCAGGTGTGGCCGGTCTTAGTGCGGTAATTTGCTTTAACGACATTAGATGTTAGGCGATATTTCGGACGGCGGTAACTTTTGACATATCAAAGGGATTAAGCGGGCGTCTAGTGCGTTGTAGGATTGAGTAGTGGACAAAATGAGAAAAGTATTAAGTTTTTGGATGCGTTTTATTTTATTTTAAAGACTATTATACGCAGATCACACGCTATCTAGGCCGCTAGACGAATCAAACGTCACATAAGTGTGGCCACTCATTTAGTGCGTAGTTTGTGCATTAATTAATGAACGCTAATCATGTCGTTATTTGAACGTTAGGCGACACGCAGGTGAAGCCCGAGCATAATAAATTAAAATTACCATCTACTCGTGTCAAACCTTTCACAGTTATAAGCAAATGAAAACAGTTTGGTTGTCTTTTGTCAAATATTTTTGATACATGTAAATTGTTATTTAATTTATTAAGTTAATACGTCCGAAAGTACGAAAAATGTCATAGTAGACCTTGAAATAGAATGACATGTTCGCGATCCGGACTAAAGCTTGGCCGTTGCTGGTTCGATTCCTGCGACTAGCAATTTGTGTGATAAGATGTTGATTAATTTATTTTAAGTATTTTTAGCCGTCATCTAGTCGACATAGTAGACGGATTGCTTAGTTTGGGGCTTGACATGAAGTGATTAGTGAAATAAACAGAGGATGACTAAAGAAATTATTTAAATTAGAAAGTAAAGTACTTATTTCTTAAATAGTTACAAGTCGGTGTAAATGCGTTCATTATGGAAAGTCTTGTAGTATAAATATTAGTGAAACGCACCGCGTGCGAGAGAGATAGCCGTGCTTTATTGGCATGCGATTTATCAAGGATGTTCACAACGTTTCTGAATTAGAAATACGCAAAACTTGGACCCATATTAATAGGCATTGCCTTGTCTTGTTGACCGATCTTAAGTAGAGACTACGACTTGAAAAATATGCGGAAAATCTTAAGTTATCAGGAACAACGAAATACGAAATCATTCCGATAGAGGTGAAGGAATATTTTTCTTTTCTTACAAAATTAAATATAAGTTGATAATTACAACAAAATGAGAGTAGCCAATGCATTGCTAACCATTCAAAGAGTTTTAAATAAGCAAATAAGGTACATAAAATAATATCAATTCACATCTGAGGCAGTTCATTTTTTATACAATTTTTCATACACTTTTGATGTTGACAAGAGTGGATTACATTTGAAGGCACAAAGGACTACTAAAGTTTCCATGGCAATTGAAATTTCTGAAATTAATATGAGTAGATGTATTCACAAGTAGGTAATGTTTAGTACTACGGGTTTATAATACGAAGAGTTCAGTAACATTGTTTACGGATTAATGTCTGCCGCACTAAATTATGATTCATCTACTAAAAGCCTGTACGCGCATCTCGTAGTCTCATCTCGTCAGTCGTTATTTGTTTCATAGTCTTGAATTCTGAGAATGTTTCTTATTTAATAACCTAAAAGGTACCATTACATTTTGATTGTGTTTCAGAAGACAGAGATTTGTTTGTTAAAATTCTAAATAATATTTTTTGTTTCAAGTGTTTGTCTAAAAAAAACTTTATACTTTTTAAATACTTTTGAACTATATCTCTTTTAAAGCTGGTCACTTGAAGATCCTGCATTTATAACAACAATGTCATTTCAAATTATTTCTACACAGCAAGAGCTTCATTCTAATTGATTTCATCATAACTTTCGGAATGTTTCAGTGTAAATCTACAACAACAATGCAAACAATGTAATCCTGAAGAAGCAGTCGGTCCGGACAGCGATAGCACATCACCTGGTCGTGATCGCACTCTTAGACAATGCCCGATTACGTATTTGCGCCGGCGCATTCTAACACTGGGCAGTGGTGGTGCAAACTTAGAAGTGTTTAGATTCTTATGTAATTCTAAAGATTCGAAAAGAGAACAATCTCTGCTGGCTGGGAAAAGAAAATATATGCTTTGAAAAGGTTTTAAGTGGGCGTGTTTATGTAGATGATATCATAGGCTAGTTCATTCCAAAGTTTTTAGTAAACAATATGGTTTTCAGGTTTTTTCGATATTGTCTCCAAATTTGAATTTTATGTAGCTGCGAACAACGAATTTGCTGGAATCAGTGTACTTTCTGAAACAATGGCGTGTTTCGCTAAATCTCGCAACTTGAATCCGCCCTATCAGGGGCACGATTTCAATAAATTTGTTAAAGCAAAATGAAGCTATAAGACAATCTAACGCAACGGTAGTTCACGGTCCCTACACATTAATATTTGCCTATAGCTAAGTAAGTTTCGATGTACGGTAACCTTAAACTCTTGTGTGAACGGCTTTCTTTTCGAAGAATGTTATGGTACCTGTGTTTTAAGGGAGTTGATTATTTTCATATTATCAGGTATTATTGACAAACGTACAAGCTATCATGGGATGTTTGCATTCGACTTTACGGAATTTACGGAAATTTTAGATGCGTTGTGAAGTATTTGAAAATTATCTCGTTAAACAGTAGGATTTAACTCATGTCCATAATTCTTATTTACTCAAATTACTTGACAAATAAGTTGAATGTGCAATAAAAAATATACTTGCATTTAAAATAGAAAATTAAATGGCTAATTAAATATATTAAAATAGCAACATACCTCGATCTCCAACGGTTGCCTTCAAATTTCCGACCACAGTCCCAGTTCTGACGTCTTCTCTCACGCGAAAATTGTATCTCGGCTTATCGAACAACGGTGACCCAACTCCTGCTGGCACAACATTCACATGGACCGTCGCTCCCTGAGGAGCTGTCAGTCCCCCTCCATCAGTTGCGGAAACATCCAAATCGAATTTTGAATTCGCTTGTACCAACGACGGTTTAGTAACTAGTATCTCTCCTGTACTTCTGTCTATTCTAAATATGTCATTGTCATTTCCATTGACGATTCTGTAAGTGACTGTCCCAAATCTTCCTGAGTCCGCGTCAGTTGCTGACACTGAGACTATCGGCTCTGTCGAGGAAATCCTTCCCTCTTTCAAAGAGACCATGTAATCTTTAACAGTGAAGGCCGGAGCGTTGTCATTTATATCAAGCAGTTGGATCTTCACCATAGCGGTCGTGAACAGGCCCCCTGCGAATAAATAAATAATTGGTCTCGTGATTGTTTGTGTATTGTTGTAATGCTATGTCTAATTGACAGCAGGTTGATTTATTCCGATGTCAACGGTTTACTCGACGAGGATCGTGATAATAAAATAATTGTTACGTTTGCATTTCGTTTTGCTTGTAGGGCTTGGTTGGATGGTTTTTCAATGGAGTTTTTGATGATAATTTTTAAATAGATCAGACTTATGAATGACCTATTAATAAGTATTTCATATTTTCATACCAGGATCAAAAAACAAAATCAAAGTGCGAAACCCATAAATTTTATATATATTTAATGATTTAACAAAATCAAGATGGACCAAATTAGTTTTGTAATATTGTTAGTTAATGAACTTCTCAAAAAAAAACAAAGGCTAGCGCTTGCCATTCAATTTCTAAAAGTACAGTTGGTAATTACAGGAAAGCTTCGTAGTGTGTTTAATGTTCAGCAATTATATTGTATCTCGATCAATTTCATAAGCTGCTATCATAGCGGTTCTACAATTTATGTAGAAGTAGTTATCTTGAGAACTGCGCTGCTAACGAGTTCGTTGATTTCTTGTATATTGCAACTGTTGCACTATGAAGAGAATTAATTTTTAATCTATAAATAAGGACAGATGTAATAATACCTAAGCATAAGTGAGTATAACAAGTTACGTTTTTTAGTCCTCGCTCCTACCTAGAATAAAAAGGATGCAATTTTGGGGAATGCATGATTGTAAACCTAAAAATCATCAAATGCTGAAAGTATCTCATTCATTTCTTTATCAATATAACAATAATCTGCTACGGTCAAGTTGGCAAATGTTAACTGAGACTTAATTTTAAGCATTGATTCAGATTTAAGTCAATGATGTACAAAAATGGAAGTCTGTTTTGGACTCTCAAACAAGTGTAATTTTTTTGCAACAGAAAAAATAGTAGTTAAGAAAGGAACGAAAATACTTTGTATGTTATCTAGGTTTAGTCCGATAAACAATGGGTATTATATCATTGGATTTTTATTGGTTTTATATGAAATTTTAAACTTACGACAGGACAATGTTTGCTTGTTGAGTGTTAAAGATTAGATCAAATATACTTGGACCTAAATGTGAGACTAGACAGTCTATGACAAATAGTAATATATCACTGTTATTGTCAGCTTAACAATTTATTTACAAACAATACTATTTACTTTGTACATTTAAAGCATTAAAATGTATTTTTATTGATTAAAGGATATGTAGTCATTTTTTAAAAGTAAGTAACTTTGTAAACAAGATTTATTAAATCTGCAATTCATATAAAAAATCCCATACCTACATGGTTCAAGTTCGCTACTTCTACGAGTAATTAAACATCCCAATATTAATGTGGCATATTAAAATTAAATTATATTAATTACTTCCTTTCTTTGTAATAGCAGCAACTAGTAAGCTTTATCTTGCCCAATAAAACATATTTTACCAAAATGTCGAAACCGTCTAGTAATTAATCAAATAGTATAAGAATTTAGACCTCCGTGGCCGAGAGGCGATTCGAGCACGCCGGACTTTAAATGGCGCCGCCATCTCTGAGGTTCAAATATCAGTTTTACTTTATAATAAAGGAAAGAAGTTTTCAATTATTATAATAATAAATGCTTGATAACTCATTGCAGGCACTGGGATTTCGTACTTTATGTAGGAGTGATAAGAACAATTGACAATCTCTAATTGCACTTTATTCGTAGCAGTTTGACTTCGTCATTTAAATGAAAACAAAAAACGATCGCTGATTTCAATTACCCGATCACCGAATCCAGGCAATAGCAACAACATGATTTCTACTATTGGATCCACAAAAAGCTGCCCAAATGGTCGGCGAAACAAAGTCGCATCAGGTGGAGGGTAAAAAGAGACGGTGATATTGCCATCGGACGAGTAAAAAAGAGAGAGTAATAGTTTGGAGTCGCTCACATAAATCAACGAGTGGAGGACATTTTCGGAATTTACTTCGGACCTCGGCGTGTATTCGAAGCGGATTCGTTTGTGCGAAATTGTAACCGATCGAAAAGTGGTGGTGAAATTAAGGAATTTTTACGGTTGTGACTTTAGAGGGATAACAAAATACTTGGAGATATATAAAACATAAATAATTACTTTAATCAAATAGATTTTATATCAACATACATTGATAAAAATAAAATGCACTTGCAGATTTTGTAAGAACCACGCCAAGAGTAGCAGAATCAAGAATATAATATTTAAAACTTTCTTGTTAGTCTTCTCGCGGCCACAAGAAGTTCTTTAATAAAGTAATTATAAAAAAGGATATTGAAAACTATTTACATTCTGTCCAAATATCAAACTTTTAAAATAAACTTTCATACGTAAACCTTTAGAAATTCAATGGCAAAGAATAAAAACTACTTCAACACAATAATGCATCGCTCATAAAAAATCAGTACCTATTACTATCTATTATATATTTTCCCTATTTTATAATGATTGTTTCCTAAGATTCCTGACCATAAGCACGATAAAACATTAGTTTTTCAAAATTGTATTGTTTTTATTTACAAAAAAATCATGTGTTTCCTGATGAAAAGTATCAATTTGATTACTTTTCATATCATGTGTATAATGTAATGTGTAAAAAATGTATTTGGGTAATATGAGTATATATATTTTTTTATATTTCTATAATCTTACCTCTATCGGTAGCAATGACAGGGAACTCAAAATCGCTGTTGGTCTCATGGTCTAATGGAGAAGATACGCAGAGTTCCCCCGTATCAGGTTTGACCGAGAACTGCGGTCTACCCACGGTGTCTCCGAGGGTGTAGTTGACGATCGCATTGACTCCGCAGTCAGGGTCAATTGCTGACATCTGAAACAAAAGAAACAGGGTTATTCAACTGACACAATAACCGAATGGGTCAAGGTGCTCATTAAAACTTATGGACTGGATGTAATTAAGCACAAACCCAACAAAAAACACCCTACTTATAAATAAATCTCTCTCTTCATTTGGGAGCTATGGTCTTATTGAATAATCGTCAATAAACATATTTTTAAAAACATGGACGCGTTTTTCTAAACATCCAGATGAAACAAAATAAGCAATAGTTTGTTTTGTAAATTGTAAGTACCAAGCAACAAAACATTTTCTCAAATCGGTTTGTCAAGTGTTTTTAAATTTTTCTACAATTTGTAGGTCCATTAGTACATGTTTTTGAATTTGTTACTCCAAGATTAAATTTGATATCAACTGCTATCCATAAGATTTGCAAAACTGTCGACTATCAGAACAGCTGATCAATATCTTCAAGAAGTCTAAGGTTAATGAAACTTAATACCATGTCAGCTTATTGCGTAACCAATCGCAAAGACGGATTGCATCCCATTTCCACAAAACCAGAAAGGTTTTAACCATCAATTAACAAACAAAAGATCTGCCAGGCATCCGCAAATACTTAACTAATTGTGCGGCATACGATAGCATCGTAATTAATTAAAGTTATTTAATTCAACGTGAATTGATAAGCCGGCTGTGAGGTCCGCTTATGAATAGGGCTGGGTTACTAGTAATCGGTATGCATATCGGTATTACTGGTTTGGGCGCTAGAATTTGATTCAAAAGATTGATATATCTGCTGCGGTTGGTATTAGATTGATCCATGCAATGTTGTGATCTACAATTTTTATAGTTTAAACAAGGTTGATGAAAACCATTGTCTAAAGAAAATACAGTTGCTCTTCTGCCATAAGAATTGAGTGCTGGGCGGTAACCACGAACTCTTAAAACAATCTCAAATCTGTCAAACATTATCATTTCTGTCAAATTTTGTATGAAATGACGTGCCAAAATTGACAGATTTGACAACTTTGAGATTGTTTTAAGAGTTCATGGTTATGGCTCTGGTCATGTGCCGAGTGTTAACGCTGTCACGTCAACGTCAACGCAACAACTATAATACCGGTATTATAGTAGCTAACGCCAGCCCTAGATTTGAAGGGAATATTGATGGTGCCTTATGAACGTACAGAACACCGCAGTTGCTAATAATATGCGTGGAAGAATATGCAGGATGCAAAGAACATCCACTTTGTTTTATGTTTCTGGCATCAAGATAATAATATTAGTGCTTAAATCAAAATATTTGTCAGAATTTGAGTTAGCTGAAAAGGTCAAAACTTACCTAAACCTGAAACGAAAAAACTAAATGCAATGCTGATATCTCAGACACAGGCATATAAAAACATAATATTAGTAAGTTATTATAATGTAACAGACATGTGATTTTTATGATTCTGATGTTGCTTTCATTGTATAAAATGGTGGTTAGCAGAAATTGTTTACCTAAGTTTAAGTATGTCATTTTCTATAACGAACCTCATTAAAATATTTTTAAATAACATTTCAACAAATCCGAATAATAAACCATACGATGATGTACTTTTATAGATTGCAATTACGCATTTAAATTTTAATACTGCTGCACTGTAAATGTTAAGGGAAATAGCTGTATAAGATAATGAATACCTACCATAAAGAAAACGAATGCAAAGTACATATAAATGTACAGACCGATGCGATGCAAGCTATAGCAAAGTATCAATTAAGGGCCAAAAATATTTAAACGTTTCCAAATTCCATTGAGTGCTTCCTAAAAGCTGAATGCCAAAAGGGTATAACCGACAAATTGGCTTGGTAGGTGTTAAGTGGTCCAAAAAAGAAGAATCAAACAACAAGCCCGATAATTAGCTTGAAATCATCTTTTTCTCTTTATCTCTCTTATATTACGTATGTGACAACGGCCCTTGATTAATTGCATCGGTGTCCAAACCAAAGATAAATGGTGGGCCTTCAAGCAATGATAATGCTTGTATACAATTTGCAACTTAGATTCTTTGACCATACGATTGAAATTCCTCTACACATTGTTGACATTAAGCAGTGTTAGTTTTAGTAATTTCGCTTGTAATTTTATTCGTGTCTTCATTTTTAAGGTTTGACAATGAGTGATATGAATGGCCTGTGTGCCCGTCACAAACAAAGACCTTTCAGGGCACTGTATTGTTTTAATAACATTGTTAAAGTTTTAAGATGTTTTAAGTTAAGTATTAAGTGGTAAGATTTTACAAATCAAATTTTCGTTTACGAGAATTGATGAAGTTGCATTTAATTTGATTTCACAATTGAGGGTAATAAAACTTCTCGTAACCGCACACTTGAACCGGTAAATAATGTGGCAGAATTTGCATTTACGAAAATTGATGCTCCATCATTGACAGTGCTCATGCAATTGGATTCCGAGAAACACATTTGTTGAAACAATGAAAGAAACAGATCTCGGTCTGGTTTATTATTATTGGTCCGATTGCGTCTCCCTGATTGATGCCCGGTCGACATAACTAAGTTGCATGCAAACCCGGGGGAACCTGCTCGTCCCGCCCCTGAATCCCTTATTAAGACCGATCGGAAAGAACTCCACAGAATCAACGACCTCGGTTTTAGTTTTAATGAAGAGATTTTTGATAAGCGTTTAGGATTCATTTTGTTACCACACACGATGGAAGTAGAATAAGTTTTCATGATTTTAAAAAAATTCTAATTAGTTTTTTATCGCGCCTCACATCTGATAACGTTTTAACAGCATCGTAAAACTCAAGTTGAGTTTTTGGTGAGACACGTTACGAATAATAACACAATAATTCATCCATTACGCGGTGAGGGTCTGAGATAATACCAGTCGGGTGGATCAGTCGATATTGATATACTTAAGTTGTTTTATATTTAAATTTCAAGCGGGTTGACACAGAGTATATCGGCTACCGCGGCGAAGGAGATAAGACTGCTCACAATAAGATTTATTGCACACTTTCGCTAATACTGTGGTACATAAAACGATTTTATAAAAGTGTTACTTCAAACTGTGTTGCACGTCTCAATTAGTGGCTTTTAAGAGCGGTAGATATTTAAAAGAGATTTGAACTTGATAATTTTATTGAAGAATCTTTTGAAATTTCAACATTACTGTCAGTGCTTGTTACTTCTTTGATTACCATTGGAATATCTACTATAAAAGAAGACAAGTCATTAAACTTTGTTTGCGACACAAACGCCTATTTTATACCTTTTGACAACATTCTTTCTGATGTCGTTCCGAATGGAGCTTCAGTCAGTCCAACGCACTAGTTCTCAAATATAACCGATGTCGGGCCAAAGTTATTTAAATTCAAGGAACGCATTCAACTCGGGCTCATCTAAATAAACCAAACAGCTGCCTTGTTTACTGAGTAAAAAGAAATAAATAAATGATTTGTAACTAAAGGATTCTTACTCAGTTCTTCGGTTGGTAGGGACATTGTAATTCAAGCTGATTGGCAAACAATAATGGTATCAAACATAAGCCATTTAAAAATGTCCGCGTTAAAAGGAAAAAGGTGGAGGACAGAGGAGGGTACAAAGAATAAATAAAGTGCAGAAGAGACGGTTTGTTGAGCCATTAGTTGTTTGGATAAAACACATTATGTGCTTTAAACAATGAATATAAAGGAATATGGATCTACTTGTAGGTTTAGCATGTGTAAAAGAATAGACATGACATTGAAGTTTGTTTAATGTTATAGATAACGGTAAGTTTTAAAGGTTTGAAACTTGTTGTCTTCTAGCCAATTTGTATTTTTTGAAAAATATTCGTCCGGACATTTTACTTAACTCTAAAAGAAAAAATGTATTAAGGAAAGAATTGATACTATATTATTTTTCATGTTTGGCTAAAACAAAACACCATATAATATTTAAATATTATGCATTGCAAATAATCTTGAAAGAAAGTTAAATATCGTTAAGACAAACACTTACTATTTACGTATTAGCGTAATTTTCATCCTCACTTAAAATATTTGCCCACTTCACTTATTTGACTTAATATATAGGCAGTGTTCCCGGTGCTTTACTGCGAGCGATGTTGAAACAAAAACAAATAAAAAACATATCGTGTGAATAGGTTTTGAAAAAATAAACCATATTGCAGTACAGTCAGCGCAATATAGATGGAGTGGTTGGATATTAATAATTGATGATTTTTTTCAAAACTATGTTAGGTAATATCCCAGAAATTTTTACATATTCAGCACAAAGAGTAATTTATTATATTTATTGTGTTGTCTTTTAAATATGTATGAGAGGTTGTATTTTTTTTTATTTTTTCGCTGTGTCAAACATTTACTATAGTTACTTTTACACTGTCGCGTTGCATAATTTAAAACTCAATGAAACGTCCGGCAAAAGAGGTAACATTTTGTACCTAAATTATGATCGCGTTAATTCCCATTTACTATGGAACAATTTATAGCGATAGAATGTTTGTACAAGTTTCTTCTTCACACTATGTTTACATCTACTTTTAGGGAACAAAGTTATTAGTAAAAATAATACATTAATTTTAAAGTAAATTTTGTTTGTCATCCTAGGATTCAGTGTTCGCGTAACCGCGATTAGAAGCTTGTTTTTAAATGAAAATCTGACCATTAAAATCTTACTGTAATATTATCCACTAGAGAATAGGGCCGACTGTACAAGGTAGCTTGTCTCATCGTATTTCTTTAATTGTGCGCGGGCGCAGCCTGACCTTTGGTTTCTCTTTGTTCATTAAACATGTCATTGCATCGGCCAATTTATTTAGCACTAACAGTTTAAAGAATTTAAAAGGTAAAATTTGAATTTCGAAATTCTTTTGGGTTATACTTATTTACTAAAGCGATATCGGTGAGATCTGCGTTTTTGTTATTTTAAAAGGTCGAGTATTAAATTGATACGAAGATTTTTTAAATTTTTATATTTAATAATAAAATTCTTATTCTAAATTCGTTTTAGGAAGTAGTTTTTCTGAAAAAAATACCACAACTTTTTAGATCTACATAGGAATCCCAAAAAAAGAACACCTCTCAATATTTTCGATGGTCTTAATATCCGATTAATTAGAAGGGGTCACATCTTGTTTTGAAAATTTCAATATTTTCCTAGAATTACCCCCCAAAAATATGACCTTAAGTTAGAAGTAATTTTTCGCGATAGATTTTTTTTTTCTCATTTCGGCCGCTTACAAGGAAACGCAGATCAAGTAAGTATAATGTTTTTTAAACTCACAATATTAGTAACAGGGTATCCTCTCATGATTAAACCGCGAGTTTTATGTATACTCTATTCAGTCAACACGCCAAAAGACGAGTAAAGTCGTATGTTGATCAGGGTTTCAGGTCGTTATTTCCCCTAAGAATTCAAGACCTTCAATGCCCATACATTGTGCTCCCGAGTTGTATGGGACGCATAGGCGTAAATTCCTTCGTGTGAAGTGTGGAGAGATGTCAACGAGCCTGCACTTGCATTCTGTCCTTGTACAGTCACCCATAAAAAGAAATATTCAAATTTAATTCCTAAGATAAGGTATTAAAGAATTAGTAACTACTATTTTTTGAGGTTGACTGTATGTAGTTGCGGAAGGATACATGATACTCTGTGGTCGTGATAGGCTTGGAATTTTAGAACTTGAAATTATACCTAAAGGTGAAGGATTAGAGTTGAAATTTATATTTAGGAGTCCTTGTGGTTTTATACGAAGGATAATTATTGACTGAGCTTTTATTAAAATTGAGTTACCTTAGACGATTTTTTTTTCTAGCGTGGCATGTAATTAATAGTATTAACTAAGTATAGAATTATCGTTATTACGTTGGTATTAATATCGTCAGACATGAATTGTGATAGGTAGTCTTGACAAGACTATACGAAAAAAAAATTAGTATATTATGACTTTATTTATTAGAAACGTAGTGCCTTCCGAAGTTCCGATATGGGATAGGGGACCATTTACTTAGTAATGTTAGTTGCTAGAAAAATTTCGATAAAGTCGTAAATTTTTATGATACACCAACTAAGTCAATTTTATATCAAAGTATCGAATACAAAGCACCATTTCATAAAGTTTTATAGTTTCCTTTTTACGAAGACTATTAAATTAACTTTTTTGTAGGCATTCTAAATGAAAATGCGCTAGAAAACAAGTAATTTTGCGAGGGGCATTTCTCAGCCTGAATTTGCTGGATCCGGAAATCAAAAGACCACTTGTGTTTTAGGTCAATCTACTTGACAATACTTAATTTTTTTGGAATATAAACAAATTTTCGGACATCAAAACATTTTTTTTTTTATATATATATTGTTTTTGTTAATTAGTTAAATATAATTCTTTAGATAGTAAATATAATTGTATGTATGCCTATTGGTTTGAATTAAATAAATTTAATATTTTATTTTTTGTTTGTGTAAAAACATCTTATCTTTAGTCAATAATATGAAAATTATTATTATAATTTTAAAATATAAAAATTGAAATGAAATATGTTTATTTGTTAAGCATGGTACGGATGTGGTGGTAAAAGTTTTCAAACTCAGCATGCTCTGTCTGGTTATTGTGTGGTTTTTGTACTCATATTAGTAGATTTGTTCCTGTCTGTGTGCCTTTTGCGTCTTTGATTGGAATATCATAATAAACCTTTCGGTGAGAGTTTACGGTAACCCGTCGATGATCGCTCGGTCCCTCCACCCTAAACCGGGTATCGAATATCGGACGCATTTGAAGCGCGTTGACGTGTTAACTAAATTAAAAGACGAGTAGGTTTGTTTGAAAATTTTGAGCTCTTCATAGCGTTTTATTTACATAATTTTGTTTTTGTTAAATAGCAGAGTTTTGTTTCTAGTTTTTTTTTTTTAATAAAAGCTATTTTAACTGTAAATATTAATATATTTGAAGTCTATGGTAGCTTAGTAGCTTAACTCTCGTCTGTTGTGAATTCGATTTCCAGCTCGCACTTATATTGCTTGTTTTTGGCCATGTGTTTATAGTCTTGTTCATATACTTTAAGAGTTCAGCAGACTCATAGCAATTCCTAGGATTACTAAGAAGTAGAATAAGACATTGGTCGCGACTGTACAGAGTTACGAGATATATTGCATTCGCTCATTGATTCGTTGATCGTCGTTTTGTTATTTTTTTCTATCAATTACTCTTCATACAGCCGGAATGAAAGATAATTATTTTTATTCATCGTCTTCATAGCGAGGCGGCCCGCTGCGATACTGTTAGTCTTTTATGCGAATCGGAAAGAAACTCCGCCGACTGTTGTTGTGTGAATATGATTTTATAACCAATAAAATTTGGTGCAGTCTTTTTAAGGTTTTCGGGGATACGGTTTTATGAGTCCGGATTACAGTTCCGAGTTGGTTTTTGAGTTTTGATTAAGTAATATTTTTTTTATGTTAGCAATATGCACTTATTTGAGTCAAATTATTTCTTGGTTATTCTTGGTGGTTGATCTTTGAGTTTCGGCTTAAGCCTTTATTGTAAATGATTTCTCATACAATATTTGTAAGGCTTCGGCGAATAAACCGTTACAAAGAGAGAAAAAGCATCAGTAAATATATATAGGTGTAAACTTAGACTTATTGGTTTGAATTATACTCATGATAAACAACTTTTTCCAAGAAATTAATTGCCTTACTTATAAAAACTTACCCTGTAAGTGTATAAAATATAAACTAAAACATTATAATCAGATTTTCAAAATTTCCCCCGCAAACTTATGAAGGTTTTAAAATTTCATTCTATCTCCACCTTTTTGTGTCTTATAGTAGACAGCCTGTCACACATAAAAATAATAATAATAATAAATATCGGACAATATCACATACATTGCTCTGATCCTAAGGTAAGTAGCTAAAGCACTTGTGTTATAGAAATCAGAAACAACGACGGTACCACAACACTCAAACCCAAGCCAATATAGAAAAGTTCGTTTTCTACATTGACCCGACCGGGGATCGAGCCCGGAACCTCAGAGATGGCGGCGCCACTTAAATTCCGGCGTACTCGCCTCTCGGCTACGGAGGTCGTCAAAAACTATTACATTTTCGCTGTCAGAGATTGAATAAGAACAGTTCGCGTAATACCAGTACAGAAGCCTGGTACCGGTGCAAAAGTGTTTCTAACGGGCCACACCGCAACGCCCTCTTCGAAATTATCCGTGTAATGAGCCAAAAAGTGATGGGACCCCACATACCAACTACTAATTGACACTGGAGGCTTCATTCCTAAAATTACTGCGCTATTGTGTGGTGTAGGTAAAGGACTGATAGCGATTTAGTATGGTAAGCTTAACGAGGCTTTGTTTTATTTGTTTTTATAGTATCTTTTTAAACATGTAAATACTTGAGTTTGTTTTTGTTTAACGTCATCTAAAATATGTTTTTTTTTTTTTTTTTTTAATATGTCAGCAGTGGTGACCCAGGTCAATATCAGTCGCGTCATTTAAAATATTTATTTTATTACAGGAGTTTAAAATAAATATTTTACTACGACTACGAAGCATTATAAATTTAATACTCACTAAACAATATAACAGGTTTCTTTAACACAGTGCGACTTTTACCAGTGAAACCACAGTGATTCTGCCAATGTTTAAAATTTGAGAAGACACTGTGGATTTATTAAGAAAGTGATATTTATACCTACATACCTACTGTTTTCATTAAATAAACTCGACTCAAGATCCCAATATAGTCCAATATTATCTACAGGCCATATTTGGCGCCAACATCATTGTCTATAAAATCTTTTTAACATTCGCGTGAGTACGTTGAATTTATAAATCGCTCCCGCTGCCTCTTATAACGTGTACTAAACGTTACGATTTATACCAGTTCTGTGGGAGCCGGCCGTTGTACGCGTTTATGATAGTTGTGTAACTATCAAATTGAAATTTAGTGTGACCTTTAGTCGGACGTTCGGCGATAAGAGTAACGCGCGGTGAAATTTCTGTTTTGATGGGCCGGCTGCCTTTACTTTATAGGTAGGGCTGTCAAAATGGGAAAGGAGATTGAACAATGAGATGAGAATCACTGCAGGCAACAATTGTACCAAGTGGACTGACGCCACAATCAAGTTTGCGGAAAGCTACATCATTTCAGCCACAGGAGGTCGACTGCTGAACATAGGCCTCCTACAGTCACTTCCAGATTGGCCGGTTAGAAGCGGCCTGCATTCAGCGGCTTCATGGAACCTTAACCAGGTCGTCTGTCCACCTTGTGGGTGGACATCCCGCTCTGCGCTTGCCGGTGCGTGGCCTTCATTCCAGAACCTTTCTGCCCCATCGGCCGTCAGTTCTACGTGCCTACTGCCACTTTAGCTTGCTAATCCGTCAGGCTATGTCAGTGACTCTTGTTCGTACGGACGGAGTGTTATACCTCTCGTATTACAGGCCTATGTCAAGCAACGGAATTTAAAGGGGCTGATGATCATGTTGATGATGTGGACTCCTATAAAGCGGTTCAAACTTTACAGGGACAGGATATACGCGAAAATAATTTGCTTCGATATAGATGACGTTAATCTTGATTTCGACTTGATGTCAAATTAATTATTTCCTGTTGAATTTAGAGCCTTGATCGTAAGAATATTACTCCTGTTCGTGTTTGTTGCCAATATAATGAACTGCTTATTTGGCGATGCAATAATTCGGTGTTAAACACCAAAAAAATATAATTAATTCAAATCTATAATTTTAAAATATCTCAAACCCTTATAATTTGACAAATAACTTTGTCTGTGCAATTCCCTTGGCCGATTTAAGGGTTTCTCAAAATAAAATACGAGTATAATCAGGTTTTTTTATAGTTCAAAGTATTTTGCATGAACAAGTTTACAAAGTAGGTTTCATGATGATAATATTAAAGTTCTGTGCTCTATTCTGGTATAATATACATGATACGTAAAATGTGTGCTAAGAAGCTCATAGACACTGTAGAAGCAGGAAATTGTCAACCAATCCCTTAACTTATGAGTCATAAATTTTATAGGTGTTATTAAATTATTCGCCATAGATTTTAAAATCTATGGCGAAGTTACACCTTAACGCACACACAGTAATAGCTCTTGTAATAAAGTGATAATTTTTGACGACCGTCTGGTGTAGTGGTTCGGACGGACTACAATGCCTGGCGGCTGCGGGTTCGAATCCCGAAAGGGACAAATGTTAGTGTGATGGACACATAAACACAACACAATGTTTATCCGTTATCTAGTCGCCATAGTACAAGCGTAGCTTAGTTTGGGACTGTGATTGTGAAAACAATTTATTTATATATTTAATTTTTGGTCAAGAGTCTTATACGAGTCTATCAGATGACCTTTTGTTTCTTAGATATAATTGAGTAAATAACAAATTTAAAATGACTAAATAAATATTGGACAACATAACATACATTGCTCTGATCCTAAGGTCAGTAGCTAAAGCACTTGTGTTATAGAAATCAGAAACAACGACGGTACCACAACACCCAGACCCGAGCTAATATAAAAAGTTCAATTTCTACATTAACCCGACCGGGAATCGAACCCGGAACCTCAGAGATGGCGACGCCTATGGAGGTCGTCAAAAAATAAACTTAAAAATAAACTTTAAATCATCTGCAGTAACCCTATTCCAAAGTCTTCGACCTTCAGACGAATTTTAGTTAACCAATGACGTCACATAACTGTATTATTATGTAAAAGAATGCAATACCTCTTCCCCTGACGTTTATAGGCTCTAATGGTACCAAATGTTTTGTTTAAACTTGATTTCTTTTATCCAAATAGTGATATACGCTCTATGTTATTTTGAAAATCATGTCATACATTTTATAGTTATTATGAAAGCATTTTATAGGCACACTTTGATTCTACCTTTAACTTTTAGACATAAACTAGGTTTAACGTTGAACTGATGTGTCGCGTTAAAACGATCGTAAATATGTTTACTTTATTTTTGGTAGTAAAAGTCAGTTTTTATTCTTCAGTTCAAGTGATATTTTAATGTGTGGATATTAATTAAAACAAACTTAAAACACGTTACATGGATGACTCGGATAAAATTTATGCCATTTTTATTACATCAAAACTCGTGTTATAAAGGGTGTACAAAAGAATGGGACACTCCTTAAAACCACGTGATCAGCTGGTCATATACAACAACTTTACCTATGGGAGCACCATCGAAATCGTGATTTTATTTTCAGATGCTCCATACATTATCAGCGAGGTATGCGAGTAAGTTTGTATGGGGAAGCTGAAAAAAAATATCGATTTCAATGTTGCTCCCACAGAAAAAGTTGTTCTATATGACCAGCTGATCACATGGTTTTAAGGAATGTCCTATTCTCTTGTACACCCTGTAGAATAGCAGTTTTTATCAGGATTTTCGAATTTTTACATTGTAGGTTTAAAACTATGCTCTACGGTATAAACTAAGTAGCTTCCCGCCGTCTGTACCTTATATATTAAACAACGCAACGGTTTTGATGCGGATTTTTAAACATTCGGTTTTTAAGCAGACTGAATGATTCAAGAGGAAGGTTTATATTGATAATGGACAAAAATAAAGAACATGCGAACATAGTCTTGCACTCGCACATAGCAACTAATATTTTATAAAGTACATCGGTATAGGTTGTATTTACATTTATTTAAAAAAATAGCTTTCATTATTATTTAAATTCTTTGGATGTTTGATTTTATTTTTCGTCTACATTATAAACAAGTTAATGTTAATAAGTTTACAATAACCTTTTTATAATATAATAATAATATAATATTGGACAACATCACATACATTGCTCTAATCCTAAAGTAAGTAGCTAAAGCACTTGTGTTATAGAAATCAAAAACAACGACGGTACCACAATACCCAAACCCGAGCCAATATAGAAAAGTTCGTTTTCAACATCTACCCGACCAGGGATCGAACCCGGAACCTCAGAGATGGCGGCGCCATTTAAAGTCCGGCGTGCTCGCCTCTCGGCTACGGAGGTCGTCGTTTATTTACCTTAATCCTGTTTATGTCTTGGAAATCTGTATATTTTGTAATTTTTCTAAACCAACATTACATTTAATAGTGTATCATTCAATTACAACATAAGTAAATAACATCAAAAGCTTTCGACTCCATATCCCAAGCGATTACGTCACCCCGTAGGTGGACCCAGCGCAGTCTAGTTTCATCGGTTCAATGACCTCTACTAATTAAGGATGCCAAATTGATTAAGAAGATTATAAAAATCAACACCGTCTTATGCAAATGTGCCTATCTGGATTGATTTATCATCGTTTTAATTTTAATCACGGATGTACGGTTTTAGAGATCCATTGGTTTACAGTAAATTACTGAAATGTGTAGAGGAACTCAGTGAATATATGTCGATCATTATCATCATGGATCGGATATTCCGATGCATATTATGTTTGCATATTTACCTAAAGTTCAGATATTGCATATTATGAAAAGCACATTTTTCTGCAAAGAAACCCGCAGCTTCCGGGATTTACAAATTTGGGTGTATGAAGTTAGATGTAATATGCCCCATTTTAAACAAATGGCAGATACCCTGTTATAGTAACGGGGTTAGTTTTCTCTACTTTTATTAATATACATATTATTAATGTTTTTTTATTGAACACATCAACCCACCCATTCCCAGATACCATATCCCTACAGACATATTTGATTAGGGAGTTACATTTAAACTATTATCAACCTTTGGGAATCTACTGATGGACATTAGCCTATCCTATGAACACTACAGCCAGTGGCTCTCAGCTGTTCAATATATTTTTGAAAATATTATGTATGTTCGCAAAAATCTGCACTTGTTTACTAGGCATGGCAATGATTGCTATTTTTCAGTCATTGTCATATGACAAAATGATGATTTTTTGTCATAGGAAATCACCTGTGATAAATCATTGGCAATGATTTTTTGTCGCAGTGTCATAATGTAACACTTTTGCTATTTGTTACTTTAAATGAAATATGATTTATTGTGAACAGTTGCTCCTTGCTACTTTGCTACTTTTTTATGAAATGTCATATATAGTTCGTGCGCTACGTAATGTGCTATTTGTGTGTATTATTTAAGCATTTTTTTTATAACAATTAACTTCCCCTCATACTTGTACAGGCTTGGGACTGACAATGTAAAATTTTTCATGTGTTTTTTTTTTTAAATCCTGAATATGTGAGTAAACTTATTTTTACATTGGCGTATGCACCTATCACTCATCACTTGGCGACTAGTGAATTTAAAAACAACATCATAAAATCATAATTCACACATAAAACGAAATTTTATTGTAAACAAAACGAGCTCGACGTTCCCTACTATAAAATCATAACAAAATAATCTAAACCTTACGGCGCTCAGCATAAAATTCAACAAACTAGAAGGTTTCAACCTGCCACTCGTAAAAAAAATCATGACAAACGAATCTAAACTTTACGGTCATAAGTTTAAAGCTCTTAAAATGCTCAGGCTATCGTTATCGTTCGTCACCTATGATGGCATAAAAAATAGCACAGCATGTTTGTCTTTTTCTAACACGCATCTGTAGCAAATCATTCCTACTCGCTCGCGCGCTCAAGGCCTGCGCTCGCTAGACCCGCTCTGCTACATGTCATCAACGAATGAAAAGAAATTTGCGCATGACATATGATTTCACAGACTGTGATTTGTAACAGTCAATGTGACAAAAAGTAGCAGGTGTGACAAATGATTTTCAAGTCATATGATTTTTCACCTGCTCCTCATGATATCGTCCATGCCTATTGTTTACTAAGAAAAATGACATACATAAGTATAATACCAGGCATAAAGATAAACTTGCCGTTCCAATGTTTAGATTGCACAAGGTAGGAAGTTCTTTAATGGGCAATTGTATTCGTTTTTTTAATAAATTACCACAATCCATTGTTGAAATGCCTGTATATGAATTCAAATTGCATGTTAAAAGGACTCTAATGAAAAAGGGCTATTACACCGTTAGTGATTATATAAATGATAAAAATGTGTGGATTTAAAACTGCTTAGCTCATAACAAATCTTGTAAAATATTTATTTATTTTTAAAAGAGGCTGACAATAGTGACCGAGTTTCTTGCGCTGCTTCTTCTCGGCACTAGCCCACAGTAGTCCCGAAGCAGTGGTAGGGAAAAAAATGGGACATGTAAAAGTGCCTTTTATGCCCAATTTACAGAAATAAATGATTTTGATTTTTGATTTTGTTAGCATCCTCCGACTTCCCGCATTTTTCACTAGGCCGTTTGTCCACCGGGTAGCCTGCCTACGCTTAGCCTTCGTCTTCTTTCGAGTTTGTGGTCGCCATTCAAGAGAGAGGAGAGTTTTTTTCCCCAAAGGTTATGTTATGTTATAATTTATCCAAATATGTGGGTTACAAAATGTGGTTATAACTCCCCTATAACTCCGCTAACTCAATAGAGTTAGACTTTAACTGAGAGTAAATGGGGAGTGTAACTTCTTATAATAATAAGAAGTTCTCAGTTAAAGTGTATTTCGTTCTTGACAAGGCTTTTTACAAGTCTTGTCTAAAAACCAACCTGCAAATCAAAAATGACTGAATTTGCATAATATTACTAGTATCATTATATAAATTGCTTTATTAAGATACTAGAGGACCCGGCGATATTCGTACCACCTAACAGTATTTTTTTCTTCATTTTTTCAATGTTTTTGTTATTTATTCTGCTATTCGGGGCGTAGACAATTCCAACAAATTATAAAACATGAAAATCGGTCCAGCCGTTCTCGAGTTATGAGTGTAACAAACCCGTCTTTGTTTTATATATTAAGATTTGATTCAGTTAGTCACATTTAACGATATCAAAATGCTAGTTTTTTTTTCTAAACTTTAGTTTGAAAAATACATCAGAGACAGCATTTTTTCTATTTTCTTCTTCATAATGTCAAGGCCCATATATTTTAATTAAATTCATACTCATTGTCATTCGGGAAGTCAATTACCACCTGTGGTGAAGGTGTCAGCGGAAGAAAAATAGGTTTTTATAATGCCGAGACGCGTGTGTTAGAACTGTTGACCAGTGGAAGCTGAGCTAAGCGATGCTCAATTAGTAGAAAAAATATCTAAGGGTTTTGCATGCCATATTTATCACCATAATCACTTCTACTATCACTTCAGTAGCAGCGGTTTGTATGACTTAGCACTTAAATATCGATGAAATTTTATATCGATTGAATTATTATTCGGTTATGTGTACTGTCGTTAAAATGAAATTAGATTAGATATTGTTCAACGAAGCAATAAAAGGTGTTCTTTAAAATGAAAATTGAAATCACTTAGTAGTCATGATATGAGGCGTTTGTATACCATACCACATATCTGTAGAAAAAAGGTAGCTTCAGAGAAAAATACATTTTATTTTAACCTAAAATCTAAGTAGTTTACTAATCTATTTAGAGTATGAATATAAAGAAATATGGGACAACATCACATACATTGCTCTGATCCTATGGTAAGTAGCGAAAGCACTTGTGTATGTAGTTATAGGAATAACGACGGTACTACAACACCCAGACCCGAGTCAATATAGAAAAGTTCGTTTGCTACATTGGCCCAACCGGGGATTGAACCCGGAACCTCAGAGATAAAAACGCCATGTATAGTTCGGCGTACTCGCCTATAATATAATTCTAATTATTATAGTGTAATTATAACATTAAACAAACATTTCACAGCACCTATTGGACATATGAACATTTTTAATACAAATATAGCGTAGCTTTTATTGGACAGCAATAACTACGAAGCCAGCGAACTCTTGCGCAACTCGTAATCTCCCCAATGATAAACAAGACACTAATGCGTTACTGATTATTTGTTAATCATATAAACCGTATTAACTGTTGTGTGGATTCGGGCCGATTAGGCACTGGGTGTTATGGGAACATTGTTCGTGCCCACGCGTTTCGAAATATCGATCTGGTTTTATGTTGGTCAATAGGAAAAGATTGTGAGGTATTTTAAGTTTTTGGCGTTGAGAATATGTTGTAAGTACTTCGTTAGAAATCAAATACGTTTTTCCACCCGATGGACTGACAGCCTAGTCAAGGTTGGGGGGAACTGCTAGATGCTAACGGTCGAGATCCGCTGTGGTGTTCTGTCTATTAGGGATCCCATGTCCAGCGATGACCTTTAAGACTCAATCATGAAGAAACCAATGGTCAACCCGAAAGAGACTTAAGAATATTGTGTAGTGCCGATACGTGGCACGAGCAGGTATTTGCAAAAAATTCTATCTGTTTCACGCCGCTCTGCCTCCTCCCTCCCTGGTGCGATAAAGAGAGTTGCAAGTACTAGAGGCGATTGCCTGCTTTTTTACTTCAGAAATATTGTTTATGGAGATTCTCTAAATAATATTTATTTAACCTTGTTTATTTAAACAGAACTGTTAACGTGAAAACCGGCCAAGTGCAAGTCGGGCTCGTCGCGCACGTAGGGGTCCGTACCATTATCTATTAAAACGGCAAAAAAAACACGTTTTTTGTTTGGAAGCCCCGTAAATATTTATTTTATTCTGACTTTTAGTATTTGTTGTTATAGTGGCAACAGAAATACATCATCTGTGAAAATTTCAAGTGTCTAACTATCACGGTTCATGAGATACAGCCTGGTGACAGGGACAGACAGACAGACAGACGGACAGCGGAACCTTAGTAATAGTGTCCCGTTTAACCCTTTGGGTACGGAACTTTAAAAACTACATGACTTATGAACCGATGAAAGTTATGGCAAGGCTTCTAAATATTACTCTAGTTCTCGCTACCGTAGCGACGTCAATGAGTTTTGCTATTATCAAAAAATCTAACTTCCATAAACTTCCATAGCTTGTATGAAAAAGTGGTATCATTCCCTATTATTACGATGCAAATACACAATGTGTTGGTGGACGCGTCGTTTCTCATTCCGCGGTGTAATGTTTCTTTGTGCGTCTGCGCATCCTATGAAGTCATGGAGGCGGCATGAGGATTTAGCAAAACAATTTAACGGTTACACATGATCGGTAATCCAGATTCATTTTTAAACATTTAAATTATAATTAAAATAGCTTTAGTACCTACACCTTTTTAGTTTGATTTGAATAATATACTTTTTTATGTCCGTATCTGACTGAACATTCTAGTATGTAAACTCTAGCAATATTTGGCTAGCTTTAAAAATATCTACACATTTTATATAACTACATAGGACATTAAAATCTTGCCTAAAATCGGAAAATCTTTTTTGTTTTAATAGAGCCTTGGAATTCCGATTTTTATATAGTAACTTCAACTATAACTTACCGCATCCACTCCACAAATTAATTCTAAAGTCGCATTGCTCAGCTTATTCCAATTATACCGCAGTGTTCTGCTTATAAATACTTAATTCTAAGGCTGGCACTGCTCATTAAAATCTCAAAATAAGTGTTCGATTTTCATAATAACCTTTAACAACTGATCGGCTATTTGGTGAAGATTTTTTTTTTAGATTTGATATTGGTACCATATTGACGAGTATTGCATAAAATATGAGCATTAGAATTCATAGACCCAATATATCAAGCAATAAAGTCAAAGTCAATGTCAAAATATTTATTTGCAGAATAAAATGTTAGGTAAAATAGATGTTAACCATGAATATTAGTCTCAATAATATTCAACCGGGAGTTTAATATTCTATTAGTGTGCTAATATATTCTATAAATAAGGACTTTAAACTATTGGCAATTGAGTACCACATCCACTCTAGAGTCCTATTCCATTCCCGGTCTCGCACCGCTCAGCTCATTCTAATTAAGCGACTGCGCAGATTTATAAGATATGGAAGCATTAGCGTTATTTATACCTAGCGCTGAATAATGAGATAACGCTAATGGCCGCTGCTGTACTTAGATTCCGCTGCCGAGTGCGATATTTGTACTAAATGACTAATATACTCGGCATTGATAATGAAAGAAGGCTTTTAATGTTAACTTGGATTTTTGTTTTTAGCTCGTAAATAGATTACAGTTAGCTTTTACAGTTGAAAAAGGTAAATATTTGCATTGTATCAATAAAAAAGCCGGCCAAGTGCGAGTCGGACTCGCGCACGAAAGGTTCCGTTCCATTTAAAAACGGCAAAAAAATCACGTTTGTTGTATGGGAGCCCCCTTGAATAATTATTGTATTCTGTCTTTTAGTTATAGCGGCAACAGAAATACATCATCTGTGAAAATTTCAACTCTCTAACTATCACGGTTCATGAGGTACAGCCTGGTGACAGACGGACAGACAGATGGACAGCGGAGCCTCAGTAATAGGGTCACGTTTTACCCTTTGGCTACGGAACCCTAAAAATTACCAACCTACCCCATTTAATAATGTCGTGAGGTATACAGCAGCGGTTGTGAAGTTCAGTAATTACAGACTTCACTGCCCTTAATTAAGGTGGTGGTTTTAAACAGAAACTTAATTTAAGGAGGCGAATGTGTTACTTAATATAAACTACTTTTAATAAAAGATCAACGTCAAAATCATGAAAAAATGTGTTGACCTTACATTATTATCATTGCTGATCCCATAGAAAATAAATGAATAAAAGTTACACTAAAGATTAATTGTAATATTTACCCATACAATTTTCTGACGATGTACTGTGCACCCTACAAAACGAACCTGCAAATCTAAATCAGTTTAACGAACTCCATGAAAGTATGTCATAGAAAACCAATGAATGCAGCTAATTGACTACCCCTCCTGATGAATGAACTGCTTCTATCGCGAGCGGATCTCTATGATTGATTGTAATGAGCGTATTGATTCCGAACTAGATCTCAAAGGGGTAATTAAGATCTCTACGGATGGAATTGCAGTATTAGAATTGCTTGTAAATAGAGCATTAATTATTTGCAGATAATTTATTGTTGATACTTCCTGAATCCGTGTCTATGTTCTGAATTTTCTTGTGTGGGGTTTGAAAACCCCTAATGGTGCCGTTTAAATATACTTTAGCTTGTGCATAATTACTATTTACATTATACATTCTTATATCTAAATTGTACCGTCTTTAATGATGCGTTTTATCTCATATTTAAAATAATAACTAAATTAGATTTTTGGTACTGCTCAAATACAACTTTATTCAACAATCGCGAAAACACCTCGATTAATAAACTAATTCGTTTTACCTAAAGTTAGGGAATTTATTTTTCCTATGAGAAATTAAAAATCACAAATTCTAAATAATCTTTCAGTATTATACAACGAATTAGTGTAAGCGTGATGAGCACGAGCATTTGTACGCAGGTTATGAATGTTTATAAACGTATTTAAGTATGTTTATCCGTTATCTAGTCGCCAAAGTCCAAGCTTGCTTACTTTGGGGCTAGATAATGGTTTTATTGTGGAAACAATTTATTATTAAATGGTATCTCCAGCTCCCAAAATATTAGAGCCTTCAGCTTGGAACTTAGAAGCCCATATTATTCGATTGCTTAACTTAAAACAAACGCTCTAACCACCTAATAAATGCCACAAACCAATGAACTACCTTTACTGTGACAGTTAAGTTTAATCGCCAGATACTTTAACCATTACAAGCTAACGCTTTCTTGCAAAGGCGAGACGTTAATTGGTTTCCGAACATAACTTACGTGACGGTAATAATAGATACAAAGTACAGTAGGATCACTCCCAAAATGTGTGCAGAAAAAATATTAAAAATATTTGTACCAAAATATGTTCATAAAATAATAATTATGTGTCAGACAACACAGCCAGCCATGGCATCAAGTAACACACATAAAAGACAACCTAATCTTTACCGAATTTCACTAAAAATTACAAATAAGCCTTAACTTTATTAACAATTTAAAAACAATTACGAAGTTATCGTTGTCTTCTTTAAATGTAGTGATAAGTATGTCTAAAGTTGTTTACCCTTGTGAAACAATGGGAAAGATAATAAAGGATTACTTATTTATTTATTTATTTAATTTTGTTAATAATAAAATAGATAGGATTGACTATATCGTCGTGAAATCTTATACTTACTATACTTACTAATTATACTTATAAAATTTAGATATCGTATCGCTACGGAACAATCGCCACTTATATACGCCGACAAAAGATTGGACAAAATCTGTTGAAAGATCTCCTAAGATCATCTCACGTGACGCGAAAGCACACTACATTACAATGACACGTAACGAGAGCCTACTGAATGTATACCTCATTGTGGTCACGTTGCAAAGTGTGAAATTGTCTTACATTTATTGAAATTACTTAAGTTCGTAATTGCGGTGGTGAAAGTTAAATCGAAGGCAATGTTTTAGCAATATATGGAAGGCGGCCCGGCGGGTAAGTTCTACCTAAATAAAATAAAAATCTACAGTGAATAAGTGGTCAATAACCAGGTATGGATGTTTTTGGAAGTTCTCTGGAAATATTGGTCTGGAAAACGAAATTCTATAGAAAAAAAAGATTCTTCTGCTCTCCGCTTTGGTGAAAACCGAGCCTTATTTGGAGCAACTACCTAATATGAAAACGACCTCCGTAGCCGAGAGGCGAGCACGTCGGACTTTAATTGGCGCCGTCATCACTGAGGTTCCGGGTTCGATCCCCGGTCGGGTTAATGTAGAAAACGAACTTTTCTATATTGGCTCGGGTCTGGGTGTTGTGGTACCGTCGTTGTTTCTGATTTCTATAACACTAGTGATTTAGCTACTTACTTTAGAATCAGAGCAATGTATGTGATGTTGTCCAATATTTATACAAAAAAAACAAAAAAAAAATATGTGACCGAACAGGGCCCTAACCATGAACTGTTAAAACAATCACAAATCTGTCAAACATTATCATTTCTGTCAAATTTTGTATGAAATGACGTACCAAAATTGACAGATTTGACAACTTTGAGATTGTTTTAAGAGCTCATGGTTAGGGGGCTGGTCTTATTTCTTAACAGACATAGTTTTGGGAAGAAAACTAGCATCAAAATATAAGCGTTTGGGAGAAAATCAACAAAAGAATAGAAACAATTCGTAACATGATATGATATGAGGATAAAGTACCAACGATATCAGATACAGTCAAAACGTTTACAATACAAGAGACAACGTCACTAACTAACTTTCCTTTTCTCATAATTCCAGCCTATATTTCAGATTTTATTGATGATTATTATCCCGCTCATAATCACGTGTTATACCGAGTAAACTAGGGTTAAATCCAGTTCTAAGTGGAAAGCGAAAGTCCTTATTTACGAGGTACGACGCCAATGAGCATAGACCACGGTGCAGTCGTGGAAGTAAAAGTTATAGAATAAATGCAGTTGGATATACTTGGTAAGATATTAAAATTGAAACTTGAAACAATAAAGCGGTGCATATGAACATAAAACATAATTTATAAAAGACATGTTATAACATGCTCATAGAAAGTAATTTATCATAAATTCATCATCATCGTCGTTTCAGCCACGGGATGTCCACTGCTGAACATAGCCCTCCCCCAGTGACCTCCAGATTGTCTGGTTTAACCAACGAACATCACAAACTGTTCTGACTCATAAGATGATGATGATGATAATGATAAGATGATGATGACAATAATAATACTGATTTTTGATGGTCATTATTATTGTTTAGTCTTATATTTCGGAGTTACATCTTACCTATATTATACAGGACTTTGATGATTATGTGTGCTAAGTATACTCGTATATAGTGAATTGCAACTGTGTCGAAATAGCGGAGACCATTAATATTATTATCTCGGATACTAAATCACAGTTAACATGTATGTAAAAATACATTTACCTTTTTCCCATTCTATTAAAACAAATGTATTTTTATCAGTGATTAAAATTAAAATTAACCTCCCTTCTTCTTGTTGACGACCTCCGGAGCCGAGAGGCGAGCACGCCGGACTTTAATTGGCGCCGTCATCTCTGAGGTTCCGGGTTCGATCCCCGGTCGGGTCCATGTAGAAATCGAACTTTTCTATATTGGCTCGGGTCTAGGTGTTGTGGTATCGTCGTTGTTTCTGATTTCTATAACACAAGTGCTTTAGCTACTTACCTTAGAATCAGAGCAATGTATGTGATGTTGTCCAATATTTCTATTTATTTAATAAACAAAAAATCCTTTGATACTTAAGATATGAGGTCCTGTGTCACAGAATAACTTATCAGGTTATTTTGTGAATGTACGTGTGCGTCTATCACTTTTACGGCGATAGTGAATGTCCTACTAATATTATAAATGCGAAAGTTTCTATGGATGTTTGTTACTCATACATGCAACAATTACTAAACAGATTTAGATGATATTTTTCATACATATAGAATACGATCTGGATTAACATATAGGATACTTTTTATCCCGGTTCTTGTAAGATTTATTGAATAAACTAAAGACCACGCGAGCGAAGGCGCGGGCAACAGCTGGTAACTCATTAAAATAGAAAACATTCAATCTCCATATTATAAAATGGCTCGATCAATACACATATGACAATCTAGAAAAAATAATCTACTCAATTAATGGTTACTCCTAACATCTGCCACTACACACGCAAACAAACCCATCCACCCACACGCAAACACACACGCACACAAACACACGCACACACAAACACACGCACCCACACTTACACAAACACACTGAAAATCATTACCATTGTAACTTGATTTTTTTAGTATATGAGGAGGAGCCTGTCTCTCGTAACACAGGGAAACCTTATACGAGAGCAGTTCAAACTTTGATATTTAAGTGTTTTTGAATAAATAATTTTTATTTCATTTACATATAACTATTTCCATTTTAAAACTACGTTAATAAATACGTTATTCCATAGATAACTTACTCATCTTTACGTTCATGATGTAAAATTTGAAAAAGCAAAACGTTAGTTTACCATTAAAATTATTACCGTAGCAGTATAGTATTGTACTTAACAGCAATTTATAACAAGTACGTTATAAATCATAGATTTATGTTCAACCTGTCCTTTGATGTATATTATCATAATGGACATTTAGAAATTCACTTATCCTAAATCAAAACGTTCGGAATAGCTCCTGTCGGCATGTAGGCCAGCCACTAAACTATCTGGGTATTAGGCTTGTCGTCCACTGAAGTAAAGCTAGCAACTAGCTACAGTTTTCCCATTCACATTTACAAGAGCTAACTTTTAAATCTCAGCGTCTTTCATACAAACTTTAAAGTCCAATTTCCTTGAAATGGAATGACCAATAATAAAAAAATGTCTTAATAATAAGAATAAGCAGGATCCAAATATAAGTATCCAGACTACTGATTTAATACCTTTTTTGGAAAATAGTTAACATATAAATTAAATTAAATCAAAGTCTTCCATAGTAACAGAAGATTTTATTTTTTATTAGAGAACATTTCTTTACTAAATCCTTAGATTTTAAATTAAGAATAATATTTAGCTTATGAGTAAGTAAGTCACTGGGGGAGGCCTATGTTCAGCAGTGGATGTCCTGTGGCTAAAATGATGAAGATGATGATGATTTAGCTTGAACAAAATCAAGGTCCTCAGATATTTCTGCAACCCATAATTCAAGTGTATTACTATCTTAGATGTAACTTCCATGTATCCGACAACAAATTCCAAGTATAGCATTCTCAATGGTGTCGTATGTCACTCACCTAATACTTTCATCTTTTCCCAAGCTATTAGCTAATCACTCGCTCAACTTAGTGGACAAATATCCTTACTATTCGTACAGCTCGCTGTACAGTGGACAAGGAACCTAACGAAGCAACCTGTGAAAGTTTAGCAGTCTAGATTTATCTTTAGCCTTAATCGGTCCCTGGAACTGATGCCAGCTGTTTAGACTTCCTCTGAGGTATTGGATGTGGTATTTTTCATTTGCATACCGTTCACCGTTAAGTAGAAGTGGTTAGATTAGCTGAATATTCGTTTAAGTATGTCTGAACGTGTTTGAGGCTGTATTAAGCTGCCGTTTTATAATGACATGCTAAGACACGTGTCGTGTTAGATATTATATTTTTTATTCTGTAGACATAGATAGATATATACTCTTTATTGGACACTACATAAAACAAACAGTACACAGATAAAAGTACATTTTGAATGGTACAATTTAGGCGGTCTTATGAAGCGATCACTTCCAGACAACCTTGAGGTAGAGGACAGTGAGGTAAAGTTGAGAGGAGGAAGCGGTAAGAGGGAGAGACATTGTACAGATTTTTCTAAAAATTGTGTAAACTTTTTTTAGGGTTCCGTACCAGAAGCTAGAAAACCTCTTCTAGGATCACTTCGATATTTATCTGTCTATTTGTCTGTTTGTCTATTTATACCCATTTCATCAGGCAAGCTTAGAGAAACCCAATTGAAATTCAAATGTACATTCCAAAAAACTGTTTGCATAAAGTCGACTAAGAAAATCCTACTTTGTCTAATCTCGACTAAGACCCTACATATCTCTACTTAGAGCCAATAATGATTCAAAATCTAGGTAAAGATGTTAAAATGTCACTACAGTCTTATACTTATCAGATAAAGATAACTTCAATGGCATTTCGCGGCCAAACAATTACCGTTTTCTACCATTTACTAGATGCATTTACAAACAGAAAGTTGGAAGGAAATGTTGCCATAAACGTATTATATTTATTGTCTATGACGTTAATATGAATTATATTTTATACAGCTTCGGAAAGGGCACAGCTGTTTATTGCTGGCCCTAATAAAGTTATGATTGCCATAAACTTTGAGGTTATTTAGTGTTGACACGACTTTCTACTGATATATCATATAGGTGCAGGGAAATTGACTTGGATAGTTTTCACGTTCAAAGTCACTTATCTAAGACGCGTTTTGTTACGAATCAATTTTAAAATCTCCAACTTTCAAGACAGCAAAAATTACGATATAAAACCTCTCTGGTCTTTCTTTAAAAAATAAAAAAACCGGCCAATTGCGAGTCGTACTCGCACACAAAAGGCTCCGTACATCACTGCATAGTCCCTGTTCCTATATCCCTATGTATGCTTTTAAATCTTTAAACTACGCAACGGATTTTGAATCGTTTTTTTTTTAAATAGATAGAGTGATTGAAGAGGAAGGTTTATATGTATAATGTAATGTATTTAGTATCAGCATTGCACCCGTGCGAAGCCGGGGCGGGTCGCTAGTTATCTATAAAAACGGCAAACAAAATCACTTTTGTTGTATGGAAGCCCCCTTTAATATTCATTTTATTCTGGTTTTAGTATTTTGTATTATAGCGGCAATAGAAATATATCATCTGTGAAAATTTCAACTGTCCTACTATCACGGGTCATGAAATACAGCCTGGTGCCAAACGGACAGACAGACAGACAGACAGCGGAGTCTTAGTAATAGGGTCCCGTTTTACCCTTCGGGTACGGAACCCTAAAAAATACTCGCCACTTAAGAACCTTTGGTACTCTCGTATAAACTGTTTACTCTTAAAACCTCCGTGCTATAAGTATAGCACACCATAACAGTAATATCAATTTGAAAGCTCCAAACATTGTACTTATTAGTCCCACTTCCATCTATAACATTCACACTTGCCTCTACCAAATCCGATCATAACCTCTCTTAAAGTAGAGCTGCCGAAATATCGATATTTTTGTATCGATAATTTTATGTTAGTCGTCATGTCATTAGCATTTCAATTATACAATTTCTTCTAATAATAATACCATTATCAGTTGCATTAGATAAACAATAGAAAAAAAACAAATAAAGAATACATAATTATCATAAAAGGATCACAAGCTTTTATGGTAAGTACAACGATGAAATTTTGTAAAATGTAATGCACATTTTGATTCGAATCTTCAAATCAAGAACACCGATTAAACCGGAAATATGATATAAATCGATTTGAATTGAGGCTGTTGTTGGCATCTGGCTGTTTTAATTTGTTTATACTATTGGTCTAATCACTGCAATTCACTGCACTTCCTTTGGATACAAATGTGTTAATTACGCCAGTCGTAAAGTGTAAATTGTATTTGTGAATTAAGATTCAAATTGTTGAAGGTTAATAGTTATTATCGATAGTGGACTATGCTATTACTGACAACACTATTCCAAAGCTCCGTTACTTGTATTTAAATTTTATTAATGGAAGTGCCAATTGATTCAAAACGTTATATTAATTGTATTTGCGGGTGTCTTATTCAATTATTACGGGTGAATAGATATAATAGAGGAGTAACTGTGATTGTTAGAGCTATTGGATAGAATATATAATATATTATATAATAATATATTATTAACATGGATATACTATTGGCTGTTTGTTCGTTAGCTCATAAGACTATTTATTAGTGCATCTGTATTTTAATCACGTAGAAAATAATGTATCGTATGAGATACCCCGGTTTTGCTTATCTGTTGCCAAGTGTAGGTTAACATGTGTGTTATCGCTCTTATTCTATACTATAAGCCTTAAAATTAAATAAGAAAACAACAGACAAACAAATAAATTAAAATACACGTAGAACGTTAGAAGTTAGTTTGCAGTAAACCTAACGGAGGTTGTCTTAACAGTGATTAATGAGTTGGAATGTGTAATTGAAATCTAAAGCTGTAACAATTTGATTTAATGCAATCTGCTTACTAGCTGTATCGTTGTCTGAGAGCAGAGAATATTCTATAGATAATTAAAAATCATATGTGATACATTCTGACGAATCATGTGTGATACTTACATCACACAGGGGAAAAAATAGGTCGATGACTACTATAAAAATGAATGTTTCCAAATCCATAAAGTCAACCTTTACGGACGTGGGTAAAAGCCTGGGATTTTAGGGTTATCTTGCCGGTTTAAAACGGAGGGCAAACGACCTGGTAAAGGTTGCAGGAAGCCGCTGGATGCCGGATTTTATTTAACCGGCCGAACTGGAAGTCACTGGGGAAGGCCCATGTATAGCAGTGAACGTTCTATAGCTATATGTATATGATAATAATAATGAAAGTACAAGTTTATTTTTTATATAACTACGAGTATATAATTTGACGACCTCCGTAGCCGAGAGGCGAGCACGCTGAACTATTGGCGTCGGCATCTCTGAGGTTCCGAGTTCGATCCCCGGTCGGGTCAATGTAGAAAACGAACTTTTCTATATTGTCTCGGGTCTGGGTGTTTTGGTACTGTAGAGGTATATAACCAAACGAGTAAAACCTCTACATCTACCAATGTATGTTCGAATTATGAAAGTTGCTTTTGAATATTTTTGAGTGACGCGAAGAAAAACTATGAATTAGGCTATAAAAAGAAATTGGAAATTGTGGTACCCGGCGCCTCCACTGTAGCGGGGATGCGTAGGCTCAGAGGTTTAAATAACTTATACCAATTAATTTAGATTCTCTCAGTATATTCAATTAAACTATTTTCTAATACAATACATATCACAACTATACTTAGCTTTGTTATTTTGCAGCTTTCAATATTATATTGATTATAATTATCTTCTATTATTTAATAAAATTACTTCTTTTTGATTATTTTCTAATTATTTTTTATAGCCTAATTTATAGTTTTTCTTCGCATCACTCAAAAATATTCAAAAGCAACTTTCATAATTCGAACATACCTTGGTAGATGTAGAGGTTTTACTCGTTTTGTTATTAACCTCTACAGTTTCGTCGTTGTTTCTGCTTTCTATACTACAAGTGCTTTAGCTACTTACCTTAGGATCAGAGCAATGTATGTGATGTTTTCCAAGATTTATTTCTTTATTTATAATATTTCTGTCGAAATATTTGCGTTTGAGATCCCAGCAGCGGATAAGTGAGCGGCGGCACTTAGAGCCAAAGAATTTGATTAACGTACTTAATTACTTGCGGGGTGGCCATTGGTGAATTAGCTGATTAATGACGGGCTTAATAGCATTCAAAGCTTTTGGTGTTTGATTCCTTCTCGAAAGTTATAATAAATAAGTCTTCGGTATCCCAAATTTATCACTAGCATGTGCTGACTCTGTAAACATTTGACGATCATCTGATCTAGTGGTTCGCTGTCCCGCTTACAGAGTAAGTGGTTGCGGGTTTTAATCCCGCAAAGGGCAAACGTTTGTGGATGAGTACGAGTATTAACATTTGTTTAAGACGAATAAAAGTCTTATTAATGTTTAGATAGACTCTACCACAAATTAGTAGAAATCGCAGATGCCCCTGTCAAAATTCATTGTCTTTTTACCTTGTAAGTAACACAAGGATTTTCATATATATATAACAACACAACAACACACCTATTGTGATAGTCGATATATTGTTTTAAACTTTCATGGTCACATACATTGTTTCGCGGTCAGATACTGTTATAATATAAGAAAATAGTGAGTTTGTAGACAGAATAAAAGACAGCGAAAGAGGGTAGATCGATATGTTTGCCCTTAACAACTTACCCGCAAGATCTTCAGTTAATCCGTGATCATGGCGCTTGCAACAGTGCCGAAATATCGGGTACTCAAAAATAAGGTACATGGTAGCAATCTCGTATCAAACTATCCTCATGTGATAGTCGACTATCACAGTGGGTGTGTTATGGTAATTTATTTGAACCTTACTTTAGAATCACTTTTATTCAATCCAAAAACTCATAGAATGTAACATGTAAACAAAGACCGAACCAATAAAATCCCAACGCCAAAACCCCGTACACATCATTGCAAGTTAACATGCGCCTCACGTCCGCATTATTAAGTTAGACACGACAAAAAAGGGCCCCGTCCCACATCATTAGGAACGAACCAGTACAGACAGACAGATACATCTTATTCAACCTACGACGGATAAATAAGATGCGCCGGACTAGTGAAATATTAGATGCAAACGTAGGCAAAAATGCCGAACCACATTTTCATACGGATATGGCCGTACGAGAAACGGCTCGAACCGCTCAGTGGACTGCTAAATTGCCGCTTTACAAAATATCGGCACGAAAAAGCCGATTAAAATTTATTAAAGTTGTTACCTCGACAGCTTCGTTTTTGTATCTGTAGTGCCAAATTTCAATCCCATTTTCTTCAGTGGAGTATAAATAAGAGATGTCACTTGTTGCGAAAGTAAATAATTGCAAAGCAATTTTTATCAACTCGAAAGAGGAAAGAAGCACATTTTTGCGGTTCAAATTATTTGCACGAAATTGAAGCGATTTCGCAAATTTTCGGCTTTTATTTTAATATACTATTTGATATAATTACGCACTATTTAAGTATGCAGTCAATATACAGGGTGTACAAAAGAATGGGACACTCCTTAAAACTACGTGATCAGCTGGTTATATACAACAACTTTTCCTATGGAAGCAACATCGATATCGTGATTTTATTTTCAGATGCTCCATACATTATCATCGAGGTATGCGAGTAAGTTTGTATGGAGAAGATGAATTTTTTTTATTGATTTCGATCACGTGGTTTTAAGGAGCGTCCCATTCTCTTGTACACCCTGTATTAACATCGAGGAATAAAATATTAATATTTAATGATAAACAACTTTAAATGGTTTGCTTCTGAAAATTAGTAAATTATACCTGAAAATAAATAAAACAAAACCTTGACCTTATGTTTAATAAATGACCTTTGATTAGATAACTTTTGGCTTCCAATCATAGTTGTTTATTAATAACCATAACATGTAAGCTGAGCTATTCGAGCTAAGCTATTTGAGCTGAGCTATTCGAGCTGAGCTATTTCGAGCTGAGCAGAATAAAATGAAGGCACAATGCAATCACGTGGGGCCGGGGAAAGTCGATGAATGGTGTCCATTAGTTGCAACAATTACATCTTAACAGGACCAAGAGTTAGTGGAGACTATGTTAGTTTGTGGGGTGACCAAATGTCTGGATCTTGTGAAATAAAATAGGAATTATGCAGATGGTTCTTCTGAGAAGCTTGCTCAGTGACTATTAAAATGCTTGATAATCCAAATTATAATGGACTATACTAATTTTTCAATTCTTTGTAATCTTGCCCTTGTAAGCCTATTTATTCTATAGTAAAAAAAGCGATTAAGTTTGACAATAATGCATAAGGTTTTAATTGATACTTGTTCTACAATAAAATGGTTTCTGATTGTATTCATTTGATGTTACAACTCAGTTTCAGATTGCAGCTATTTTCTTACAGAAAATTTAGTTTAATTGAAGATAAATAACACTTGAAAAAAAATTATCGACCTCAGGTGGGACTCGAACCCACGTCCCATCGCATGCCGGGCGAGTGCTTTACCAACTAAGCTACCGAGGACGTCACGTGACAAGATGAAATTCCTCAAGTGTTTTTTCTCGCTGTCAAAGCCAGCGTATCTCTAATCAATGTTGTAGCTATATTTATAGCTGAGTAGTATACTACCGTCAACCGTTTAACTTCTTGAACCTGTTACTCTGATTTTGTGTAATGGACCTACTGTGAAATGCTCTATAATTTAAATTATTATCATTTAGATAATTCTATCGAGCATTTCACAGTAGATAATATTGAAACTATCGAGTATAAAACTCCTGTTAAGATTTTTCATTTCATATTGTTCTATCATTACTTTCACGTCTAATATATCCACGTTTACTTACTCGTCTAGTCCTATTACTGCTAATAGCCTCACACACTGCCTCAATATCCAGTCTCCATTAACCTAATCACCACTCTCAAGAGACTTGTCCTTCTAACGATTACAAATCATGGTGTCCCTACTTGCGAGGGCGGCTACCACCGACCGACCTGCTTTCTACACCAAGGAATAATGACCGACAATTAATATTGTACAGTCAGTGATATGACCCTTATAACAAGAAGAACAAGAACCTATTTTGAACTGCACGTTAAGTTGCACCATGACTGTGACTGGTATAGGTTGACCCAGTGGAGGGGCAATTATAAAGTAAAGTAAGGTCATAATGTAGTAGTTGTATTGACGTAAGGGCGTAAAGGGCATTTCACACGCTTGCATTTGTGTAGTTTTTGATTATAATCAGTATTGAAGGAATTAGCGGAAGCATAACGTTTCAAGTTGCCTTTACAACCTTACTTATAATCGTTTACATTTCAGTAACTTTCTGAAACTTTTTAGTCTAAAATCTTTTTAAGTGATGATTGTGATGAACCAATTCCGATTAAAAATGATTGTGATACCTACAAAGAACCAAGAAGTAAGCTAAAGAATTTGAAAATAAGAGTTTTTTTTTATAGTGATAAAGCTTTCCATAGTAGTAAATAATTACAATTATGTCTATTGTTTTCATAAGACATTTTGAAAGTTTTCTCTACTTCCTTCTTCGACTTATATATCCTATAATCAAGACCATAGATCTATAACCACCCATGCATATGAAACGTTTAAGCGTCACATACATACATTATTACTTAATGACTAACTTAGATACCTAAATTATACAGACAGCCTCATTGGAAAACTAGAAGCGGCTTACACTTGCATAGATTATGTCTTAAGGCTACCGTTTTCTTTGCGTATTCCTTGATTATGACATTAACCTTCTTTTGGCTTGCACCAGTGCTATAGACAAATGAGCCCAGTAGATGTCGCATTAAGGCGAGAACAGTTGGCGGTGACTAAACCTTTCTAATAAATGGTCAAATTTCACATGTGAAATGAGTCCGTATTCTGCTAATTCAGGACGATAATTTTTAAATCGTGAAAATATTGAAAATAGTGTTAGTTTATTATGTTCTTTCTGTCCTACTATTTTGTTTTGATATCATTTTCTGCCAGTCTTATTTGGTCATTTACGATATTGCGATTATAATACATTGCTTGAATGGTAGAACACAAAACGTGGTCATCTTAACACCAAGACCATGAATGATCTTATCAGTGTACACATATGCGTTGTCTATAACCCATAAGTTGTCTGTGGTGTGTCCTCAATGGCTCCCGGTTCTATAAACGACATTTGATATGACGTGCTGATTCTTTGATTTCCTGGTCATTTTGTCTTAGGGAAACCGTTTTGAATAAGTTTGTATTATTAAATCAACATTATAAAATTTCGTTTGTTTTTTTTAAGATTCATCATTCATCGTTATCTTTTCAGCTATAGGACGTCCACAACCGAACAAAAAGGCTGTCCAAACCTTTAAAGATAAATGCCTTTAAATACGTAAATCGACTAGTAAGTGCGGCCCATAGCTAAGTATTAGTTAAGTAAGAAAATAAACATCGAACATGTTGAAATAGGAACATAGTTTTTATCCCAGATTCTTGACACTTTCACTTCGTCGTCGGACACTTATGCCCATTTTGGGTTCGATAATTCGTATCAAAACCAGAAAAGGAACGTTTTCTCTAACCAGTAACATTCCTGCGCCATATCAGTCAAACACTTTCTTGCCACAAACTTATAAGTTCTATTTATATGGTTTTAGAGTTGAAATTAGACTGATAAAAAATCTATTAGCAGTGATTTGCATCCGATGTATCAAGGAATAAATACAGGTTTAAAAACACTTTTACTTAAACAATGTTGATCCTTGAAGCTGGTTTTTTTTTTTATAAATGAGCAGTTTTATTCTAATTTCCTTGAAAGTAAACATACGAACCTTTAATTATAATAGCCAGTTTTTGAAATGTACCTTTATAAAATAAATTCTTCTGAAGTCTGTAACAAGAACTCACTAACTTGAACACACTCAAAATCCAAATAAAATATAAACGAAATAAATAATTTATACAATTGAATTAATAAATTAGTACTTCTATTGTAACATAAAACAAACATTTCTTTAAAGTTGCGAGATGTGGACAATTAATACCAGCTTGAATCTCTAGAGATAACATTTTATGTATCTTTCCTCAGTAAAACTGAGGAACAAAATTATAATAGTATACAATGAATAACTGTAGCAACTAAAAACTCTAAAAGTGGGATTCACACCTAAAGATTTCATTGTTTTGGTATTGATTTTCAAACTTGTTTGACAGATCATTATAGACCGATATACATAATATAGGGACGAGTATTCAATAGTAGAGTTTTTAATCATCTTATGGTGTTTTTACTAACAACAATCGTTTTTTAATTACGTTGTAATGTACATACTCGATTTTCAAAAGCTTTTGAAATTTTAGCGGTATTTTAAACATTACTCGAGTTTTTTTAACTTTAAAAGTTAATGCTTCTGTATTTTTTTTCGTGACAACGGAATCATAAGGCCAAAGTCGTGCTGTGCAAACCCCATCTGGCTAATCCATAAAAAAACATTTCCCACCATTTTCAACGTGGAGTCGTCGGTCCGTCTGTAGTGGATCTTAACTCTAATTAGTCCAAACAATAGCTGGAACAAGTAATTAGCGGTTTATCGTCGCCATCTTAGAGGCTAAAACAAATTATACGTGCTTAGTATTCGAACCAATGATAGGTGTTGAAAAACTTTGTGGAGATGTATTTGAAATAATATTGTATAATTTAATAGAATCTTAGCTATTGTTTATATATACAGATATAAGGATATTCAACTTTAGAATAGTTTGTTAAGAGATTGCTACCATGTACCTTATTTTTGAGTTCCCGATATTCAACTTGGTTCAGCTTTAAAGTTTGAGTTTTTACTATTCAATTTGAGTCTAAGACTTAAAAAAAATCCGTTTGGTATGGCGGCCCTGCACACAAAGAGTTTGATTCCCTGATTGTGTAACACTCTAATCTAAATTGACTTGAGTTTGGATGTACTGGACGCCCCTGGAAAAAAAAAACAATGTCACTTAGACAAGATACAACATGTGTAAAAACAATTATTTAAATTAAAAAAAAAATGTTTTCCATTCTACATCACACGGTTAACTTACAATTTATTTCTACTATACTTTGAAATAATTATCTCGCTTACTTATCCTCAGTAAGGGATCTCTTCGATAAACTAACTTTCTCCGTGCAATAGCTGCTTCTTAACAAATCCTCCTAAAGGCACGTATACACAAACCCGACGCCTCACAGCGCGATTTAAACTCAGACGCTACGCTACCGCTGCACAAGTAACGCGCTGATATAAAAAAAAAAACATTGTCTAAGCTGGTCACGGTGGCAAGGAATTTTAATCTACTGCTGAACATAGGTCTCCCCCAGTAACGTCTAGATTGGCCGGTTGGAAGCGGTCTGCATCCAGCGGCTTCCTGTAACCTTTACCAGGTCTTCAATGTGGGTGGAAGTCGAAAAAATAAAAGTCGCTGACATACTCTATAGTGGCAAATAGTGGGCACATTTCTTATGTTACTGGCATGTAAATAAAAGAAGAAATCAAGCTTGGTATAGTAAACAATCGCGTGATAACTGCAAGATCTTTTAGTTATCTAAGCACAGCCTAATTCTTACGCAATTTAAATCATATACGACGCAAAGATCAACCGCGCAGAGGCGACTAGGTAGCGGTTAGCCGAGATCACTCACAGATAGCGACACGCCTTGCCGTACCAGTCTACACTATGACTTATGCTATGAATGTATGGTAAAGATGCGTCTACGTGGTATTATGCGCAGTTTTTTCTTGTCAGGATACAAACGCCTAGGTCAACTATTGTCATTATCAGACTGAAAAGGTACTTTTGGATATAGGCCTCTCGCATAGTCCACTACAGCAAATGGTCTGGGCTGTTGCGTGAAGCTTCTTCCCCCGACCTACATAATAACTGTGTTTATCAAAATCTCATAACTTCACTTAGCAATTTTTATTAGAGCATTCGTAGATAAGTCTATTTAAGTACTTATAGTCAAAGTCAAAGTCATTTATTCAGTATAAAGGCCCTCTTCCGAGCACTTAGACTAAAACTTTGCCCTAACATCGCTTTGGGACTACATATCGGCCGGCGATAAGAAGAAACGGCGCAACAAACTCAGCCGACAGCGTTGACCGCGCGGTAAACCTTTGTTGAGCATAAAATATGTTGGCAATGGTGTAAAATTACAAATTACGTTAAGTTGTTAATACATCACTAGTGTCCGGTTTTGTAAGTTGCTTTAAAAAAATAAGTCGTAAAATATTTTTCTGAACAAAATTGGTTATTTAAATTTGTAATTACGATAAAGAAGCAATCTCATAATCAGCACCGAATCGATATTAACACGGTTAATTGCAAGTGCATTTAAATCAACACCTTATATTCATAAATAATTGTATCTTTTACATACCATCTGTGTATCCACCCCTTTTGTTTTCTACCTTGATATGGATACTGCTTAAGCGAATTTGATTCTTATTTGTTAGAAAAAAGGGTTTAGTTTTGTGTGGCAAAGAAAAAGGATGGTGTTTCTATCTGGTGCAGGTTAATACCATAATAACAACGATGACAGCTAGTCCACTGTAACGGAGTTATGGAGGCGAACCGGGCTGTTTCAATTAACTCTCAGAGGAAAGAGGTGGTTAGGCACTAAATTATAAAGCCTGTTAGATGACTCTTCAAAATGTATGATTGTTTATTCTTTAGGGCTTCCGCTAGCCATCCAACATCTAGCCAGTCGATAGCTGGCTAATTGCAGACTGTATTAAGTTTGCACTGATTTTCTTTATCTAAATACTATAATTTGTTTTGAACTTGTTTTAAAGAGACCGACTAAGACGCCCGTTTTTGTCTTTCATTTTGAGTCTTAGTAAGTTTTCAATTTGAGCCATCTCATAACCAGTGGCGTGCATTGGTTTTATTTCGAGGTAGGCAGTAGGTACTTACAAATGTGGATTATTGATGAAAATCAGTGGTTTTCGTTAATAATCCACATTTGAAAGTACCTACTGCCTACCTCATTTCAACTATCAGGTAGGCACTGCCTAATGGCTTATATGCACCGCACGCCCCTGCTCATAACGTAGCTCTTGAAGTCAAGGTCCGATCCCCGGTAAATGTAGAAAACGATCTTTTCTATATTGGCTCGGATCTGGGTATTGTGGTACCATCGTTGTTTCAAACACAAGTGCTTTAGCTACTTACCTTAGGATCAGAGCAATGCTGTCCATTTTTTGTTTTTTTTTCATACAGAGAGAGCTCAAACGATTACACCAAAAGCAATCTACTTCTATCACATATACTAAAAAAACAACTTCTAATAACAGTTTTTATCATCTACCGCAAGTCATCTCTTTACAAACCAGTCATCGTTTAAATGAACACTATCCTACACTTAACAAATTACCCCAATACTTCGCGATTTCCCCGGTCATTCTGCAGATACCATAGCCAATGTGACAAATCGAATCCCTATCCGCACCGCTTATTATTATTTATCAAACCCACGGTACTGACTTTAACTACTCTTAAAAGCTGGGGTGAAAAACGGTAGGGGGCGCTACCATGTTATTATTGAGATAGTACCGTTAGTGGATGATTTATTGCAGTTTTCAATGAAATAGATGAAGATCGGGGATTAGTGAAGGTTAAAAACCTATTTTTCAAAGGTATTTAATTCTTATGTAAGTGCTTTTAGTTAACCATGAAATATCTATGATACTCACACCCTTTCTTATTTAAAATACTATTCTAGAATAAATAAATAAATCAATATTGGACAACATCACATACATTGCTCTGATCCTAAGGTTTAAGTTACTAAAGCACTTGTGTTATAGAAATCAGAAACAACGACACTACCACAACACCCAGACCCGAGTAAATATAGAAAAGGTTCGTTTTCTACATTGACCCGACCGGGGATCGAACCCGGAACATCAGAGATGGCAGCGCCATTTAAAGTGCGTGCTCGCCTCTCGGCTACGGAGGTCGTCTATAAAATGCTGTCATAAGAAATGATTTATATTAAAGAGCATTATTTAAAAGATTTATCTAAAACAACTTTTAATTTTCGGGCGGTGACGTTATTTCTTCTAAGAACTAATTCCTACGATAAGCTAGAGTGTATATATGAACGTATTACAACAAACTATTAACGTAATACGTTATTTGAGAAAACACTCAAATAGTTATTAGAGTTTCATCTTCTTAGCCAAGCATTTGAGACACTTCGACAATCGTTTTATTTTTTACAGATTTTAACTTATTTAATAACGAAACTGATACCAATGTCAATGAATGATTTTTAAGTATATGGTGATGAATAAAATTCGCCATCAACAATGAATAATGAGACAAGAATCAGAATTGCAGTGTCCTATATTCACAGCGCCATTTTGGCGGACCGTGAACTTTTCTTTTTTGGCAAAGTTAAATAAATATTAATTATTTAATTCATTTTGTCCTTTCCTTTAGGATTCAGTTGGTAAAAGTTAAAAAAATAAAATGATATCATTTTTTTTATTGCATTCTTTAAGTAAATAAATAATTTTCATAATTTAAAAAAATCAGAAAACATTTTTGTTGTGTAAAATAACAGTTCTCCTGTTTGTTTCAACATTTTTAAAGTTCCCCACTTTAAAAATGTTGAATTTTTTTTAAATAAATTTGCTTATTTATAGATTTTTGTTGGACTTAACACCTAAGACATTAATTTAATTAAACCAGTATACTTCGGGAACCCTTCGCACTATAACTTGATTTGTACTCTCCAGATACAATCAAGAAACCTTGCATGCTAATTATGTTAATATATTTTTAAAATACTTTTAAGGAGGTATCGTTTACACTTATTATTTTAAACTTAACATGCAATATTAAAGTTTAAGTGTATATGCGATGACAAGGCTGTCCTATCTGCGATAAGATCTAGATATGCAAATTTATGCGTAAACTTAATTACAAAATTGCTAGCTTTGGCTAGATTGTCTTTAGTAATAGCCAGTGAGAAATCATTGTGGTGAAATTAATTAACAGCAATTAAGGAAATAGTGACGAATTAGTATTTTGGTATTGGCGACGTGGATTCAGAACAGTATTTAATTATATCTAAAGGGCAAATGTCATGATTGCAACATTTGTCGACCTCCGTAGCCGACAGGCGAACACGCCGGACTATACGGCGTCGCCATCTCGGAGGTTCCGGGATCGATCTCCAGTCGGGTCAATGTAGAATGACGACCGTCTGGTGTAGTGGTTCGCGCTCCGGACTACAATGCCTGGCGGTTGCGGGTTTGAATCCCACGAGGGGCAAATGTTAGTGTGATGAGCACGAGCATTTGCACCTAAGTCATGGATGTTTATAAACGTATTTAAGTATGTTTATCCGTTATCTAGTCGCCATAGCACAAGCTTTGCTTAGTTTGGGGCTAGATAATTGGTGTGATTGTGGAAACAATTTATGATTATTATTATATTATTATAACTTTTCTATATTGTCTCGGGTATGAATATTGTGTTACCGTCGTTGTTTCTGATTTCTGATAACACAAGTGCTTTAGATACTTACCTTCGGATCAGAGCAAGCAATGTATGTGATGTTGTCCAATATTTATTTATTTAATCGCCGAACTGCAGCTTCCAAGCGACCAATCTTATCAAAGGAATTCATTGGGGCTAAATATCTTTGTTCATCAGTGGAAATTATGATGATAATGTCGCACAAAACTCGTTGAGGCAATCACGGACGTTATGGGATTTCAAGCGATTCCAAACTTTATCTAGATTAACTATTGTTTTATTTTTCACCACCATACCAATGTTTTTGTAATTATACTATTATTTTACCAGTATACAGTCTTTGAGACGACCAGTTTGAAAACTTATTTTTTGAAACAAAAAGCAACCGAAAAAACTGCTCGCAGAAAAAAAAACACGTAAATATTTGGTAACATTTCGGCGAGGAGTAAAATCCGTCGCGTTCGCTCGGCCACATTTCGACGATTGAGTAATTATGCGTAATCGGCCAGTGATGCGAGGAACGACGTTTGAGGTAGGGTTGGCACTGATCGATTTTGAAATGAAATTTACAAATTATGGTTATAAATATTAAGAATTTTTTGTTGTTGTTTTGAATGATGTCTCGAAATAAATTATAGCTATCTCCATAAAAACCTGTATTGTACTTATTGGCAAAAAAAGTTGACTGATCCCTAGTATTTCACTTAGATTCACGTATTATAATTGATTTTTTTTTTCTTATTTACAATACTTTCGTGAAAATTTTAATATAAAATTTGAAATTAAAAAAAAATACCAATACGATTTAATTAAAATCTAAAAAGCATTATTGTACCTTTTGATAATTGAAACCATACTATTTTGACACTGTAAATTCAAACACTCAAAGCAGTGACCCTAATTCGTACATTTTCGTAGCCGCTCGTTTTTGCTCCACGGCGTCGGAGCGAGTAATTTATAATTAAAATTTAACGCTTTATTACGAAAACTATGCGTTGTATTCCACTGTTATGGGAAAGATGCTTTTTATTGTGCTCAAGTTACGTTGAGAATGCAATAAATATTCGTTAGTCCATCTACAAAAACCGTTCCATTAAATTATCTTATCAAAAACATCTGAGGAAAAAAACACTATGAATTAGCTTAAATAAATATCTCTGTTTTCCTTTTACTAATAAAAAAGAAAATGGTAGACACCCTGAACGTCTTTCGTAAACAATCATGGTGGAAAAACGTTTTATTATGACGATATTCCGAGCCACCATTCAACGGTCATTGTTCAACATTTAATTTTCGAAGCAATTTGATTGATCGTCCGTCCTCGAGATAACCCGACACGGCCGGCCGACACCTCGCCCTTTTTCTTTTTTTTTCACATTTTTACACTTTTTTTATTTACTCGCTGATGTCACCGCCCCACGCGGCCTGCTATCAAGATTTTCCGTGTTTTTTTAGGTCAACATCGTTGGTTACTTAGGTGTAGAGTGCCAGTGTTTTTTAACTGGAAGGTGTAAAAAGTTTGATCTATATTCTATAATCAAAATTTCGAATTATGTCTTTATCTTACAACCTACATTGTTGATTTATGAATGGTTGACAGACGACCTGTTAAAGGTTGCAGGAAACCGCTGGATACAGGCTGCTTACAACCGGAGCGCGGCCAGCTGGAAGTCATTGGGGAAGGCCTATATTCAGCAGTAGACGTTCTGTGGCTGAAATTATAAATTTAGATCACCTTATATTGAGCTAGCTCCAAAAAATACTTTCATCTCACTTTTGTGTTCCTGTGGAATGCTTATTTATTCCTTACTACGAGCTGACCCGGCTAACTTCGTAACGCCTAACAGTATTTTTTTCATCAGATTTTCTAATTTTTTATTATCTATTCTGCTATTCGGTGTGGGTACAAATCCAACAAATTACAAACTATTAAAATCGGTCCAGCCGTTCTCGAGTTATAATTGTTGTAACAAACCCGACTTTTTGAAGTCGGTTGAAGTTTTAATTTTGAAGTCTACGCAAACAGAAGCTAATCTTTCTATTACTTTAGAAAGTCTACTTCTCAATGCTAATAAACTTATGCAAAATAGCTACTTATGCTCATTTCCATGGCAGAGCGGTTTACTTCCAAGCAACCGTATTCTTAAAGGTGATTTTCGCTTGTCATCTCTTAAGAAATATCGGTCTCATTACGTTTGTTGTATTTATCAAGTGTGTACACGCAAAGTAGGATTATGTGTTCGGAAGAGCTTATGAGTTCATAAAATATTTTCATTGCACAGTTTATTACCCGACCGAGTGGAAAGAGGCTAATGTTTCTAGCTTAGAAGTGTGTTACTATGTTTACACAGTGTGATTACTTTTAAAGAACAGGTACCCTAGAGCTGTACAACAAATTACTTATAGGTCAACAATATTGTGAATAAAAATACCCGTTAAATAAAATGCTTTCGAGTAGGTATACTTAATGGGTTCCAGTTTCAATCTCCGTCAATTATTGGCAATTTAGAAAACAAAGGTTTTTTAAAACAAACTTTTTTTTTAAATATATCCAGAAATACAAACAGTTAAAGGCATAATTGATTAACTTTTTGATATAGGTAGGTCTGTACCTACCGTCATTAAAAAGTTATTCAATGTAGTGCAATTCAGTGTAGAGCAATGTCTGTAATGTAACTTATAAAATACATTAACAATTTTGCTCTTATTAAAGTAGCAATGCTTAAATACCTAAGTCTCCACCTGTTTGCAAAGGCAACAACCAATTAAACTCATAAATAACTTGAATGCTACCAACATCTGAATACTAGTATTCAAACTTGTCATAATCAAGTAAGATTTAGCCTCGTAACACAAACTAATTGAGCTAGCGAATCAAAACACATTGAATGTTGTACTTTATGATTTGTACAAATCTGCATAAAGCCTCTTTAGTGTCTGTTCATAATTATTGGTGTCCAATCAAATATATTGACTGTGAATTTTGAAGATATGCTAATAGTAATTTATTTATTTTCCAGTACCGAAGATAATTCCGGCTGAAATATGAATAGAACAAATTATTCGGCTTTTGTGTTAATATTTTGGTTGAACTGAGGCCGAAGTAAAAAATATTATTTTCAGAAATAACTTTTATAGTCTATATATAGCCAAAACTGTCAAATTTATGCAATCGATTTCAAACTTAATTTTCAAGCAATAGAGCTTGGGGAAATTTGACAGTTTATTGTAACTTGATGCTTTGTCGACTGTACCAAAGTAGTGAAAGAGTACGGCCGTTTTCTGATTTGTCGGCACAGCAGCGGCGCGACATCAGCATGCTCGGTATACGCGGTACAGAAAGTATGGAATCTGTTCCGCGCCGCTCCCGCGCATACCGAGCCAATCAGGAACGCTCCACTAAAATATAGGAGCTCGGTAAGGTGTCTGTACCACATATACCGAGCATGCTGATGTCGCGCCGCTGCTGCGCTGACAAATCAGAAAACGGCCTAAGAAAAAAATGGGGCATGTGCCATTAGTGGTACATAGGTACACATACATTAATGGTATAGTTGTATTATTTCTTAAATGAAATTCGTTATGGCGTTGTCGCTTTTGATTGAAGCCACTTTACATGGCAATAATTGTGAATGGAAGCCGCATTAGTATTGAAATCACCAATCGTTATTTATTACATCCATCTCAATTCGTTAAGAATTTGTGCAATTGTGACATACTCAATTTAATTACGAACCTGTCAATGGAGTGATTACACTATTAATCGAAGTCTGCATAAAGCACTTAATACAGAGTGTTAGGCTAAACGAATACAATCTCAAAATCAAATTAAAAATGTGACAATACTTAAGTAATGAAAAACAAATTACCCTTATTCCCTAAAAATTAGCAATCAGCAATAATCGCGTAGTCATCGCCCGATTGATGGTTAGTGTCAAAATCTATGGGCAGCACTGACAGTAGATTGCTTTGTTTTTTGCTGTCAGTTTTAAAGCCAGATTTGGACCATTTTCGCTATCACATTGCTTTTACAAGATACGGAATCAGGGTATGTATCAGCTGTCCGTATCATACTACGAAAGTGTTTAGTTCGTAGTATGATACGAACTGCACGAAGCACTTGTATAAAACCTTTGACAATTTGTGAACTTTTAAAAACGGTCGTGTTTTACTCGGCTAGTTTGAGTTGGTCATATTTTGTCAAAGGACTGATACAAGGGGATGGGCATTTTAATTTGTTAGGTTTATACGTCCGAATAAACGAAACAATTTCGTAGTACATAAGCGTGAAGTAGGTAAAGCAACGAAAATCAGTTACACAATAATAAAATCGAAATCAGTTACACAATAGTAAATATTATGACGACCTCTGTAGCCGAGAGGCGAGCACGCCGGACTATATGACGTCGCCATCTCTGAGGTTCCGGGTTCGATCCCTGGTCGGGTCAATGTAGAAAACGAACTTTTCTATATTGTCTCGGGTCTAGGTGTTATGGTACCGTCGTTGTTTCTGATTTCTATAACACAAGTGATTTAGCTACTTACCTTAGGATCAGGGCCCGAACCATGAACTGTTAAAACAATCACAAATCTGTCAAACATTATCATTCCTGTCAAACTTTGTATATAATGACGTACCAAAATTGACAGATTTGACAGCTTTGAGATTGTTTTAAGAGTTCATGGTTACCCCGCTGAACAATGTTTGTGATGTTGTTCAATTTAAATTATTTATTATTATTATTTATGTGTAGTTGTAACTAAGAGTCTGTTTCACAATGTACGTATAAAGTTATGTAAAAGATAAAAATATGTAGATGATAAAAGTGCTTGAATTCATGTGTCATATAGCGCTATTTGACGGTCGTGAAACGCAAAAATCGTGTTTATTCTTCAGATAAGTAAAATATATCTTATTCTGAACTTATGCAGAACTTATCCGTACATTGTAAAAGCTTTAAATTTAAATAAATTTCGTTAAAAAAAAAGTCTATCTATCATAGTTAAATCTCAGATTTATATTTACTGTATCCACCTCGCTTACATTAAGGAATCATACTTTACAAACATCCTAGTCTAGCTCGAGACCGTTAGACTAGAATCCAGATAGTCCATCATAAATAGCTGTTCCTAGGCCGATGAGAAACGCAGCGCAGCCTCCATTCAAAGGCTATATAGCTAATGCTGAAATGTTTATGCTCGCATACGTATTTGCTATTGTTGTAATAAGGTCAGGTGTATACTTCCGACAATGTGAGAGTCTGGCTTCGAGTATGGGTGTGGTGGGCCACCCCTCGTAAATTTCATTAATTTGAATGATGTTAAGACTATGTTTTTTTTTTATTCTAGGGGCATCTTTTATGTACACCTAGACTTAAAGACAGACTCCTAATATTGTCGGTAGTGAATAAGGGTCTGGGTTTTACAAAAGTTAGTTTTTTACTAGTACGTCCAGCAGACTTGAAGACAGACTTCATCATTGTCGGAAGTGAATAAAGGTCTAGGTCAGTTTAGAAGAAATAGTTTTTAATTATCCTAAACCGGGAATCAAAACTTGTACCCTTTGCGTTTAAGGTAAATTTACACGCTACAAATCAATTCCTCATACGCAACACCATTTAATTCTATTACTTACACAAATTGAAAAAATATATGAACATTTATTTAAAATTTAGTAACATATCATTAGGTACCTATTATTTTTGATTGACAGTACGTAAGAGAGTTGAAAAAAAAATCTCGATTTTGATGTTGCTTACTTAGAAAAAGTTGTTGTATATGACCAGCTGATCACGTGGTTTTAAGGAGTGTCCTATTCTCTTGGACACCCTGTTTAGAGATCATTTTCAAATGAGAAAATTTGAATAGTTTGTTACGAGATTGCTACCATGTACCTTACCCGCAAGATCTTCAGTTACTCCGTGATCATGGTGCTTGCAACAGTGCCGAAATATCGGGAACTCAAAAATAAGGTACATGGTAGCAATCAGTTTTAAACAATATAGAGAAAATTTGACATTTTGTGGTAGGTCGACGAGCTGTTGTCCGTACTACACCTCAGTGTTAAAATAACGTCTTCGTTAGCTATCACATACAAATGACAGTTACAACAAGTCACTATCTTTTTACAAGACAACACATGAATGCTATCGCAAATTCGACAACGCGATAACATTTCGTAAATGGACAAATGGCTTATTGTTCACGTCTATTGTGAGGGACACAGACAACCTACGCTGGATCACACAGCATTTCTACTGCATATTGAGACGTGTAAAAGCGCTTTTAATAGCCAATGTGCAGAAATAAATTATTTTGATATTTTATTTGATTTTATAGACGCTCAACCTGCCTAGTGGTTTGCGGTATGGACTAAAAAGCCAAATGGTTGCAAGTTCGAATTCTGCAAAGGACAAATGTGAGTGTCATGAGCACAAAATATTTTACCTACCTAAGTAATAAGCGACTAATCAAATGGGGCTTTAAAGATTACCTAAGGTACCCGTGGTTACCGCCCAACCACGAACTCTTAAAACCATCTCAAATCTGTCAAACATTATTAAATCTGTCAAAATGTAATGACGTACCAAAATTGACAGATTTGAGATTGTTTTAAGAGTTCATGGTTACCCCGCTAGAGTACAGCGGTGCAATATTAAACTTTCTCAAAACAGCAAAAAATGAAAATAATCAAACACGGCGTTACTGTCTGTAATTTGTCATCTTCTCGCAGAAAAAGATTAACATCCCTGTCATATTTTATTATGGTATTTATAACAAATGATATTTTTTATGTTTGCCATCTGCCAGGACCCCCAGACGCGATCCCGATTCCAGTAAGTTTATTTATTTATTTAAGACTATACTAAATCAAAGTCGCCTATAGATTTAATAGATAAAATAAATATTAGGCAACGTCATAATACATTACTCCGGTCCTAAGGTAAGTAGCTTAAGCGCTTGTGATAAAAAAGCCGGCCAAGTGCGAGTCTGACTCGCGCACGAAGGGTTCCGTACCATTATCTATAAAAACTGCGAAAAAAATCAGACAGAAATACATCATCTGTAAAAAATTCAAGTGGCTAACTATTACGGTTCATTAGATACAGCCTGGTGACAGACGGACAGACAGACAGACAAACAGACAGACGGAGAGCGGAGCCTTATTAATAGGGTCCCGTTTTACCCTTTGGGCACGGAACCCTAAAAATATAAGCAACTACGGTCACTGTATCTGGGTGCTGTTACACCGTAGTAAGGCGTAACAGCACCCAGATCCGAAACAATATAAGAGAGTTCGTTCTCTCTATCAACCCAACCAGCAATCGAAACCGAATTTAACTCGAAACTGACACAACTGCCGCTATCCGATAGTGACAGATGAAGCCTGTTTGGTAGTCATCGTTACTGACAAGGTGATTATGGTGTCTATTGTACTAAGTTATCTATAGCTTGGAAACACTGACACGAATATTTTATGGCTTATAAATCGCAGAGACATTTTAATGCCGACATAAACCTAAAATAGGTGAATACGTGTGGTAAATCTTTGTTTTGTCTGACTGGTTGTTTTTGTGATTGCTGAAATGAAGATATAAATACAATAAATATAAATAAATATTGGCCAACATCACATTCATTGCTCTGATCCTAAGGTAAGTAGCGAAAGCACTTGTCTTATAGAAATCAGAAACAACGACGGTACCACAACACCCAGACCCGAGACAATATAGAAAAGTCAGTTTTCGACATTGACCCGACCGGGGATCGAACCCGGAACCTCAGAGATGGCGACGCCATACAGTCCGGCATGCTCGCCTCTCGGCAACGGAGGTCGTCAAAATAAATACAATTGTTAGATCTTGGTTTACCAGTTGCAACTTACCGATATGTGAATTTTATTGCATTACTTTACTAAGACTTGTAGAGCAACTTTAGTAGGTAGGTACCCTTTTATTTTATTGTCTTGCACACGATTTTTCCAGCGTAATTTAAATAATAAAAAGTTTTCCAATTTTATTACCAAGTTTTAAAGAAGATAATAATTTCATGAAAATTAACGACACATAGCGAAACAATATTATATTTTATATTATAAATCTATAATATTATTCACAAATATAAAGTTTGGTTTATCACCTTGTATGTAGATGAACTAGTCTATACCAGCAACTGTTACGACGAGACCAAAATGAAAATCTCAAAAAACCAAAACACTTCTCCGTACAAACTGATATCAGTTGGTCAACGGTTCGGTAAAGGAAGGTGCTTTTTTTACGGCTTCGATGTAGCTCCTTGTTAAATTTGCTTGTATGATTCCACCCTGTATAACTGACTATGTAGCACCACGTTCTTTGTATTAAGGCTAAATGCGTGCATGTAACGGGCTCATTGTATTAGCCCTGCAGTTCCGTTTGACGCGTTGAATCGATGCGCTACGGTTAGTACACGTAAATTAGTCATGACGATAAATGGCCAGAAAAAAATATTTAACGTAAATAAATGCTAAATATACCTAATGATCCGATTGACTCTTATGATACAACTATTGCCACTTGTTCAAACGAATATACCTGTCCTGTAGATCTATATTTTGACCGGAAATAAAACCCAATCACCATAGCACACACAGGTTCAATTCTAGCGAGAAATAGGTCACTTTGTAAATTTACTTTAGTGACAGGTGAATAGGTGACTAAAATAAAAGCCCTATCTGTGCTTATATTTAATTTAGCGAATTATATTACGAACTATTCAATAAACTGTATTGAACATCATTACATTCTATAGCTGTCAGTTTGCAAGTCATCATCAGAGACAGTTTAATAGCGTCCTAAGCTCTTCTGGTTGTGTGCAAGCATTCCAAAAAAAAATACGTTAATTCTGTTACTTACATGTTTTTATAGATTTTTTTCAAACTAATCACAATGCATGAGAGGTGCTCGTAGCTCAGTGGCGGCAGCGCTTTGGTATCGATTACTAAAGTTAAGCAACCAAAGCCGCGGTCGTGATTGGATGGGTGACCATTCAGAACATATTAGTGACATTTATCACGAGCATCTCCGTGCTTCGGAAGGCACGTTGAAAGTTGGTCCCAGCTAATATCGCTTGATATTGGTCGTGAAGCCTAGTCAGCTTTAAGGCGGCTCGATAACAACTGACAGTAAGGTTTAGTCACTGGCCTTACATCACCCCTCCATCAATCCATACTGGGCCCACGTGGTGGAGTATGGCCCGAAACCATCTCATAGTTGAGGTAAGGCCTGTGCCTTGCAGTGGGACATATATTGGGTGTTAAAAAAAGGCTTAACGAAACCGAATACCACATATTCTACGTATTATTACAATCATTTTTTTCTTTTACACTATACCTGGGAAATGACGGGTTACCGAGTTATTGACAGTCAAAGTTACAATTTTTTTTCAAAGATTTTTTACAAAATTGACTTCTGTTTGATAATACTAATTTTTTTTACAAAGAAACATGATCCGCTTACACACACAGGCATAGTCTATGGCGTGCGCGCTATACATTGCGGGTTAGGAATAGGTTATTTTTTTTGATACCCAAAAATAAAAGTAATTTCCCAGCAATTATTATTTTTGCATTCTACTTGGTTTTATGTATAGAATTCGTGGTTTAAGTTTTCGTTAAGCCTTTTTTTACATCCTGTATAGTCATAACTACTAGTTATAAACTTTCCGTTTTCGGTTCTCTTCGAGTCAAATCTCGGGTATCTAATCTAACTTTAAATAATTATCGTCTAGTTCCGCATATCAACCGTAACATATGCTTCAATGCATCCACGCCGCCTCTCACAATAGAGTCGTTGCTTTTACCGAGCTATTTATTTGTTTAACCTTTATATTCGACGGCATCCACAGATCTCTGGTTAACTATCGTTGAAATGTAACAAATATACTTTTACTTCTAGCACAGAGATAGTTATCCGCTTCAAGTAAAGGCGGTGGTAAAGGGATGATTTATATTATCGGACGGGGCACGGATTTGAAACGTTACATACATTTTGTATGAAGCAGTTTATATTACACAGAGCATGATCCGTGTCCCGTCCGGGCCCGGACACGGCCCGGTCTAATATCATCATCATCATCATTTCAGCCACTGGACGTCCACTAAACATAGGCCTCCCCAGTGACTTCTGTCATCGGGGGGTTTTTGCCATACTCGCCACGCTTGGCAGGCGGGTTGGCAAGCGTAGTTTTTTTATTAAATTGCACGCAGACGCTGCTCCCCGTCTCGTGCTACAGGATATAGTCGCCTCTTACGACGCGCCTCCTGTTGGCGGTGGGGAAGTGTATTCTTTACGGCCGTCCCCACACGGCACGGAAACGGTCTAATATAAGTCTAATAAATAATCCCTAAATTTTTTAATAATTAAGAATTAAGACTGTTAGGACCTGTTTCACAATGTATGGATAAAGTTATGTAAAAGATAAAAATATGTACGATAAAAGTGCTTGAATTAATGTGTCATATAGCGCTATTTAACGGTAATAAAACGCAAAAATCTTGTTTATCCTTCAGATAAGTTAAATATAGCTTATTCAAAACTTATGCAAAACTTATAACATAGTGAAACAGGTAAGTTTTCTTGAAATAGTGCGTTAAAGCCCTATTCTTATTAGATTCGTCGCTTAAACTCATAATTAAATGAGAGCAGTTTGAAGTTTAAAAAGTAAATTGGAGTATATCGAGGATTGGAAACCAGAAACACCCTTAATACCCGAGATTTGACTCGAAGAGAACCGAAAACGGAAAGTTTATAACTCATTTTATTCCGAACGGTTGCACGAGACTGCGATACAATATTTCCTATTGTGTCTCGTATTGCTTGACTGAGAGGTTAAATAATACAACCGGAATATACTGGGCATACTCTATATTATGTTTTATATAAGTATTACTTGATATTTTCCACTATTCACATTATTTTAGTCGTGTAGCATTTCACATTGTTCAACCACGAACCGCTCCTATTACAATGTATATTATTTGTCCGTTCGTGTTAATAACTCGTAACTTGGGAACAATGGTAACAACATGTTGTTGCTATGGACAAAATAGTGATTTATAGGTCCTATTATATAAAATATATTTTAGAAAACATCCAATAATAGTTAAAATTTTATAACTTAGTGGGTGCGATAAGTACAGTACGGATTAAACTAAAATAGTTGAGGTGAGAATATGCAACATGGGCAAACCTTATGTTTTTAAAAGCAGTATCATTTCAACCTCGTTTTATGTCATTTTTTTTGTAATTAGTTTGACGTTTATAAACAACTACTTAATGACGTAAAAAGATTTAAGTTCTAAAGCCATTTAGAAAACACTAAAAATGAATAAGTATATTTGTTTAAATAACTTGTATTAAAAAAAAAGACGACAATAAAATAAACTTAATACAAATTCGTGTCGAAAAAAAAGCTATCGAATAAAGCTATTAATTAGTAGATTGGTGTAGTAGTACGATAATTAGTGTTGAACACTAAGGTTCCCGAGTTCGATTCTCTATTCGGTAAAAAATCAGAAAAACGATCATTACTAAATAGGCTCGAGTCTGGGTGTCCTCGGAGACGCCCTGGTTAAAAATACATATTCTGGTGCCTGGGCCACACAAAGGCATAATATTTAATTTAAATCATTTGGTATTTTTCCTGGCGGCATATCTATTAATTATAATTATACTAATTAATCGTCTGAATTAGCTTAAAACCGCAGTATTTGGCGGTTTGGGAGACTTTTACCCTACAGTTGAACAGAGTTAAACGAATGATGATGGATGATGAATTATATACGAGTATAGCAGCAATTATTATGAATAAAAAACAAAAACAAGTGTCTAGACAATCATTCAGGAATTAATAACTAACTCTGCGCAATCATGAGTAACATTCATAATCCTTCCATAATTGAAAACGTAGCGTTCAGAACAAAATGTTGAGTACCTCACAAACAGCGAAGGTACGTTTAAAATGTAATATTTTACCAGCACGTGAGAATGGGCGGCAATAAAAAAAATGGCACCGTCCGCAATTCTATATTTACGCAGTAAATGCGATTTTTACGACCACCTTTGCTCCGCTACTGAGATGAGACTGCAGTGTGTGACAAGCGCAAGCGGTTTAAACCTGAATACCCTTTTTTAAATGAATAGTTAAAACATTTTATTTTACCACGGAATTTTAGACACCCTATTTGCACCTAATTTGGGGGAAGCTTACGTCCAGCAGTGGACTGCAATAGGATGAGATGATGAGGATGACGATGAATCGCACTAAGTATACTGTAATATTATTATGTCCCTTTTTAACCGACTTCAAAAAAGGAGGAGGTTCTCAATTCGTCTGAATGTTGTTTTTTTGTATAGAATGAAATAATATGCACCAAAAAGTAAGGGTGCTGATATTGAAGAAGAAACTTCAGTTATAAAACCAAAAAAATAAGGATGGTATCATAATACTTAATAGTAAAACTGATTTAAAGGACATACGAAAATGGTGGAAAAAATAATAGTTAACATCGCAACAATATTCTTGAGCCATGCTCACAAATTACACTTTGTAGTCAGCAGTAAGATTTGGAGTTCATTTAGGTATATAGGTATTTTTGGGTATAGATTAACACATTTTTAATTTAGTATCAAAATCGCTTTAGCTCACTCAAAGTACTGCAACCTTAATACAGCAGCATTGACATCACCGAGTGTTTGAAGGCTTTATTCGAGTACTGAAACTAAACCCGCTTCGGTTTACGACTATGCACAGCTTCTTTATATTATTACGTTTTGACTAAATGCAATGTCTATATCTAGCATATTTAATAGGTAACTCTAACTTCATTAGAAAAGTTTGTAACGGGATTGCTACCATGTACCTTATTTTTGAGTTCCCGATATTTCGGCACTGTTGCAAGCGCCATGATCACGGAGTAACTGAAGGGTAAAAAATATATGTATTTTTTAATATTTCCTACTAGCTAAGCTTAGATTGAATACCACCCAACGTCCTTTTACAAATTAAGAATGATCATGTTAAATTTTTAACATTATTTTAGAGTAGGTATTTTAAAGTTATCATATCTAAAATATTACTTAAATTTTGAGATTTCTTTAAGAAGAATAAGCTATAAAGAGGCTGTGAAAATGCGTATCGTAGCCATTTTTTTACTTCCATACAAACTCAAAAAAATCAGAGTTGATGTAAATAATTTCCATCACGAGTTGTCAAACCTTTTACCAAATAAAGTATTTCTATAATTACCTGTTAGTTGAACTTAAGCTTGTCCCGGGAATGCAAAAAGGCATTCGCTAAGGAGCGGGTTACACAAAGTACTCAATTAGCATATTCTGTTTCGATTCATTTAGTTGTCACGACACGAGGACGACACGATATCAGGTTGTTTTGGCCCTCAAATTTATAAGCACCAACTTTTTAGCACGTGAAAGTGTTTAAGGTGTAAAAAAGATAGGAGCTATATTTTCAGGTCATTAATAATTGCATAGATAACAGTTCAAACAAATATAAATACGTATAGAAGGTTGAAGGTATTTGTCATACATTATGCTGAAATTTTATAAAAAGGATCATATTATTATAACAGTACAGCAATCAGAAATAATATATTGACGAAGGACTTTTGTTTGTATGTGTATACCTATTTGTCTATTTTGTCATTATGTTGTACATTGATAAATAAAATAATAATGAACCTACTTTTCCCTTAGTTACTTTTTTAACCTAACCCTTGAACGGATGAAATATTATTTTCAAACGTCGCATAGTGTAAAAGCACTTTTCATCCACTTCTATCCGAAAGGACTCTAAAACGTCGCGAAACTCAACGTCCGGTGTAAACTTTCCCTGTCTGGTATAGGAAATCTTTTTTTTTTTTTGCAAGGGTCAACCATGACTGCACAGCCTTGGCTGACAACAGCAGGGCTACCAATTTCAGTTTTCCGCTATTAAACACATTAAAATATGTTTTTTCGTCAGTGATATTTATAGAGTTCAATGGGTTGATGTCTGCCTACTGTGATTATTTATAATTATTTGTAAATTTTTGTTTTTTAGCAATTCCATGCAAAGTTTAATTGAAGATAAATAACACTTGAAAAAAATCATCGACCTCAGGTGGGACTCGAACCCACGTCCCATCGCATACCGGGCGAGTGCTTTGACCACTAAGCTACCGAGGACGTCACGTGACAAGATGAAATTCCTCAAGTGTTTTTTCTCGCTGTCAAAGCCAGCGTATTCCGATCAATGTTAATGTTGTTTTTTTCAAGTGTTATTTATCTTCAATTATAATTATTTATTAAAAAATAACATTTAAATACACTTTTCTCTGAACAGTGAAGTCGGGTTAATAAGGTTTGATGATAACACTTTATAAAAAAAAAGTTATTTTTATAGAAAGGCTATCATACAGATTTCTAGCAAGCGTTAGACGCTATTATTGTTAATTATGGCATTTGAGTTTGCACATTCTTCATATGTAGAATGGAGATATTATCTAGGCAAATAATTTAAATAAAGAAAAATAAATTAGCTTAAATTTTGCATTTGATTAATTTTTGCAAACTTTTTGTTTATGGCACCCCTGAAAACAGCCTGGACAGTCGAATGCATTATGTTAATGTCACCCGAGTAGCTCTTTTTGTTGTACGTTTGTTGACGAAATAGAAATGCGCGGTTCCAACATGCCTGATATTTTAAATGTTCGAGGATTTTCTGCAAAAGAGTTATTTTATGGGAATATTTTGAAAGCAGATGTTGCATGCAATATTCCTATTTCTTTGCAGATAATTTTAATGTTTTGTAGGGAGCAAATTGATTCGAATAACCTCATCGCTACTAAAGTAATATAAAATTTGCTAATATTTTCAACTTGTAAGTCTAACTTATAGCATATTTGAAGTCTTCTTTAGATTATAAGTACCTACCTATTTTTAAATGATAAATACGATTTCGCCATTGTTCTTTTAAAGTCACAGAAAAGTTGTATCACCAGTTGTTACCATAGTTACGCATTGCTATAAATGATATTCTTTTATTTGAGGTAACACTTTGTATAAAGCCTTACTCCTTTAAAAACTAACAAAGTGAGTTTAAGTACATAAAACACCCTATAAGTCATTTTTAGATATCTTTTATAAAATTCTTCTCTCTCTGAACTAAACAGACATGCTAAAGTGTATTAAGTCAAACCAAAGCACTATCGGTCGTTGACACATAATAAATATATTTGGCTAATTAAGTCGCTTTATAAATACTCGGGTGTCGTCCCGATAAGATCAAACGAGCCGCTAGGACACTTGTACGAATTTATCAGAGCTGTCAAATTTGAAATAGATTACTTTTGAGCGTGAGTGTACTGGTGTATGTGAGAACGCGAGTCAAAAGAGCAACAAATAATTAAGTGAATACTTACAGATTAATATCGTTTAAAAATATTTCAGTAATACGTAGGTGTTACTATTATTGTTGCTTAAATTACTATTGTTCTTTTTCACGATGTACGGATGAAGTGCCAAATAGATATGTAACAGATAAACATATGTAGAGGGTAAAGATGCTTGAATTAATTTGTCATATAGCGCTATTTGTAGGTCGTGAAACGCATGAAATGTATTTATCCCAAAGATAAGGATAAGATCGAGTGGAGACCACGCCTAGGCAAACGTAGTGTAGGACGCCCCCCAGCTCGATGGACCGACGACCTTAGGAAGATGGCTGGCAGTGGATAGATGAAAAAAGAGGTAGATCGTGCTCTTTAGCGCTCTTTGGGGGAGGCCTACGTCCAGCAGTGGACTGCAATAGGCTGAGATGATGATGATGATAAAGATAAGGTAACAAATAGCCTATACAGAACTTATGCAGAACTTATCCGTACATTGTGGAACAGGCCTTAAATACATGTTTCAATGCTTAGGTTAATAGGTTTTAACCTTTTCTTTCTTACCTATTTCCTTACTTCCATTCTTTTGTTAGCATGTTTGTCATTATTTACCTGTAAACAAACAAAATAAACATTTAGTATAAATACATTAACTAACACCTAAAAAAATATGGTTTTATGTGTAGTAAGTTTTATTTTCTTATTTAGGATAAAATAAGAACAAAATCATAAATCACATATTTTTTACGAAAAAACACACAAAGTAGCAGACCTACTAATGTTTCTGACTAAGATTATAATTTACTACGAAAATGCCGTTTTGATTCTCGATTTTTGGTAAATACTTACAAGTATTAACCAAAAATCTAGAAATGCAATGTGGTTTACACTTATTATTTTGGCAAAAATTATTTAAAATTGTTTATAACTTTTTTAAGACCGATGATCTCTGTGATAATAATGTTCCGAGTACTGTAGGACTGTACACTCGACAGCAAACTTATTCAATTAAGAAACCTACCTACATTTTCTTACTAATACTAATTTAATAATCATGCAACAGCTGAACTTAATGCTATGTCAACTTTATGCCCGATAATTCGGAGGAAAAATAAAATTACAGTCAGTACAAAAATCGGAGCGGATCAACAAGCATTCAAACTTGTTTATGTTTTTTCAACATTTTTTTTTTCTCTGTACTGTGAAATATTTTTGTAGAAAAAACGATTTGAATAGCAATAAAAACCAGGGCCATAAGTCTGCTAATCTAAAAGTGGCATAATTGAATATCAATTGGACTCATTGTAATTATTTGACAAAATTAGTATTCTGCTACTAATAGGACTCTTAAGCCACTTCTAATGGCACTTTTAAATTAGCTTGGTGCCCTACTGTAAGCCACCGAAATTGCAGCTCGGTTGTCGGGAAAACATGTGTTATTACGTAAAAATTAAGAAGTACCATTTTTACTTGACTGTACAGCCCATGCTCGACAAGATCGCTAAAATCTAACGTACGATAAGTACCGCTTGTCACGATTTTTCCCGGTAAAAACGGTGGTTCTTCTCTTAGTAGAGAACATGTACGTACTATTGTTTATTCTATGGTAAATTTTGTAGTCTTGAACAGTCACATTGTACAGTACAGTACATTATATATTTTAACAAATCTTTGAATATCAAACAATTTCTCGACATACATACGAGACAGACATACTCGAATACAATAATATTCGTTATTTCAAACCGTCTTAATGGCATCACCCGATTAACATTCCAACACCCTTTATAAATTCAAACAATAATTTATTTATTACTTACAAAGTAAATCACAAGTATACATAATACGATTTCACTAATGGTTGATAAATCTATGTGGATAAAATGTTTCATATTGGTATTTCAGTTCTATTAATAAATTTCACTGAAATCGTAAAACTTGACATTAAAGGTGAGTATTCTATAACATTGAAATCGTTTCTATTATGGAATAAATTATAAAATGTTCTATTATTATTGTCCCCTTTTCTATTAAGTTTGTGGGCCGGTATAAATAACATGCGAGCTATTCGTCATACTCTCACGTCACGGGGTCAAAGTTGAGCTGTGTACTTAACTTGACCACTATTGTAACGTGCTTGGGGGACTATTTGCAAACCACTCGACTTCTTAGCGTTTGGTTGCATTTTCAGTCGCCTTGAACATGATCCTGGATTTTTATCTGCCGTGCATTTCACTTAAATGAGCAAATCATATTTGAATCATGACCCTTGTCTACAAATACCTTTTGAAATATAAATAAGTAGCTGTCCGTCGAGTGACGAGGGACGCAGTAAATAAATTAGCCAGATAAAAGTGGTTACTAAACTATTGTTACTTATACTGGCAATCTTTGACAAAGCGGAGCGATTAAATCCGCAAAGATAAACGACAATAGATGGAAAAGTAGGCAATAGACTGATTAGGATGGTTTTATTCATTTAAATTCTATTGCATATAGACTCTGTGGTGATAATGATGATGATATACAATTATCGTTGCATTTAATGCTAGTAATATCAAAAACTATGTCAGAATCCCATTTTACGCAGTCTAATTTTCAAGTGGAATATCATGTTCAATGCAGACAAAAAGTCAGGCTTACTGTAATAAATAGACTAGTTTTATCATTTAGGAATAAGTGTCTTAATATTAAACCTTAGCATTAAAAAGATACATAATGTAACGATAAGCAAATGTTGAATTACGAGTAAACTTTATAAACTGGTTCCATCTCGAAGTAGTAGAAAGTTTTCTACCGCTTCCAGAATAAGCCACGCAGACCACCGGTCCGTAGCGCATTTCACGCCAATATGACCACAGAGTAAACACTTCTGTTTATTAAATTGCTATAATAAACTCGCATACTTCTATTCCTCCGTCTACACGATCGAATTTAGATTTCATTTGTGAGAATGTGATATTATGTGAGTGGACGAAGGAATTTGAGAATCAGAACGTTTAAACTTTTCTGAACGTTTTAATATTAAACTTATTGTAATACAGAATAAATAAAAATAATTGTTAACTGACATTACATAGTCAGTGAATAAAATAAACGTACTTTATCAGTTATTACTCTCGTTTTTATAAGAAAATTAATATAACAAAAGATAGAAAATACGCTTTTATTAATATGAATGAGACTCATCAAAACCAAACCAATGAGCCATTAAGGAGTTCGATTATACAAAAGCTCAGATCATTATTTAATTCGACTAGGAAGGATTTAACTATTGTTACCATTAAACTGGCAAGCAGCATGTCGTCAGCCCTAAGCAACTCAAAATAATATTAAAGAGCTAATAAGCCACTGGCCACAGCCACCTGTAGCTGCTAGCGACAAGCTTACATTAAAAGTTGTAACTTGTAAGTTTACGTGTAAACTATAGTCATTTCATTTTAAGGTAAGAAAATTTATGTTTACATGACTTTTGGGCACGCCGCATACGGGTGGTGTCGGCCATTTGTGAGTCAGTATCTGCCACTTGGAACACAGTGTCTGCCATTTGTAAGTCAGTGTCTGCCACTCGTGAGTCAGTATTTGTCTCGTGAGTCAGTATTTATTATTTACCACTCGTGATTCAGTGTCGGCCACTCGTGAGTCAGTATCTTCTACTCGTAAGTCATTATCTGCCACTCGTGAGTCGGTATCTACCACTCGTGAGTCAGTATCTGTCACTCGTGAGCTAGTATCTGCCACTCGTAAGTCAGTATCTACTACTCGTGAGTCAATATCTGCCACTCATGAATCAGTATCTACTACTTGTGAGTTCGTATCTACTACTCGTGAGTCGGTATCTGCCACTCGTGATTTAGTATCTACTACTCGTGAGTCAGTATTTGCCACTCGTGAGTCGGTATCTACCACTCGTGAGTCAGTATCTACCACTCGTGAGACAGTATCTACCCCTCGTGAGGCAGTATCTACCACTCGTAAGACAGTATCTACCACTCGTGAGTCGGTATCTGCCACTCGTGAGTCAGTGTCTGCCACAGTTCCTGTCACAAACATGGCGACCATTGTCCTCTTTTCACAGCCTCTGCTTCGTTTGCTCGGTACTAAAGGTGGTTCATACGACAGCCACCCGCTGTAGTACTTATTGTCCCATTTTCGAGGAGCCTTAGTTGTTAACAACGCTTAGAATTGTAGAAGACAAATTACCCTGTAAACACGAGGTGTTGCGAAACAGTGTAAATTTCATATTCAACACATGAACACCGCGGTGAAACGCTGTAAAGGCCAAACCTCTTTCGTCCATTATCAAATGGAAACAACGCCGTAAGTTATGTGCATAGCAGTAGCGAGTTTAGAAAAAAAAACAGTTAGTTTTTTTAACAATGGGATAAGAGTTTTTGTGAGATTACATTGTGTTCTAGGACCACTGCATTTTTTTTCATAGCTCTTTTAAATTTTTTGTCTGCCTTTTGCATTGAAGAATAATTGTGAGGTTATTTTTAAAGTCTACAGTGCATAAATATCTATCAAAAACTAGTATACCTCCTTGGATATTGCAATTGAAGTTAAGTCCGTTTTTAAAAATATTGATATTTTATAGCAAAAAAAAAGTTTAATGATGTTACCCAATTTGAGAAAAAATAAAATGTGACAGAAATAAGCTCAACCCACTAGCCGATGTCAAGACTAACCTACCGACCTAAACCGACCTAAACCTAGTAGCAGTCAACATTGTTGCGATCAATATCGATATGGCCATCTATAAAATGGTTGTTTAAGGTGAATACTATCGATACTAAAACTATAATTTTCCAACACTACGACGAGATGTTTCCGCTGAAAGTGCGACCACACTTAGAAAGGCCGAAATACCAACATCATAGTTTCTGCAAATGCCGCGGCAATCGCGATGTGTTCATATTATTTACTACGCTGGGAGGTGCAGGCTATTGTTGTATTAGACAGATTCGGGATGTAGCACGCCAGTTCGTGATAAGGTACACAATTGGTTTATCAGTCAGCTGCGTGAATGGAATTGTTGTTAATGTCTACTTTATTGGAAGCAGCTTTTGCTTAAGACTTGATCTGAAAAGACCTCAGAGTCAAACTTGAAAGAAATGAATAATCAATCCATGGGAACACTACAACTGGGTACCTAGTAGTAGTAGAGCTGCACAAAACAACCAAGACACCTAAATCTATCGAAAAGTAATGCAAAATAACATTGAATTATTAAAAAAAAATAGCGACTCGGCCTTTCTGTTGCACTTGCATTAGGCCCTCTAGAGAAATATATTGGCATATTTGCTCTCGGGATCGGAGGGACATCTAAGTGAAATTACGTTTTTATAAATAAAATATCAGTTTAAGATTGTGTATTTAATTGATCTTAGTATCTAATAAAGAGTATAGTAATATGTATTTTCACCACAGTTGTAAACCGTCATTGCTACATGTAAATCAATGCAGAAGCTAGTAGAAAAGATATGGCATCTCACTAATTAAATGCATTATCCGCATGTGCACGTAATGATATACCAAAGAAATAAATCTGATAGACGAACACGGTGCAAGTCGTACTAACATTCAGAAAACTAGAAACATGTCGGAAATGCTACTTGACAGACCATCCGATAAGGTTGGGACGAACAAAAATGCATGTATCGATAAATCTATCGATGAGCAGATATTTAAATTAACATTAAAGCCAAACGGAACGTAGGACCGGGACAAGGAAAGGGCTGTACCGTATGATGCATCGATAATTGCTAGCACAGGTGCGTCCCTATGTAGCAAAATTTCACGGCACTGAAACATAAACGCCCAGAACTTGGGTGGTATTAATTTAAGAATTTCAATTTAATGGATAATGGAAATAATAAAATTATGAAATAAGCTATTCTTTCATGCTTTTTAATTAGCAAAGGATAAGATAAAACAAATACGGCAGGTTATTTTTTATGTATGGGGAAACGTCTTAAAAACCCTAGGGCATAGAGGTTAATGTAAAATATTATTTTTTATAGAAAATTAATATGGCATTATTTGACTACTGGAAAAAAACAGCTACCATGGGTTATACATAGTGAATATTTATAAATTTTCTAAATCCAAGTTTTCAATAGTTCTGAGACGTACTGTAACCAACGTGCTACGAAAGACACAACTTCGCGTTGCGGTTTCCAAGTATTTTTATTAACCCGCAATCGCTCTAAACGCCTCTGCAGTTGAAACCAGCCACCAATCATAACGCGAACGTGATTTCAAAGCACCCAGACGTTTCCAAACCAAGCCAACGTTTGTGAAATTGTTAAAGAGGTCTATCTATTTGTGAACATCTACAATATTTCACTGGAAGATTTATTTAATGGCAATACAAAAGCAGAGAATGTTAGCGAAATTACAAGGTGACGTGTACAAGAATGGCATACAGGTTTAACCTAAATGTAATTTACTATCATACAAGTTGTGACCTCTGATTTAACTATTTTAAATGTCGATTTAATTGTTATTAATATAGCGACAGAACTAAAGGGTACACAGAAAATGGCTTTTCAAAGTGTTCAATAAAAAGACAGTTTGTTCACATACCTTTTTTTACCAGAACGTTCTGTTAAATTTTTAGAATAAAAAAACTGGCTATCCAATAGGTACGTTGGACTTAATGCTATGGAACCAAGAAGTAACATCGATTCAATAGAAAAACACACTTAAGACATAATTCCTATTCCTATAACAAATAAATGCTTGTTACAGAGTACGAACCACCAGCTTGAGTGATAATAAACCACAAATGACTGGTAAGCCTTGTACGAGGAGGCGACAACATGGGCCCTGCTTATCTAAGTTAGGGATGACACATGTAATACTTTGCAGAAGGTTAAGAAAGTTATTACTAACATATATATTTTTTAATTTAACTTTTTTGATATTTTTAACTTAACTTCACATACATCATTTATAAACTAATACTAATTAACATTTTGGTAATTGTATTATTATTTGTTTTTATCTAAAAATGTAGGATTATGGCTTGGCAATTTGTTGGGATATCCAGAATATACTTGGAATATATTTGTAAACTTGGAACATCCATAATTTACTGGAGCGAACTTCTTACAAGCAGCCATAGTTACATGCTAACAAGAACAGTTGTTTAAGACAAACATGTATTTCATAGGTTATATTATTTTACTGTCTATCCATTTATTTGTAACTCTTTTTAGCAATAATATTTCTCAATTGTAAACAGATTAAAATAACAAAAAATCAAGGGATGTTTATTATTTTTTAAATACGCATTTATTTATATCTACCTTTTAAACAATATTTGCACAAAATTATATTTCCTATTTTGGCGTCATAAATATATATTTTGTTTCACTAAATTAAAAAAAAAATACTGGACTTCGGTATAGACAGCAGATTGATTGCAAGAAATGAAAGGCTCTGGAACTGACAAGCTCATAACTCTAACGTAGATACAAGACTTGTATCTACGTTAGAGTTATCTAGTATAAGTAAAACATCCGTAAAAGTGTAAATAGAGAACCACGCCTTTGATCCCTCTTACGATTGCAATTGCGCTCCTAGTATTCGTTTCAATGATCTGTCTGGTCTATCCCTGCTACATTTCGTCTCCGTGTGGGCCGCTGTACCGTTAAGGATATTCTCTTAATCTTTAATCGTACTGCGGACAACGGGTTGAGTAATGTACCCGCGAATGTCACGGCTTGTTATGATGTTTGTGTTGTGTAATGCTAGGAATTATAAGCCAATCCCATTGATATCTACCACTTTGTAAGCGTTCTTTATGGGGTGCTTGATGGCAGATACATTACGTGGATGATGTGCTTACGACAACCGTTGTGTCTGTTTGTGAATATAGTTATCAGTAACGCCTCTAGGTGTTTACTTAGCTTGTTCAACCCTGTCATCGGTAGACGTAAGATCATTTTAAATAAATTACAATACGTTTCGGAATTACCTTAAAAACCAAAGTATGGGTTCTTAAGTGAATTTGTTCAGATTTACAATTTATCGAAGCCAGTAATTTGAAAATATTTTGCAAAGATTCTTTAATTACCATTTACTATTTAAGTACGATTTTAAACTCAAAATTATTTAAGCTTCTAGCTGCAGTTGTAGCTAGCCATGTTATCAAATATTGGAAGATTTAATTGACAACGAACTGAAACTATTAACGGGTGTATAGTCACACAAAAATAGTTTCAGTTCGTTACAAAAAAAATGGTTTAACATCGCCGAGCAGATCTAGTAATGGATCCAGGAAGTAGAAAATCACATGACACTCTTTGGTGGCTTATAGTAAAAAAGAGTTTCAGCTTATTTAATTCGTTTTAACAAACGAAATACATTACGTAAGAGTGTTTATTAATGTTTTGATTAAAAAATATATTATTATACTAAGTCCTAAGGTTTTGAGCCTTTAAATAAAACTAAGTTGCATTTCCTACACAATCGCTGCACTAAATAAACTACTAAATCAGGGTCCTACTTATTGTTCGCGTTCGTGCACTTAATTAGCCATACTATGTGCACTTACTCAGGAACTAGTCAATTTAAACCTGGCTATAAATATCCTATACTATCGAAACTGTTAAGATGGTACGAATTTATTATCAGAATTAACCGGCGGTAGATCACAAAGAAATAAATGACTTTCTAAACGATACATTGCCCTGCAACTTCCGCAAATGAAGCGGGATTGTGACGTCGTAAAACAGGGTTCAAACCCGAAGCATATGATCGATCATGGACCCATAGCGTCAAACTGTCGGACACCTCCATTTTATGTCTAAAATGATGCTACAATATTCTCAACCTTCTCACTCGGGATTATGAACATAATAAATAGATAATAGACCCAGCCAGCAGTAAAAGTAAAATTGCTGATGGGAGATTGACGGCACGCACCGTTAGAAGAGGTCGGACGGGGGGCACCGCACTCGCTGAAAGTGAGATTATCGATATACGCACATCACTATAGACTGCGTTCTTTCAAAAATGGAATGCGGTTTTAAAATTGGAAAACGTGTTCGTTTCAAGATTTTAAAGTAAAATTGTTGTTTTTATTTTAGAGTTGAGAAAGAGGACTGTTGTATTTGTAATATTGTTATTTTAAGAAAAAAAATGGTATTCAAAGATGTTAGTAGATTTCACACTATACTAGTAAGTTAGTTTTTGTAAAGTTTTTGTCTTTGTCATCCAAACGTACCAAAGCACTATCACCATACGCTTGCCTTAAACTCAAACTAATCGTTTGACTGGCAGACTACAGAAATTACAGTATTTTTTCTTAATCGATCACCTTTATTGCTGAGTTTTTAAGGCTGTTTTTCGGATGGTTTGGTTTCGATTTAAAGTTTGTTGAATATACATTCGATACCGATCTGCGGTGAGCGAAGAGCTTATTGAATAGCCGTGAATTGTTGCCGAGTCATGCACAATTGGCTGGCTTTATATTGACACGGCGGGATAGCTGGCGTGGTGATGTGAAAGGAATGTCGATGAAACAATGCGACGTCAAACTATGCAATAGGGAATCCTTATTTTATATGGTATTTTTTGCTTATGCAAACCAAACAAGATAATTCTGCTACTTAATACTATTTACTAATGACGAATAATAAAGTTACAAGATAAGAATGTTAGCTGTAGCTCTCGATGTAGCTTGAAAATACTAAGCACCAATTTGGCGTAGTTTTTTTTTCAACTATAAAATAGAAATATCTTGGCTGGCTAATGCATGATTTTTTCGACAGTTTTGACTTCATCGATATGGTTTTAAACATCACTAAAGAACGTAAGGTTTGTGGTGATGACCTCAATGGGCTAGAATGGCTTGGTACAGTTCACGTCATTTCACTAACTTGTAACAGATTCTGTTTAGATCTGTATCATCTTTGCAAATGTGAAAGTATTTGCATCGTGATAACTTATGGTATGTATTGTAGGTCACCAAGAAAAGCAAAAGAAACAAAACTCGGAGTATTTTTAACAAACTTAAAGATGCATATCAATATAAAAAAATGTAAAAAGGCGAGCAGTGTTCTAACAGCAGAAGTACCTTTATCAGTATGTCTCAAAGGCTCGTGCCTAAATACTAAATAAGTCATCTAAGTAATACAGCTAGTATTGTTATGATGAACGGAAAGTTAAATAATGTTACAAACTTTAACTGATACCTAAGGCAAAACAGCTATTTAGTCTAGATATCCTGGTTGAAAATTAAAAAAACGATTTAAAGATTTCTATGATAATATTTGTATGTCTTTCAAATTTTCAATCTTTGTCTTTAAAATGGTGTTAAAATCATATAGAACCATGCACACTTTAGTTTATTTTTTTCCACAAGCCATTGAACTGGTGGCGAATAATATCAAAGAAGAGACGTCTTTTTAATTTCCGACGCCAAAAACCTTTTTTGCATCGCAAATGAAATCACCATCGGAATGAATTTCAATTATTGCAGAGCAGTGGTCGACAAGACAATCAAATCTGCTCGCCACTTCCTTAGACGCGTCGCAGGCGCAGCTTGATATCAATAGTGATGTACCAGTGACATGGCTGGATTTTAGACTCGAGGTTTTTTTTTATTAATGTCACATAATTTTGACGTGTATTAAAGCATAGTAAATATCTCATGTAGTTTTAAACTTGAGGCGTTACTGAATTGATTAAATATACTTACAGTAGTATCTTGAATACAATAACTAATTGAAGGCAGTTATTTTTAAGGGCAAAGTATAATCTATATCTGAAATATCGCTATAAGCTTAGTAATGCTAGGTAATCAATAGCAATTAACATATAGAAATAAAAAACCAAGCTTTTATTTTCTAATACTGCATGAAGAAAAAAGACGTAGGTACCATGATCGTTCAGCAATCTTGGTGCGTGAGTAAGAAATCTTACCTTTGGTGAGAACCTTCATTGGTCAAAATGACAGTGATTATTCGATTTAATACATTAGCAACTCGCCAGTCGGCACCTCACTACAAGTGACGCCCTATTCTTTTCCAACACCCAATAGATTGTCTTTAGTAAAAAGCATGACGAAGTCGTTCTTAATGTCATGTTTTGTCGGTGAAAGTCAAATAATAACGGTAACAAAAGAAGCATTCGAGCCAGAGGTGAGGTATTATCTTGAGAACTTTTCAATTATCTCGCCACTCATTGTTTTTTAGTGGACCACTTTTTAAAGCTCGTATTGCTTGGAGCCACTAAAAGATTTCTGACTGACATTTGGATAAAAATTAGACGCAAATCAGGAGGAAAAAGAAATAAAACCCTGTTCCTGTCTTAAATAAAAATGAAAAAGAGTATCAAATGTTGAATAAAAGAAATTGTCACTTAACAAAATGGTATCACTTTAATCTCAGCAGGATTAAGATCACAAATGTCAAAATAATAACATATAAAATCCAAAATGCACAAATATAACCCATACTCCAAAGGAACGCCGGCGGTTTAACTTAAATATAATGACTGCGATGTTATGTGTCGTAATACATTAATAATAGTTTTATACATACCCAAAATGACCCATAATCACATGGGATAGAAAATTGTTTTCAAAATGATGCCGATCAAAAAAAATTGATGGCGAATCGCATTATGGAGGACTGATGAGACGAAAAAATGGCGCGAAACTAAATTTGGTCGGTAAGCGAGACCTGCGTTAATATTTTGTGAGTTTCTTTGATTAGCTTCTGACTGAGTTGAGTCAATGAACTTGGATCACATTATAATCGCAATGAGACACGAGTAAATGAGTCCAAGTGTGAATGCTTCTCATGCGTAAAAAAATCTAATTTCAATTTACAAATGTTTACTACTAATAATTATTCCACAAATGTTTCCATAGCATTATTATGTTTATAAAGGCATTAATTCTCTTGTGCGATTAAGATACCTTAATCTGGACGTATTATCTAAACATTGTATTAAAGCGAAAACGAACCCGTTTAATTCGTACTTACCAAGGCCGATGGCGTAAAGGGCGCATAGTTGGCAGAACACCAAAGTATTTGAATTCCAAATATTACGATGGATGCCAGCCAGATTTTGGCATCGACATTTACATGACTGTACTGTACAAAAAACTAAATGTGTTTGCATTATTTTGCTACGGATATCACCTGACAATCACTTATGATTAAGTGATGATAAGATACAAGTTTAAACACATTTACTCATTATAGTTCAATTAGTTGTTTTTTTATGTTTTATCATATCAGCCTGTTGCAGTCCACTGCTGGACATAGGCCTCCCCCAAGGAGCGCCACAGCGCACGATCTCCCGCCCTTTGCATCCAGTCGCTGCCAGCTGCCTTCTTCAGGTCATCGGTCCATCTAGCCAGGGGTGTCCTACACTACGTACTACTACTACTTTTTATGTTTAACATTACAGTAAATTAAAAAGGTTTATTTAAGTTTTTTTTTCTTTTTTCTAGTAGCAACAATACAACACAGGTTTCTATGGTGCGATTTCACTGGTATCAAATAAAAAAGTAAGTTTGTTTTTAATAAACATTTATGTATTTTGATTCAAACCTTCACATTGCGGTCATATCGTTGGCAAATTGATTAACTTAGCGTGGCACCTCCAAAAAGGTTAAGTTCATGATTCTGGTAAGCCAAGATTAATTGTTTCGATCCCACCCGTGCCCGTTCTGACGGCCTCTACCGGGCGGTCGAACGGTTCATCGATATCGATAACTCGCTGTTCACGTCATTATTTTATCAATTGGATGTGACAAGTGCGTGTAATTGGGGATGAGATAAGATCGATTGATTTTATCTACTTTGTCGATAGGTTTTTTTAATATTAATAAATCAGTTCAGAAATATTCAAAATAAACGTAACGTTAAATAAACGTTTCAATAAACTTCTTGTGCCACTGCAAGCTGCTTATTACATTAATTGAGTAATTTAACAAAATATACTTAAAAAGTCGATAAAAGTATCGATGAAGTTATATAGTCGCGGTACTAGCCCGCTTGATAAATTAATGTCCGAAAATTGCATGTCAAAAGGTAACTGGCTGTCCAGCTCGCTTTTACATTTTAATACGTTCGTCAATGTTCCTCAACGAGGGAAGCCGTTTAGCCCATCACCCGTCGGCCATTTTGGGAAAAGAAATTGTATCAGCTTTTTTACAACTTCAGTTTAGGCTTCGATTAGTACCTAGAGAGTCAATTTGACAAACTTAACACTGGCATAAAATTATAATTTTATACAAAAAAATGTAAGTACCTATCTTTTTTTATGCAATATTTTTCACTGGCCAGTTATTTTCTTTGATAGGTATTTTTTTAAAGTTCCAGAATAATGATTGTAGGAAGGATGAAAGATATTTTTAATCAATTCATATCTCGGTTGTAATCTAAAGTTAATATTAAGAAGGGTGTATTTTAGTTTCTTTCCGAGAATGATTCAGTTGAGGAAGCAACAGCAATTTACTCCCGCCCTCTAGAACTTAATACTTTTTGACGCGTATGCGCGCACCCGGCCCGGCGATACTTAATTAAAAACGGTATTCGAAATTCGAAAATGCGTTCTGCGCGCGCTTTATTTGTACACGCTAATTTTGAACAACGATCTTGGAAAGACAAAAAAGAGGCAACTTTGTTGGATTGCAAACGCATTGGTGGCTCCGAACATTCGTCATTGAAGTGATGCGCAGTCAATTGTTAAATTATTTTACGAATACTGTTATTCGAAATTTACTTCTCACACAAGGCTTTTCTGGCACGATGAAAGGTGGAGTAAACGGGTTCTCGAGTGGAGACCACGCCTAGGCAAACGTAGTGTAAAACGCCCTCCAGCTCTATGGACCGACGACCTTAGGAAGATGGCTGGCAGTGAATGGATGAAAAAAGCTGGAAATCGTGTTCTTTGGCGCTCTTTGGTCAGGCCTACGTCCAGCGGTGGACTGCAATAGGCTGAGATGATGATGATGATGATGACAAGGCTTTTATAAAAAAAAAGTTGTGACAACTTTTAAATGCTTTCCCACAAGCAAAGGAATTGATTCTATTCTGCATTTAAAATAAGTATCGTTTGTAATATCATCACGACTACAACAGTTAAATCTCCATTTCCACGTTGCACTTCGCCCGATAGTGAATCTTGCATACATTTGGCGCCAAACTTGAGTTATCTAACGAATATTGTTTTTTTGTCGACTCCCGCGCAGGCGTATTTGTTCGTCGTCACGATTTAGACTTTGTATGCTAATGTTTGTAAAACGGACAGTGTTCACTTGCTTTCATACCCCGTGGGACGGAGGTGTCAACAAAACTTTTTAAAGGGTACGCCTAAGTTTATCTTTATCCTGATTTACGTAAAAAACTTCTAAAATTAACATTTACCGTCACATAACGTTGTTAGTGGTTAATATTATTAATTAAGGGAAAAAGCTTAAAAAAAACTTTTTATTAGCCTAAATATTTTTTGCTAAGCATGTGTCATATTCTCTGGCTATGGGCGGTGCCTTAGGTATTTATCTGTTGTAAAAATTGGGCTGTTTACATTTATCCTTTATTCTATTAAAAAAAAACACTTCAAATAAAAAGAAAAACAAAGAAATAGGACAAATGAGGAAGACATTAATGTCATTTAACTGATTTTAAAAAAAACCCTTGTTTTGTCTCAAAAATGTAACTCACTCTATATTTTCAAAACCCCTTAAATTTTCCGTCCACATTGTATTCCCATTTTCTCATAGCCCCAACTCAAGTTAAGCTGCAAGCTATAAATACATCTGCTTAATTAGCTGGATGTTAGCATGTTCGTTTATTGGGTCACCGTATCTTCTACCTCCTAATTGTATTCCATTACGCTGTATCACTCGCTTCCATCGAGGGACTGGCCTTAGCGTCTGTTCGAGATGAGCTAAAATGTTTGGGACGTAATTACTTAAAATGAAAGCGTAAATAACTGATATACTAATAAGCTTCATGAATTATTATTTTTAGAAAAATGTTACAATTAATTAAATGACATGTCTAGAAAATATAAATTCCTTAATCTTTGATTATCTGTCAAGAAAAAATAAAAATATTTAAAATAAATATTTTCCCGTGCGTTAGTCCAGCAAAAATTTAAATTCCACGGCCGATTTGTACGACTTTTTTTTTTTCGTTGTGCTCGTAACTTTTAGGACTATGTTTTCCGGAAAGTTTTTTTTTTTTGCAAAACCGGTATTATATTCGGAGAGTGTGCTCATGAGCTGCATGAGCTCATACCACCGTCACCTTTCTTCCATCGGACATCCAGACGCACGGCCGGCCACCATCCGTTCTTAGTTGATATACCCATAATCCGCACTAAGCGCTTCTCATCATCTTTTATAATGCGCACAGCTAAAGAGTGGAATTCCCTGCCTGCGTCTGTATTTCCGAGTGCATATAACCTGACTCTCTTTAAGTCCAGAGTGAATAGGCATCTTCTGGGCAAGCTCGCTCCATGTTAGATCCCATCTATGATCTAGAGCAAGATCGGGGTCAAGAGCAAGCCCATGTCAAATAATATATATATATATATATATATATATATATATATATATATATATATATATATATATATATATATATATATTGCCACTACATTTGTTTGTCAGCTGACTGTCAAACGCAAAACCAAAGACAACGCTTCCCAAGTCTTATGGCCAAGGCAGCTAGTTTTTATATTTATGATCGAGTTGTTAGGTATGATAACAGTTAATATCACAGTAACTTTACCATAAACGATTAGCAATACCTTTAATACAATTCTCATTTATTATATTTAGGATTGCTAAACCAGACGTGTTTCCGTATTCACATCGTACCTTTTACATAATAAGTTAGGATTACATAACTCGCTATTTATTGGCGTGGCAGGATAATCTGAATATAACTCACTTAGGTCACAATAGGAGAACAGGCAGTAGGTTTATCCTCGCCCGCTCTTCTCACATCACAAATAATTATGCAAGATGTAACGTTGCACGATACTGAAAGAATAGAACTCCCCAGATGGTTGACTTTTTTTTGTGAAATAACATCGTTTGCCTACCAACTCAAAGTAAAATCGAGAAAAATTGCTGCCGTTACATTTCGTTAGGTTGGGGCAAATCTCCTGGCAAAAATGCATTTTCTGGTGCCTCGTACATTTTATTGTGGTTTAATTTATTGGCTTTAAATGGTCGCATAAGATCGCGTTACAACAAAACTTCTGTTGTATCTCGTTTTGCACTACACAATAGCCAATTCAAATATCAGAGTCCTTCAAATTTAACCTAGTCAGGTTTCACAATCTTAATTAAATCTATGGCTAGACTTAATTCTGTTGATTTTACGTATTACTGGATATGAGTGAGTAGGTATTTGTGTTTCAGAATCTTCAGTAAATTAATTTAAGCATGAAATTGATCAATAAAAAAAGAACGAACCTACTTATATATATCTTTATTGTGGCGGTAAATGTAAGGACTATTATTAATGCTCCGTAACCACCTGTTACTATATGAGATAATTATTACGAAATTATATGAGCAAGAGTTGTTAATAGATTCCAATCGACAGGAATGACCTTTTGTAATACCTAGTTTATTTTCACGCTTAGATTTATAGTAGTTTATTTCAAGTAGGTACTATTACAATATAGATCTACGAAAGAGTATTACACTAAAATTTAAAAAATACTTTGAGAATTGTTTAACAAACAAAAGTGTTTGTTTAGGTAAAAATGACAACCTAAGCCCAAGAGCGGGTAGATGTAACTTGCTCTTTTACGAACCGTCGTCTAGTAGCTATACTAAACCTACAATGCAATTAAACATGACATAAACTGATATTTATTGACAGTGACAGTCACTGACGTCATCAGCTTAACTTTTGACGATTCCAATTAAAATTAAAAAACTGAAACACTTACCTACATATGAACTACATACGTTACTTTCTTTACAAAAATGAACAATAGTTTGTAGTAAATTTTTAATATATTTTAGGATTGCATTGCTTAATCTGAATATCTAACAAATTTCTCAAGTAACTTTCACGTGTAGTTGCAGGTAATAAGAAGTTTATTTACTATTCCATTTGCAGCTCCACATTTTCTCTCAGCGCAGATCTGGCGAAGGCATACATTCCTCCAGCCTTATCGGAAACTTTTTCGAGCCGATCGTGAACAGCACTAATCTAACACGCTTGGATAGACACGATTCTAATCGGGCGCGTATTCGATGTATCGATAAGTCGGACTCGATTGCGAGATATCGATACGAACACCTATCGAGATGCGTGTTAGATGGATCGTAAATGAGGCGGTGCGATTAGAATAATTTGAAAATAGAGCTGTAACTTTACGTAACACCTTAGTTTGATCCTTTGATCAAAATATCGATTGATCAGAAAATGTTATTGATGTTTGAGGATGTTCGAGGTCTGCAAGTAATTAGTCTCTTCCTGCTTGAGAAATGGGAGTGGCAGGAGAGGGATGCCAAACGTCTACCAGCAATTTCATATTATACGTCTGTACAAAGTTATTTTTTTCCGTGATAAATAGAATAATAGTTGTCTCAAAGGATCTAACAAAATTGACTGATTTAAGATAAAAAAACACTCCTTATATGTTAGAGACAGAGAGAGAGAGAGAGAGAGAGAGAGAGAGAGAGAGAGAGAGATTTTATTATACACACACAAACGCAACAAAACAAAAACAATGTTACAAATTTCTTTATCAAGTAGACGGAATCCTTGTTATAACTTTTTAATAAGTAATTAAATAACATTAAAAATGTCCGGATAAATAATCTTTGAGAACAAATCAAGGGTGATACCGTTTAAAGGGGCTTTGTATAATATGTAGATATTATATGAATGTATTTTAAAAATTGTAGTAGTATATTATAGGGTTACATTGCAAAGTACTGAAAATTTAAAAAATAAGATCTAGATATGCTTAAGGTATTTGTTATCAATTTGAACCTTTGATATGCGCTCCTACTGTTAGAAATGTACCTTACATCGAAAGGGCTAAGGTTTGTTTTCACGCGTTATTGTGACTATTATTGCATTGAACTTTGCAGTTCTAGATAGTGCGTGCATATTTTTTATAAATGAGACAAATTATCCACGCGTACCATCTTTGAACAGCGGATAGTAATAAAAAAAAAGTTTATTTTTTTAATCGTTTATATCTTAGATCGATTTAGTTACTGGTTCTGAGTAGTTCCTGAAAATTTGGCACTACTTTGCAATGTAACCCTGTATAACAAGTAGTAGCATATAGGGAATTGCTTCATACATACTTCAAGCATATACCTCGCCGTTCTCTTTACTATTGCTTTTTAATTGTCCAACGCGACGTTAGTTATTGAGCCAGTGATATTTAGGATTGCAGTAATTGGCATTACGACAGTTCACACCTTCGCTCGGACGGCTATACCTCTTCTTAGGTAACAGGCAAAGGCATATTGTATGTACGGCTTTGAGGTGGTAAATGGCAAGTGAGATATGATGGTGGTAAAATATTTCGAAGTCGAGTATACGTTAACAAATTTAAGACTATCAATGAACGATATACCACATAAACATAATATACAAAAGCAAAATTGTATTTTCTTTAATTTGCTAATGTTTAAATGTCAATACTAGCATATTTTTTTAGGGTTCCGTACCCAAAGGGTAAAACGAGACCCTATTACTAAGACTCCTCTGTCCGTCTGTTTGTCTGTTTGTATGACCGTCTGTCACCAGGCTGTATCTCATGAACCGTGTTAGTCTCATAAAACAAACATGTTTTTTTGCCGTTTTTATAGATAATTGTACGGAACCCTTCGTGCGCGAGTCCGACTCGCACTTGGCCGGTTTTACTAGTCTAGCTTTCACGATTTCAGCAGTTTGTATGGGTTATTTTTTAACAGTATAGGCTTTATTGACGACCTCCGTGGCCGAGAGGCGAGCATGCCGGACTTTAAATGGCGCCGCTATCTCTGATATTCCGGGTTCGATCCCCGGTCGGGTCAATGTAGAAAACACACTTTTCTATATTGGCTCGGGTCTGGGTGTCGTGGTACCATCGTTGTTTCTGATTTCTATAACACAAGTGCTATAGCTACTTACCTTAGAATCAGAGCAATGTATGTGATGTTGTCCAATATTTATTATTATTATTATTAAATTATTAATTGCCTGGTTTTAAATTTAAAACAACTATTTCCTAGTTAGAAACCAAAGCAAATGGTTTTCCATTCACCGCATATTTATTTCAATGATAAAATTACTTTACACGAAGCCTTTCCAACTTATCTTCTGTTAACCCTTGCACCACCTAAGTCAATTTATTGACTTGTACCTTATGTAACAGAGTTCTTATCTCAACGTCGGCCATCACAGTCTGTTTTATCGATGAGACTAGTGAACTAGTCTCAAACGAACTAGTAGTTTACAACTACTTGCGTAACGCTTTAGAATTATAACAATTTATGCTTGTAACTTAATGTTATACACTTAAGTGTAACGTTGTGCCTTGCCAATAGGGATTAGAAAGATCAGCACACTTAGAAATTGTGAAAATATATTAGAAAAGTAGGTAAATGCAAGTGCGCGTGTGAAAATTGTATTTTCAATCATATTTTTGATAATATTAAGCTATCTTTCTTTACATATTGAGCACCATTAGGGTGTCTGGACTATCTGTCTTTCTATCGATTATATAAGTATTTAATAATATTTATTTTACCTTTATATTCTTATTTAAGTTCATATAAGTCAACATATCTGCAGATTTTGGACCTTCCTTTCCCGAATCTAATAGTACCTCCTTTTTTTTTTAATTTTCTCACTGTTACTTACCTCTAAGGGAGAATTACACTCACACACAATTTCTTATAAGTATTATATTTATTGACATCTACTACCTACTTGGTCACCGAGCCAACATAAAATGTTATTCTTTTGTCTTTTATGTAAACGTTATTCGTAATGTAGTGTAAACATGTGTCACTAAAAATTAAAGTAAAAGTAAAATATGTAATTAACATAGCTGCAAACAAGTACTATTTATTGTAAATACATATAGAAGAGCAGTCTCATCCTAACACAAGTTTAAAAAAACTTAAAGGGATGAGACTCACACCTTTGTATTGTTACTTGTTCTATGAATAAATAATTTTGAATTTTGTATTTTTTGAATTTTTTTGAATCTGTCGTATCCATTTTCTTGACAGTTAAAGGGTTTATGAGGTCAGCAGCTTGTTCGAATTATTTTTATGCCTAAAATAATGATACATCAACGATGCGGTTTTGTATTATAATCAAGTTTAGTTAATATATTTTAATATCTTTCAGTGTGCGGTCATTGTTTCTTTTTGTTTTTGGAAATAAGATATTAACATTTTAGTTGCTGTAACTAAAAGTAAAATACTTCAGCTGTATAATAGATTGAGCTTTATGAATGAGTTATAGCCGTGTTTGTTTATTTCAAAACCTCAAACTGACAAAGAATAATCGGTCACTAATTATACCACCAACAGCATAATTCCCGATCCACATTTCTAAACTCAAAACTCGTTTGCAGCAAAAACAGAGTGCCCCAGAAATCTGAGTAATGCTTTTAATCCATAACAACTAAATCAATCACTTTAAAACCAGGACAACCATATTTTCGAAATTCCACTGTATTTTATTCTTTATAAAGTCGATGAAAACGCTGGAAAATCTATTTAAGCTATTACACATACGATGTATACCTGGTAAGTATATACGAAAATGTTGATGCAATTCTAAACTTTATCACAAAGATCATAAAGGCGTATCAATTGATGTATGTATCCATAAAATATAGATGTTGGAAATGTCAAAGCGAATTAGTTTCAAGTATCATTAAGGTATGCCAATGATAAATGGATAATACGTTCGTGGATTAAATTGAACTGGTTACACGAATTTCTCTATGACGAAACTGCTCCAATTTATAGTACGTACAAACAGACTATTTATTTTAAATTATTCGAAAGTTATTCCATTTGGCAACATTCATTGAACCATTTATTCTAAACAGTATCTGTTATTTTAACGTCAAACTCTATACAGAAAAAACAAAGGCTGGAGAGTATTTTTTTCTATTAACACCTAAAATCTAGCTTTTCTTTGATTTGCAAAGAAAAGCTTGTAATATAGTGACGAAATAACGAATAAAATACTTAAATACAATTTATAGGGGTTCCTTTGTACACAGAAAACAATCATCACTACATAGGTAGTATAAAACAAAGTCGCTTTCTCTCTCCCTATATCCCTATGTATGCTTAAATCTTTAAAACTACGCAACGGATTTTGATGCGGTTTTTTTTAATAGATAGAGTAATTGAAGAGGAAGGTTTATATGTATAATGTAGTGTATTTAGTCTTAGCATTGCACCCGTGCGAAGCCGGGGCGAGTCGCTAGTAAAAGTATATTCTCGAACTTTTAAAAAGATTTGGGTTCAGCTAGGTTAAAAAAAGTTATAATGGTTTAATGTTTCATTGATGTGAATAAGTTATTATTCAGTTTTTAAAAATGTGTGCTTTTTATTTACTAAATTTAACTAAACTTTTACCTATTCGACTCTTGCGCAGCTGCCTTTGCGCAACTCAAGCAATCGAATAAGTAATAAATAAACCCCGGACTTAATTGAATCACGCTGTAATTCCTTTTAGTCAAATAAAACACTATCTATTTTCGAATAAGGTTTTACTTGATTTTATCATATTTAAAATGAAGTCGCTACAAGTCTTTGGCAGTAAGAAACAAGTTCATTAAGGATCGTTCTGAATATTTACTCAAGTTAAATATCATGTCAATACTAGGTATAAATCTTACTAACCATACCTATAAATTTAACTGAAAAGCAAATGAAAGATTCAAATTAAGGCAAAATCGCTTTTGTTATAGAAAGTAACTTAATTTTCATTCGAGAAAAAGACACACACATTCACGTTAAAACACAATAATGTTAACCTAAATTTACTCGAATATACGTTAAAACTTAACATACTAAACTTATCGGTAAAGCAGATCTCAACCGTTAAATCTCCATTTAAACATATTTAACATAAATCGCCCCGTTTCGTATAATTAAAGTCGGTTTGCGACATAGTGTAGTACTCGTGAATAACTAAATCCTGTGATTTACAAACACCAATAAATTTATGTGATCACAGAAAAACGTAAATCTGCTGTAACTTGAAAAACAACAGATTAGCTCTGATTTAGATTTATTACTTAGATTTTGTGTATCGGTTCTTAATTCGTTAATAAACTTACTATCTTAGCTGAAAACAAAGTGGAATAATATTGTAAGATGGATTTTATATTAATTTTGATCATGTAGTAGAATCTTAAATATATTTCAAAGATATGAACTGGACGTTAATAAATCAGATTTTATTAATTGGTATTTTATATACGCTTTTAACAAAATGATAATGTCTATTTTCAACCAAGGGTTTGTACGATTTCCTAATTTTTTCTTAAACTACTCAAACTTCTGTGAAACAATTTTCTATGACTTGACTACTAAACAAAAAAACCGAATGAACTCTAAAAGTAATTTAATCTTCATCTTCTACAAAGGAACTAATAAATATTGCCTTTTGTCTTTCAAAGTGCAAATTTCTTCCAACTGAGCCTTAAAACGTTGCAAATCAAAATTCCCATTTCCGTACTTACGCCCTTCTCGCCTCGCCGCACCACGCTATAAATCTGCCCGGCAAGTGGGCCAGCCGTGTCAGGTGCGGGAAGGATCACTAATTATTATACATGCTAAAATTGCGCGAACTGAGCAACTTCTCTGAGTATTGTCATAGCATATTCATATTACAAAAAAAAACCCTCCCTATTTTTTTTGAGATTTCGATGTTGGTCCCATATTAAAAGTTGTTGTCTTTGAGCACCAGAATCAGCCCCTAGGAGGATATGCGTTCATTATGTTACACCTTGTTTATTATCTGTTCCTTAAAGGGCCTAGTTATTTATTTGATACCTTCACAAACACCGGGTTCCTATATTGTTCTATGCGTAAGTGTACATCGGCAACAGATCGTATTAGTGTCAAAAGTATCGAGCCGTTATAGTCATTCCTATAAAATTTGACGAAGCGTCATTTATAGGAACGCCTTTGAGTATGTCAAGTTGACAATTCCTACCATCCGTTAGCAAAACCAACCGTTTCTCGGATATAGGAACCGGGCTTAAGTGAGTCTATATATCTTAACAGAAGAACTTTTATTATTACTCATTATTGGTATTACTATCTAATAATCCATATTGTAAACGAGTCTCTTATTTAGTTAATATTTTTTTCGGGATAAATAGATTGATATTAGATTAATATTTTAGATAGATATTATATCTATTATATTATATCTTTATTTCACACCAAACAAAGAAATTACAGTTGAATTTTCAGAAAGATTTACAATTTAGGCGGTCTTACCGCTAAGAGCGATCTTTTCCAGACAAGCTTTTAATATGAAATGGTAATAAATAACATTAAGTAGTTAGTGCGCATTATTTGTGATACGTACCTACATATTTCATATGTATGTATATTTGTGTAAAACTGCCTTTAATGGCCTATTTGCAATAATAAATAATTTAGATTTCTTATTTTGCTTTTGTTACACATATGTACATTACCTAATAACGACGACGATATGTACATTACCTAAGAATGACGACCTCCGTAGCCGAGAGGCGAGCATGCCGGACTTTAAATGGTGCCGCCATCTCTGAGGTTCCGGGTTCGATCCCCGGACGGGTCAATGTAGAAAACAAACTTTTCTATATTGGCTTGGGTCTGGGTGTTGTGGTACCGTCGTTGTTTCTGATTTCTATAACACAATTGCTTTCGCTACTTACAATAGGATCAGAGCAATGTATGTGATGTTGTCCAATATTTATTCATTTATTTATTTATTATTTATTAATGCCTCTATATAGTTTTACTATCCCACTAAGCATCAAAAAGAACGACAGTGCTATATTTGTGCTAGCACCCATTTAATGACTCGCAAATCCTGTTTTAAATTCTTTATCAATGTCTAATATGACCAAGCAGGAACTTTTAGTCACCCAATTCTGTTGACTTCCATGAATTCATTGAGATTATCTTACTATCTAGTACATTTCCCTAGTAACCTCCTTAGGCGGCTTTCTCGGCATCTGTATGCTAATCTGTGGTGGTGATTAAATAAAACGAACTATCCTAGAACGTCGTAAACATAATATTTACATAGTACCATCTTTTGAGAAGAAATATTGAGTGACAACTTAAACGCTTGGCATCAAGTTTGACTATTAATGATCGAATAGGCTAATGCAATTTTATTAAATAGTAATTTATAGAAAACTTTGTAGTAAACATACTAAAATACATGCACAAACATCCATAACGGTACAAATGATCATACTCGTCCCACAAAATATTTGCCCCCTACGTGACTCGAACCCACAACCGCCTGGCTTGGTTGGCCGTAGCGAAAACCAATAGATCAGGTGGTCGTCTTAATGAATTTACCCAGAAGTGTCTACTACTATCACACCCAGGCAACAGTCAATTTTGATTTTTATTCTGACCCCCAAAACTGTAAATTAATTCGATTTACTGAGCACTACGCTAATGAGTCGTCAATTAATAAAACCTTAAATAAATTCCTGAAAATTCAACCTATATTCCATAGCGCATCCAAATACGGCTTAACGCCTCCGAGCTGTCTTGTTTCTGGATCCACAGTTATCCCATCCTCTTTTTAATTCCATTACGAATTCAGTCTCTAACTACACGTCACTCACATACGGACAGACAGACGGACATACGATGGCCTTTATATGTTTCGTTTTGACCATATATGGGTAATACACGTTCCTAGGTATAGCTGATCGCGGTAACTAAATCAGAGAGTGTGCTACTAAGATGATGAAGTGTTCTATTCAGTTTGGCCTAGATAACTTGGGAATGTATACAAACTGATATTTTACCTAGTTTCGCACAGTATACTTAGGCGGATTTATGTGGAATGAAGTACAAGTTATTGCTTTTCTTGTCATCATAGTTAGTATAATTTCTGTTTCGTTGGATTCTTGTTTTGGAGGTAGGTAGTATCAAATTACACTATTTATTAAATTTAGAGATAAAGATACCAGTCTAATTTACTCTCAGTTTCATTATAACGATCATTATCATCATTAGTATTAGCGAAAAATTGAGCGCTGGGCGAAAGATGCTCAGAAGACCATTTCGATTACGTGATTGGCTAGTCGAGACGCTCGCCTGCACCACCGGCCGTGATTGGTTGGTAAGCTCTGCGATGATCGTCTCGCAAAATGCGCAAATCTAAGCGATCCCCACTCTTTATCCCAGAGCTCACCTTTGGTGCCGGGTACTGTATGTAGGTTTTTTGCAGTCCTTTAGGGGGACCTAAGGGCTCTTTTTATCCAGCCAGCTATCTTCCTAAGATCGTCGATCCATCGAGTTGGGGGGCGTCCTACACTACGTTTGCCGAGGCTCTAAATGATAGATATTTCGTTAAAAATGTAACAACTTCCTAATAAACAGACATAAATCAGAATAAGACCTAAAAATTACCTACGCCTGCCATCTCGCGATCTCTACTCAAGAATTACATGTGTACCTATATGTTATACTACAGTATTGAAACAATTGAAGGCAGTACTTTTCTAAGTACCTACATAATCTAAGTGCAAACCTCATTTAAAACAACGCTCTCATTTCCAGTGTACTATCTTTTCCTCTTCATTTCTTGGACACACAACACTATTCTAACACACAAAACATTCTAACTGTATATCAATAAGAATACATCGGGAAAGCTGTGACTGTGACAGTCACTTGATATCTGCCCTAGTACTAGTGATTTATGTTGTACCACTGTTCTACTTTTTGTTAAGTTCTGCCAATAAATGTGCAAATGTATCACAGACAGCTTAGATCAATAGACGCTACGAATTAGCAGCTGCATTCGCCAAGCAACAACGAATCACAACAAACTGTGCCTGAAACTTACTCCAGCGGGGTAACCATGAACTCTTAAAACAATCTCAAATCTGTCAATTTTGGTAAGTCATTACGAATGAAATTTGACAGATTTGATAATGTTTGACAGATTTGAGATTGTTTTAAGAATTCGTGGTTACCGCCCTGAGCTAAAGTTCACGTGAACACTTATATCAACACATTCGAGTAAGTTTTCTTCTTCTTCAGTCTTCATGCATAACCTTAAGTAAAACGTGCGTATTTAAGAGCCTACCGTCAGGGTCCCTGCTAAAAATCAGCGTCGTGATACGTCCCTGGCTGTCACGACAAATGCTGAGCCTTTTTGACACATTTTATTTTCTTAAATCCTGATATGTATTTCTTTTGTATTCTGTGTGCATCAAATAAATCATTTCTATTCTATTTAGGGATTGAGGGAATTAATTAGGGGGGGGGGGAGCCTATACTTATTTACGTAACTCTAATTATATTTGTCTCTCATACCAGTTATACTTCTCCTGGCAGTAGTAACGGTGCATCTACACTGCAGTTGCTTTTTGTGGAATGGAAACTTTAAGTAACATTTAGCAACATTTCATAGACTGCGTTTGCTACTGATGTTACCCAGTGCCTCTTGAAAACGTTGCTTAACATAAAGGAAATCCGGTATTGATGAACCGTAAAAATCAATTTACGGTAAAATCGCAGTCTATGTTACTAAGTCGTCTGAGGTCCTATTTCAACTTTTTGCTAAGTTCTGTCAATAAAGGTGCAAATAACAAACAGTTTCATCATAAAATATCGTGTACTCGTATGTTATAGCCACTAGTTCTCGTAAATAAAGGAAGTGGGTAAATCTAAAAAAAGGTTTTTCGCGAATTGAGAAAGTTAAACGAAAAAACAAAATTTTTAATCGGATGTCAAAATAAATTCAAACTTTTTTTATGTATATTTAGGATTTTATAATACCTACTTAAAAAACCACCTGAGGCGGTCGATTTTTTTCAAATATAATAAAATCTTAAATGAACCTAGCACGGATATTGCTACAAAACAAATTTTTAAAGCTATGTTTTATGTCAATGAAAGCAAGTGATTTTAACTTATCAACTTTAACGTTGCTTAATTAAAACTCATCAAAGTGACTGGAAGTGATTTTGTTATAAAATTCAACCTAGACAGCGTCTGTAATAAACATACTAAGAAAACATATTATGGTAGGTGTTTAGAAAGGCACAGTAGCTGTTGGACTAGGTAATTTGAACATTATGCATGTATTTTACCACAATATTGCGAATACAAGTGATGTTTTCCCTACTAAATATTTCTTGTAACTAATACGAAGTTAGTATGAAGCCATCTAGGTCACAGGTTAAGTAAATAATTAGTCATAATTGAATGTATGAAATAGAGAATTTAATTAAAATTACTCAATATTCACAAGTCAACAAAACAACATTGACTAATATGAGGAGGTAGTATTAAAATTAATTTCATCACCATGCTAAGCTGGTGTGACAAAAAAGATGTAAAAGGAGTTAAGGATAATTAAATTGAGTATATCATTATCGTCTTCCAACTTCTAGTAATGGCGTCAGTTATAGCAGAATTGTATAGACGGATGGATGGAGTCTAACTTTGTCTTGTCAACATCAAAATCACACTTTTTTTGTTTACAAACCAACAAACTACTCATGATAACGTATGGAGCAGTAAAATTTAATTACTTCTTCTTTGTGACACTCTTGTCAGAGCGGTCATGGTCATCACGTGCTAAGCTTAGAGCGACCAAATCAAATCCGCAGTTGGCGACCATTGTATGAGGAACACTCAAAAATACCAAATGTCGCTATAAGTGGAGAAAAACGGTGAAGCGCATAACATCGGTATTTACTTACAAAGTATCAAATTGATAAAACAATTTAAATTAAATTAAATCAACTTCCGAAATTTTATTATTTCCAAAATGACAAGTGTACTAATAAAAGCATGATAAAAAAACAAGTACGATATCTACTTTCATAAACATTTAACCACTAAAATTAGTGCAAAATTGCCTCAAACCGGACAAGTGATATTTATTTAACACATTAATCAAACACTTTAGACTAGTTTACTGGAATTCTTTAGATAAACTATCTGGTACTATTTCTTCATTTCGCACTCGAGAAAGTTGTGAAGTGATCTAATTGTTTCAATTATTAATGGATTTAGATAAGTATAGAAATGCGGTCTTAAATATTTAGAGTAGGTTGACATCTATATTTGTTACTTTAGCTTTAGTTTCAAGAGAAAAAACCTTGTAAAGATATTTTCCACCATTTAAGAATAACATATTATATTTTCCCACAGAATGAAAAGCGTTGATTTGACACAATTTATAATAATTACAACTCACGTTTTACTCAATTTATAAATAATCATGTACCATTTTTGCGTGAGTGAGGTGAGGTGTGAATTAATAGTAAGTAAGCATATCACCATACCAATATACCATTGGCCAAACTGCGATCTCCAACCCGCCTGCCAAGCGTGGCGATTATGGCAAAATCCTCCTTTTGGAGAGGCCTGTGTCAAGCAGTGGACTGATATAGGCTGGTGTTGTGAAGTAAGCATATCTCCCGTAAAATTATATTTTTTTTGTTTCTAAGAGTGATCATTTTAATTATTATTAGGATTGAAAGTATTAAATATTATGAAATTTTAAGTGTTTATGTATGCTCTTCATAGTTCTGTTACATTCTACAAGTTTAGTATCCATAGAAATGATAAATCAACCTTCCTAATTAAAACCTCCATAAAGAGTATTTAAAAGTTATTAATATGACGTCATAATGTATCGCAAACGCATCATAGTGATATGTCATTTGGGTTCTTTATCTAAAAGTCTGATCTTAAGACCGAATATATGACCAATTTACGATATCACCAACATTTTGGTCTCGTAACGCAAAATAGCGAATTATTGTTCATAGAAAATAGCCATTTCAGACTCTACGTGAATACATCTGTTAAATATGAATTTTACCAGTTTACTAAATAAAGCCAAGTTGAACGCAGATGCTTGCATTTATAATTATGTCATTTATTTATTTTGTTTTATTTAGTCGGAAACCTCCGTAGCAGAGAGGCGAGCACGCTGGATAAGGTGTCGCCATTTCTGAGGTCTCAAGTTCGATTCCCGGTCAGATGAATGTAGAAAATGAAATTTTCTATATTGGCTCGGGTCTGGGTGTTGTGGTGCCGTCGTTGTATCTGATTTCTATAACACATTACTTTAGCTACTTATCCTAGGATCAAAGCAATGTAAAGTTGTCTAATATTTATTAATTTATATTTTATTTTTTGAGAGTATAAAACTATCATACGTAGAAACTAGCTTATATTATATGTTTTAATTGTGAAGCTTTTTATTAAAATAATAGTAAATATCAAAATATAGATTTATGCAAAAGGACACATTTTTATTTATTGTCGTTTACTTCTATTAAATGTGTCCTTATTGTAAAAAATATGCTATGTAGAGTTTTGTTTAAGCCTATATATATAGAAACAAATTATTAATTAACCAAATCTAAAATGGTAACTACTTTGTTTTAAACTTTCATGGTCACTAACATTAGAATAGTTTGTAACGAGATTGCTACCATGTACCTTATTTTTGAGTTCCCGATAGTTCGGCACTGTTGCAAGCGCCATGATCACGGAGTAATAATAACGGAGTAATCATCATCATCATCTCAGCCTATTGCAGTCCACTGCTGGACGTAGGCCTCCCCCAAAGAGCGCCAAAGAGCACGATCTCCCGCTTTTTTCATCCATCCACTGCCAGCCATCTTTCTAAGGTCATCGGTCCATCGAGCTGGGGGTCATCCTACACTACGTTTGCCTAGGCGTGGTCTCCACGGAGTAATAAGTGCCGAAATATCGGGAACTCAAAAATAAGGTACATGGTAGCAATCTCGTTACAAACCATTCTAATGGTAACTACTTGTATCTAACTTACTATCACACACTTGCTGCGCTGGTTAGATAAGCTGGACGAAATTTACTATGACATCACTACTGTATTACCTCTTCTCGGTGAATAAATAATCTTTGAAACTTTGAATCAAAAATATTTTTTCTTTTAAATTTTAACACAGAAAGAAGGTTTATTATAAAACTCTTAATTTAAAGAGTTATCATTTCTCCTTATCTTATAAATAGTTCATGACGTTATTAAAACATGTAGGTATAAGTATACCGCAATAATAAACGGCCGCTCCTCATAATACACCTCCTACCTCTAATTGCATGTGGCCGCCTTTCGTGAAATACCTAGATAGAAATCTAAATTGCCTAGGTATTTGTGAATAGAGCGGGTCTCACACAACGTATGGGTTCGTCGTCCAGTGACACTGCTACCGCGTAGCTTTAAAACATTAATTACTTAGTACTACAGACAGTATAAGAAAAATAATTAATTATAATTAGTATAATATGGTACCCTATTTCTGATTTGCACACATTCTATTTTGACTAAATTTAATAAAATAGCGCGGTCCTCACCTGCTCGCGTGAGGAATTACTTGTCAGTAACCAGAGGGCTACCACAGTAGCCGCCTTCTGGGCAAGTAAGATTTAGCCCGTGTTCTTGCCGACACGAAAGAAGAAGAAGAAGAAGAAGCGCGGTGATTGGCCTTGAACGCAAAAAAACCTTTTTTTAACTAGCTTGAGAGTGTTGCACTGCCACAAACTTTTATAGTACGATTACAATAAATACGACCCTACTTTGGAAAATCCTTACTTGTAAGTTGAAATCAATAAACTCATTATTCATTTTTTTGCAAGTCATTAAGAACTGGCAGAAATTTTATTCAATTATATTGGGTATAAAAAAAAGGCTTAACGAAGCCGAATACTACATATTCTACGTATTGTTACGATCATTTTTTTCTTTTACACTATACCTGGGAAATAACGGGTTACCGAGTTATTGACAGTCAAAGTTATAATTTTTTTTCAAAGATTTTTACAAAATTGACTTCTGTTTGATAAAACTAAACTTTTTAACAAAGAAACATGATCTGCTTACACACACAGGCATAGTCTGTGGCGTGCGCGCTTTACATTGCGGATTAGAAATTAGTTATTTTTTTTGATACCCAAAAATAAAACTCATTTCCCAGCAATTATTTTTTTGCATTCTACTTGGTTTTATGTATAGAATTCGTGGTTTAAGGCTTCGTTAAGCCTTTTTTTACACCCTGTATTTATTCCTTAAATCTCATAGCGTTCACTGGAAAACCAACTTGCTAAGCCTTGAGAACCGTTCACACTACAATCGTGATAGATATAATATTTTTAATTAAACTTAATTGAGACGAGCCTGCAACCGAGTTAGCACAAACCAGTGTTTAAGTCAAGAATCCAAGCGTTTTATGATTTAAGGGCTTATGGGAACCAAAGTAAATATTAAAAATTAATGCCCGGAAACATTTTATAGAGCAATAGTAGTTAAACAAACTTTTATAAACAATTAATGGAAGACTTAACGAGTTGATGATTTACAACGATATTTTTTGTAACTTTTGCAATTTATGTTTTTGATTCATTGAAGTTTTAATTCATTTCAATTATTTTTTTGAGGGAATTTAGTTACGCTTTTCCAATGTGCTACAGCACATAAAAAGTACACTTTTAAGATGACGCTTTTCCCTTTACTTGAAGAAGTTTGCATTTGAGCTTACATTTATAAGACTAGAAAACAGTAATTTAAGTTATAATCAAAATAGGTATTTATGAAATTCACACAATTAAATAAGTAATAGTATGTAGGTACTATATTAAAAGCACTAAAACCTTTTCACTTCTATAGTAGAAGTAGAAGATGCCTTAAGATGACGCAGAAATATTTGTGTTCTTATGTCTAAATTGGACCTAATAAAAACCCTTTGAAATAATTAAAATAGAAATAAAAAAAGATTTATTTGACACACACAGAATACAAAAGGAAAAACATTTACAGGATAATAAAAGCAATATGTGTCAAAAAGGCAGGACAGTCAGGGACGTATCACGACGCTGGTTTTAATTGAGTAAGACTGGTTTGTTTAGTTTTTTTTCTAAATTAAGATACAGAAATCATATCATGTGCACACCTTTACTATTTTAATTACCAATAAGTTTTTCTAGCGAAATCTTCAAATGGAAACGTCATAGCATATCTATATCTCAGTTTGAACGGTTTTGTCATAGATATGTGTCGTTAAAATAGCTATGTTTTCATTTCAAACGTTTATGGTAACGCTAACAAGAAATGCTAGCGTTAATAAGAAACTAGTATGATTTTTCGAAATTATTAATATCATCATCATCGTCGTCATCATATAATATCAATATCAATTTGATGAGAACTTGTGAAAACGTATAAAAGTCATGTCATGTCAAGTCATTAATTCAAAATATCATTTTTTAAAGCACACATTTCCCAAAGTTTATGTAAACTACGTACACTTTTTTTATCCACGGCGAAGATCGTTATTGTATAAATAAAATAGATAAGGCTTAAAGCGATCACATCAGTTACATTTCAAAAAAGCAAACCAAGTCCTGTGATCGTTAGAGACGAAAATAAACAGGCTCAAACATTTTCAAACATGGCTTAGTTTCGAATGCTCGTCTTATCACACAAACAGGTGCCCCTTGCGGGATTCGAACCTGCAGACCTGTCTTATAGGCCAGAGTACGTGGCAACCGTTGATATTTAAAAAGTAAAGTATGCCTATATACGTCCCACTGCAGGGCACAGGCCTCACTTCAACTATGAGGTGGTTTGGGCCATACTCCACCACGCGGGCTCAGTGCGGATTGGTGGAGGGGTGTTGTAAGGCCAGTGACTAAACCTTACTGTCAGTTGTTATCAAGCCGCCTTAAGGCCTCTGACTAGGCTTCACGACCAATATAAAGCGATATTGGCCGGGACCAACTTTTAACGTGCCTTCCGAAGCACGGAGATACTCGTGATAAATGTCATTAAATATGGTCGGAATGGTCACCCATCCACTCACGACCGCGGCGTTGGTTGCTTAACTTTAGTAATCGATACCAAAGCGCTGCCGCCACTGAGCTACGAGCACCTACGTTGATATTTAATAAATTTAATTCGTTCTTCGGTTTAACAGACAAGAAAAGCTAATTCTCGTAAAATTCAGTCTTACATCAATAACACACATTACCCCAATACAAAGATTAAGTACTTCAAACGAATAGACACAACTTGCTTTCTACAAAATGATTTACAGTCATTTGCGCGAATTAGCCAGCTACATCTGCAACGCACATTTCCTTGCTGACCCCGACTTTCACCAGGCAATGTGGGAATGCTGGATTGCTGATACAATTCACTTTCACGGTGCGTTTGTTGCATAATTAAACCTATATCCTGGTGATTCTGAAGATATTTATTAGTTGTCGGTGTGTGACGTCATAGCCCGCAATCCACCTGAATGGGTTATATAAGTACTCATGGATTAAAGCCAGCAAAACACTGAGGTTTTACCTACAGATTGCTACTACCTAGAACTGCTCTGTTACTTCTAGGCTAGATTAAATATGAGTTTAGGCTAATACTTATTAACTTACTACTTAATACTTACTATGGCAGAACCATCTCTGACAACCCCCGTACCGAGAGGCTGGATTCGGTGTCGCCGTGATCTGAGAGTTTGCGGGTTTGATTTCCGGTCGGTCAAAGAAAATGAACCATTTCATTTTTATTTTTGCCTGGTTGTTGTGGTACTGTCGTTGTTTCTGATTTCTATAACTTAGTGCTTTCGCTACTTTCCCTCGAATCAGAGCAATTTAAGTAATGTTATCCACTATTTATTCTTATTATTTTGTAATCAATTTATGGTTTGTCTATAAAAAATAAATTAGATTAGCAAAACAGTCCACATTATAAGCAAAACGGAAATTTACGTTTTAATAGTAAAGTGTACAATTTACGGGCTATTGCGCCGTCGATAGCCGGTTGGCTTGTAACGATTGGCCACTCATAATAAGATGCTGAGATTAGTGACAGCCATAGACAACCTTCTTCAATGGAGGGTACTGCTACTGCCTGTTCTATTAACGATCGTAGAAAACGGTTTTGCATAATTTCAGCCACCGTTGCATAACCAACAAAACACGATATGCTATAGCGATTTATCGACACCCAACTCAAAATATGATGTTTTACCGAAACAGCGAGCATGACCGCTACGTCACCGGCACGGACATACTCGCTGTTTCGATAAGTTCAAGATAGCGGCTTAGGCTGGGTTGCACCATCTTACTTTAACTTTAACAAACGTCAAAAGTCTGTCAAACTCCATACAGAAACACCGGTTATAGTTACAGTTATGGTTAAAGTTAAGGTGGTGCAACTCAGTCTAAGTATATCACATTTTGACAGTTGGGTATTGATAAATCGCTATATCATATCATAATCGTGTTTTGTAGGTCATACTAGGGGGGCGAGTATATTAAAATTACTTCTTCGCATGATGTAAATCCCATCTTGCTTGTTTGTTTTCCTTAGAATTAAACTTTTCCTGACAGTTAACGAGAGATAGTTGTTTCTATTATAAATAGCAGAATGACCCATTCTGATTTTTGACAATTCTGCACTTTTAACTCATATATTTTTTTAACGTCATTAATTATTTATTAACAGATAAAAATATCAATTTTTAAATCTTAAAATAAAACAAATATAAACCTAAACCATTTATGTACATAAGATCAGATATTTTATTTATAGGACAAAACCTATAAATAAAATATTTTATTGAGGTTGCTGCCTTGGGGAAAGGTACCCAAAAGGCTGGCCACATTGCCACGCTGTATAGCTAAGTTATATAATATACTCATACTTGTATTCAATCTTCAAATCACAAAACCGAAAAATCTTTAAAATAAAGCTCTAAGCTTGCTAGATCATTTTGTTCTTTCTGTACCAAATTGTTTTGAATTTAACCAAAATTTTAAATGTTTTGAAAATAAGCTACTCTAATTGATGGTACCGCAGCAAGCAACTTTATTTCTGAGTTTATAAAGTGCGATCTATAAAATCGAGTTGTCTATGGACAGTTAAAGCAATGCACTAGCTAATAGAACTAATAATCGTAATAAATAGTAATAGTTGACGAACAGTTATGCTCACTGTCGGTGGAAGTGGGTTAAGAACTTATTAACTAAAGCGCAGGTTGCAACCGGTGACGTTGCTCGCAAATCAAACCTGCAATGCGTTAAGCTCTAATGAATTGAGATTGTTGTGATTTAATAATAACGTTGTTTACTTAAGTACCTATTTATTTTTATTGTAGTTTTAAAACTCATTATGAAGGTTCGTTTTAGGAAGCATGTTTAATGAAAATAGAAATAGAACTGTCAAGAACTAGACTTATTTATTTAATTAAAGTCTATTGCTCAGATTTAAAAATCATACAATAGCTGAACTTAATGCCATGAGGCTCTACCAGTCGACCACTAAGCAATTAAAATTACCTAAATATGTTCTATATGTACTCAGTCCTAAATTAAGTAAAATAAAAAAAAGGTTTTCGCGGGTAAATCTATTCTTTACATGATAAATGCTATGTTAAACAGTGGAGTAACTGTAGCTGATTGCTTATTGCATACAGTACAGTACAGATAATATGGCTTTAATCCATCTAGCAAGTATGATTATGATATTATACAGGGTGTACAAGAGAATAGGACACTCCTTAAAACCACGTGATCAGCAGGTCATATACAACAACTTTTCCTATGGGAGCAACATCGAAATCGTGATTTTATTTTCAGATGCTCCATACATTATCATCAAGGTATGCGAGTAAGTTTGTACGGGGAAGCTGAAAAAATTTTCATCGATTTCGATGTTTCTATATGACCAGCTGATCACGTGATTTTAAGGAGTGTCCTATTTTCTTGTACACCCTGTATTTGTATTTACTTTCTTTGTTCGTTCACCACAACCTCTTATTTGAGGTGATGCCTATGCCCTGGCAGTGGAACGTATATAGGTTTACATTTTTTTCTTTACAAATCGATGTCAACAAAATCATAAAAAACTATGTAAGAAATAGTATAATATCTACATTTCACGTTGAGCAATGGTTACTACTATACTATAAATCGGCTAATTAGATTATTTGTTATTTAACTTTCAGATTAAACACACCAACGCTATACTGTCGCTTCACGGCTACTAGACCACCGCCATAGAATGTCTGTATGTCTGTTTCAAATGTCTATACCAAGACAATGTGATAATAATCTTAAGTTATGTATCATAGAGTTTAAAATGAAAGTAGATGACCACCAAAATGGTTTTAACGACGATCGTGCCTTCCTATTGGCTGAACGAACGTAAAAATTATGTTATCTGACATTTAATTTTATCACAGTTAAATTGAATTTAGGTTCTAATTGAATTTTAAGCGGCGAGCTTAACATAATTTTATCTGGTGTTAACACACAAACTTGTTTTTCAACTAGTTTACTGTAATTCTTCGGAATGCTTATAAACTACATTTCCTGCTTCGAATCACAGTTCCGCTATCGGGGTATGTAATAAACAATCTTTAAAACACCATTAAAATAGTCCATCTTTAATCAAGGTATAACATTCTCTGTTAAAATTTAAATGACAGAAAATATTAAGATTGTAAATTCCAATTGCTAAAGGATTCTACTTCTATGAGTGATTCCTCTGCATGTAATGACGAATAACATCGATTAAAATACCTTCGTTTTCACTACTTCTGTTACATAGTACCATGAAGTTGCTACAACGATATTTTTATGGGTTTAACGTAGGTATCTTTTTATTAATAATGAAAACTCTTGCAATTATTAAAACTGCAATCCTCGTAAGTAACATGTTATAAATTACTACTTCCCTATAGCTCTTTGTCCCGTTCTAATAAGGGGGAGAAATGTAGTTATTACATCTGGACCCTAACCATCAGACCACCATTACCCTAAGAAAGGGGAACGAGATTATTTTTTGTTTATTTAATTTTAATGTTTAAATATAATCGTGTTTCAAAAGATACTACAAATTGAATCATTATAAAAATGTCCGCAATAATGCAGTTTAACATAGCTATTAAGTTATTAATATTGTTGATGGATTGATTGTTGGACATTCGCCTGTTTATTTATTTATTTATTTCGACGACCTCCGTAGCCGAGAGGCGAGCACGCCGGACTGATATGGCGCCGCCATCTCTGAGGTTCCGGGTTCGATCCCCGGTCGGGTCAATGTGGAAAACGAACTTTTCTATATTGTCTCGGGTCTGGGTGCTGTTGTACCGTCGTTGTTTCTGATTTCTATAACACAAGTGCTTTAGCTACTTACCTTAGGATCAGAGCAATGTATGTGATGTTGTCCAATATTTATTTATTTATTTATATTACTACCCTTGGTCCTTCGAATAAAGGTCAACGAAACGCCATTAAAAATTCCCACTCAAGGATTTATCGATGTATCCGATTGTAATTGTTTGCGAAATCACGACTTTTTCAATAAACACCGTTGGTTTACCTGCAGCGAAGACAATGGACAACAGCCAGATAATTTCGAACAAATTGTCTTGATCTAGTAGATTTTTTTTTGGTTTACACTTAAACTGACTTAAACTATTAATTCGTTTTATTGCATTTCTTTAAATTAAACCAGACAGCCAAACACTCAAATTATAGGTAATTAAAGCTGCGTCTATATAATATTCGACAACATTCTGAGTGTGCTATAGAAATCAGAAACAACTACGGTACCACAACATCCAGACCGAGATAATATTAAAAGGTTCGTTTAAAACATTGACTCGATTGAGGATCAAAGAGATGGCGACACCAAGTCCAGCACGATACTAGGATACGAAGGTCGTCGTCAATCTAGGTAGGATCATATGACTATGATCCCACCTAGCTCACCCCGACTAGAATCTATCAAAGCGCTTAGAAAAATATATTTATCTATTCAGCTCAAATCAAGATAATTAAAATATGTCTTCATCATCATCTCAGCGTATTGCAGTTCACTGCTGGACGTAAGCGTCCTCCACCAAAGCCAAGCCAAAGAGCACGCTTCTCACGCTTTTTTTTTATGCAGCCAGTACCAGCCATCTTCCTAAGATCGTCGGTCTATCGCGCTGTGGGGCGTCTAACACTACGTTTGCCAAGGCGTGGTCTTCACTCCAGAACCCGTACTTCACCCTTTATCGGTTCTGCGAAAGATGTGGCCAGCCACAATGAAAGATGTGGCTTGGAAAAATAACCACAAGATATTAAAATGCGATTAGTCTTTTCTAGCTTTACTACTCTTATAGCTTTGTGAACTTTTAGGAAGGGCTGCCTGATTTATTGCTATCACGCTCCCGCGAAAGCTCGAGCTTAGAAAGCTCGACGTAACATCTCCATAGGCCGTTCAGTCTTTATGTTTTGAGTAACGGGGCTCTATCGATGATTTCGCCAAGTAATTTCGTAAAGCGGATAAGTAGGTGCCTATAAGGAAATCGTATTTCTGTAGGTACAAGTTTATTATCATGTAAGAATATAATGCAAAAAGTTATATGATACGAAATGGCATATAGCGTTTTGCGACGTTTATAGTGCATCTTGTCCATTCAATCAACTAATTATAAACTTACGCTAGACAGCACCTAATTATCATGATATTAAAATAAGGAATTCACATGCTTATATTGTCAGATAGTAGATAATGTATTGTAAATGTATAAAGTACGAACTTTGGATTACGTTTTGTAGTAAAAGTATTATTGCTATGCGACAATAGTAATAATTTAATTCATTGTTTCAAAGGAATATTTTCAAATGGCTGTGAATCGATGTATAAATTTGCATCGACACTATTTTTTTATTTCGTTGACTCTGCCTCAAGTTATAGGCATAAGGGGTGATAACTTATGTTGCGTGATTAGTTATTCGCGACTTCATTCTCGTGGTCTTAAGTTTGCTTAAGAATCTCAAAGTCGCATTGACGCAGTAATTTACCATAGGTTTACTTTTTTAAATTGCATCGTATTCGTGTCTGAGTGTGCTGAGTTTTTTTTTAGCTTAGTAACACATGCAAGTCAATAACTTATTTAGAAAACACAACCAGGGCATCTGCTAATTTAGAAGTGGCATTATTGAATATCAATTGGATCTTATTGTAATCTTTTGACGCATTATTCTGCTACCAACTTAATTCTTAAATTTCAGTCTTATATTAGTAGCAGAATAAATGTGTAATTGTTTTATACATTGGGTATTCTGCAACTAATTTTAGTCTTAAATTTAAGTCAGTTAGTTAGTAGCAGAATATTAAACGTGTCAAGCAATTACAATGAGATCCAATTGATATTAAATTTTGCCACTTTGAATTTAAGTGTACTGTCTTACGCATAATTAAAAAAATAGTTCATGACGGAGTGCTTCAGAAGAAGACACCTTATATATAGATTATAGATAAATACCTTAAAGGTTGCTTTAGTTTTAATCAAGTGGTGTTAAATGATGTCTTGAAGTTTACAGCACTACATAAACTCTGTAAAGGAACCTTTAAAATTAAAAAAAAGCTAAAATTACCTATTAATTCCGCCGTCAGTTCCACATTGCACCAACACCAAACCTCGTACTATGCGCCCTCGCGTCTATTGTTGCCAATAAAACTGCGAATTATGCAACACCACGGCCGCTGAATATGTATGTCTGTCTGTATGCGTGTGTAAAAACGTGCAAGACCGCGAATAAGAAGTTGGTGTTAGAATTTAATGTGATGAATTCGATGGCCTCACTCAGGAACTGATATTATTTATACCTACTACCGGTGAGATCAAATTACTTTCAGCTTTTGTTACATTATCTGTTGAGGCTAGCGCCTCAGTAAAACTAGATATTAAATGAATACTTATACAGCAGACGTATCACTAATTGTCTTAGTCTCGATGCCAAGACATAATAACTTTACATACCTTATTAAGTAATATGTGTATCGCATTGTGGTTTACGTTTGTGACTCGAATTACCTGAAAAGAAAAACACTGAATTAGACACAGTTTGCAAATCGTACTAATGATTACATTTATAAATATTGTCAATCTTTGGATACCTATTGTTTTTATAGTAAATAATAAACTATTTTAGAACGTTTTCTTTCTTTTCAAATACACCATTTTTTTAATTTGGGGGACAAATACAATCCTTTTAAATTATAATACAAGCGTAATTAAAACTTTAAGTTTTTGTGAAGCTAAGAAAACACTTGAATCAAGTCAAGCAATCATAGGGAATAGTTGTTGTTAAGTCTCGTACCTACCATAAACCTTCATTCAACGGCTAACTGTCAGCGCAGCGGATGTTGAAACAAGGAGGTTGTGTCTGCAATCCGAAGCGACAACGCTAATTAATCATAGAGGGGTGTGCGCGCGCGCAGCCTTTGTTCCTTGTCGCGTTTTAGCTCAAATTGGAGTGTGGTGCAAAATATAATCCATCAAGGACTTAATAAAACAGGCCAACAAAACCATAAACACCAATGTATTTTTTTGCAAATCGACTTGAACTAAATACTTTTACACTTTTACAACATAGAATTTATTATGTGAACACACCACTGTATATAAAATTTATTTTAATATTATATTTAAGGGGTTAATAGTGCTGTGTCAGGATAAATATTTAAAATTTATTATAAAAAATTACACTGTGTTATTTGTTGTGAATAAAATGCATTTTTCTAATAGTGATAATAAATGAATAAAAGAGAAACATATTTATGCAAAATGTAATTTTGTTTGTTCACATATATTTTTTTACTATCTTTGTTTAAGTATAGCAGTTTTATTTTATTTTTGGTAAGTCGCAATTTGTAAAATATATGAATTCTGACCAGGCTTGCTGTACCGGAATTCAACCTAACATCAACAGCTGACTCCAAATTTAATTTTGCGCCACAATCTCAGTACACTATTAGCGTAGGTAGGTATGTCTAAACTTTTATAGCTTCTGTTATTTGATAGTTCCAGCCTTAGGCATTGACGATTCACATAAACTATCAATATCCTACTAGCCAGGTCTATAATTAGATAAAACATCTGTGTTTTGATTATTGGTATGTCATTATGAAGATTTTTTGCGATATTGTTTTTATCTTGATACACAGACAATTTTTTGATTATTGGTATGACATTATCAAGATTGTCTGATATATTGTTTCTATCTTGATAAATCTTGATATACAGACAATTTACGTTAAATAAAGTAAATCTTAGTTTATTATTTGAAATATTTTAAAATACTGGAAGCATAAAGATGGATATTTTATACCAACCTCATAAATCTGCAAATTAAATCCGTCCACGCATGCGCGGGGCGGCGCAAGAGCACCGGATGTCAACATTTGCCTTTTTACTGCAGCTATGCTAATAGCTATGACTCAGTCAATTATTTTAAATTGAAATTAAATTGTGAGCAATAAGAAATTAATACTCTGCTCATAATAAGTCCAGAAAAACCTTTCGCCAGAAAAGAGGCTTTTAAAAACTTTATGGTACCTATTGCCAAAGTACATATAAATACTGTGTTATTACTTACTAACTAAAGTGTATTTTAGTGTTCTATGTTAATAACTAAAGGAAACAATAATCCGGTTTGTTGCTAAGGAATTTTCAGCATAACAACAGATCACTTCAAGCCTACCAACCTTCACGGAAGATCAAAGAACGAACGCAGCCATTCATTCAAACAGCGCCATAGCCTTAGCTTAACAAATTACTGCTTGCCATTCTAAATTAGCTCTTAACCTTACCACATAAGGTGCAAAGAAAATATTCAATATAAAAAGGCAAAGCATGGCAAGGATCCACACGCATCGTTAGTACTCCTATCTAATAATCACAACACGTCACGAACCAACTCTAATAACAATAATATCCATATTTTGTATCGAATAAGGGAATAATGCAAGCTGAGAGGGAATTAGGATGGGGCCATTAAATGTGCGGGTTGTAACAAACGATGTACTACTACGTTTTATGTTAGTAGTTTCTGTGCACGTTTACACGAGGCTAGAATCGTGTGAAATTAAAAATTATTAGATCTTTAAGACTATTATGACGTCATTCTCAAAGTGACTACAGTATTGGATCTTACTAAATGTTGGTAGAAAAAAAACTATGCTGTTATTTTTTTAATAACTAGTGGAATCGATGGCAGTTCAAAGTTTTTATGTAGATGTTGATAGTTAGTCTAAAATAATTTCAAATCTATTACTTTGAGTTACTGTATTTCTACTGGGTTACAGGAAGAAGGCATATCCCAGTTATGGGTATTAATTAACTTACGTCTTAATTTAACTATGCAGGCACTTGATAGCAGTTTAATAATTATAATAATTATCGTTAAATATTCCTGCTCTCCAGACAAAAGTTACGATTAACTTAGGAGGTTACGTTTTGTCTTTAAAAATTAGAAGCCTCGTTAACACACTAAGAAGCTTTGCTCAAAACCCGCGCGTCTTCTAGCCCCACCCCCAGGCTTTGCCAGTGCCGTGCGATTATCATACAATGCCCACTTGCGATGCGGCCGCGTTGACAGATACGCGTTTCCTGTAACCAAAACCGCCGCCATTTTGTTCTCTGCACAAGATGGCGGAGGTGAGAGCTTTTTGGAAATTATGCTCGGCCAGTTTTGAAGGGCAACTTATAAAAGGAGAATATTTCTCCATGATCCACGAATGTGGCAGTAGCAGGTTATAGTCTGGTGATATCTTCAGGTCTATTAAATACCCTACCATATTCATAAACAGGAAGGAGGTTTGCAATTTGTTAGCTAGTAGGATAACCCGACCACTCACACACACACACACACACACACACACACCTCATATTTCATTTACACTGGTTAACACTTCGTACTCATATACACCATTCATTCAGTCCTTGTAACTGTGGATTTTTAAAGCTGTGGATTTTGAATAAAATATAAAAAAATAAAACTATGTATCCCCACAATTTTGGAAATTCACATTTGAAATATCGCAAAACAAGAGCACAATCCCTAGCTGGCACTTACTAATGTCTCAAGTTATCACTGTACTTTTGATTTAAGTATATACCTTATTAAATGTGACCAAGTTTATTGGACCGATTTTATTTTGGATCATGTAATGGTAACCCACAATATGGTGCCAAAGCTGTGATTAAATAAAATAAAAATACAAAAGTCAAATTGAAGCTTATTTGCAGAAAAAAATTAAATTTATTAATAAACACCCCGGAGTATGGTTGACTGAATAAATATATTATTAAGCAAAGCCATCCCTACTTCAGGAATTTGTAACATCGAGCAAAGGAGACCATAATAGAAAGTTTAGGATCTACTACAGAGGCATCTTGGTTGCATTATATGCCATTAAGACGTCGGTTGAGCTTCGCAGATAACACGTAGTCCAGGCATTCCGTGATATTGGTTACGTCAGGTGCGCATGCGATTCCATCTGCCTTATTAGCTGTAGTAGGGTTGTAAATATTATATACTACATGTAGTTATTAACTCACGTAAAATCAGTATAATCAATTGTCAGTTAACTCACGTAAATCAGTTCAAACAGCCTGTCAGTTGGAGTTTATTTTTCTGTAGTTAGGTATTTTAGATTGCATTCATTTCAGCCCCTCTAGCACGAGCAACAAAACACGATATGATATAGCGATTTATCGCCTCTTTACTTTCAAAATATGATAACATATTGAACTTATATTGAAACAGTGAGCATGTCCGTGCCGGCGACGTCGCGGTTATGCTCGCTTTTTCGATAAAAGTTAATATTTTGACAAAAAATATGCGACAGGTTGCTATATCATATCGTATCATATTGTGTTATGTTGCTCATACTAGGCAGATCAGATTTCTTTGATTTCAGATGTTGTGACAAACTTAAAATAGTTTTTTATAGCAAGATTGCAAGCAAACCAGAATGTGTTTCCCTTTGCCTTGCAATTATGTATTGGCGTAGTGTCGCGGTGATTCGTTCTGAACGTGAAGAGTTCCTTGTTCAGTGTTTGGAAAATTACTTTGGTTTATAATTGTAACTAGTTGTGCCCGCAACTTCGTTTGCGTGAACTAAAGGATGTTTGGTATATCACATATATCCCACAGGAACATTGAACCAGGATAAAAAGTATTTTATATGTTAGTCAAGATTGTATTCCATGCGTGTACAAAATTTCATTCAAATCCGTTCAGCCGTTTACGCGTGATTGGGTCACAAACATCTAAACATCCAAACATCATCACAAATATTCGCATTTATGAGTAGGATAGCTCGGTATAACTAACCCGCTGCAAAAGCACGTTGATTTTATCGACCGTCTGGTGCAGTGGTTCGCGCTCTGGACTACAATGCTTAGCGGTTGCGAGTTCGAAACCCGCAAGGGGCAAATGTTAGTGTGATGAGCACGATGATGTTGTAGCAAAGTCATGGATGCTTATAAACGTATCTAAAGTATGTTTATCCTTTATTTAGTCGCTATAGTACAAGCTTTGCTTAGTTGGCGCTAACTCATTGGTGTGATTGTGGAAACAATATATTTACAAATTGTGAAGACGACGATGTGATGTTTTGCAACCGTCAACATAATTTCCTAATTTCATCCAGCTCTCGTCAAACATCAATAATATTAGAAATATAGGTAGGTAAAGGCATGAAATATTTGAACAGTAAGTATGTTTTTTTGAAAAAAAAAAAGTGTTGTGTTTTTTTAATTGATTTGGATCTGAGCTCTACATACCTTCAAGCTATCTACTGATGCAAAATCAATCATGTGATTTGATCGTAGGTATACTGTAAATTCTAATTTCATGGGCTATTTAAGGGGGCTCCCATACACGAAACGTGATTTTTTTTTTGCCGTTTGTATAGATAATGGTACGGAACCCTCCGTGCGGGAGTCCGACTCGCACTTGACCGGTTTCTTTAGAAATAAGGGTATTTATGACAACCCTAGCTAATTTTAACCCGTGCAGTGCCCACACGTATTGTTGCGAGGTTTGCGCCACTTTCTATTAATAAAGATGGTCCCAGCTTGTCTCACTACACCTTTGAACTCTGAAATATCGATTCTAAGTGTCTCTATCAGTTTGCTAATATGCAAACCTATAGCCTAAAAGCAGAGAGTAAACGAGGCCGAAATTTCAGAAACAGTAGGGTTGGCAGTATAATGGATTCTAGAAATTATAATGCATTTTGATTAAGGTGGTAGTCATTTTAATATAGATTAGACTCTTGCTTGTAATGCTTGGTTTGGTCCAATCAACTTCCCAGTGTTACCTGATACTAGTTTTTTGTTGCTATTTGAATGAAATATGTTTGATTGGGTTGAAATCATATGCACATAGCCTATTTCATTGACATTCCTTTCAGTTATTTATTAGAATGATTTATTAAACTCCTTCTAAAATATGTTTTCTATCTCCTTTGCTATTACCGATGTCAAATATTTTACAAACAGCATCTAAACTCAAGACAAAGTGACCCAAATAAACAGGTGTGAAACAATAAAAAATCATGAACCGTGTATCGAACCCAGGGCCAATTTAAAAGCGGTACCAACCGCTAGACCAGCGGGCAATTTAGGTATCATTTCCAAATGTTTTTGTCTTCCGAAATTACATAAGAAAAAACCACTGACCGCAGGATTGCACCGGATGGTTAAAAAACTGAATCATTGAAACTCCGTCATTTGAACCGCCGCCATTACTCCAACCATTATAATATCGTTAAAACGATGTCTTGCGGGAATCGACACGGAGTCCAAGTTTTTTTGAGACCGATGATATGGGATACAATATAAATTTATTTATTTGTAGTAAGGAATTTTTAAAAGAAGGTAATTAAATAAACATTCAAGGCTGCGAGCTAGAAGTACGTTAAGAGTTCAAGCTTAGGCACCAGATAAAAAAAACCTGATATTGATCTCTCACATCCTAAGAAAATCAAGATTTTGTAGATTAATTATAACTTAACTTTGCCAGAAACTAAATCATAGTCAAAGCAGAAAATAATGGTTTCATAAATCTTTCTATGTCCTTCTAGTACGTCAAACAATACCAGGGCGGTAACAACGAACTCTTAAAACAATCTCAAATCTGTCAAACATTAACAAATCTGACAAATTTTGTATGTAATGATGTACCAAAATTGTCAGATTTGACAGCTTTGAAATTGTTTTAAGAGTTCATGGTTACCCCGCTGTTGAGATAGTTAAAAACTGTCAAAATGTACAGATTGTTTAGTTGTTTATACTATAACTATGTTTACAAATAGTTTTTGCTTTACTACAAAGGATGCCCACAACGATGTTTCAGAATAATGTTCAGAAAAATTGTATAATTTCATAAAATACTGTTACTAAAATGTATATTTCCATACACTGAAAGTATTTTCCTATAAACCAACGGCGACTTCCATAGCTTTAACCTTGCGAACGTGAGGCTCCTGCTACATAAAGATTAGGCTACACGACATAATAATAAACATTATTTTACTTTTATCTATTTTGTTATTTATTATCTATTTATATATAATGAAAAAAGCGGGAGATCGTGCTCTTTGGCGCTCTTTGTGGGAGGCCTTCGTCCAGCAGTGGACTGCAATAGGCTGAGATAATTACGATGAGAGATAATGATTTTGGTATCAACATTTTTACCTCAACCTTGAAAATTATCTTTTTTTTCAATTAATTCATTGTTTTTTTTTCTTATTGTATTTTTGAAATACACATTTTTTAAGTCCTACTTCAATTTTTATCAATTTATTTTAAATTAATGCCTTGTATAAGCTTCTATTACAAACGCAATTATTCCATATTCAATCTATTTAACATTGCGTAAAAAGAACAAGAATATGCGCATGCAATTAGCATGTTCGTTTTCATTATCACGCATACTAATAAGCTTGCAAATAACTCATCGTTGCATGCTCATAATGCTATTTAAAGCTCGGAACTTGTGGAGCATTTTAGTTACTAAAGTTTCATAGTTTTAATTTGTTGAATGCACACATAGGTAGATGTATTTAAAAATAAAATAACCAACCACGTAGGTCTTCATTTGTGCATTCATGCAAAAGATTGTAGCTTTTTAAGATGGCAGATGAACAGTAGAACGGAAACCAGACAACTTACACCGTGGTCAAGTGTGCCCATTCTAACTATAATTATTTTAAACAAGGTAACCTTATTAACGCACACCTTTTAGGGATGATTTTGGTATCTTGTTAAAAGTCCTATTTCATGAGTTAAATTTCTTGTAATGCTGGGGCTTCACCTGCGTTTAATGCAATTGCATTTAAATGTATTTCATATAAACATCGTACTTGAGTTTATTAGTTAATAAGTACGATATTTATATGAAATAGTGTACTTACTAATGGCATTAAACGCAGGTGAAGCCCCAGCTTTAAAGAAGATTTTTGCCACAGAAAACTTAAAACTTTCATATACAATTAGTAGCGTGATTGGCTACATTGCTTAGGGAAATCAATATTTTGCCTATTACATATTATATGTCAGTAAATACACACATTTTTTACAATAAGTTTATTAGGTCCATTTATTTTTTGCCATTGTCAAATCCGCTATTTTTTTTTTAAATTATTCCATTTTAACCACATTTTAAACAACACCATTGAGTCCCACCCTTAAGCCCAAGTCCACAAATGTAAATCCCTATACGTGCCAACGGTTCTGTACATAAACCTTCCTGGACTATCCATGGGAATACAGTGGGACTCGTGACCAATGACGGACATAATGCATAACATACAAACATACAGGGTGACATTATAATCTTTGGACCAATACACTAAACTACCGAAGACCATAGAATAATGCACCATGTATTTCTCTGCTTATGTCTCATTTTCCTATGGAGTTGACGTTTTTGTTTTCTTCTTTTGAGTCAATTTGATATGGGCTTAGACCAAAATGGCATTTTGTGTCACTCTGTTAAGGTTATATCGTGTGGTTGAGACAGTATAATAGGTGATGTATAGTTTGTGTAACCAGGTAACCACAGTCACCTCCGCCTTACCAAGGGTTTATAGCTAGAATTAATACAATTTGGGTGATCTGCAAAAAATTAAGACATCCTGTATTAAGTTGGCAACTTTGTTTTTTTATTAATGTGGGTTGACAGGCTTTTGATATGATAATTTGCCGATAGCTGATTAGAATAAGTATTATTATGGGATTTATTGGCTATGAGGTTACGTGAGAGTAATTTTGAGTGGTTGATTTTATTTTAGTTAGGCTATTCAATTAAACGAAGTACATACTTTTTTAGATCTTATTCATGAATAGAAACAACATAGTTCAAGAAAATCAAAAAAACAATGCCCTTTACGCTTAAGTCTTTTATTAGGCCCGATTCACTTATTACATAATAAATATCAGACAACATCGCATACATTGTTCTGATCCTAAGGTAAGTAGCTAAAGCACTTGTGTTATAGCGCCCAGACCCGAGAAAATATAGAAAAGTGCGTTTTCCACATTGACCCGACTGGGAATCGAACCCGGAACCTCAGAGACGGCGACGCCATAATATAAACCGGCGTGCTCACCTCTCGGCTACGGAGGTCGTCAAAGTCAAAATCCTACTTCACGAAAAGGAAGTTAGATCACCTGGTTGTTTCTTTCCTGAAATATCACCCTCGTTCAACACATTGTATATCAAAGATAAAATAAATAGTAATATAATAAATGTGCATGCTATTTTTCATAGGCAAATAAGTAATACAAATAATAACTAAAATGACACATTCAGTGTACATTTTTCTAGTAAATAAAAATGATTCTTGATGACTTTGAGTTGCATTGCAGTCCGCAAAACCTACATCGCCGCAAGAATTACAGACATCTCACTAAAACAAACTGTATATTTCCTAGAAAATTCCTGTTTAATATCTGCAATGACCCATCAAGAAGTTTTACTTAGTATCTAATGATCATTTAGGCGTAAGGATGGGAAATCAGTTAATAATAACAGAGTCACTGGCCCAGATAGAACCATTCATTCCGTAGCGTATGTTTAAGAGAAATCCAGAGATATAATGCTGCTGGCAAACTTGTGTACTCGTGCCGGTACATTTCAAAATAGTACATAGTACAATATCAAGTGAAACTCATAACTGTGCTGGTATTAAATATAGACAACTGATCATAACAGACGTAGAGTCACCTAAAAGAAAATTAGCTAATATTTGGGAAGGAAACGGTTACTGAATTTATAAAAAACAAACTCTAAGAAATTGACTTTGGTTTAAATACAAAAATATTTTTCAGGAACCAACGCCAAGATTTAAAACAAGAAATCCGAAAATAAAAAGAATTCAAATTCAAAAGACGTCAAACTAAAAATTTTACCAAAGTATTTGTTAGACATTTATAGCTTTGAAAATAATATAACAACCAACAACCCAAACTTGTAGCCAAAGTCTAGTCTATGGCAGTTTTAAGATTAATCATTTTGTTTATCAATAAAGCTTAAATTATCTTTAATTTAAATGCATCTAAGTAATGTATTTTAGAATGATTTTGATAACATAATGTATCCTTATATATTTAGTTGGTAAGCTTTTTTGAATAAAAAAAAAATAAGTTGAGCCCAAATTTTGTTGAAAAAATTACGAAATAACCTCAACCCTTCTTGCTTTTGGGACGTCATGTTTCAAAGTTGTCTATGCATTAAACTATAAATTACGGATGTAGAATTGTAAGAACAGGCATCTGGTCTGGCGCAAGGAAATGCAGGTGAAAGGAGCTAATGTATTGGCAGTCTATTTAGCTGATTCTACTTTATGGTTCTGAAGATCCAATATTGTAAGCGAGTTATGCTGGGTAAGGTTTCAAATGTTTTCACTTTAGCACCGATGTTATAACTAAATAGTAACTTAGTGTTAAATATTGCCCGGCTACTGATTACGTATTCAAATCTGGGTGACAAAAGAAAACAGTGGTTAGTTATTATTATGACGACCTCCGTAGCCGAGAGACGAGCACGCCGGACTTTAAATAGCGCCGCCATCTCTGAGTTTCCGGGTTCTATCCCCGGTCGGGTCAATGTAGAAAAACAAACTTTTCTATATTGGCTCGGGTCTGGGTGTTGTGGTACCGTCGTTGTTTCTGATTTCTATAACACAAGTGCTTCAGCTACTTACCTTAGGATCAGAGCAATGTATGTGATGTTGTCCAATATTTTATTTTATTTCTCAAAGTCTCTTGGGCTCCCTCGATATACAATAAAACAAAATAAACAAAATAATCTTACTAAAAACCACATTAACAATAAAGCCGTATCTGAAAAAAAAATTGTTTATTGAGAAATTTTAACCAGTTTATTTTGTTGGGTTTACTAGCTACATTAACTGAATTAACTACATTTAACATACCCTATTTATGGCAAATAAAGAATTTGAATTTGCTAAGTGAGAAGTACGACTACAGTCAATTTAATTCGATTATTTACAAATTGGCTCAAATCTATCTTAGCTCATGTTTCCTAGCAAATTCATGATGTCGTACCTCGAAACACAAGGATGTTGATACCTACTTAAGAGCCTATTACAAAAATTTTGCAGTTTTGCGGTTGTTTGGTGATTACTGATCATTTAAAAGATAAATCGAAAATCGGAGGACGTACTTATAAAATAACGAAAGCTAAACATATTAATAAGTCATAACAGCAAAAGCGGTGTAAATTTTTAGGAACGTGCAAAGAATAGGGAAATGACTTTTTTGCTTTGTCCCAAAAAAGTTATGATGATTTAATAAAAATGTCTTATTATATTAATACTTGCAGGTTTCCCTCTTTTATAGTACGTAGCGGTCTCCGATTTTCGAAGTAGCTGTTAAATGATCAGTAATCACCAAACAACCGCAAAACTGTCAAAATTTTGTAATAAACCTTTTAACTTCAATTTAATTGGTGTGTCCTTTCTCAAAACAAATAACTTACAAAACATAATACTAAATATTAACAGAGGCAAGGATATGGAACGCGCGCCTATAATGGACATTGTTATACAGAAAATATGAAATTTTCGAATCCCGCGCATATCGGGACGGGACATATCTCACGCTCGTCCCGATCACGACTCGCTCGCGAATGATGTCTCAATATCATTTGTACGTTTGTCCGTTTGTCTTGGGTGAAATTCTAGATTTACTAATACTGTTCCGTACTGTTATTTAACATCGCGCTGTTAGAACGTTAAGAGGAAAAGTGGATGGTGAAAATTAAGGTTTATGGCTAGCTTTTTGGAATTCCGTACTTTTCTTAAGCTTAAACCTACAGCTCAGGAGCCTTATATTTATATTTAAAACATTATGACTCCCAGTAAACAGCGGGGTAACCATGAACTCTTAAAACAATCTCAAATCTGTCATATCTGTCAATTTTGGTACGTCATTACATACAAAATATGACAGATTTGATAATGTTCGACAGATTTGAGATTGTTTTAAGAGTTCGTGGTTACCGCCCTGTCCATTTTTTTACTGATTAAAACACCACTGAGAAACACAGTAACTTAAACTTCCTACGAATAACAAGCATATACAAAGAAAGGATCTATTTTATCCCTGACTTAAATTTAAAGGACTTTGTCTCCCATAATATTGTTAATCGGCAATATTATGGGAGCAATAATAAGATTATTGGACTGTTTCTGTGTCAAGTTATTGATTTGGCTTAAGTTCTTTGTTCTTAAACAGTTCAGTTTATGCTTTAGTAACTACCTCTTTACACGCGTTCATTATCTTAAATATTGAAGCATCTACACACAACAGCTTTTAAAAGCTATCGAAATATCTTCCCTGCATAATCGTTAAATATTTTAAACGAGCAAATCCATACATCTAGTCTATACCAGTATCCCAACATCACGAATTACTTGACGGACTAATAACCTGACTTGCTAATTACGTTTCAGTATGCGAGATCCCTTGCTCACGTCAGCACTTGTACCATGATTGCTTAAGCGATATCGTTTTACATAAAACTCAATACAGATAAAACAAACGAGGTTGAAATAGTACTGCTATATAGGATGATGGTACGAGGGCTGCCATGTCTATCATTGGCGTACAATGTTTAAGACATGATGGTTAATCCTGGACTTATAGTTTGTTGTTTGAGAACTAATCGTTGGGTGAATGATGGACGAGACACAGGTAACTTTCTTGATAGAAACTGTGTAGCTACATAGGTCATTTGACTATGCTGTGAGATTTGCTATGATTAATATTATTTAACTTTGTACCTTTGTATGATATTTTTCGCAGAACCGATAAAAGGTGGAAGTAAACGGGTTCTCGAGTGGACTCGTGCCCTGACAAACGTAGAGTAGGACGCCCAACAGCTCGATGGACCGACGACCTTAGGAAGATGGCTGGCAGTGGCTGGATGAAAAAGCGAGAGATCGTGCTCTTTGGCGCTCTTTGGGAGATGGTGACGCTCAGCAGTCGACTGCAATAGGCTGACACGATGATGAACTTTGTATGACGTGAAATTGGTATTCTTATGTTACCAGATAACAGACAACTGCTCCTTTCAACGATGGCGTCACAATTACACACAAACCCCATACATTTTACAAAATATCGTTTTTTAAATTGCATCGACCAAAAAAGCGAAACCATAATTTTCTTCAACTGTAGATTTCAAGTGTAGAATTGTTACAGTTGAATAGATGAAAAGTTCAACAACTTTAAGAACATATTTTGATGCGGTTTTCAATATAAATTTTTGAAAGCTCTGTAGGTAAGTATATAAACATTAATATAACATTAGTTGCACATTTGCCCTATCATGAAAAGCAGGTTCTCCGTTGTGTGTATTGAAAGCCAGTTAATAATTTGTGGGCTTACTAAACCCATATAATTTAAACGCCACGATTCAAATACATCACATCCTAATACAATTAAGTGGCAGATTTGGAAACCTCGCACATTGCCGGCCACACGTTCAGTTTGCGCAAGGCAAGTAAAGGACTATTATGACAGCCTCCTATAAAGATGATATACCACACCAACCAATTTACCTTCCGAAAGTAATAGTTCACTTTTATTATAAAGGCATAGAAGCTAGAATTGTTGTGCCAAGTCTATGCTTGCAAAGATTTTCATGCGGTGTTATAAGGCGGATGGCAGACGAAACAACTAGCAACAAGTTTGTTACGCGCACTTTGTAATGTTTATTGACACACAGTATTTTCTTAAATATAATACTTAGCTTTTACGACTAACTATTTGTCAAAACATTTTAGACTCATATAGCTAGCTGAGAAAAATACGAAATTGTATTTTTTGTGACCAATTAACTAAGTATAGTGAAATTTGAAAAGAACTTGTAGCCGGTTTAGTATACGATTTTATTAGTAGAGATTACATGTGGCACGTCATAGACGACATCCGTAGCCGAGAGGCGAGCACGCCGGACTATATGGCGTCGCCATCTCTGAGGTTCCGGGTTCAATCCCCGGTCGAGTCAATGTGGAAAACGAACATAACTATATTGTCTCGGGTCTGGGTGTTGTGGTACCGTCGTTGTTTCTGATTTCTATAATACAAGTGCTTTTGCTACTTACCTCAGGATCAGAGCAATGTATGTGATGCTGTCTCATATTTATATTTATTTATATTAATACTTATCTTCTTGTTTATATATTACGTCACAGTACCTATATATCATCATATTACTTGACTTTTAGTTCCAATTGAAAGTATTAGACGGTTAATATTTTTAAATCTGTAAAGATTATGCACAATGCATGTCATTTATTTATTAAATGTGTTTTTAAATTTACTGTTGACAGAAAAGTTGCCAGTATTATTTAGAAAAAGTTGCTCCGTCTTCGTAAGCCCTAAAGGCTTCAATGACTGATGCGGACCATAACTTACAGCACGCAAAGTGACAAGCAAAATGAGTATTGAGCTACCGATTGTTAGTGGCTTAGCTTCAGTTCTTGTAATCACGAACAAACTTGACGTTTATTTGTGTTAAGACGCATACAGGCACGTTTTATACTATGCGTATGTGTGTTCTAACAGTTACACATATTGGGGAATTTTGTTTGAAAACACACATTTTATGGATCTCGGACCATTTAATAACTCAAAACATACTTTTCGTACAATCGTGGCTTAGGGTCGTTTTAATTTTCATGTCATCATGGTATTTTGACTTTTAAAAAACTATTCAATTCAGGTACACTAAAGTAAGTCAGGCAGTTAAAAACCTACGACGCACGGCGCAAAGAGTTTAAACAGGTAATACAAAAAATAATAATATATATATAAGGTTTAAAATGGCATTGCAAAAACAATTGAGGTCTTCTTGTTTCATAAATAGCCTGCAAATTAAGCCTATAATTGACAAAATAGGTACCCCATAAAACAACAGCCACGCGTATACATTTATTTCCTATCAATATTTAATAATATCACGCCTTAACTCTCTCGCCGTTAAGATTGCACATAATAACAAAGGACCTTCGGAAAACACATAAAAACCAATTTGACTGCGCCGCGCAAAAAAGACACGAAAATTCATTTATTTCTTACAATTGTCGGTCGCGTTGATTGTTACCGCACTCTCCTCGGTTTCCGCCACCAAAGTTGTTAAAAAACGAAACACAGACACACAAACCGACACAAAGTATCTTGTCTTACGGGAAATAAGGCATAACTCCGCGCGGAGCGGCAAAATGTGTTCCTAAATGGAATACCGCGTAATGATAGTACGCTTTGCGGTTATGCCATTATGACGCCGTCTCTCTCCCACTTGTAGTCCTCACGATAAATTAAAGAGAGACGTGTAATCCAAGATCCGAGCTACGTGATCTCCATTACACCGCGATGATGCGTTTGGGCGTCTTTGTCTTTTTTTAGTTTGCGCGGTTAGGTCGCAATTCCAGATAAGGCGATTGCAACGAAATAATTTTATTTAATTCCCTTTACTGTAATGCTGCGGTGGATGCGGGTTTTAATGCTAGCAGTGCGTTTTAATAGTTAAAATAAAGCTTCTTAGTTTAAAACTCTTTTATCAGTCTGAAATAATAAATTGGAAAATATCCTCACACTGCTGAGGAAATGAAATTAGAAGTTCAATATTATTACAAATGAGTTCTAGTGGTATATTTTACTTAATAAATTACCATGCTACGAACAGGGGCGTGCAGTACATATAGGCAATTAGGCAGTGCCCACCTTATAAAACAAAACGAGGTAGGCAGAGGTACTTGCAAGTGCGTGCTATCGATAAAACCACTGATTTTCATCAATAAAACACATTAGTAAGTATCTACTGCCTACCTCGAAATAAAACAAATGCCCGTCACTGACCGCGAAGTGATAATTACATACTTTCCATACTAACACACTAACATAATTTGACAGTTCTCTGAAGTGGGTAATACCTGTACTAAATATCTGAATAGAAACCACTTCTTAAACTCTGCGTAAAGGCAAGGAAACCATTATTTTTATTATAACGAGATAAAAAAAAGTCCGAGATAATTTGAATCGTACTTTTTAGGTTTTTAACAAAAAAATAATGATATAAATTATAATTACTTTTAAACTTTCGCGATGCATAATTTTAATGAAATGAACGTCAGGCAAAAGAGGTAACAATTTGTACCTTAATTATGATCGCGTTAATTCCCGTTTCATTGAGTTTTAAGATATAAATTATATCCCAATCGATTACTTATCCATATGAGATCATTACCGACCGTTTTATTTATATCCTCTAGAATTAAGTATGACATGCACAGAGGACATTTATAGGTTACAGAAGTAATTGAAAAACGCAATGGTCGGAAAACCCGGCATGCATTATGAATGTATTACAATACCTCCCAAACTGACATTCCATTGGGGACGTGTGTGTAATATTAAATTCTTTTTGGTATAATCGTCGGTTTTATTTTACTAAGAAGACAGGAAATACGGCGAACGTTATGTAGTTTGATAGTCCGACTTTAGAAAAATAGCTGGTTGTGGCTGGATAATAAAAGCAGGAGGATGCTTTTGGCGCCGTTTGGTGGAGGCTTACGTCCAGCAGTGGACTTCAATATTCAATAGGCTAATATCCCTTTGATTGTAAATTTTTGTTTTTAGCAATTCCATGCAAGGTTTTAATTGAAGATAAATAAAGCTCGGTAGCTTAGTTGGTAAAGCACTCGCCGGCTCCGCCGCCGCCGCTCGGCTTGCGATGAGACGTGGGTTCGAGTCCCACCTGAGGTCGATGATTTTTTTCAAGTGTTATTTATCTTCAATTAATCCCTATGATTATTAGGAAAATCTAGCTAGATTTGTGATGATATAATAACTTAAAACTTAAATCATGGGAGTCACAGGTCACACAACAGATTTTCTGCTGTGTTTAATTTCTAGACATTTAAAGGCTTGAAAATAATCTTACTAATTATAAATGCGAAAGTTTGTTAGTATGGATGTATGGATATTTGTTACTCTTTCACGCAAAAACTACTGAATGGATTTAGATGAAATTTGTCACACATATAGAATATGATCTAGATTACAATTACAATACTAAACCTTATCTCGGTTAATTGTTCCTGTACGATGTATTGAATACACTAAATACCACGCGAGCGAAGCCGCGGGGCAGCACCTAGTACTTTAACTGTCTGATAGGAGCAGCAACGAAATCGTTGACATAATTTGATTACAATATGTTTTGGTGACTTGAAAGCAAACTTATTTCTACGAAAAGTGACTTCGGTAATTGCTGTTTCTAGCTCATGTGTTTGCAGCCAGCTAGATCAAAAATAATTAAACAGGTTTTATGTACCATCAAGTAGGTACGTGTTCCATCATAAACTTCATTAACCACTTACGCACTATCAACGGAGATGAAGTTAAATGCAGAATTCCTCTAATTAAAAAAGTAATAAAATTATGGCATGATACTTTTATATATTTATTTACCAAGTGCAGTATACACTGATAAAACAACATCTTGAATTCAATTAATTTTACCTTTGTAAAACTGTATTTATATTTAATCTTTATTGCACAGATAAAAAATCATACAATAGGTGGACTTAATGCCACGAGGCATTCTCTGCCAGGTGAAATCAAGTTTCTAAAGTGGATATTTTAATACCCATGTTTTATCAGTTAACTAATCGCCATAGTACAAGATCATCTTAGTTTGGGCTACATAATTGGTGTGATTGTAAAAATAATTATTTATGACTATTGATATCTGTCCCAGACCAGAATTTTTATCGCATTTAAAATCATTTTAATCAATTACCAACCTTATTCTCGGTTATTCATAAAAGTAAGAGACGCAGCTGCGTTAACGCTTTTCAATATAAAGCTGAGAACATAATTGCACATTTTGCTTTGCTCTTAATGTAGTTTCTTAGTAAGTATGTTTAAATTTGTGTACTTTATAAAACTATACCTTACTTTGAATCATCTGTTAGGAAAGCTATTCTTTAGTTAAAATATTTCTACTAAATGTAATGTCAGTATGCTTTTTTCTTAACGCAATAGCAGATGAAAGGATTTATTTATAATTTGGCGTACAAATAACATATTTGTTAACCTTAACCAAGAATAATTGCAGTAGTCTACACAATTTTCAAGAAATGCTATTACTTTTCAACTGCATAGGTAATTTTGTGTATCAGTTTCATTTCTATTACGTCAGTGAGTGCTTAATATTATAGTTTGGTGAAAAATACTTATGATTTCTCAAATACGTGCCGTGTGGTGCCGGCACGTTAAAAGAATTGCACCACCCCTTCTCTTCCTATGGGTGTCGTAAGAGGCGACTGCAGGAGAACCACCACAAGAAGACGGGCAGCAGCGTCTCCTCTCCACCATTGGCCAAACTGCGATCGCCAACCCGCCTGCCAAGCGTGGCGATTATGGCAAAATCCTCCTTTTGGAGAGGCCTGTGTCCAGCAGTGGACTGATATATGCTGGTGATGATGATGATGATGAAATATTTATCATAAAACTACAATTATTAACTCAACTTATCAGAATTTCTAAGGCACACCTCACATTATACTTTTTTAAAACAAAATGCAACATCGTTCATTGCTTCCAAAACTTCAACGAAAGCCAATTCACCCCATGCGCACTTGCCTTTAATTAAAAAGGGGTGGGGTTATTATAATAATTACGCGCCGCCCCCCGTCCAATGGCCGCGCGGCCCGCCCAATTAGCGTTGCGCGTACGCAGCTTTTTGCGCAAACATGGCGGCCGCGGCGGGAATTTTCAGCCGTCATTTTCGGGGATTGATGGGATTGGGAAGTTGGCGCTGGGAAATTGGGAGGTGGGTGGGGTAAGCAATTTGAAAGGTGAAAAGTGAGGCTTAATATTAAATATACCTTATTAATAACTGCAGTTGCCATTTATTTGTTTTTTGAGTTGTTAAAGAGAAATTGGTCATGTGGATAATTGAGTGAGTCATGATGGAATACATATGAGGAATATGATTTATTAAAGTTGATGATTCTTCTCTGTGAATCTAAATATTACACGTACATTCTTTCTAATTTAATAAACGCGAAAGTGTATATATTTATGGATGTTTGTTACTCTCACGCAAAAACATCTGAACGGATTTGGATTAAATTTTGCACACATAATAGAATATATACAATCTGTATTATAGGATACTTTTAATCCCGGTTTAATGTTCCAGTGGAATATTTTTCTATATATTGTTCTTTATTTGAACATTTTTTGTTACCACTAAACATCTTGTAGTCCACGTAAACGAAGTTGCGAGCACAGCTATTTTAACTTTCTTATAAATTAAGTATGTAAAAATCAATCAAAAAATCTTTTTTACGAGAGAGAAATATTAAAAAGGTATTAATATACCATATTAAAATACCTTAAGTCCGTAATAACCTTCTTTCTTGACATCAAAATATACTTCTCTCCTCATCTCGCGCATCGGATTTCAGTGGTTTGTGGATACCAATTTATCTTTACATCTGAAGATTAATATTTATGGGTCATATCACGTAGCAAATAAGGCTTAAATTCCTTTATAAGTTTTCAAATTATGTGTTGAATTAATGTGGTGTTTATGTGTTGGACTTGACTTTCTTGACGCGAATCTACAGCGACAGTGTTGATGTCTTACAAGATGTGTAGGATACTGTATTTATTGCAGTATGTATTCAATGTATTAAAAAAAAACAACAAAGAAGTCATAAGAGAATACTTAAGTACTTGGTAGATATTGAACTAATTGGTAATTTGAAGGTATTTCTCATGGCAAAAGTCATTGTTTTATTAGCTTTAGATTACATCATAGACTTTTGAGAATGATACAGAAATTCATAATCATCTCACTTACTGGTTTGACTATCTTCTTGTTGTAGTGGTTTGCGTTCCGGAATACAAAACCAAGCAATCCCAAATTTGAGTCCCAGAAGAGGCAAGTGAATAAATATGTCTATGTGTTCTCTAGTTAGTTCTGTTAAACACTATTATCGATAAATATCTTAATACACAACTCTATAAAACACGTAACCCCGACCAAATGACTACCAATATGCAAACGCAAACTTCCGTTCCCAATCTAAATGAAATCTAAAAACATCCCGGGCCAATCGTTTATAATGAGTTCGATTCTTATCGATCTCCTCGGATCGAATCGCTCAATCGATAGCCATTGTCAACACAATGTTGATGTGACAACCTCGACCCGTAATCACAAGCCAATCTCGACTCTATCCTATCGCAATACCGTCCATGAGATCGGAGACCTTCGTCATTTAAATGTTGAAATCTTTGTCGTCATTAGCCAAGTGAATTTCAACTTTAAAATTATGGAGTTAAGGGTTCAGAAACCGTTTTGTGATTTTGGTAACTTCAACAAAAAGCATGTCTCGTCGAATCCATTATATACTTAATTAGCGTCATGTTTGTGACACATCAACACTCAGATCAATTATATTTGTAAAAAGATGTCAATGACCCTCTTGTATGATAATGTCGGACTGATTCCACGAGATGGGTCGAAAATTTGGATAAGAGACCACCGTGATTTTCAAATTATTATCATTTCTGTCCGACTTAGTTATTTTTTTGTTTTATAAGAAAAGTCTTAAAATGACAAATAAACTAGAATATAGATACGCATTTTTAACAATTGGGAAAATATTATGTTTTTGAGGCGTGTGTGATAAGCATTGGGATAAAAACAGCAGATTTAATATGATGCAAACTACTTTATCAATGATAAAAATATCAATATACTCTTTTGTTTACTAGAATCTAACTTCCCACTCACCATATACACGTAAGAACCTACGTATATTAATGCAGAAAAATACCAAAAAAACTAATAAAGTTTATTTTATTTTTTATCAAATTTATATAATAAAAAAACATGTTAGCATTAATTGATAATATTACTACAAAAACACGTGCTACTTCTAACCTAGATTCCCTACTTGAGACGCTGTCCGTATTACCAAAACTTTAACAGTCCCAATAATAGGTTCAGTTTATCAATACGGAAAAGGCCACCTCACACTCGCAGCTATACAAACATCAATCTCCTTAATGGCGACCTAACAAACGAAATAGAATGATCTTAATTAATACGGTTTAATTCTAATCATTTCCTTTCACATTCCCATGTTCATCAGGAAGTAAGCGAGCCGGGTACAGGCATCGAACCTGTTGTATCACGATAAAACTGATCGAGGGGTTTACATGAGACGACTTTTGTTGTATCTGGTCTAGAGATTAAAGTAACTTTATCTAAAAGAGCGTTTTTAAATAAAGCCTTACTATCCTAAAACACAAATTGACATATTCACGCTGTTGGTTTTCTTAAATAAATAAAAAAGAATAAATAAAAAAGAAATAAAAAAAATTGATAATTCAAAAACGTCACATCATCACCTTTTTTGGAAGTTTTAATGGGGAATGAGTAGGATAAAAAGTATGAGTATTATAAAATGTAAATTAAATCAATTATACTTACTTTTTACTTGTTAAGAGGTATTTGTTCTTCTGACTATAATAAGTTTTTTTTAAATTATGATCTTAACGTAATTGACCTGACAAGCAATTAAAACTCGAGACCATTCCCTTAAACATAGGCGGAGTGTACCCCTATAGTGTCTTTCTAGCTAGTTCTAACATCTATAGTGTCGGGAATACTGCCCATCTATGTGTGAAGACTAAATACCACGTCGCTATGTCAATCGTATCATGTAAAAGCCACTACAGCCAGTGAGTCGTGTCGCCCCGTGTAAACTGCACGTAAAACTGGATGGTATCACCTGACCGGCGCGTTTGATCGCATCTGCAATTTCTAACTAACACATTTTATCTGCAGGATGCCGCTCAAACTGGTCGCTCAGTTCATCGGTTAGTCATTAGTTATCAATACTTTGATAATACATTCTTGCTGGTTACTTCATACTTATAACGCCTTATTTTGTTTCTTGCTTTACTAAAAGCTTTTTTATTTTGGCACAAAAATAATTCGCACGGAACAGACAAAAACATTTGCAATTGAAATACATTGGACTGTTACAGGTCTTCACAACTTCTAAAGCAACATCACAGTCACCACAGCTGGACCACAGTATATATATATGTATATATCTATACAAGATATAAAGAAACTACCTATAAACTCACACATGTGCACGCCTCAACAAGAAATCTCAGTAAAATAAGAGTGCTGAGAGTCGGGGATGCCGAATACTGCCGATACGAGACGAGATGCTGTCCGTTGTCATTGTCGCTTTCAGTTCGCGCGGTTTTTAATCAACTTTAAAAGACAACCCTAACGCTCCATTGCCGTATTTGACGTATCTCGACAAAAAGGCCTAGTTTCCATAATGTATAGATTATGTTCTGTGGCTCGACTTTGGCTTCTACCGATGTTTGTCACTGAGCCTGATCCACAGTTGTTTTCCTCCGTTTCAAGCAGCTGCAGCGTATCTAAATAATCAAGTCAACGTTTTTAACCGACGAAAAAACGGAGGAGGTTTTTAAGTCAACGCGTATATTTTTTTTATGTGATATACATAAAAAACGCATTACTTTTTACAAAGTAATCCGATTTTATAATTCTTTTGTCAGTAGAAAGGTACTTGTACTAAGTAAGTACTGTAAGGTAGAAAACTTGTACCTCGAGGTTAATCCCATATACATATGGAAAAAACCTACCCTAAGGGTTGGAAAAATAGGGGTGATTTATTGTTCACTTACAGATTTTACTTAACTATAAAATAATAGTTAAAAGAAACAATTGATAGCTAAAGAAGTTTATTAAGGTGAAATAAAAAAGTTTATTTTTATTTTTAAAAAGTTTTTTTGTCAGGTCATGGTTTCCACACAAGAACAATTCTACCCTCCTTCATATGCACACAAAACTAAACTACACTTCTTAACTAAATATTTTTTATGTTACATAATTTAGTAAGTACAAAATGAATGTCTGTCGCTTAAATTAGAGTTTCGTTAACTTTATTATTGATATCAAAACGTTTTGATTTTGAATTTATTGCTAAATAACTGTATTTGAAAGAGTCCGCTACTTAAGTAACTCCAGCGCACAATCTAACACTTCAACAGCTGATAACTTCAATGGACCCCGTCGCCTGAATATAATTTATGAAGCAACATCGAACCGTGGTGATGAACAGGTTTTCTGATGATATCTCCCTTCATAATTATTTCTACCGGACAGTCCAATCGCGGGAACTGCGAGGCTTTAGATTTAATTAACACAGTTTTATAAGAGCTTTTAATATTAAAATGCAATTTAGTAAGAACGTATCTAATTATAGATGAATGATCAATGAATTTCCTTTGTATGATGTGCAATAATAAGTACCTATTTCATATTATGGCGTGATTGCCTAGGCAGTGGAAATGACGGTGCAACCTATTCTGTAAGTTGTATAGCTTACAGAATAGCTATAAAACTTTAAATACTTGAGGCAGTTGATATAGTATTAAACAAAATTGCCGCCTAATAAAATACCGATTAATAAATACTTAACAAATTAAATTGTTTCCACAATTTCAACAATTATCTAGCCCCAAATTAGGCAAAGCTCACACTTTGGTGACTGAAACAGATGTTTAACTGTTTATACTCTAATAGATTCATAAACATCCATGCCATAAGTACAAATGCTCGTGCTAACGATGACACAAACAAATCAAAACTAAAAATCCCTTAGACTACACTTACTTTGTTCCTGCGTATTTGTTTTTTAAATCGTATTCTTCGAAAAATATAAGTCATTTTCTACTCACGCAATTAACAGATTAACACTCAGTAAATTAGAACTCTAACAGCCTATTTCTAGATCAATAATCCCTCCTTACGGGTTCTCGAGTGGAGACCACGCCTAGGCAAACATAGTGTAGGACGACCCCCAGCTCGATGGACCGACGACCTTAGGAAGATGGCTGGCAGTGGATGGATGAAAAAAGCGGGAGATCGTGCTCTTTGGTGCTCTTTGGGGGAGGCCTACGTCCAGCAGTGGACTGCAATAGGCTGAGATGATGATGATGAATCCCTCCTTAGTACTAAGCCTATAATTTCATTAGGTATATTGATTAAAACATAATGCTATTAAAGACTGGTTCCACGAAAGTGATGTATGGTGTCCACACGTCACTCCCTAGACTATAAATATGAGACCTGTATCTGTTGCATGGTTAAATAACAAGCAACACTTTACCGAGACACACGGACTTGAAGTTAAGATAGCTTTAGTAGCTAATATAGCTTGTATGCGTATTGGATTCAATCTGTAAGCCTACAAGTATTTTATTTTAATAAAGAGTTAAGGAGTTAGTAAATTAAAAAAATCCCACTAATATCATAAATGCGAATGTTTGTGAGGTTGTTTGGATGGTTGACGGATCTGGATGAAATTTTGCACACATATAAAATATAATCCGGATTAACATATAGAATACTTATTCTGGTGTAATGTTTCTGTGGGATACATGTGAGATTCCAAACATAATTCCAAACATCTTCTGGGCAAGCTCGCTCGATCGCAGATCCCATCTATGCTCTAGAGCAAGATTGGGGTCAAGAGCAAGCCCATCTCAAATTAAAAAATAAATGTAGTCCAAGCAAACAAAGTTGTGGACACAGCTAATAAAAAACATATTTTTTGTTGGTCTATCTGATGTCTAGTCGCTACATCTAAGCAATGACTGTATGGGGGGCTATAATATACCCATTAGGCAGATTACGAACAAGACTCATCATTTCAGCCTGCTGCAGTCCACTGCTGGACATAGGCCTCCCCCAAGGAGCGCCACAGCGCACGATCTCCCGGCCTTTACATCCAGTCGCTGCCAGCTGCCTTCTTCAGGTAAGAACAACAAGACTCAATACTGTTTTATTAAGCATTATGTAGTAATATTAAACATAGGTAAAACAAATACGACCTGCGCAAGCATTCTGATGCAGTGGATACCGATATTTAGCAAAGAATGCAGATGAGATGCTGACCTTTCAGAGAGTAATACACATTCACTCATGTACATTAGCACAATACCATTTTGTAACGCATGGGGATATTCCTAAAGGAAAATGATCATTTCGGACGGGAAATTAGAAAATTAAGCTCAGGATAGCCTTTTAGCAAGTAAACTCTGAAAATGATAGCCTTCTCAGACACGCAATTAGTTTTTAGTATGTAGGTAGTAATTTTCCATTTTTTATCTATTACAACAAAAAAGGGTTGTACGAATTGCTGCTCATTTTACAAAGCCGTATGTCCTTTTCGAGTTAAGACCAATTAACTTGTAGCCCCGTATCATATTCAAGCTTCGTCGCCGACTATCGCGATATCTGCTAAACGCGATAAAAAATATAGTTGCAAAGTATAGCAAATATCGATCGATCGGTCCCAGTTATGATCAAGCTCGCAGTGACGTCATAACTATACCTTGGTTAGTTTAGGTTTAAAGTCAATTGAGAGATTCGATTTTCCTTTAGGTAATTGAGAACATAAACAAAACGATAATTATTTATATATTTGTCATTGTACATTTTTTTAAAAAAACTAACGAACAAAAAACCAATCAACACAGCTAAAGAGTGGAATTCCGAGTGCATATAACCTGACTCTTTTTAAGTTCAGAGTGAATAGGCATCTTCTGGGCAAGCTCGCTCCATCGTAGATCCCATCTATGCTCTAGAGCAAGATTGGGGCCAAGAGCAAGCCCATCTCAAATTAAAAAAAATAAAAAAATACCTAATGGCCTCATTTGATCAAAAAAACATTCTACTAAAATAGGAAAAAAATAACCTGTGAGAACATTTAATAAAAATGAACTAGAAAATTATTTTATGTGGCATAAAATATTCTTTACTTTAGTATTTGTTTCATTTTTATTTATTTATTTCATAAAGCTTGGTCAGGTGCTTTTGAAGATATTGAAGATTTTCTACTAACCGCCTCTTCTTATTAGGGGTCCAGTGTATTTTAAAATTATGATTATAGCAATAGGGTTATAAAATAAAAAAATAAAATCAATTTATTTTAGACATGTTATGTCCATACAAAATTACAAAAGATGTTAGTACATGTGACTTATGGAACTATGTTAGTCGAGTTTATTAGATTATAAAATTTTATTTAATTGGATTCAATTCAATTCTATAATTTCATCATCTCAGCCACAGGACGTCCACTGCTGAACATAGGCCTCCCCCAGTGACTTCCAGATCGGCCGATTGGAAGCGGCCTGCATCCAGCGTCGTCCTGCAACCTTTACCAGGTCGTCTGCCCACCTTGTGGGTGGGCGTCCTACGCTGCGCTTGCCTATACGCGGCCTCCATTCCAGAACCTTTCTGCCCCATCGGCCGTCAGTTCTACGTGCTATGTGCCCCGCCCACTGCCACTTCAGCCGGCTAATCCGTCGAGCTATGTCAGCGACTTTGGTTCGTTCACGGATCTCCTCATTTCTGATTTGATCTCGCAAAGAAACACCGAGCATAGCCCTTTCCATAGCGCGCTGTGCAACTTTAAGCTTCTTAATAAGGCCCATAGTAAGAGGCCACGTTTCAGTTCCGTATGTCATCACTGGTAACACACACTGGTTGTATACTTTCGTCTTTAGGCACTGAGGTATTTTGGACGAGAAGATGTTGCGTAGTTTCCCGAACGCTGCCCATCCGAGTTGGATTCGTCGATTGACCTCTTTCTCAAAATTGGACCTACCCAACTGGATCACTTGTCCCAGGTAAACATATTTGTCAACAATTTCAAGAATAGAGCTCCCAACTGGTACTGGGTAGGGCGCAACATGGGCATTCGACATAATCTTTGTTTTGTCCATGTTCATCTGAAGACCTACCTGTTGGGAAACTCTATTAAGGCCATCGAGCATTGTACCGAGGTCTTCCAGCGACTCTGCCATGACCACAATATCGTCGGCAAACCGAAGGTGAGTAATGTATTCGCCATTAATTTTGATGCCGAATCCTTTCCATTCCAGGAGTTTAAAAGCATCTTCCAATGCGGCGGTAAACAGTTTCGGAGAAATAACGTCTCCCTGCCTTACGCCTCGCTGCAGAGGAATAGCTTTTGTGCTCTGCTCCTGTACTCGGACCGTCATGGTGGCGTTTTTATATAAACATTTCAGCACCTCGATGTACCGATAGTCAATATGGCACCGCTGTAGAGACTGTAGCACTGCCCAAGTCTCGATTGAATCGAAGGCCTTCTCATAGTCCACAAACGCCAAGCATAGTGGTAAGTTATACTCTTCGGTCTTCTGTATAACTTGTCGCAGCGTATGGATGTGGTCTATGGTACTAAAGCCTTTTCGGAAACCTGCTTGTTCGGGAGGCTGGAAGTCATCGAACCTACGTGCGAGACGATTCGTGATGACCCTCGAAAACAACTTGTAGACATGGCTCAGAAGCGAGATGGGTCTGTAGTTCTTCAGCAAGGTGTTATCTCCTTTCTTGAAGAAGAGCACCACCACACCTCTATTCCATGCCTCCGGCGTTATTCCCTCGAGCAAGACGGAGTTAAAGAGTTTCTGAAGGACCTTCAGTACCGGTGTTCCACCCGCTTTCAGAATCTCTGAGGTAATCCCGTCATCACCCGGCGCCTTGTTGTTCCTGAGCTGTTTGAGAGCCATCCTAATCTCATATAGGCTGATGTCCGGGATATCTTCGGTATAGTGTCGGGTAAGCTTAGCTCTTGGATCTGCGGCTGAACTACTAACAGGTTTAGTGACCCAGGTGTATAACTGCCCATAGAACTTTTCGATCTCCCTCAAAACTTCGGCTTTTGTCGACATTATACTACCATCCTCCGTCTTCAGCTTCGTCAGCTGGCTCTGCCCAATAGACATGTCTCTTGCAAACACTTTGGAGCCTTGGTTCCGCTCTATCGCCTCTTTAATACTATTCGTATTAAAGTTGCGGATATCATGTCGCAAGGACTTCCATATCTGTCTATTGTGCTGCCGATACAACTTAGCGTCAGCGGAGGACTGCAGTGCCAGTAAACGTCGTTCTGCCATGAGTTTGAGGGTGTGGTCGGTAAGTTTTTGCGGTCTGTCTCTTCGACGGGGCTTGAAAAATTTCGACCCGACCGCCTGGACAGATTCTACAAACCTGTTGTTAATCTCGTCCACTGACTCGCAGTTTTCTAGGCATTCAAAGCGATTTGACAGCTCAAGCTGAAAGCTTTCGGGGCAGTAAATATGGGCATTAGAGGGTCGGAGCGTAGACTTCATCAAACGGGACCTTTCTAGCTTGACGTTGATGTTCAATGTGCCTCTAACCATTCGGTGATCGCTACCGGTTTTCACCCCGTTGATCACGGAGACATCATTGAACACTCGTCGCTCTGTGGTCATGATGAAGTCAATCTCATTTTTCGTGGACCCATCGGGGCTCATCCAGGTCCACTTCCTCTGAGGCGGCTTCTGGAAAAAGGAATTCATCGCGAAGAGGTCCTCCTTCTCCAGAAATTCGGCCAGCCTTTGTCCCCTAGGGTTCCGTTGCCCATATCCAAATCGCCCCACTCTCAGCTCATTATCGCCTCTCATGCCCAGTTTCGCGTTAAAGTCTCCCATAACAACATTGAAGTGGGTTTTAGTAGTATGTATGGCTCTACTAACGTCCTCATACATAGCCTCCACTTCCTCATCGGGGTGTGTAGAGGTCGGTGCATATACCTGTATAACCTTCAGCGAGTATCTATTTGACACTCTGAGTATCAGGTATGCCACCCTACTCGATACACTTCCGATGGTGACGATGTTGTTAATGAGGGACTTGTGGACGAGAAACCCGACACCACCTTGGGACAGTTGTTCGCCCTCCCGGTAATAGAGTAGGTTGCCAGATTTCAGGGTTATCGTGTCCTCGCCCTCTCTTCGGACTTCTGATATTCCCACGATACTCCAATGCATCCTACTCAATTCCTCTTCCAGCTCAACGATCTTCTCGTCAGTCCTTAGCGTGCGGACGTTGTGTGTTACCAGGGCCAGTCTTCTTTGGGGCTGGTAGCCGAAGTTCCTCCTCCGGGGATTCTTAGCACCCCTTGACCCGCCGTCACCCTGACCGCTAACGTAGCCAGGAACAGCGGGACCACCGGAGACTGGGGGCCTGGTCTTTGTCGTGTCTGTCATTGGGGGGTGGTTGCCAGACTCGCCACGCTTGGCAGGCGGGTTGGCGAGCGCAGTTTTTTTATATTGTTTCGCACGCAGACGCTGCTCCCCGTCTCGTGCTACAGGATTTAGTCGCCTCTTACGACACGCCTCCTGCACGGCGGTGGGGAAGTGTATTCTTTACGGCCGTCCCCACACGGCACCTTCTATAATTTAATTCAATTAAATTATTTAAACTTAAATTTAAATCAGTTATTCAACTTAATTTAATTGAATCAATCAATTTAATTCAAATAAATGAATCTTACCTATTCCAATTTCAATAAATTATATTTATGCACCCTTTTCAATACCAGATTGTAAGAGAATGTAAAAAAATTGTTACGTTAATACAAATTCAGTTAGCTAAATCTTTCAAGGAAGCTATAAAAGTAACAGGTAATTGAAGAACCACTAAAATAGACTTTTGCCAACATTCCTACAAGTAATAATAAGCTTGTCAGTTATTACAATATGTGAGCCTACTCAAACTTGTCATTACGAGTCCATATTAACAGTCTGTCAAATATTTTAAACCACAACACTTACCTTCTATGTCGTGACAGGAATGCCGTGACGATTCGGAGTTTCATACAGGATGTACAAAAGAATGGGACACTTCTTAAAACCACGTGATCAGCTGTTGATATACAACAACTTCTCCTATGGGAGCAACATCGAAATCGTGATTTTATTTTCGGATGCTCCATACATTATCATCGAGGTATGCGAGTAGGTTTGTATGGAGAAACTGAAAAAAATATCGATCTTGTACACCCTGTATTTTATGGACGAATATTTTAACAGCACTTTTTTTTAGCCTAATAGTCGGCTGGTAGATAATGCCTCATCTCATCCATTAAATCCACCTATTGATGTTTTATTTAACTCTGTGCAATAAAGATGAAATAAATAAAGGAATATTCACATGTGTAGTTTACATTACAAATAAGTAGGGATATATTAAAATAAACAGGCTATTAAAAAACCGACCAAGTGCGAGTCGGACTCGCGCACGAAGGGCTCCGTACCATTTTCTATAAAACACGTTTCCTGTATGGGAGCCCCCTTAAATATTTATTGTATTTTGTTTTTTAGTATTTATTGTTATAGCGGCAACAGAAATACATCATTTGTGAAAATTTCAGCTCTCTAACTATCACATTCATGAGATACAGCCTGGTGACAGACGGACAGACAGACGGACGGACAGACAGACGGACAGCGGACCCTTAGTAATAGGGTCCCGTTTTACCCTTTGGGTACGGAACCCAGTCAAATACGCCAGTCAAAAGACGGCCGTCTGGTGGAGTGATTACGCGCACCGGACTACAAAGTCACGTGGTTTCGGGTTCGGATCCCGCAACGGGCAAATGATTGTTTGATTTATTTAGAAAATGTATTTAAGCATGTTTTATATCTCGTCGTTATCTTGTCACTATAATACAAGCTATGCTATGCTAAGCTAGTTCGGGGCTGATAATATTGGTTTGATTTATTTAATTTTGTGGGGCCATTTAGAAACAAATACCTAATTACTTTTAAACATTCGCGTTGCATAATTTAAAACTTAATGAAACGGAAATTAACGCTATCATAATTTTGGGTACAAAATGTTCCCTCTTTTGCCTGACGTTTCGATCGGGTTACACCGACCGTGGTTACAGGCTGACTGGAGCAGCGATGTCTTAACTCCGTATGAAAGGCAGATTCTTCATCTACCCTCATAATATTATTTTCACGCCAAGTACCGTCAAACACTACACTTACTGTGTCCCTATTCTGCACACTAACCGCCGCGTCCGTATTCATGTAAGCACTCGATCGCGAAACAAAACGAGATTGTCTATTTTTAATCACTGCATTCCATGTCGCGGATAATTTGAAACCGTCTTCCCGATTGAAATTTTAAACAAATACCTATCTAAGAAAAATAAGCCTCATATTTTTTTTATACTTTCCTGGAGAATCACCACTATTAGCCGAACACTCTATAAATCTACATCTTCTCAAAATGAATTCAATAAATAAAATATGTGCATTTGATAAATATGTTCTAAGATGACAGTACAACAAATTGTAGATAGCGAATCGACTTTACACGTCAGGCCAAAATTAATGACCCACCTTTTTAATATAGGACCTGAAATATTGTGTTACGAAATAAATTAATTGCGATCCTCGATAATCTCGATGCGATCTTTTGTGTAACTCTATCTGTGGCTACGATAGTGTTAAAAAACCAACTGTTAACACTACGCGGGGCGTCTCGGTGCTTCAAAACGAGATACCGTGCACTAGGATTCTTTGGCGACTAAAATATAGTGACTCTATTGTTTGTGGTAGCCAATATTAGTAGCCAATACTAATTAAACGAACGTTTCTTAATTAGCTCGAATTTGAGAATACTGGGAGACGCTACAGGCAAAATCCATTTTCTAATATGCAGTAGGTTTGGTTTTTTTTTTGACAACATCACATACATTGCTCTGATCCTAAGGTAAGTAGCTAAAGCACTTGTGTTATAGAAAATAGAAACAACGACGGTACCACAACAACAGACCCAAGCCAATATAGAAAAGTTAATTTTCCACATTGACCCGACCGTGAATCGAACCCGGGACCTCAGAGATGGCGTGGCCTCTCGACTACGGAGGTCGTATTAGTTTCTATCAGATCATGACCTATAGTAAGTTTTCCGGTGCTTAATTGCATTAAATGTTTTTTAAGTAATCGATTCCGAGTAAAATAGAAATACTATTTAAACTTTTTTTTGTCAAACACTCATATTCTGTATGTCTCTTCATTACCACAATCGTAGTCTAGAGCTGCGCATAAAAACTATCGACATCGTTATCGTTTTCGATTTTATTGCTCAATTTTAAATGTAACTAATCAATTTTAAATAGGTTACCACTATTGGCTACGAAACAATGGCATCCTAGCACAATATGGCTTTACTCGAGACAAATTGTGAACGATAATCTTAGCGCTCGCTCCCGAACAAGCTACACACATCATCGAGATTTCTCGTATCATTTTTCAATACGCCACATGGTAATGTTGACTTTGTTAGCCCGTTATAAAGTCTATAATAAGGCTTATGGCTTAAGTAATGGGATATGTTTGGCCTTTTGCTAGTATGTTACTGTATGCAAAGGATTTAAGTTATGAACTTAATAAGAAGGAACATGGGTATTTAAACTCTAAGTTTAAATATTTTAATCTATCAGCAATTGTGTGACTAAAATTTGCTATTATTTTGCTGGACGCATAGATGTAGTCAGTCAATTTTAAAGAAAGTGATAAGGTTTAACGTCGAATACGAGAAACAAAAAAATAATTTCGATGTTCTAAATGAATTAAAAGTGGTTTGTATTCATAAACACATTTCTCTCCTTTGACATTAAATTTTTCTTCCACACGTTGTATATATTTGTTAGATTTTTTGTCATTTAAAAATACTAATTTTATTTTATCAACTTCACCAGCTTCCTCACCATAAATAAAAGGATATCGCAACAGCTAACTCGGCGGAGCTTAAAACAAATTATGCTTTCTTGGACACAGAGCAGAAACTCTGAGTATAATAGCTTTTATTGTGTTTAACAAATGACCATCGTGTCATGTAAGCCGTATGTATACTAGTGTTGTGAGAACACAGGCAGTTTATCGACAATTGTGACAACAATACACATGGATTTTATATTCATAGCACGTCCTTAGTGTTTTCACATTTAATAATTTTACATCTTGGTTGGCAATAGATCAACAGAATATTTTACTTATTATGATACAGTGATGAATGGGGTACGCTGTTTATAGCCATCATTGTATTTGCTATTTTGTGTGAGTTGCATCTATAATACATCGGATAAAATAAAGGTTCACCGATTTTCAAGATGTAAATGTGCACTTAAAATATAACAACTTTGTGAGATAAACATTGGCCTAATTATGAGACTGCGTGTAAACAGCTTTAGGTCTTTCGATGGAAGGACCAATTTCTTTGTTGCATTTTAACTCATTTTTGCCTAACTTTGTTGAAAATCATGAGGCCTAGTGTATCATGAAATATTGCCGAATATTAATGAGAAACGTTTTATAGATACATTTCATTTTGCATACAGAGTACACCTTAAACTTCAAAGGTCCACGATAATTAATTTACATTATTATCGATATTCAAACTATCGATACCCAAACTATCGTGAGCTTAAAGTCACTAGCAAACAGCGTTATGCAGGAAGTGATATGAAGTTATTTGTCGTCGTGTTTGTGTTTAATGGTGAATTGTTAATGATAGGCCGCTATAATTTGTTCTCTATGATCCACAGACAATGTAATGTTCGATGTTTTTACAGGCCATTTGTTCAGCCGTCTAAGTGGGATGAGCAATGGTATATATATTTGCAAAGAAAATTTTTTCTAATACCGATCCCGACATTATAATATTCTTTATGAAATTGAAATTTCAATTCAGTGGACATAAATATCATAGCAAATCTTTCGGAAGCAGGTGTTTTAAAGGTATGCTTGGGTGCTTTACATCCAAATCTACTGGCAATTAACGATTAACTTTACTAGTTTACTATTTGTTAGGTTAAAAATCATGTTCCTTTTAACCCTCTTTAATACAAACATTGCCCAAGTCGAACTAATTTCCAAGCATCCCTTTTACATATCAGTATCATACAAGTATACACAGAATGTTCCTGTTGCTAGCAGCTCTCACTCATAACTATGTCACACCCTTTAACTATACACACACATAAACACTACTTCCACAAAAAAGACAAGGGTGTTACCATTATCTTTAAACTATCCACTCTAATTCCAGGCAGTTAAGTGTCTGTGCAGCTAAATGAGCATACAGACATTCTACACAGACAATGAACTGCATGGCATTTGAGTCTATAGTTTAAAGCTCATGGTAGCCTCCCTACTCTCCCTCATAACTATGTCACACCCTTAAACAATGCACACACATAAACACTCCTTCCACAAAAAAGACAAGTGCCTAATGCAAATCGCAGCCATGTCGCACGCTAGTCCTGCCCACAGTGCAGCAGTATCGTAAACACACAGATGACTCACGCGCAGTCGCGTACGTCGTAAACACAAAATATGATAGCGCAGAAGGGCCACGCTGTACTTCGGAGACCACAGTGGAGGTAGAAACGGTGAGACCATACTTTAGTAAGCATAGTCATAGCTATCCTGTCTTGATAATATTAGAAACAGTTTACTTGCATCTTACGATGCGGTCTGTTTATTTTTATTAGACACAAAAAACGGATCATCATCATCATCACCATCATCATCATATCAGCCACAGGACGTCAACTGCTGAACATAGGTCTCCACCAGTGACTTCTGTCATCGGGGGGTTATTGCCATACTCACCACGCTTGGCAGGTGGGTTGGCGAGCGCAGTTTATTTATTATTTCGCACGCAGACGCTGCTCCCCGTCTCGTGCAACAGGATTTAGTCGCCTCTTACGACACGCCTCCTGTTGGTGGTAGGGAAGTGTATTCTTTACGGCCGTCCTCACACGGCACCGGAAAAAACGGATAAACGTACTTAAATGCATAACACACAAACTTTTATCCCTTTACTTTGAAATTCGAGCTTTTCATTTTTTTTTGTTGCAAATCGACCGTTAAAAGCATTTTTTTACCCCTACACTGGTTCGGGTCTTCAGAGCTTGAAGTCCAGAGCGCAAATTACTGAACCATAGTCTCCGTAAATGTTTCAAAAGGATCACTCTACCAGCAATGGTTATACAAGAGTGACTGCAAGGCGGGTCTACTGCATACATTTAGTACTGTACCCGTAACTTGCGCGGCTATGTCTGTCATAAACCGGCCCAAGCGGGGGGCGCTGATAAGCTGCCAGTTTGCATATTTTGTAGGCTGTGGCATTTGACGAGTGATGAGACAGAAGGGTGAAGATAAAAGTGGTTTATGCTTTGCATTCGTTTAACCACTTTTGTTTTTAGACGGGTGCGGATTGACGTTTGCTTGATATGGACTGGTAAACGAGAAAGAACATGCCGATGATACGATATCCAAAAAAGGGTTTTTTTTTTTTTAGTTTTATGAAGTCATGATAGGCAAGAGAAAGGGTTTAGTTAAGTTTTTATTTTTTATTTTACCAATTAAAAAAAAACGAAAGATTTAATTGAGTTTATTTTAGAGGATGGTACCTACAGCCGAATTGTTTTAATAATAAGATGTTAACTTGCAATTATTGTCTATTCAAAATTAACTTTTCCCACACACATCAACAGGCATAAAATAGAGACAACATTTTTCACATTATTGAAACACTCGTTCTACACACCTGTAGATTTCTCAGAAATATAATCCATACAAGAAACGAGGCGCAAATATTTTATCCGGAAACTTAAGACAACAAAATGTATGTAAATTTTAAACAACTGTACACCGGAGTTCTGTGGAACCTAAAATATCGAATCCCAGCTTACTAGGAAGCAAAATTCTACAAAGCTGAATGTCCCTATTAAACTGTCACCGAGCTCTTGAGATTATCCCTTGGGACCTATTATTCACAAATATGCAACTGTGGGCAGGCCCGAGATATGTAAGGTCTGTAATGCTAATCTTTTATTATAGATGAGAGCTTTCGTCAGGTAAATAGCATTTTATGGGGGCAATAGGGATAGGTGAGAGACCGTTTTGGATCGCTTATGACTTATGTGATCTCATTTGAATTGGAAGGTGTGAGGTACTTTTGAGGTACAAAATTTTACTGTGGGAGGCAAGAGCGTGAATGGTAGTAGATTATAGGTAAAAAATTGAAGGGATTAAAACTAGTTCTACTTATCGTATAATGAATACTTAGTACCTGTTTATTTCGCAAGCATCAAATAAAACAAACATTTGTACTAAATAGTACCAAATCCAATTTAAAAGTACATTTACATTATTTTGAGATTATTTACATACTGCTTTTCTGAATTTATTGCATTGTTTGGAAGAAGTAATAAAAAAGTAGTATAGGTAAGTGAAAAGGCCATTTAAATATTTTTCTTAAAAACACAAACTGTCTTATTTAGAGTGCATTTGCTATTCCAGACTAAGGTTAAACCACTGATTTTTTAACGTTAAAACAGTGGTTTAACCTTAGACCCGGAATAGCAAATGCACCCTGAATAAGACAGAAAGGGATTATTAAATTTTCCACAATAAACTAAGTTTTGATCTAAGTAGCACCTCAGAAATTTACAATTTACCACACAGCCCGTCACTTTCCTAGCGTAAATTTTGTACAGCGGCCCTAAAAGGCCAAGTTCACACTATTATCGGCCATAGAACACCCGTAAACTGTGATTACATGTATTTATTATCTATAATGTATCGTAAAGACTTCATTTAACCTCCTTACTTCGAATCTTGGGCGTTAAACATGATGTCCCGTTGCAAGGGATATACTGCTTAGAGATAAGTATTCGATCTTCGATGCATTGTTAACGTGTAACCGATGTAAGTATGACTAATTTTATGTGCAGAGAATAAATAACTGAGTTTTTGACCTTAAATACTATTACCAGGATAAACGAAGATTCTGAAATACTTTTACCAGGATAAACGAAGATTCTGGAATGATACCACAGCGGACTTTACCTGAAAACAAAAAAAATAAAGTTAAAAAACCTTCAAAAGTAAGATAAAGACATAGTACGTCATTGCAAATTATCTGTTGATTTAATTATTTCCATTACTATTTATTAATTATTAAAATATAAACGTGGTAGAACCTTTTTAATGTGTATAATCAGTTTAAATAATTATATATTTATATGATGTATTTGTACAGACTACAGCTCATCAACCTGACACACATTATTTTTCTCAATTGATATTGATCTTCATATTCTTCATGTATCGGGCTTAAAGTTGGAACACAGTTGAATGACCTTTAACTTTTTCGGTAAGTTGCCCTGCCGTTAACCGAATGTATTTAAGAAAAGGTAATAACTGCACAAAATTTTGCAAATATATATTTTTAGTATAATGTTTTTTATTTTCATAAATGTATATTATTTTTTTACAAAAGTTTTTTTTTTCAAAAATTTATATTATTTTTTCATATTTTTTAAGTTGTGACAGTATCTCGGCCGCCATTGCACCGCGGCCTTAGCGCACGCACGCGCTGATGAAGTTTTCGTGTCCGCTGCGCTGCGCTCGCAATTTCCGTAAACGACGGCCGTGTAAGAATTTCAGCTTCTTAAGATAACTTTTATTAAATACATTAGCACCGTCACCAATGTGTGGTGAATGGAACGTCGTGAGATTGCGTATCATTCTTGATGTAGAGTGTTAGGAGCGCGGCTGAGGTAATACGAGTATTAAATATTAAATATATTGGACAACATCACATACATTGCTCTGATCCTAAGGTAAAGGTAAAGCTAAAGCACTTGTGTTATAGAAATCAGAGAAAACGACGGTAACACAACACCCAGACACGAGCCAATATAGAAAAGTTCGTTTTCTACATTGACCCGACAGGGAATCGAACCCGGAACCTCAGAGATGGCGGCGCCATTTATTTATTTCTCTCGGCTACGGAGGTCTAACGGAGGATGAGGAGAGGTCGTCTTGAAGTATACTTTCTTAATTAAATTAGCTGGCAGGACAGGAGGACTGACGACCTGTTAAAGGTTGCGAGAGCCGCTGTATGCAGGCCGCTTCCAACCGGCCAATCTGGAAGTCACTGAAGGAAGCTTAAGTTCAGCAGTAGATTTATAAGTATTTATAGTATACCAAGTAAACGTAAGTACGCTAGTATACTCAACAGAATCATTTTATTACTAATCTCTTTACATACAATTTTAATTGAAAGTTAAAACTGATCATTTTATCGCCAACTGTACGAGTAGAGCGTAGCTAATTAATTTCTATGCCTACAGTACCGGCTATCTATGTCATAGACAAATCAAACTTGTCTCTTAACACCTAGATAATAGGGTTGAAGTTTGTATGATATTATATCAGTTTGTATTGGTTATTAATGAAACATCCAGCGCTCCCCTTACGTCAAGACATGGGACGTCAGAAAATTGCATACAAACGGCTCGAGATAGTAGAAAACCGTATTAAATGCAACGATAGTCCTAAGTTATTTATAAAGTAACGGAACATACAGGGTGTATGTGAATCAATAGACGATCTTAAAGTAGATCAATGGTAATGTAAAGGTAAAGAATTGTAAATTACAAGACAAAATCAGTGCATTGTTGATCTATTGTCATGAAATTAAGTGAAAATCATCCTATCTTGTAGCTCTGTTTCGTTAAATTGCAGAAAACACGCATTTGGCCCAGAGATGCGATAATTTCCTAGAAAATAGAAGAGCGTTTGACTCCTGGTTGAGTAAATTTAAAAACTGAACTTTTCTCAATTGTTTTTGTCAAGTTAAGGTGGGAGAAGTCCTGAGCAAAAAAAAAACGTTGTCTCATAACAAAAATAAGTTAATTCCTTGCATCGAGACTTTGACAATTGGTATATTGTCTACCGTATATTTGCATCTGTCTCTTCATTTTACTAAATCTAGAAAATACAGTAGACGCTTCCTGTCTGCCTACCTTCTGTGTTTTCAATTCACATACAAAGTTTAACAAAAACCATTCAACTTTTGCGAAAACCAAATTTTATTGCCGCTGTAAAGTTAGTTGCACAACCTGTATATGCCTATAACATATTTTGTTTATGCCCCCATAGTTCGAGATAGGATTTCTCCCGTTCCCCGCATAACTTACGCATTGCTGGCAGAGAATGTCATTTGGAATTAAGGCGAGCTATTGTGTCGGTTTCTAGTAAAATATAATGTAGACATTAACTGTAGTACCGTATTACGCCTATTTTTAGTGTATAATACTATGTTAGATAGGATTATGTAAAGTACTAAATGCGAAAGTATAAAGGTATAATTATACGACAGTTAGGTACAACAAAAGATCGATTTTAAATATGTTGTGTCTCTCGGCTGGGCTGATTATAACGAGCCTTTCGTTGATTTATACCATATAAGTTGCCAAGTTTTGGTCGAAGTCCATAAAGTCGCCATTGGCAAGACAGAGGAAAAAAAATAAACGCTAATGTATTGAGAAGTAACTGAGGCTATTTTTTATTTAGAAAAAGAATTAAAGTTGCAAGGAAAACTGTAAATCCATCAAAAAAATGAAACAAAATCCATGAAATTGTGAACAAAATCCGATTCCATATGAAAATTTGAATTTTTTAAACGATAATGAAATAAATCACAGGAACAGCTTTTATAAAACCATAATCCTTTTACTTGGCTGAGTCGCCAATTACAATAGTTGCACAACTCAAATTTTATCATTTTTCATCGCATTGTTACATCGAAACCGCTAGAATAAATAATCGCAATCAAACAACACACCTACATTGAATTAGACGCAAACATAGGAAGGCCCAGGACACGCCGTGGTAGCAATAGCAACTCTCCATACTATGATTACATGAATTAAGATGATTACACACCACTGACGTGGCTCGGGAGGAACAAAAAATACCAACTTCATTACTTATTGTGTTCTAGAACTTTCACATTGGAATATAAATCTTATCTCAAAGTTATAAAGTTCGAATTAGATCGTAAAAAGTTGTAAGATCAGGTTGTCCCTTTCTGGTGTTATGGGTTGAATCTAAACTTAGAATGTTCTAATTATCTTAATACCTACTTTAATGGAGGAAAAAATATTTAAATTGTTTATTTTGTATTCGCATTTTTACGAATATTATTCGTAATTTCGGTATAAGGTTTGTTTTATGTGTTTTTTTAGTGCAGATTTATTAGTCAAGTCATTTTGGATCACCTTGCTTGCAGACGGTTGTCGTTGTATGTATTAAGTACCAGTGCTTGGTTTTGGAAAGATTTCTACTCTATGGTCACAGTTTATTCTACGTTCTTTGTCAATTCTGGATTTCCACAGAATACATATAATCTATTGACTTTAATTCGTAAAAATCAAAATAAACAAACAAATTGTTTCCACAACCACACCAATTATCTAGCCCCAACTAAGCAAAGCTTGAATTATTGCGGCTATGTAACGGATAAACATACTTTAATACGTTTGTACCTAAGCGAGCATTTGTATCTAAGTCAAAGATGTTTATAAACATGAACGTCCATGACTTTGATTCAAATGATCGTGCTCATCACACTAACATTTGCCCCTCGCGGGATTTGAACCCGCAACCTTTTTGTCTGAAGTGCGAACCACTACACCAGACGGCCGTCTGTTCATTATTTCATTATGGATCTCCACTTCTAATTTTATCTAATGAAACTCTTAAGAGTAACCTTTTCTACCTATTGAGGAAAAGAGATTACCCTTTTCTCCACTCACCTTCATATCGCTTCGTATCGCTATATCCATCAAACCTATTAGCATTTGCTAATTAACAACGCGGAAGGTAATCTATGCTTTAATACTTTGAAATAATTTATTTCATTAAGAAAGCTTCACCTAACCTCAATAACCATCCTTAACATTTTGCACTTAGAGTCAAAAATCAATTGCCACTGAAACACATTTGATGGTCATTAGAATCTTTACGATCGGTCTTCCATAATCGGCATGCGATATACAGGGTGGGTTTTGTATAGTAATTGTTAAAAATTACATGTCTACGTAAGGATATCCTAATTCCATTGCGAAATAAACGTTCATTTTATAGTGAGAGTAGGGATGGGAATACGGCTTGAATTGATACAAATAGAAACCTAGAGATCATTGCCGAAAAAAAAGGTTTGGAAAAAGATGAAACATTTAATACTATCGACAATGCAAATATCGATCATGAATGTCATGTTAAGGGCTTGTTTCACTATGTATAAGTTCTGCATTAATTCTGAATAAGCTATATTTTACTTATCTGAAGGATAAACACGATTTTTGACACCGTTATCCTCTGCATATTTTTATCTTTTACATAACTTTATCCGTCGACCTCCATAGCCAAGAGGCGAGACGCCGGACTTTAAATAGCGTCGCCATCTCTGAGGTTTCGGGTTCGATCCCCGGTCGGGTCAATGTAGAAAATGAACTTACCTATATTGGCTCGGGTCTAGGTGTTGTGATACCGGCGTTTTTTTCTGATTTCTATAACACAAGTGCCTTTGCTACTTACCTTAGGATCAGAACAATGTATGTGATGTTATCCAATATTTATTTATTTTATTATTTATTTATCCGTACATTGTGAAACATGCTCTTTATGTGATATATTACCAAGTTGTAGTGTTTTATATTTTAACTTATATATTTTGCGACAAACTTGCTATTTCACTTTATCGTCCGCATCTCATAAATTAACAATACCATACGGCTAAAATTACGATAACAGTTAAATCAATCTTGTTTAAGAATAATAAAACCTGTGTTTACGGCTTGAAACAACTTTTGATGATAAATTCAAAAGCTCAACTGATTTGTATTTGGTCATAAAAATAAAATAAAATATTTGTGACACTATTTTATGGCGGGAATTAAAATGCTATGTTTTAATAAATTAATGTCTCGCATCATTATGAGATTAATTTTTATTAGTTAAAATTTTGCATAACCTCATATATTTAAACTACCTACCTACTACACATTTAAAAATACGTATTTATGGTGCCGTGTAGTGCCGGCACGTTAAAAGAATTGCACCACCCTTTCTCTTCCTATGGGTGTCGTAAGAGGCGACTACAGGAGAACCGCCATAAGAAGACGGGCAGCAGCGTCTCCTCTCCACCTTTGGCCAAACTGCGATCGCCAACCCGCCTGCCAAGCGTGGCGATTATGGCAAAATCCTCCTTTTGGAGCTTGTGTCCAGCAGTGGACTACGGATAGAACAATAATGGCTTTCTATAATATAATCACTTGAAGAAATTCGTCAACATACTAAATAAGAGTAAATTATGTGATCCATAGCTCAGTTGATAGCAGTCGCCTGGATAGCAAAAGGTCTTAAGTTCAAATCCCACCACCTCAGGCAGTTATTTTTTTAAAGAAAAATAACATCTTTGATACATCTTCCGAAACGTTTTTTTTTATAATTTTGCATAAAAAGGTCGATATATAATGAGTCGTATTTTTTATGACTACTTTTTTACTATGCACTGCATGCATACAGGAATACAGGGTGACAGATTGAGAAAGGAAATCACTTTAACAGGATGTTTCACCCATTTTAAAGTATAGTTTTTACTATAGGGTTTTTAAAGTCGCTATCGCAAAACGAAAAAAAAAAACAAATAAATAAATAAATAATAAACTCTTGTCTAACCAGTCTAATTTAATATAGTTTAGATTTGCTTTTTCTCAGTCTGTCTTGTAAATGTATCGTCAATGTATAGCAGGTAATGTACACTTCACGTCCAAAATGAAACAATTTTCCTTTAAAACTTTTCACTAAATCACTGAAGCCATATGTTACAATAGCCCGAAGGTGTTACGTCATTACGTCAGATCTCCAATAACCAGGCAATTACTATGAGAAAAAATCTGTAATATTAATTTGATGGTGTTTTTATCGGACGATCGCCGATTTGCTTGCGACCAGCTGGCGTGTTAAGGCGAAGACAGCTGATGAACCAAAGAATTTTTATAGTTGCTTTATATTTTTGCATGTCAATAAACCTAAACTTATGGCTTTAATTTAGATAGCAACTTCAATAAAATATTTTATTTTTTTTATGCTCGGAAGCATGTAGCTTCTGAAATCACTATTAGAACAAAATAGTAAATACTGCTGTTTTACCGCGATAAATAACGTTTAAGTATTTGTTAAATATACTTTCATTATAAACTGTGATACCGAGCTATTCCATTGTTATAATTATGTCAACATTCAAAAATAATTAAAAAAAGAAGGTACAGAAATTTAAAAAAAACACAACTACTAGCACAATTGCCTGATAGTGCCTTTATGTAACGCATTTACATTTTTTTTGCAGTTTTTTTAAACAAAAACGATTTGAAGTGGAAACTTTTAGAATTACACGGGTTTTGTCAATTCATTGATGCTAGATCTGACCCTTAAATGTGAACAAGCAAGCAAGCTTTCCATTGTATTGTTGTTAAAGTGTTTTTACTCGTGTTTTTGTGTGAATCTCTTGTTGGCAACAAGGTCGAATGCAGATGATGTTGATCGATCGATGACAGTGTGATTCGGAACACAGTTCAATAGCCGAGCTAAATTCTTTAGTCCGGTATTGCGCTTGCATGATTCGTATATTTTAACTTTAGATTCTAGACATATTTTATCATAGATTACAGCTTGTCATTAAATAAGATTATGATTTTGCACAACATCACTAATTACTATAAGTTTTTTAAAATAAATCTATTGTAAATCTAAGATTTGTTTATATAATTTTCGTCGGATTCCATTCGACAATATTTGTTTAAAAAACAAATGTTCCAGGACGTAAAATACCGGTAATGCTATCTGATAATAGTGTAGAAAACAGCTAGCTACCACCATAATATACTCTGTTTATATCATAAAAATGGTAAAATATAGAGAAAAAAATTGCATATTATTTTAATATAAACACTAAAATGACTTATAGTTTTCTTCTACTTCGTACTAGATAAGACGTGTATGCCTTTTTCGGCTTAAAAGAGGAATTAACGTATAGAGAAAATATCACCTAACCTGTTTATTTTTACAGTACTATGGATCACTTAGTGGGCGAATTAAACTTCCATTTAGAAGGTTTTAAAACTTACATTAAAGATATAAGTAAGAAACAGCGACATTCCATCGGCTCAATCCCTTTTACTCCGCATAAACTGCAGGACTAAAAATTAATTAATCTAAGTACTGGTGCCGTAAACATTTTATGTTGATGTTTAATGTGCGGAACACGGAAAATAGCGGCGGTGTCAGGGTTTAATTTAAATTGGAAGATTTAAACGTGGGTTTTATGCAAGAGTTCTTACTAGCCCGTTTTAAATGAACGAACGTAATAGTTAGAATAGATAAATCTACCATACGAGAAGCTAATAAAATGGTATATGATTGAACACGTAAATACGTTATATTTCACTGTATATTTCGATATATCGACATACATTTAAACGACAAGAGTGCATGGACTTATAACATGCCTAGCTCTCACTTACTATTTTATGTAAATTTATTTTCTTTGAAAATCAGGCTGGCAAAGGTGACTGAGTTTGTTGCACCGTTTTTTCTTATCACCAGCCGATTATGTAGTCCCAAAGCGAGGGTAGGGCAAAGTAATAGTTTTGGGAAGAATATAAGTGCCGAAAGAGGGCTTATTTACCACAGTATATACTGAATGAAATGTCTTTGACTTGTCACAATTGAAAGTACATGCCCTTAAAAAGCTTAATCTGTTTTATTTTTGCTGTTGCCGTTGTCCAGTACATCTAGACACGAGAAAATATATAAAAGTACGTTTCCTACATTGACCGTAACAATTATGGAACTTGGACTACTAAATATGTTGTTATAGGCAATATAAAGTATGTATATATAATATAAGATATATAAAATAAAATACATCAATATAAGTACAAAATAATTATAATTTTAAAATTCATAAATACAACCGACATATAAGTTTCATGAGTAACACAATGAGGCTTAGCTTGATGGGTATCATCACGAGCACCGAACCCGTTTACCATACAATCGCCGAGCATAAAGGACATTAGGACGACAGTTTAAATGCATGGCCATAATTCAACAAATTTACATACAACAAATTCGCATACAAATCAATTGGAACGCAGTTACATCGGTATATAACCACACTAGCTGTGCCGGCAACTTTGTTTGCGTGGACTAAGGTATGTTTGGTGGCTAACAAAACGTACTACTAATTCATCATCATCATCTCAGCCTATTGCAGTCCACTGCTGGACGTAGGCCTCCCCCAAAGAGCGCCAAAGAGCACGATCTCCCGCTTTTTTCATCCATCCACTGCCAGCCATCTTCCTAAGGTCGTCGGTCCATCGAGCTGGACTACTAAATACTTGTTTTCAAATTATTATTATTTTCAGACAATGTATTTTTTTATACTATTTTATTGCTATAAAGGACAGTAATCTTATATCAAAAATAAAAGTGTACCTAACTAAAAATATAAAACGTATAGAATGTGTGTTTTACAATCTAAGTAATATGTTCGTGCTTATTTCTTGAGCATTGATGGACTGTATTTCTTCTATCTCAATTATAAGCAGTGTACATTTTTCATTTGAAAATACCGTTAGAATGATAAGATATACATACGACCTTCAGCATGAGATGTGACGTTTGACGCATCCAATGATTTATTACTGGACAACCAACATAGCGTTAAATACCACAGTACAGAAAAGAAACAGTAACTGTTCCTTCCTGTTCTCGACCTTAGCCGAGAGGCGAGCACGCCGGACTTTAAATGGCGACGCCATCTTTGAGGTTCCGAGTTCGATCCCCGGTCGGGTCAATGTAAAAAACGAACTTTTCTATATTGGCTCAGATCTGGGTGGTGTGGTACCGTCGTTGTTTCTGATTTCTATAACACAAGTACTTTAGCTACTTACCTTAGGATCGAAGCAATGTATGTTATGTTGCCCAATATATTTATTATTATTATTGTTATATTTCTAAGTTTTATACAAGTTTTTTGCCTCCAAAAAACTTGTATGAAACTTAGATATATATAAATTATTTTATCTTTGTTAAATGCACAAAATATTTAACCTCAAAATAGGAGAGTTTTTCCTATGACAACTAGATTATAGGTAGACATACATAAATACATTTAGCAAATCCGTAGTTCATGCTAGTTTTGCTATTTCTAGAATTGTATTTTTAAAATAATTTTGTTCTTTTTTTTAAATGTTTATTCAGGCTACAAGTTTAGCTTACAATTTAAGTGTCGACTTCCTCTATTAGGTGCAGTAGTACCTGTGTCAGAGGAGGTCACTCTTCCTTAACATTCAAATTTAATCTTAACTATAAAGAAAAACAGATTTTTTTTAAATATATATATTTAGCTGTATTAAAGCAGTAGAAGGAAGCTAATTTATTTCTAATTAATACACTTCCCAAAATATACCACGGCTCTACCACTGCTTCAGTGATTAAATTTCAAATGTAGTTGAAGTTGACTTACTGTTACCTCCCACAAGTGTGGCACGGTAGCTTATAATTTATACCAATAGAGTTGTCAGGAGATCAAACGTTTAAATTGGTGATTTATTACAGTCAGAAACTGTGGCGAAGTGCGTTACGTGTGGTTTATGATCACCAAACAAGGCAACTGTTATTGGCAAAGCTATAAAAGAATCATCGTTATGCAAAGAAATTTAAATATTTGTTGTAACAAATGGAGAGAAGTTTTTTTGAGTGAAATAAAAAGAAAATGGATTTTGCAATGTTTGTGTTTTTTTTTCAAAAATGATTAAATTGTCATTTTTGTTAATAAATCTTACAAACATGATATAAGTAATTAAAGAGTAAATAAATATGTTTTTTTTAAAACACAAAAATTTGAATTATCTGGAAAAGTACGTCTCATTTTATTCCAGGAGCCTAATTATGTGCTTTAAAAACATTACTTCGACATTACAATATTTTTTCTGTACTTACTTATAGAGTTTGACTTTTATAAAACTATTTAGGTACAATTTAGAGTTCATAGTTAGGTGTCACAAATCCACGTCTCCTGCATAATTAGATAGCTTAAAATACAGTCTAAGTTCAAATTGTAATTTGCAAAAACTTCATCCCAAATGACAGTAATAAGCTCAAACAAAAAATAATAAAAGATAAACGCCAGTTGTATAAAGTTTCTTGACTCTGTTCCGTCGGCAAAAAAATATAAAAAGCTATTTTTAATAAGACAAAATCAAGTTCTGGCTTTAACTATTTATAATCCATTTGATGTTTGAGTGGTTGACAGAAATACGTGGGTGATATTTTGGATGAGTACAGTCAACAGCACGTCGACCTACCCCAAAAGTCAAAAATTCTCCAATAGATTTTCAACTTTAAGCCTGACATATAGAGTTCATTTTCAAATGAGAAAATTTGACATTTTGTGGTAGGTCGACGTGCTGTTGTCTTTACACGTCATTTAATGGTAAGACCGCAAAAATTCACAAACCTTAAAGAACACATGCAAGCGATATTTTAGGTGTTGATCAAAATCCTTTACATTATATTGCTATTTTAAATAGCCGCCTGTGTAGCTTTGTAGGCTAGTCTATCTGTAGCAGACTGTACTCAAAATACTATGAATGAAATTAAAATTGTAACCGCCTTACTAAAATATTGACAGATTCAAAACAAACTACAGCCAAGTCAACCAATGTATGACAATGTGTCAGCATTATCAAGACGTCAAATTTGCCAGCATTTCAATTTGTTAAAACGTAGACAAACCTTGGTGTAAAGTTATTCCAAGGATGTATAGATTTTATTATTACAAAAAAATATATCATTTCAGTCATAGGACGTCCTCTGCTAAACATAAGCCCAAATAAGTCTAGATTGTCCGGTTGAAAGCGGCCAACATGAAGCGGCTTCCTGGAACCTTTACCAGATCGTTTGGTAAGTACGTACTCACATAATATTCAATCTAGGCCATCTCTTTGTCAGACACAACTGCGCGCTTAAAAACGAGTCGGGTTTATTAACGAGCGACGTTTGATTCGCAAACTAATTTTTAAAACACATAATACCAGCTTTATATTTCAGACTAACTCAAATATGTAAGCTCAAATCAATATGCGCTTACTTTTGATGATGATCTTTTTTTGTTTGGCTTTAAATGTAATTTTTTTTAAATTTATTTAATGGAATGATATATCTCTAGGACGACCTCCGTAGCCAAGAGGCGAGGACACCGGACTTTAAATGGCGCCGCCATCTCTGAGGTTCCGGGTTCGATCCCCGGTCGGGTCAATGTAGAAAACGAACTTTTCTATATTGGCTCGGGCCTGGGTGTTGTGGTACCGTCGTTGTTTCTGATTACACAAGTGCTTTAGCTACTTACCTTCACTTACATTAGGATCAGAGCAATGTATGTGATGTTGACCAATATTTATTTATTTTTGTATTTTAAGACTATAAAATAAACTGGGTTAAAAAGGTAATTAGTGCTTCAGTAAAAATAACATAGGTAAGCGGTAAATGGGTAAAACGTTCGAGTAAATGTCTTTTTTTGCTTTTAAACAGACTGAACATCATTGTCGGTTAGTAAAGAAAGCTTTAACAATTCTATTCTATTGCTAAAATGCAGCAACTAAATATAAGGGACCAACGTTGAAATCGAATATGTAAAATTTACTTCGTATTAAATAGCGACAGAAATCGTATATTTGGAAAAAACATTTAAAAAAACTGGCCAAGTGCGAGTCGGACTAGCGCAGGAAGGGTTCCGTACCATTATCTATAAAAACGGAAAAAATATGTCTGTTGTATGGGATGATGTCCCCTTAAGTATTTATTTTATTCTGTTTTTTTGTATTGATTGTATAGCGGCAACAGAAATACATCATGTGTAAAAAAAAAAATACTGTTTAACTATCACGGTTCATAAGATAAAGTCTGGTGACAGACGGAGTCTTAGTAATAGGGTACTGTTTCACCCTTTGGGTACGGAACCCTAAAAAATGAGAAATTGTTATTTTCCCTACCAAATAGGGGGTTTTTGATGTTTCAAATACACCTTGTACGCGTTCTACAGCAAGCCACAACTCCTTTCACACCAAAACTGCCGAAATAAACCTTTCTAGCACTACTATATTTCAACTGATACCTAAATATCTGTTTTTGCCATTGAGTACTGATCATAAAAGAGTGGTGTGATTGTGCAGCTTACTATGGCGGAGTAGAGCGGCTAGAACACAGCACATTTGCGGCACAACGCGATACAATACATCATCTGGCGGAGCGCAGACTTGTGCGTGGCTAGAGTGCGCACACGCATTTATTTATGTACACTCTTTGTTTAATTTATTTGATGAAAGTGGCTCTAAAGATTCGTAACATATAAGGACTTTGATTCAATTTTATAACCTCGTTGTATTTATATATTATTTTGACAGTATTTTTAAATGGTTTGTAATTATTTATGAATCCATTTTTGGCAGTTAAGACACTCATTTAGTTCAAACAGTTTTTTTCCCTTAACATTTCGCTTCCTATTTTGCTAATTTAGTTAATTCCCATCCCGAATATTGCTAAACTGCTTTGAGAAACGAGCGAGAGTATCAAACGTGTTTTAATTAAATAACTGAAGTAATATAAAGGTTTAATTGAAATTCATTTTCCTTTATATGTGCCTACCGATATAAAAATTTGCTAAAACCATTCCACAACAAAAACAGCTACGGAAACATCCAAAATTTCCAATCAACACCCATCTTGTTAATTATCGCAAAGTAGCATAGCTTTTAATTAGATAAAACAGTAATTTATAGGCCAGCTCTAGACTGCCCGAGGTCTTAGTTCAATGATCTCATGGAATTCTCCGCGCGAGAGTATCTTTTAGACATACAATTAGAGCTCATCTCTTCGACATAGTAAATAAGTTAAGGTAATAAGTCCAAATCTTAGGGTAAAGACCTTGAAATGACGACCCGGTGTAGGCGTGGTGACCTTGAACGTGAAGGGTCCGGGTTCGATTCAAAATACGTTAATTTCTATATTGGTTCGGATCGGGTGCCCTGGTAAAACTAATTGTCTAGCAGGTATTCTTTTAACACAGGGATCATCATCATCATTTCAGCCATAGGACGTCTAGTGCTGAACATAGGACTCCTCCAGCGACTTCCAGATTGGCATGTTGGAAGCGGCCTGCAACCAGCGGCTTCCTGCAACCTTTACCAGGTCGTCTGTCCATCTTGTGGCTGGACGTCCCATGCTGCGTTTGCCAGTAAATGGACTCCATTACAGAACCTTTCTGCCCCATCAGTGACATTTGTTTGTTCACGGATCTCCTCATTTCTGATTCGACCTCGTAAAGAACACAATGGATGTTAATTGATAATTACTTCGAGATTATGAAAACCAGTGAAAGCTTCATTGAAGTATTAACAAAACATGAAGCTTTCAAGAAAAGTCTTATTTAATTATAACATTATCCTTATAACTTAAGACTAAGTTTTTTATCATACCAAGCGGTATTTCAATCAATCCTTTAAGGTGGCGCATTAATTTATTCATTTGAAATTAATTACGACTGTTTTTTTAGCTAAGTGAGGTGTTAAAAGCTCGAGTTTAGTGGCACGAAGGATACAGATTGTAATAAAAACACATCTGATTCTCACGTTTGAATATGTCAAAGTGATATGCGGAGGATGTAATTAGAATCCTATTAAATTATTTACCAAAAGTTGTTACATTGAAACATAGCATCCTAGGCTTACTCTGCCGCAACGCTTGAGATCCATGCCAAGGTTGGTAACTGGATAACAGACAGACTTAATTGTACATTTTAAGACATCCAAGACTTATTTACAAATGTGCGAACTCATCACACAAACATTTGCCCCTTACGAGACGCGAAGCAGCGACCACCGACTTTGTAGTCCAACTGGACTACACTTAACATCCTACTAATATTATAAATGCGAAAGTTTGTAAGTATGGATGGATGTTTGTTACTTTTTCACGCAAAATCTACTGAACGGATTTGGATGAAGTTTTGCTAAAAAAAATATGATCTGAATTAACATATAGGATACTTTTTATCTCAGATAAATATGATCCTGTGAGAAACATCAAACAAACTAAAGATCACGCGAGCGAAGTCGTGGGTAACAGCTAGTTATTCATATATCTTAGTGACCCGGATGACTAAAGATACCCTCATTTATCGACACCGAAGGCCTTCGAAAATCCCGAACAATATGCACTGCCATACATTACGTATGGCAAATCAGAAATCCGTAAAATATACAGTCGGGTTCACGGCCATTTGTCATACCATGAATAATCATGGCTGCTCTGATAAATTATTTTTGGCAGCGTAGGGATGCCTGATGTTACATCGATATGCACTTAATCGATGACGTCTGGACCCTTAACGAAATTTAATTTATTCGGAATGTAAAATCAGTCTTCTTTATTGGAGGATATCACAAGGATCTTGTACCAAGTCACTATACTGAACATTAACCTCCTCCATATAATTGATCAGTAATAAAATGTTTGTGTCTAAACATATACCTATATTTTTTTTCTCTTGATCTCAATTTGACGCCGATCGCAAGCGATATTTACATCTGCTATTGGCAAGCTTTGTTCTTTAGTAGTAAAAATAGTCATTGATTAAACAAAGATATTCCTTTTGGCTCCAAATAAAAGATTGATGAAAGTAGGAATCGATACTTTAACTGTGCATCCTTAAACTTTAATTTGTATAAAGTCGCCGTCGAATTATAAGAGCCACCCAATGTGTGTAAGATTAATATTTTAGCGGCACTGAAGATCGAATTTGGTTTGATTTAGCGGTGAAATGAGCGACAATGAGAGGTGTCAAGTATTATAAATAGCCCTTCAATTGCTGGTGTTTTTAATAATTTTGATAACCGCAATTCGAAGCATTTACTTTATGTTTTGTTGTCGAAATATGTATGACCACGCATAACGTATAATTCGTACACTTTGTTTTTTGCAACAATGTAACTTGTACAAAATAAACTTCTTCATTGCAAGATTAAAAACCAAAATGATCAAAAAAGGTCGGACCAGGATTTTCTAGATATACCAATTTAAAGGTATCATGACTTTTTGGAGATATTCGTGTTCTTGTGTTTTAAAAATCCTAGACAGACTCTGGTTTCTTTTTTTTTTTCTTAATAATTCTAAAATGTGATTTTCATTTTAAGGTATTAGTCGAAATACTGCATTCTTAAATACGTTAAAACAAAAGTGTTAAAAAACTGAAATTAATGCGGTGTAGTATTTTCAACTCGTGCATATATTAATGTATTAAAGTTTTTTCAGTTTATTTATACCATAAGATACACAGTTCAGGTGGTCTTATCATAATATTGTTTAGTTGTAAATGTCTAAAATCCATATTTGGTGTAGGGCTCATTTTTTGAGTTGGTTAGGTTGGTGTAAGTGTTGGATTGTTTCTATCAAAACAATCCATTGACCTAAACCGAAATGCAGGTACTAACAAACTTCGCGGGCGCGTCGAAAAAATTCAAACGCGCTACTACAAATCACACCGCGACTGGTTCGCTCGAACAATGCGCGCCCACCGATAGGGTTGCCGCATAAATCAAACGGCTATGCAATTTCGCTGTCTTCCTAGGTGGCGAACTGCGGAATACTTCATCTAATGTTCAGAATAGATCGTTCTGCATTGACTCGAGACGATTCAAGTTCGTCTGTGGTGGGGTCAATTTAGAATACGGCACATGAAGACAAAGAAAGGTTAAGGCGTTGTATTGTGCAAGCGAGCAGTGCTTACGGCAGTTATTCAGTTTGCACAAACTTCAAAAAACTATATTTAGAATGCATTTTTTTCAGGTTATGTTATATTTACATATAATTTTAATTATATAATATATTTAAGGTTATGTGATATATTCAAGGTTATTGAGACATGTAAAAGTGCCATTAATGGCCAATTTGCAAAGATAAATGACTTTAACTATGTAATTTATGTGGCATAGCATACAGATTTGTACTAAGGATTAAAAAATGAATTTATTGACGACACATCTCATCGGTTAATAACAATAAAAAACACACACGCTAAATTGTATCTTTAAGTATTAAACTGATCAACCAAATAATTTAAAATAATTTACACGACACATAAAAAAATGACAATTATGAAATCGAATGCTTTTTATTTGTATATCGACATTGATATTATTTAACTCCTCATGACAACCCTATAAATCTCAATTATGCGCAAGAGTTGCGAACGCACGTGCGCTGCGCGGTGTCGCCGTGACATCGCCCGCAGCGGCGTGTTGGGGACATCATTTTAATATTTTAAACGCCAAAATTACGGTTTTACTTTTATTAATTTTTTGGATACAAGTCTAAGTAAAACAGCCTTCTGCTTTCACGTTGAATTAAAAAAATATATCTAAACGTGTCACATGCCAATAATCACACGTTTGTGATTGTTGGCTTGTTGTGAAGTAAATGGATAACTTAATCTTTCGGTATGGATTAAGTACCCTTAATTATTGTACGTGTTTTTACCTTGCACTATTTAATAATTAAAATAGTTAGAATTTTGAGTGTTTATATGTTTTTTCTGTCAACAGCATAAACTAAGCCAAAAGTTCTGGTCTCAGGGGTGGTAAAACTGGTACATTTATTTTTTGTCTTCCAATAATTATAACTGAAACGAATATGCTATTTGGTATACTCCATTCAGATCATATTATTGAAGTTTTTGCTTTACTTTAAATTTTGACACTTGATATTTTTAATACAATGAATTTTTTAACTTTAACTTTATTTAACAGGCAACCCTACGGTGTCAATTATGCGCAGGAGTTGCCGTCGCACGCGCGCAACGTGCGAAGTCAGTGCCCGAGGCAAGATGGCGGCCGGGACACAATCCCGCCTTTTTTCAACGTATTGACGACTGTAGTAATGTTGTAAATATCTGCGTCTTACACCCGCTTGGGAGCAGTGACTAGTAAGCAGTTTATTCTGATATATTATGTTGTTTGGAACTATGAATGACAGTTTGGATGAGTATATCTCCGGCTACTATATCTCCGGCTATCGGTGTCAAAGGCTATATAGCTACTTGCGATCAATTTTATCTACAAAACTTTCTGATATAACGTTTCTCTAACCATAATGAATTCGCAATGTTTATAATTTGTAATAACATCCAAGCAAGGTCATGTATTAAATTAGTCATGTCCCTAACACGTATGTCGTCGTATTTCAATTAAAAACAAAAAATGTTGCTGCTTGTTTGAATAATCTCAAATTTAAATATCTACCCGTGTTTAATGTTTATAGAGAAAAAGAAAATTTGTATAAAAACAGTCACTTTTGTAAAATGATTACTCAAATTTTGACATGTTTTCTTTTCAAAGCAAAATGCAATGCAAAGAATCATTTAGTTTGAATCCCCTGTAGTGGTTATTTTCACACATCGTAATAAAATCACAATTCCCAATCCCAAATCAAACGGGAGTCTCTTAGGGACCCCCCACACCAGCGTTTTTCGAGCGTCGATGTCATGGCATCGTCCAATCAGTGTTGACGCTACGCTTGCGCAGCGGCATTTACTTAACGCTCATTGGACACTGCTACGAAGTCAACGCTCAAAAGACGCTAGTGTTGGGGAGGCCTAATATCGACAATAAATGAAAAACTAAATGTAAACACAAAAGGGTCCCCTTACATAAAAAATAACGCACTTATTAACACTCTGTCGGCAGATAATAACGGTAAGATCATACTCAATTAATCTTCAATCGGCCATTTAGGTATAGTCCGCTGCATGCTGTTATTAAATACTTATCACATTAGTCCGATAGAGTTGTTCTCCACTTGAAAAATTTTGCAGAAAATGAGATATGCAGAGTAAAAATATTCTTTTGTTGGAAGTGCAGTCGCTGGAAAAGCGAGAAAACATAGATTCGATTCTCACCTAAGTCATTCTCCAAATATCTTTGATATTACTAACAGAGGCATTGTTAAAAAAAGCTTTTAAAATTACACATTGTGTTTCAAATGTAAAATTTATTTGAGAAATTGTAGTATTAAAAGGACTAAGCTTCCGCAACCGATTAAGTTTTTATCTTTTAAGTATTCAGGAATTAGTGATGTCCTGTAAACGTTTTATCAAAACACTATCTCATCTACACCTAACAAAGTATTAAAAATAGTCATACAACTATTAAAAGAACGGTTCCTAATATATCAAGCTGACGGTACCCGAACAACAGGCACCATTTATTGGTCTGTCAGTCACCGCTGACTGGTGTTGTATATTAATGAATTTACAATCTTACCTTTACCTTCTCCCGTGTTAAGTGGCTAGTTACATACATTCCTATCCGCGAGCCTTTCTAATTGCAAATAGATGAAAATTAATTGATTCGCGTAATAGTTGAGATATAGTATATTAGAGATAGAAATTAAATATTACGAGTAGGTACGGAGTAACAGATTGCAAAGATATTGTATTAGAGTGCAATGTCGTTGACAGATTGCAATAATGATTGCGTCAAATTGCCAAATGTAGATAATGATTGACTGAAAATTTGTTAACGTCATTAACCCTTGGAAGACCACTGCTTAAACACAGGCCATAGAATGCCACCGTGTAAAAATGTTTTTTTTTTCGTAAGAGGTTAAAGTTACGAGGGTTAAATAAACTTGTAGAGATATGTGAATAGTTCGTCCATAACAGTCTCGAATATATTGACCGCTTTCCAGAGTTAATTCGAAAAGAGCCTATTTTGTAATAGAGGATATTTATTTAACTATCCTATAAGACATTGCTTATTGCCAAATTTTATAACACTAGGTCAAAGGAAATCACCGTATAGATTTAGATTCACTTGCGGATATAAAAAATGCGGCATAAACAGCTGTATCTTGTGATTCTGATTTAGAAGATTAATGTTTTCACAACTTCAGTTGATTTAAGAATTGAGTACTTTATAATAATTTAAACTTGATACCTCCATCCAAGCGATTCTGGTCAAAAGATCTTGAAAGACAGACGAAAAAAAAATGATCCTATAATCCTTTTTTACTTTTCCAGGCAGAGAACCATAAACACTTTTTGTATTAATAAAATAATTGAAGATAAATAACACTTGAAAAAAAAATCATCGACCTCAGGTGGGACTCGAACCCACGACCTTGCATGGAATTGCTAAAAACAAAAATTTACAATAAAATAATTACCTAAACCGATGACAGGATGACGAAATAGTATTTTAAAAATTGCCCACACATTTTTTAGAGCAATAAACGTCAAACGAATGCCAATTAGAGCCACAAATAATTGATTAAAATCATAATTACAAACAGCGTTTCGGTGTTCATGTGACTTTTTACTTGATTACGTCTTCAGTGATTGCCACACGGACCAATTGTGTGCTATAAAAAGGCTATAAAAAAATATTTAAACAATTTTTACGATCACCAAATAGATCCATAGGTATTCGGGTGGTATCTTTAAATAAAATCGGCAATAATGTACGTGATTTACTAGGAATATCTAGTTTTATTGTTTTAATGAGTAGGTGGCTCGCATATTTTTGCTTAAATGTTATTTAAATATAAATTAAATATCCATCTGACGATTAATGTAATGTGAATCGAAAGTTTTGTGGCTGGCACGAAATAAAAAAGTATTTATGCAAACTGGATAGTGGAAAAGAGATACAAGCAGTGTTATTAATAAAAATTTAGACTATATGGTTATATTACTCATGGTTTTTATTACCATGACTATAAGATTAACCAACCAACTTTAAATGTATGTGAACTATAAACCGGCCGTGTCTATTTTTTTCAATATTTCAAAATACCTTTTCTACAACCATAATAAGTTTAATATTAAAATAAAAAGTTAATGTTCAAAAACAAAACATTTATTTGTTAAAACATTAAACAAATAAATATGCGGCAGAAACATAACTAACTGTCATAATCTTAAAGAAGGAATTTGACATCCTTGTGTTACCAGTATATTTTGCCAAAGGCATTTCCACGCCCAGATTCACGTCAATTCAGTAAAGCTAGTTTTCTGAACTGATCTGGGAATCGAACCCGGAACCTTTAGTAATTCACCAAATCGGACCACAACAGCCTAAGCCTAGGCCTCGGCTTACGGGCGATTTGGAACGAGTTGCAGGAACTGTACCTACCAAACGTTGAAAAGGTTTAGTCCCGCGAAAAATGTAATGGGACGAGTTGACCAATGTTTTTTTTATTATACAGGGTGTACAAAAGAATGGGACACTCCTTCAAACCACGTGATCAGCTGGTATTTTACAACAACTTTTTCTATGGAAGCAACATCGTAATCGTGATTTTATTTTCAGATGCTCCATACATTATCATCGAGGTATGCGAGTAAGTTTGTATGGAGCAGCTAAAAAAAATCTTGATTTTGATGTTGCTCTCATAGGAAAAGTTGTTGTATATGGCCAGCTGATCACGTGATTTTAAAGAGTGTCCCATTCTCTTGTACACTCTGTATTTGATTAATTCTAAGTGGGACGTAGGCTTGTGGTCCGAGTTGATGATTTCTAGAAACCTTTTGCATTAATGCGAATTACTGCACTTCTACACCAAGCGGGCCCGGTCGTCAATTAACATTAGAAAATAAACTTCGATATGACTTTTAATATTAGTTAATATCTTAATAAGAAGTAATATTATTTGAGTTTATGTGATGTTTATTAGCTGTTAATAGTCTTTAAATATTAAATATCGACAAAAAAATTTCGATCGTTGATCAATAATAAAAAATCTATAAAACTCATCATCGATATTACGAAATCAATCGTCATCGAAAAAATCTACGTGTTACATCCTAAAGCAAGACTATTAAATAGATTTAGTTGCGTAATACGATACAATCCATGATATGTATAATTGTATATGTTATTTTGGAGAGGAAAAAATATCATGTTTATAAATAAAATACACAAGAATCAATGATAGGTCTATTAACCTTTTACACGCCTACAAATATATCAAATTTTATTTTTTAAAACAGAACCCGATAAAAGGAGCTAAGTCATTAAAGATTACCCAAGGCCGTCCGATGTTCTGAATGCGTATAACATTTTGAAAACATGACAACTGTTGTGTTTTTTGTGTGTATATTTATTTATAAACACGGAACCCCAATTAACGCATGTTTCACGCACTTGCCAAGTATTTTGGACTTTTATATCACCAATAGTTTTATACATTACTATGAAATCATGAATATCTAATAGTAGGCTCGGAATTAAGCCTTCTCGTTTGCTATGCATTTACAATTTTCTTTATATCGCTCGTATAAGCGAGCTATAAACGGAGTTTTATTTGTCGCTGATATTGTGTCTAATCGGACGTTTCAGGTGATAATATTCTGATACTTTTGTTCAATGTTATGATATAAATTTGAGATAAATATTAGTGATGCATCCAATATCGATACATATATATATACCTAGGCGATACTTCGGATTTGCCGATAAATCTGTATCGGTGATATTTTTACTGTCGATTCAACGATACTTTTCCAATTTCACGCTTTAAAAAATGTAATGTAAACGCACTTGTTGCCTCATTTATTTCTACTTGTTTTGGTAACTTTAGTAATCTTGATGTTATCCCAAAAAAAATCAATCAAAAATCCCAAAAATCTCCTCATTCCTGAGGTTAGTTGGGTTCACCCACGCCCATTAGACTCAATTTGTACCAATTAAATGATAGCTAAGACATTCGGCACACCGGCCGTTGATACAGACCATGGGATAACGAATTGCTAATAATGGCTACGGGTTTTGAACTGACCGCGCGAGTTAAGGAGAAGTTATTTTGACCAAAGATGAACCACCAATGACAGCCTGGTATGACGGTGTCGATTTTTCGTTTTTTTTTTTTGAAACTAACATCTAGTTCTGTGGTGAGCAATAGAAGTTGACAAGTGATATTGCTTTATTTCTACATTTGACAGTAATTCCATTGCATCTTAAAAAGTGCTAGCATTAATGACGGTTTTATCAGATTAAAAGACTTGGTTTTTGAGAAATGTGGTGTAGTTGCTGAAGGAGTATTTGTTTATTAAAATTATTACGTTTTTTACTGAAGATATCAGTTTTATCATGACTACATTTTATTAAAAAATAAACTATTAAGAGTTTGTACCAAACACCACATTTTCTCTTGTATGTTAAAACGTCATAATTATTTTGACATAGTCGTCAAAATCTTTAGTCAGGCTAATATATTCATTATTTTGTTTTACGTTCGATAGTTAAAAAGTTTTTTGAACAAATATTAACACTGAAAATCTGTATCACCTTACAAGGTGACAACTGTCATTTCAATAACATTCTTAAAACGTCTTCCCCTTAACCGGACATTGAAAAAATACCAAAAACGATTTAGTTGTAAAGAAATCAATCGACAACATTCCCGTTATTGGTTTGATATGCCGCCATCGACTATCGACTAATCGACAATTCAAATAATCGCCTAATTTCTGTTCCCATGAAGGCGAATAACATCGAAAATATTTACCAAAGTGGCGTGACCAAATCGGTAATTTCTATTTGTAATTCTTACTAAATACATACGTAATTGTACAGGGTGTTCATTAAGAAAATCTGAGTCATTATTTATTTTTAAAAGTACATGTAGGTAATTTATTTATTTTAAAAACGAATGGATTTTTGAGAACGAGTTATGGAATGAAAAAAGATACAAATAAATCTAAGCAGTAAGTAATACTCAACATTTCACACATTTGCTTTCTTTAGTAGATTTGATAAAATGCTGTCACAGCTGTATTGAACACCATGTATATTATTTTTGTCGACCGCACACGCAAGAATTTTATGGCAATTAAATTTATTGTAGCTTCGGTTTATAAATTAATAATTATAAATTACAAAATTACTATTTATTAGTCTCGGCCAGCGCGAACAAATCAATTGTAGCGTGTTTAGTTAATTTTGTTGCGTCAAATCAAACATCGTTATTCAGCAACGTTCGACGCGGTTGGCAACTGGATGGGTGACTGGGTGTTAATGAGGAAAGATTTTTTTTTTGGTCAGATTAGAGGTTATGGACAGTAAAAACCTAGTTTCTTTTATTCAAGTCCGAGTCACATTGCTAATGAATAGATTTTTATGTAAGTATATTGTGTAAGTAAGTATAATCTTAGCCTCAGATCTCAAATGTATTCCAAATTCTCAAGGCTGTTTTTGTTTAAACACATACTAAGAATTTTATATTATTTGGTTTTAATACAACTCATTTTTCTAAAACTCAAAAATGGTCAACCTGGACAGAACATGACGCAATTTCTATTAGCGCGACACTTGAAATATGTTAGGTCTTGAAAAGGCACGAAAAAAATCCTATGAATAATATATTAATTGCCTTCGTGTATCTTGTTACCATATCGATGTTACTTTAGAAGTTTGACAATGATCGATCTGGCATATTAAATTAATTTTGGGAATATGCTATACATATTCAATAATTTACATATGACATTTGCAGTTATAGCAGAAGGTGCTAGTAGCCCCTCATTAGAGGCGAGCACGCCGGACTATATATGGCGTCGCCAAGTCTGAGGTTCCGGGTTCGATCCCCGGTCGGGTCAATGTAGAAAACCGAACTTTTCTATATTGTTTCGCGCCTGGGTGTTGTGGTACCGTTGTTGTTTCTGATTTCTATAACACAAGTGCTTTAGCTACTACCTACTATAGGATCAGGGCAATGTATGTCCAATATTTATATGTATTTATTGATTACCGGAGTTAAGCAACACACGCCGCTATTGTCAATGGATGGGTGACCGTTCCGATAAAATTTTGGGACATTTATCAGAAGCTTCTCCGTGCTTCAAAGGGCACGTTAAAAGTTGGCTCAAGGGATAATAGTCCAACACTCTAGGGCTGCCACAGCTGCCAGACCTTGGGAAAATGCTTTACGCATACCACACCAGCTGGGGGTTATGTGGGACCCCGGACCTCAGGATGAGGCCCGTTAACCCACTAAAACCTGACGGTGTCCCGCCGATGCCATGTGAGTCGGGACCATGGGTTTCGCCATAGGCCTAGGGCCATAGGCATGCTCCGCTGTCCCAGCTCGGCTGTGGCTCGCCTATCAGCGAGCGCCACCCAGCCTAAGTCTACCCTAGCTTGTGCCGAAAACCAACTTTCATACATGTGCTAAAGTTACATATGCATGTAGTATATGGTACAAGTTTGTATATTTAGTTTTTTGTCAATTACGCTTTAACAGCTGATCGGAACTAGCTGAAACTCAGCACACATTGAAATATTGGTCTAATTTGTAAGAGTTATCCCATTGCTGTTGGTCCAATGGTCTAGTTTGATATTTGAATTAAATTTCTCTATTCTCATGGAAAAGACACTAATAGTCTTAGGCTTAATGCTAAAGCTACACAGACGAAGTCATAGATATAAGCTAGTTCATCAATAAAATAAATCGGGTACTTAGAACCCCGATACAATCTAAGCAACATCATAAACTACTTTTACAACGCATGCGTACTTAAATGGCGTAACTCCGAAGCACTGGCTCTGAATGTTATCAAAGCTATTAGTGTACCTGAAAGCAAGAAACAATATGGTTAATAAAAGGTTTACAAGACATCACTAATTAACTAACTTATTATCTTGGTCGTTAATGACTTACAATACTTGATAAAGTATTGTATAACAATTTCTAAGGTAAGATAAGAGATAATGTTTTTTTAAAGAAGATTTCGGCAACAACTTTATTTATATTTTTTTATGGTTTTCTCGGGATCAGAAAAAAAAACTGCCATTTCAAGCGGTTAAGTGAAGCTGTAATACCTACTAACACATATCTTTGACCATATTATAAGTATTATACCTATTTCAAAATGTATTTATGCCAAAAATAGCTTAATATACCGCCACTTTAGAGACTGTCATATTTGTTAGTGATGAAAAGAAGTGGCCTATTAAAGACATTGCAGTATAAACTATTTATGTTTTAACTACAGCATTTCGATAAAGTGTTTATACAGGTTGACTTTTTTATCACCATCCAAACCTTCTGAGAAGACTCCCGTGATACAAACGAACAACTCTTTCTATTGGACCAACTCTCTACCTGCAAAAAAACAGCTGTTCCATACATTTTTATCGAATGAATATTGATATTTTGTATGGAACAGCTGATTTATTTTGCAGTTAGAGAGTTGGTCCAATAGAAAGAGATGTTTGTGTCACGGGAGTCTTCTTAGGTTTGGATAGTAATAAAAAAGTCAACCTGTTTAAACTTTCAGTCCGTCAAAACGAGACAAAAGAGTTTTATTCTTACGCAGTGTCATGCAGTACCTAAGTCAATAAGATAAAAGAACGTTTAATCACCTGTAGGCAAATCGCGTGTCATCAATACACAAATACGAATTCAAATGTATTTATTCCACTTATGTGACAATGATAAATACAAATCGCTCGCAATAGCAAATGGTAACAAATTATTTTTTTCAATTAGTCCGAAGCTTTTGATCACCCGAGGGAGTGCAATGAATACAAATATTTTTACTAGTGGTTTTAATTCTATATCTCTCAAACATCGTAATTGCTTGTCATGTGTAATGTTTATAGTTAAGGTTGCAATATTGGAATGGCTAGAAGGGATTAGTGAGAAGAATAATACTTTGGCTTTCTATATAATCAATAAATTCATTTGGGTTTTATTGAAAACCAGCAATCTTTTTAGTATCCATGTCCGCCTGTGCTGTGTGTCATTTCTAGCTGAATTCAATATGACCGTAGTATCGTTAAAATAATTAATTATAAGTAGATTATATTTTAGGCCTTTGCTGTGGCAAGCGCAGCGTGGGAAGTCCACCCACAAGGTGGACAGACGACCTGGTAAAGGTTGCAGGAAGCCGCTCGATGCAGACCGCTTCCGACCGGCCGATCTGGAAGTCACTGGGGGAGGCCTATGTTCAGCAGTGTACGTCGTGTGGCTGAAATGATGATGATTTTAGGCCTTTGCTATATGCTATCTCCCAAGTGAGCGTCTAGGCAATCTAATTGAAACTACCGCGTATTGGTATAAATGGAAATACCGTGGAATGAAACGTAAGTTGTATGAAAGAGAAGGAAGACGGAGTGAGCGAGAGGAGAAACGAATGCGGATTTGAATGTGATGACGGACGTTTTTCTTTTGTTTTTGGGGGATTGTCTTACGATGAGTTGGAGTAGGAAGCTGTGCTGGTGCTGCTTAAACCGGAATAAACCGAGAGTTCGTTTTAGGCCTGCCTCTCCTTTATCCCTTCATAATATATCAATCGCGTGATGGACTGACAACCTAGTCAAGGTTGCTGGCAGCAGCACTGAATGCAATCGGCCCAGGCCGCTTGCTACGGCGTTTTTAGGGTGCCGTACCCAAAGGGTAAAACGGGACACTATTACTAAGACTCCGCCGTCCGACTGTCTGTCTGTCCGTCTGTCACCAGGCTGTATCTCATGAACCGTAATAGTTATAGAGTTAAATTATCACAGATGATGTATTTCTGTTGCAGCTATAACAACAAATACACAAAAAAGAAATACAATAAATATTTAAGGGGGCTCCCATACATCAAACGTGATTTTTTTGTCGGTTTTATAGATTATGGTACGGAACCCTTCGTGCGCGATTTCGACTCGCCCTTAACCGGTTTTTATACATAATCGTTGTTGTTTCTGATTTCTATAACACAAGTGCTTTAGCTACTTACCTTAGGATCCAGAGCAATTTATGTGATGTTGTTCAATATTTATTTATTTTATACTTTTCAAAATTCAAATAGCCACGAAATAAAACAAAACAAACAAAATAACCTCAAAAATTACAAGTTAAGACCTCAGCGGTGTCATTAGATAGAAATTAGTAGAACATTATTGTAGCATTATGAATCTCAGAGACCGTCGAGATGCTTTTTTGTTTTGTAAAAAAACTTTGATCCGTCGATAGCGCGCTCGTGTGGGTGTGATTAGATGTGTGAGATTACCTTTTATGGTTTTATTTGAGTCGTTTTATGGTTAAAACTTTATTGTTTTGAAGACAATAGGCAGTACCAAAATGAGGTTAAGGAATTTGGTCCAGTTGACATTCGTGATAATCTTGTTAATGTAACTGTAAATCTAGTGCAAAGATAATATAACAACTGTAGTTACGTTTGTGAACAATTTATTTATTAACTGTCGAAGCACGTACTAACTTTACAACAAAAATAAATATGCTCCAGAAGACACAATGTAATTGCCTTGAAGTAGGGAATTAAAATCTTTGAGTTACGCGTAACAAGGACCATGGCTTTTTTCAGGGGGGTCTCCTAATAGCACACCCATCATCATCATTTCAGCCTATTGCAGTCCACTGCTGGACGTAAGCCTCCCCAAAGAACGCCAAAGAGCACGATCTCCCGCTTTTTCCATCCAGCTACTGCCAGCCATCTTCCTATCGTAGTCGGTCCATCGAGCTGGAGGGCGTCCTACACTATGTTTGCCAGCGTGATCTCTTCACTAAAGAACCCGTTTACTCCACCTTAGCACACCACACCTCGGTCAATTTAGAAAAGGAATCATGCCCGGACCACCATTAAAGATGAATCAAACACTATGCTTTTAGTGTCGTCAGGATAAATAATAATAATCCTTGGCCGATTTCGGCTACGGTGACAATGAAACTCCGCTACAAAGGGTGTCAACGGTGTGCCCTAACATGGCTAACATAACCAATTTTGGCACCAAATGTTCTGGTGCAATGCGGACATGTTAAGGTACCGTTGACGTAATTATAATGGATTGAGGAGGGTGGTCTGTTTTTGATTGCGTCCCTTTTCCCATCAAGTTCAAGCCTCCTCTGTTCTTCAAATAGTTGGACCTGCTGCTGCACCAGATGGCGCCATTGTGACCGCTGCTTAGCCAAAACTTCCCAACTAGAGGGATCCATATTGCACCTTTTCATGTGTCTTTTCAGAACGTCTGTGCATCTAAGGAACTAGCCGCCTTGTTTCCGCTTGCCGTCCTTGAGTTCTGAAAAGAAGATGCGTTTTGCCATTCTCTCGTCGGACATCCTCGCAACATGACCACACCAACGCAATTGACGCCGCATTAGATAGGCCTCCATACCGTAAACATTGGCCCGACGCAAAACGTCTGTGTTTCTGACTCTATCAGACCAATGGATATTCATAATATCGTCAGGATTATATGTTATAATAAAAGTTTACAGTGGATTACCATAGCTTGAAGCAAGACTGTAATCAATTTTAAATCTTCTTTCATCTCATTTTGTCTAGCCATGAATAACTTACAGTTACACTTCCTTATTTGCTACATACTGTTACTCGTTTAGTTCAGGAATCATGCTCCGATTGTTATTCAAATTGGCGTACAAAAACTATATCAGCTACTTACATCTAACATCTGTGAATTCGATTCATGAGAACACCCGTGAAATTATTTCAATTCACGTCAAAATAAGTGTATGGCAAAAGATGACAATGAGAACTGAGCTCAAATTAATTAAGGCTAAACAAAGGAAGAATTAAGAGAGATTAATCAATTAATCATTTAATTGCTACTGATTGTTAAAGGGAACAGTGAAAAGAAAGAAACACAACACCCGAAAACCACATTTGGACTGAACAAAATAAACAAATGAATCCTTCCAACAATGTTACCTAAGCATCTAGTTCTAATCTAAACAAAACTAGCTACGTAGAAAAAACCGTTTTAAATAAAAAAGGTTCTAAAATATTGATATAAACTACTGAACCACGAGTTGAACGCTAGACGAACGGCCGCGTATTTTTATCCGTCATTATTGTAAGTTTTTTTTGTGTAGTCATTATCCGTCGAAATCCAGCGTTTCCGACGTAATGATATGAAACCAAATTACAAGGCCTCGGGTTTTGGACCCCTATTAACATACCTAGCCGAGTTATTCGTGTATCATTTGGGTTTTCGGAAATAATGAACACTGTGCGCTTAGAGGTTACACATCACGGAACGCACTCGGCTTCACGGTTAGTTCGTAATTTTGAACTTCGAAATGGCGTAAGAGTATTCACATTTGTTGAGTTGATCTTTTGTTCGAGTTTAAATTCTCCTGCCCCTCTAGCACGAGCAACAAAACACGATGATATGATATGATATAGCAATTTATCGCCTCTTTACTTTGACAAAATATGATCACAGCGCCGCCATCTTGAACTTTTATTGAAACAGTGACCATGTCCGTGTCAGCGACACGTCACGGTTATGCTCGGCTTTTCCATAAAAGTTCATATTTTGACAAAAAATATGCGATAAATCGCTATATCATATCGAGTTTTGTTACTCATGCTAGAGGGGCTGTTATTGCTGAATGTACTCGTATTTTATAGTTTTACTTTTATTTTGCATTTAATTAAAAGTGACATTTACTACTGTTTGAACATAATAGTACTAATCAAAATTGAAATCTTGATTCTACTTCTAGAATTAATATTTGCGGTCTAATCATGAGCTCTGAAATATTATTAATTTAATCTTGTTTTGTTTATATCTGTATTTTATTTTCAGATGCTCCAGATCGAGGTATGAGTATAATTTTTTCTCTATAGTATGAATAAGTTTGTATGGAGCAGCTAAAAAAAATCCCGATTTCGATGTTGCTGCCATAGAAAAAGTTGTTCTATATGACCAGCTAGTCACGTGGTTTTAAGGAGTGTCTCATTCTTTTGTACACTCTGTATAACACTGCTTCTAATTACTAACAGATGGATAATTCATTTGACTTGACTTAACAGTAAAATGAGATTGCAATTGTCTCTTAGTTTGTTCGAAAACAAATCAGTTTGTCATAGTTAATCGCCATTTAATTGATTGGATTCGCAGTTGTATTTCTTGGTTAACTAGTGTCATCAACCTCATTCACAAGTAATTAACATTGAACTCTTTGGTTTTTTGCATAATATTTTTTTTATTTTCCAAGAAATTCAATCGCGTATTTCTGACTGTTATATTTAGTTGTTTAACACTGTTTTAACTACATTTATCTTTATTTAAAGATTGTTTGATAGTTACATTGACCTTTCAAATATAGTCCATATCTCTGTGGGTCCGATAACCAAGTATATCGGACAGACTGGCATCCCATCTATCATTTTTATCCGACCTCCACTATTCATCATCACTCAAACTTATATTGCCCGACACGAAATAAGAGAGAAATTAAGTTTAGAACGTTATTTAAAAATAGGTAGTTGGTATGTTGATATATCACCACACAAACTCGTTAGGGGGATCCTTTCTATAAATACAGACCGAGTTAATGTTGGTAATTCATTTTAATGTAACACGATAAAGAATCTAAGTGTGAAGTCATTAAGAAACGTTAAAATAATGGCCGATCTAAAACTAATTGGTAACTCTGAATCGTTCCAATAAAGTTTTAATCTCGGAATTTAAAGACATTGTCAGAAAATGGAATTACGAAAAGCAATCTCAGAATAATTTTCCTTGGCTATCCTTCAAGATTCTAGGTCAACCGCAAACAAAGAGCTTCTGAGAAGCGTTGGTGAAAAAAATATTCAATTTCGTTACCAAAGTTAGGATTACTCGCAAGATACCGACAATGACACAGCCAGGCCTGTAATTACCCCCCTCCCTAACCTCCGAAATTATGGCCCAAACCATTAACTACTATACCAGACTTATAAAAAGGTATGGACGAACGAAAAAAGTCATATCTCGCGTCACAACCAATCAGACACTGTTGATGTTGTACGAATGAAATTCAACTCTACTCGGTGATATTTGGATTTATATTTGATTGATGGATATGAATCCACGAATCATGGGAAGCTTGAATCATCAGGGGGCAATGACGCAACTGTTTTATTAAGCGCGGGTTTGAATCTGACTTCTTGTGTGAATAGGAAAAGCATACACGAGGAAAGTGAATTACCTATTCATATTATCTGTCCGTAGTTTTCTACTTGAACTTAGACCAGCGGGGTAACCATGAACTCTTAAAACAATCTCAAAGCTGTCAAATCTGTCAATTTTGGTACGTCATTACATACAGAATTTGACAGATTTGATAATGTTTGACAGATTTGAGATTGTTTTAAGAGTTCGTGGTTACCACCCTGTACGTAATACTCTCTCTACTCTGATGAAAAATTTGGTCCACAATTGGCGGAGACATTTAATAACATAACTAGAAAAAAATAAACACAGTCGAACATAGAACCTCCTCCTTTTTGAAGTCGGTTAAAAAGAATATTTACTGACTCTTTGGTAGGTTCTGAATTAAACGACAAAACAAACAAGTTTTCATCATTAAAAGAAATTAAATTTAAAAGAGACAAAGGCCAAAGTTGCAGTTGTAAAACTCTTTAAGTCATAAATGCTAAGCTGACAAATCCTAGCTTAAGAATAGTCATAATATCACTGCTAAAGCTTATAAAAATTCATTGCATTTAGTAATTTTCAATTACCTTTTTTACTCATAGCGATAATTCGTCCTATGAGCAGGTTTCCACACTTCCATCATTAAGGCTTGGATGACAACGTTGAATTCTTTAGTAGTTAGCAAGAGATTATCATCCACTAATAATAGATCACAGAAATACAACTGCAATTTAACTTGCGAATCCGAAATGTATGACTTTTAGAGTTTATCCCGAGCTTAATGGAATTTATAGTGACGTCGCAATAAAGATCTTTGGAGCCCAAGATATTCATGTTGTCGTCATTACTTTTATAATGTGTATAGAGCGCATTATGGTGAATAGGGAGACAGTAATAAAAGGGTATACACTGACGGTGTTTTTATTAGATCTGCAGAAAGGGAGTAAAATTTTTACTGCCGCTAATGCGCGGTTTGAGGATGCGCCCGCGCATATTGTATCGTCCTGATAACTTTTATCGTGTGTTTATTATTTGGTGTTTCCTGTAGCGTAACGTTTTGGACATTAAATTACTTTTGACTTTTAAGTTTAGATATTTGAATGGTAATTACCGTGATTTTTAAGTCTTTACTTAAATTAAATATTTGATTTGTATCCCTTTTGTTCAATTTTGATTAAAAGGTCATAAATATAATTAATTTTAATGTGATAATCATAGACTTGTAAATTTAAAAAGTGTTTTTTTTTAATATCGTCTGTCATTGTGACATTCGTTAATTTGATAGGAAGATATCGTAATTAATGAACGGAACACATAGTTTTCCAGTTATTTCACGCTGACAAATAAAATAAAAAATAACACAGCCTCAATTTTAAGTTTCGCTAAATATTTAGGCATATCATAATGTTCATTGTCAATACATAATAGAAAAAACGCAAATACATTTCATTTTAAGTCATTTCTAGATTCCTAATCAACAGTAATTTATTCATTGAACTCGACCACTTGTTTTACAAAGATGCATATTCATTCAATCTTATCTTAAAAGGTACTCTGCATTAAAATCATACTCCAACACGAACTCCGACGGCATTTGTCAAACGGAAAAAACTGATACTTACCCATAACATTATGTTAAATGCAACTTACCGCAATTATGCCTGAATGCCTAGAAATGGCCACGCTTAAGCCAGGTTTAAAAGATGCCAGTAACTGGCCACTAGCCCAGTCGAGCGCTGAGTAGCTACTGGGCTTGTTTAGATATGTTGTTACAATTTTCTGGCCTATTAAGTCTAGTGTGACTGGCATTTTCTAAGCGCTTCAGAGGTGACATTGAGGCTATGGATAAATTTTCTAGAGTATAGAGGAGTTTTTTTGTCGAATTTGAATGTCAGTTCTGTAACAATTTGTATTTTCAGAGCGTCACCTAACCAAAATTATTTTCAAAAGAGTCATTTATTGACTTCTATAGTCAAAAATACAATATTATGTTGATTCGAATCAATATATTTTGCTATTCAGGTATTCAGCAAACTGTATTGATTTAACTCTACATGTACCTAGTAACTGGCCACTAGGCCAGTAATTCCGAATGACTGGGCCCAGTCGTTGCCATCATGTAAACTAGGCATTGCAATCTTCACAGCAGACTAGAAATAGATCTTGTATGTTTTTAGTTATACCTAGTCTATATCTGAATCTGATAAAGTTTTTTCCACAAGCAGACCATGTGATCTAAGTGTATGGGAAAAGCAAACTGATTAACTAGCTATATAAGGTGTAAGTGAATTAGTGTCAGATATTTTTAGGAGTAACTTAGACTATCACATGGATCACATATAAGATAAATTTAAAATTATAGAACAAACTTTATTTCACGCACCAAGTAATATGATATTATGATGAACAGTGTAATATGATTATTTGAGTGCATGAATGTGATTCTGGAGAGATTATGAATCGGCTAGCGTTGTGTGAGTAGTCTACTTGTGGTGTTTGGGTACATGTACAGGCTGATGTAGATTCTTTATTTTAAACTTTTTATTTTATTCAATCTTTTAAAGTTTGTTCTATAATTTTAAATTTATCTTATATGTGATCCATGTGATTGTCTAAGTTACTCCTAAAAATATCTGACACTAATTAACTTACACCTTATATAGATCCTGTAAAATACCTTTAATTTGTCGTCAACAATCCAATGATTCCATATTTTGTATAATGCAGTTATTTCCCCTTAAAATCATGTCCACAAATATAAGACAACATTAATTATAGCTACAATTATTTATTAACTTAATTTTATTATTTATTACAGTAAATAGAATTGTCTACTTCATGCTTCCACTCAAAATAGCTGACGATATTAATTCCACCGACAAAGTAAAGGTATAAAATCATAAAAAAAAAAATATTGGTACCTCCCATACATACACTTAGCCAGTTTCCAACAGCTCTGTAAACATACTCCCTTTGCAATAAGATTTAACATCAGACGTCAAAATTAGATAAATATTTCTTGACTGCACAAAAGAGCTTCTTCAGGCTAGGATACATTAATATAATTATGTGCGATTATATGTCATACTTTCCAAGCTTTTATCCGAAGATTAAGTACGCCCAGTTAACTAAAGGGCTTAATCAACCGACCACCAAAGCAATTCACATATCAGATGAAACATAAGCAATTATTTAAAATTAATACACTTTTAATGGCCGCGGTCCTATCTCGGTCAGTCGAGCAAAAAGCGACAGAATTATTCGTAATAAAATGTTTATTAATGTTAATTTGCGGGGGTTTTACGATTATAAATAATACGTGGATGCAAATTGGTCGTTCTTTGCGCGTGTGTGAATGAGATCGCTGACATTAAAATGCATACAATCCAATTGAAAAGCATGATTTTTATTTAAATGTTAGAGATATATATATCGGGTGTAAAAAAAGGCTTAACGAAGCCGAATACCACATATTCTACGTATTATTACGATCATTTTTTTCTTTTACACTATACCTGGGAAATGACGGGTTACCGAGTTATTGACAGTTAAAGTTACAATTTTTTTTCAAAGATTTTTACAAAATTGGCTTCTGTTTGATAATACTTAACTTTTTTACAAAGAAACATGATCCACTTACACACACAGGCATATTCTGTGGCGTGCACGCTATACATTGCGGGTTAGAAATAGGTTATTTTTTTTATACCCAAAAATAAAAGTCATTTCCCAGCAATTATTTTTTTTGCATTCTACTTGGTTTTATTTATAGAATTCGTGGTTTAAGGCTTCGTTAAGCCTTTTTTTACACTCTGTATATATAAGATAATCGTCTGTCTCAGTGGGTGCGTGCTATCTGTCAAGGCTTGCGAAGCCGAGACTTGGACACTCGAAGTACGACTAGTGCACTAATTTAAACTTTTACGTAGCTTACATCGAAATCGCGAACAAAAATGTATTTTTTTTATTATGACGTTAATAGTAGTTAAGTAATAAAAGAAAAGGAATATTAAAGAATTGATGAGATTGATGAGTCACCACGAGATATTTTATATCATCATCAGCATTAATTTTAAATTCAACTGCTGGATGTAAGCCTCCTCCAACAAACGTTTTATGACCAAAGAAACCACAGTTAAACTAAATCCAATGCATATTACAAGTAACATTCGTACACTAGTATATTTCTTTATTCATATCATAATTCCATAACAATACACGTTATTTATTTACCATATTACGATTTTAAATACACTCTGTATTTGTATTATTCAAGTGTTAGCATTCGACTTGTTGTAAAATATACTCTGAGTATTCACGTCCATTTTATTACAGTCCGATCGGTAATTTTAAAAAGTATTTAGCGCTGCGCTGACATGTCCTTAATAAACCCCTTCATAAAACCAAGCCATAAACCCGACTATTATTGAGCTCAACTTTTAAATTTTATTTTTATTAATGAAAACTAGCAGTTTGTGTATATCTCCATGTATTTTTATTCAATCTTTAATTCATAAAATGCTTAGAGTAGTTTTTATTGTGCCATCAACTTCAGAAAAAAATATATTAAAATGTAATAGTGACTTTAATTTTTCCATTACTGTTTGTAGAAGCTATCAAGTCTATAAAAGCGCTTATAAGTTTTTAATATTGTTTTCAAAAAAATAAAATAAACTGGAGACTTATTTAACTGGTTGTTTTATTGACTAAGGACACACACACTGAAAAACGTGGAATACACAATCTTTTGGTTTGAATCTTTCTTTGAAATACTTAGTTCCATTAGGACGACCTCCGTAGCCGAGAGGCGAGCACGCCGGACTAATATGGTGTCGCCATCTCTGAGGTTCCGGGTTCGATCCCCTGTCGGGTCAATGTAGGAAACGAACTTTTCTATATTGTTTTGGGTCTGGGTGTTGTGGTACCGTCGTTGTTTCTGATTTCTATAACACAAGTGCTATAGCAACATACCATAGGATCAGAGCAATGTATGTGATGTTGTCCAATATTTATATTACTGTGTAAACAAGAACATGTTATTTTACTGGAACTCGATACCTTGTTCAATTAATGTTATCTAATTTTAAAATGTTGGCAAAGATGCATGTTTAGAGTTCAGTCTAGCACTAAAGTTTATATCACTAGTTTGGATTTGTATTGCCTGTATTACATTTATAGCTCTTTCTCTGTGACAATCCAAGCATGTCTTTCAATATTGATGACAAATATTTTCTTCGCCTATCAGGTAGATTATTAACAAGTTTTGAATACGTATTATTGCCATAAATAAAATAAAACAGAGATAAATTGATTTGAATTCACGCCTATGTACAATTTTCACTTAGAATTGACGTCACTTCGCCCTCTCCAGGGCGGTAACCACGAACTCTTAAAACAATCTTAAATCTGTCAAACATTATCATTTCTGTCAAATTTTGTATGAAATGACGTACCAAAATTGACAGATTTGACAACTTTGGGATTGTTTTTAGAGTTCATGGTTACCCCGCTGAACTTTGACGCGCCTGATCTTTGTAATGTTTTGGTTGATTGACAAAAGATAAAAAAATATGCATCCATTATATTTTGATAATCTAGCTGAAGGATAGGCAGTCGTTATCCTTATTATTTAATTAATATAGGTACCTGCCTCGTCTACACAAACAAGGTTACAAGTGAAGTCAAATGTTTCACACTCATTGCAATGTTTTTGCTAAATAATTTCAATTACTGGTACTTTTCCATCCCGTTCATTGCTATGAATTTAAAATGAGATAGTTTCGTAGAGAAGAATTTCTGTACCATGTAACAATTATACACACGATATGGTCGCACCGCATCGAGGTACATAAAAAATAACTACATGTAGACTATACATATACGGACATTCAAGTATGTCACAAAATAAATAAATAGAGTAGGATTTCTGTTAAAATATTGCTAGCTTTCAGCGTATTTGCCACATCTGTTGACAAAAGTTACAAGGAAAAACGATGTACGTTTAAATATAACAATTATACCAACAAATACCTACTTGTACTATTTTTTAACTCTGGCTAAAAAAACTTTATTCATTTAATAGGAAACCAATGGTAAGCCATCTTATCCAGCAATAATTGGATAAAACAGGATTTTATATTTTTTAATTCCAAAGACCTTAGGTATTTTCGGGTGAAAAACTCAAGATCGTCGTGAATGCACAAAAGACTAAAGCAAGTCAATATTGTTTAAAGTCTCCTTGGATCTTTACTTCAAAAATGGAACCTTGAAAATGTATCTACAGAAGATACTTTAAAATTGTTTGTGTTACATGTATGTGTCCCGATAATCTCGTAGATTATGGGAATGTTTACCCACTGAATTGATCTTCATTGTGTGTATGATCACAGAAAAAGTTTTAAAGAGCATTTGAGATGTAAAACATTGCGAAAATGGGTTATGTTTTTACGTATCAGGTATTTTAATTAGTTCAATGGTTAATTAATTCAAGAATGACACGTTTAGGAAGTCATGAACGGTGTAGTACTTTTATTTAGAACTTATAGGTACTGTTATTAATTCAAATGGCGTCCATAAGACTTACTTACCATCTTACTGAATCAAATCATATTTTATAAAATTCAAAATCTAATCATTTTTTATGCAAATTGCCAATAAAGGCATTTTAAGACGTCTCAATAATAACAAGTTACTTTACTTACACTTGCATTGTAAATATAAAGTTTTTCTTTCAATACAGTTCGTAAAAGCCAGTCGGCCATTTAGTAAAAGGGAGGTATATTTAGATTATACTATAGTATCTTTAAAGTTTTTTCAGCAATAAAATCACCCCCCCAAAGCAAGTAACTAACAAAATATTTTTCTAAAAACTTACACTACGATAAATATTTCCAAACCCCAACCCCTCATTTACCGTGCGAATTATTCAAATACCATCGTGATATAGCTTTAAGCGTTGTAATTGTCACATTAGACCGTATAGTACACGGGAGCATGGCCGCGGCTTTCCCAATTACCGCCATATTAGGGCGCGCATTGTACTGCGGGCATAGACGATGGCTGCCATAGGGTAAGAAGGTAACTAACGATGCTGGAATATTGTGTTTTAAAAATGTTTTTTTTTTTTAGTATAAATTTAAATTCGACTGTTCTGAAACTGAAGGTTTTTAGGAAGAGGTCGCTTTTGGTGGGTAGGCGGTGTAAATTATAAATTTTAAGGGTATATTTTCCCCCAAGGACCCCCAAACAGCACATAAGCTTTTTTTTATCTAGCCAGGCATCTTCCTAAGGTCGTCGGTCCATCAAGCTGGATTTCGTCCTATACGTATACGTTTGCAGAGGCGTGGTCTCCACTCGTAATATTTCCTTTTTTTGTAGTCTAAAATAGATTATATTTTTTTATATCTTAACACTTAAAAATATTATTTTTTAATAGATTAACCTAGCAATTTTTAACTGATTTCAAATCACGTTTTATAATTAAATGAGTTTTGATACTACTGCCGGGTCATTCACCCAAAAGATATCAACGCGTCACACCCACAAATTGTTATATTATGATAAATTGACAAAATGATAATGAATAACAAAATGATAAGTCAATAATTATGTATGAGTAAGTCAAACTTGAATTTTAAAACTTAATAAAAAAACTACTAAAAAGTAGAATAGAATATATCAAAAAAAAAATACACACATATGCACAATTACAAAATAGAATTAAATTTAACATACAAGAAGAGGTCAAAAAGTGTTCAGTTACAAATTAAAACTAATTAATGCGCTTTAAAAAAAAACACTAAAACATTTTGTAGCTATCTAACATCTCTTTACTCTATGGTCCAAGCGATTAGGGTGGCCGCATGCGTGCGACCCAAACCTGTGAAATGGAAATAGGAAGCGCATTTCCGCGTTTGTTTTTCGAAGGCTATAATGAGGTTATCTAAGATGGCAACTGTGATATGAAGGTTTCGTGGGTCGTTATCGATGGGCCTTATATGGCTTAGTAATGTGTGATTTAAACAATTTTGTTTGAAAATATATTTATTTTATTGGTTTTTTTTTAATAAAAAATACTAATTTATTGAAATTAGTAGAATTTAATAGTAATAGTATATTATAAAATTTACTTCTTTACAAATAATATACAATAATACATCATACCTTTAGTTTAAAAAACCAGTTATTTTAAGTACTTAAATTTCAAATAGTAGGTCCTCAACCACAATACATCAACCTGCCTGGTATTTGAGAGGAAACCAATGAGTTTGACCTCAAAAAGACGTAAACAAACTTATACTTTAATCCATGGAATTATGAATCAAAGTAGTCGAAAGGTATTTAGGCGGTCTGTACAGTTTTAATTATACTAGCTTATAAGTTTTTAGTATACTAATAATACGTATTAAATATCAATTATAAACGAGAATTATTATTTTTGGTTTTCACATTTATCTAATAACAATATTATCCCCTACGAATGTTGCGTTTCAATTGGACCAAAACGATCTGCCTAGATTCATCGTACATTTTGTTACAGTTTCGTTCGCGGCCATTTTTATTGTTCTTTGTGGAGCACTCAAAAGGCAATGGTAGCTTTTAGATGGCCTGGACAGTCACGATGCTATAAGCTCAAGACTTTGTGTAAGCTTTTTCAATAGAAAAAGCTTGTTATGTTTAATCCTTAAATAAAGGTATATTTTGGTGACACTTTGAAATAATTATCATGTTGTAAAAATCTCGCTACCGCTTCAGTGAACTATTAAATATAAAAATAACATAACTTTTACTACTTAACTATAATTATGTTTTTGTTTTGTTAAAAATGTTTGATTTAATTCTAATAAATTGAAATGCCCAAATACCCAAGACTTAAGTCGTCTTTTTCTTTTTATAAGACCAACAGCTAAGCCTAATGAAAAAACCTTAATATAATTTTCATGTAAATTGTTATTTGTGTAAAATAGCGTTTATTAAATAGAATGACACTCTCTATCAGTTTTAGCCTAAAGAGTATTTTACTAAATGCAGTTACTGTAATAAATTTAACGAAATAGACCTACCTACAATTACGCAGCTTTATCCTACTATTGTTTACGAATTTGCAATAAGGAGTATTATTTATAATCAAACAATACAAAGGCTATCCCAGGTCACGTGGCCAGGAAGATGTTATTGTCGCCATATTCCCTCAGGACAATCCTAGGCGTGACTCTGCATCCCGGCGCGCCATATTGGGACAATGTTCTCTTTAGACGTTAATTGTCGCCTAGCCAGGAGTTTGCACTTATTTTGCCGCCATTTTGTCAAGGTACTAAACTCAATGAATAGCTCAAAGAAACAAGCTAGTAGTAGTGGCGAAATACTTAACATAATTATTAGTAATTATAACAGTTTTTGGGTGGAAACAGCGACTTGCCAGAAGTAGCGAATAGCTACGCAAAGCTGGAAATGCAAGCAAGGATGGAAAATAATAGATTTAGGATCAGAATCGTGCATTAGGACAGGCAGACTGGTGTGACCTGTTATTGTGACTGACGCTATATACAGAATCGCGGATACTATATAAAGTACAAACAAATATTGTATCGATAAAAAACCGGCCAAGTGCGAGTTGGACTCGCGCACGCAATTGTTGTATGGGAGCCACGTTAAATGTTTATTGTATTCTGTTTTTTAGTATTTTTTGTTATAACGGCAACAGAAATACATCATCTGTGAAAATTTCAACTCTCTAACTATCACGGTTTATGAGATACAGCCTGGTGACAGACGGACAGATAGACAGACAGCGGAGCCTCAGTAATAGGGTCCCGTTTTACCTTTTGGGTACGGAACCCTAAAAACACTAAAATCATATTTTCGATAAGCAAAAAACTTATATGATAATAAGAGTATTAACGCTTTATAAAACATTGAACGCTGATACAAAACACTAATTATGCAGTATACAAAAGTGTTTGATCCAAACTGACCAAAAATATCTTTTTCCTTTTGTTTAAAAATGATTATAGCTGCTTGCACACATCCGCATTGCTTTAAAAAGCAGGTACAATATCTGCACGTTCCGCCTACCAATACAGTCCTAACGTTCGACTATACATCAATCAGTGATTCCCAAACTTTTGTATCAATCCCCATGGGTATTAAGGTGAATTGATTAGCTTTTGTTTAAAAGAACGGTTATAGCATTGGCTCTAATTGGCATTGGACAACAAACGATGATTTTAAGTTCATTAAATATATCTCTATTAGTCTATAGTCCCAATTAAATACTTTTTCCTTCATGACGTTTAAGAATTAGATTAAAACTACGTTTTTTTATATACAAATTATGTATTTAAACATGTTCCAAAGTTCAGGGTAACGACGATCAGCTCTATTACCTTCTTAAATTTACCTTCATACCTTATATATTGTAATATTCTTAGAAATCAATACGTACAGAAGTTTTTACTTCCTTTAACGTTTAACATTTTCTTTTCTAAAAAAAATATAAAACAAAAAAGTTAATAATATTTGACCTTAAAAAAACTCAAAGTTTGAGATCCAGTGCCCTTTACTGAGGGATCGGCGACTTTGTTGCCGGTCTGGGCCCGTATTAATTAGAACTTGTTTATAGCCCGCTATGGTCGCAAAAAAACGACTGATCCGCCAGTTATCCCGCAACTTATAGAAAGAACTCGAGAAAAAGAGGACGAAAATACTTTTAAGGATACGGCTCACCGGGCAGAAAACGTTTTTTTCATTATATAAATGGTTTGAGAAAGCAAAGGCAATAAAAAATGAGCTAGTTCCGATATAGTAAAGGTGATATACCATCTTAATTAGTTAAAGCAAAAAAGAGACGTATGTTAATTTTAAATAAACTTTTGATCAATTTATCAGTTGATACGATAATGCTACTTATCATTGACCTATTTTTAATATAACTCTGTTCTGGCGTAGGTCACACTAAAACAGTGATAATGTTACTAAAAAAAAAGGAAATTGAATGACCTCGTACCAACACATTTATGAGTTATTAATACTTTATTTCAATAAATAATGGTGATATCCAGGGTCTCCCGTCCATAATGTCCTTGAAACCACATAAATTCTAAGCGTCATCACGGTAAAAAACTCTTGTTTTATGACTTTAAAAAAATCAATAATATTTTTGTTTTTGTCTTTCCATACAAATTCAATGGGCTGTTTAGTACCTTTGTATGGAAAGTAGATTAATTTTTATTTCACTGAGCTAGTTTTAGGTGTACTTATTACTTAGCATGATGATAAAGTATCTCACAGAAGCAGTACTCACTACCAGTTTACCTACTTCTTCTTCTTCTTCTTTGCCCTTTCCCACTTTATGTAGGGTCGGCTCTCCTAATTTTGCGGCGCCAGGACATTTGGTCCTGGGTTGTCGGGTCCGGTAATTGTTCTTTTAATATAAGTTTTGTAATGCTGGTCCACCAGGTAGTAGGGGGGCGCCCTCGGCCTTTCTTCTTCTCTGGTAAGCTCAGTGCTTTCTTGAAGACATGATCCTCGTCTCTTCGCATTACATGGCCGTACCAGTTTACCTACTCTAGCAGCAAAAACGTTTTACTCTGTATTTCTCTCAGTATTCCTAGTAATTGGAGAGTAGAAGTCGCAACAGAGATATTAAAAACGTGTACAACCCATACGCTATTTCTCGACACGAACAAATTACATTTGAGAAAATATTTTAAAGGGGAACAATACACCTCGCTTGCACCACTGGGTTTTACGATCACCACGCGTTTTAGTGTTAGCTCATGCTAAAATAAACGTTATGTTGTTAATAATAGAGTTGTTCGCGTAAGAATAGTTTGTTGGCAATAATGGGGTCTCAAAGGCTTTGTTGACATTTTTCCGTTTATGTTTTTCTATTGTAAATTGCGTTTATTATTTATAACCCAGCGACTGCAGGGGCAGTGCTGGCCTATTGAAACCATTACCGGTTGCTACGGTAATTACTTCTTGTTTTGTTTGTTTGACCACGCTAATTTTGTAATTGTAGAATATTTGTTCGGATTGTGCACTCGGATTTGTAATTAGTTGTACTAATTAAACAGTGGATTCTTGGAAGTTTTTAAAAACCCTCCAATAAAATTACTTGAAGTTTTCGTATAGTTAATTGTACATGTAATAAGTTAACCAATTTGTTAGGCTGAAATTCGAAAAGGTTGTAAAATTAACCTTTAATTTTCAACTTTAATAGGGTTCTGAATTAAAAACATCATCCAAGGTTCTTGTGACAGGAATTCGTTGGCTTCGTGTGAGAATTCGTATTACTATAGTCACTCTTTCATTATACAGAGAAAAAGAAAGAGATTATAAAAACTGTTACAACAGAATTGTAGCTAGTGTATTGTTGCCACCACGATATTCTTAAGTGTCTTTTTGTCACTTGGTAAACATGATGTGTCTTAAGTGTCAAGCTTAATTGACAGTCGAATACATTAAGCAATCTAAACTTTTTTGTATTTATATATAAAATATAATCTGAATTTTGGAAACGGCTCCAAAGGTTTTCATGAAATTTAGTATGTCCTGCATACAAAATTTTCCCGGGCGATAAATGGATATAGTTAGGTCTAATTTTTAGAACAAAAACTAGCTAAGCTCGGTCCTCCAGGTACTAAAGATTAAAGTAGTCGTTAAGAAAGTTCGATTTAAAAATATGACACTAAACTTTTACAACACTGTAAAATGTTGACACTATGTTATGAAAGGAAGCAGCAAGTTTAACTTTCGAATATTAGGGTTCCTTAGAATCTGTGCAAATACAAATAAAAATAGGTAAAGCAAATCATAAAAACCTTACTCGCTTTGCTCGCTCGGCTCGGGCAATGTTGTCGTCAATATTCTTATCTGACTTACTTAGACAATACTGCCGTGGTTAGTAGTAAGTTTTGACTAAAATTAGCATTTTTTCACTAGTAAAAATGTTTGACTGTGTCATATCGACATGAGTTAGTTCTTCGAGTAGGTATGAACTTCGTCTTTTATAATCATTGTTTTTACTGTCTACAAATTAAGTTCAATGCATATTTTACTCACCTTGTTGGATATTTTATCTCGATAAGATAATAATTATATAATACCTAAAGACGTGTCTTTATGACGAACCATATTTATTTTTAAAAATGTAATATTCTAACCGCAGTATCTTTTTAAGTCGCGCTTCACTCTTGACCCGCAGGTATTGCCATTAAAACTGTCCATGTTATAAATTTCAAATCAGCAGTAAATGGCTTACATAGTAAAATAATTTCATGGGATATCAGTATCATTAAAAGTGCATTAACTACTAACTTTGTAAAAACACAGCATTACAATTGAACCGTACAATTAGAAGGATATAAAATTGATTGGTTTGACAAAAACGGTTTTATGAAAGGAAGTCGTAAAAGATGCATTATTCCTTAAAAGTTTAATGCTTCAAACATTAAAATGATAACCCATTTAATGCTTTCAGGGTTCCATGAATAAAGAATACATACGGGACCCTATTTTAAAGCTTATACTACCCTCCCGTCGTTTGTCGTTACCTAAAAAGGGTTGTAGCGTTTGAACTATGATAGGTAAGGTGGGCGAAATCTTCACAGAAAACGTAAGTATTTTTAAATATTCTGATAAGAAATAGGTATAAGACAATCCTATTTAAGCTATTTATATTTACAATTTACTACCTATTAAACTCCCAACCCACTCTATTAAAACAAATGAGGAACGCACAAATTTACGTCCTAGAGACGAAGAAGATTGCTTCTTAAATAAAACAAAACACTGTTCCAATAATATGTGTAATGTATAATAATATCTATCAATGCACTGATGACTCTTACAAATAGAAACATCCCGCCTCAAACAGTAGTACCACAGACGTCAAAGGTTTTTATTTCCTGCAATTTAGTGGTGTTTGCCACAGAGCCACAGAGCTCACTTTTATAGAGGTACTCCTTACGCCATAGACTCGGTAAGCTGTAATAAATCTTAGTTTTATGCGAAACGCATTGACTCCTGAATTTAGCTTTTAAGCGATAGATTGGTCCTGACTCCTGATGCACCATAAAATGCGATGGCATTCGAGCTTGGTTTTAAGACGCTAGATATTTTCTTTTCTTGTTTCTTTTTAGACCGGTCTTACGTTTACTAGTGTAATACGCATATTAAGTTTTTCAGATTTTATCTTTTTCGAGTGCATATTAGGTCCTTTAAAAGGTAACTTACTTTTTAAGTACAACAATTTCAAAAAAAAGGTTTACTTTTAAAATACAATGCGTAACAGCTTATTAGAATATAACATGACTTTTTTTGGTTTTGCAAATAATCTAGTATAATATTACTAGATTGTTTACAATATCTGCAAAACTAATCTTGTTTAACAATAGGATAGATGCAGAATGTTATTTATATCTTGTTACTACGTCGTTTAACTTTTTTTATATTTTCTCACCTTCACCTTTTCAATAGTTCAATCAAAATCTGTACAGTGTTTTACTAAATCATAGACAGAATCTGTAAATTACAAATATCATTTTTGCAATCAATACTATTTTAATTCGTCTCCTTACTTTACCATACATATTATCAAAATCTGAACAGCATTAGACTTTACGGTTATTTACCAGCAGCCAAGTGAGAATTTACAATTACAAGCTACTGTTTTCTCGTCAACATTGTCATTAGAAAGAGCAAATCCGAGCAATTCATTAGTTGTGACATTTTGGTACGACTGGCGTCGTGAGCGCACAGTTAATACAGCGTTCATTAGCGCCATCTAGATGCGCCTGCGCAGACGCGTTCTTTCTCAAGGCTAATTACTTTAATGAGATGTTCTTTGTTTGAATACGTGTTTGATTGAAAGTGAGAAGTTTACAGCTGATGGGGTTTTATATAAAGATTTATTTGGTGTAAAATATCAAGCCAGACTTGACAAGTACTCATTATTATACTCGTACTATGACATAGGTAATCTTGTTGACTGAGTATAAAATTTGCCATCGTCTTTTATCGAAAAGAAATGAGTCATAGCTGATGAGGATGGATTGAAAGTTTCTCAAACATGCGTAAATTACTAACTATGATTATAAAACTCTTTATATTAAACAATTGCCGATGTATTCGTGATAATTTTTTTTTACGATAAAGATTGCACTGCACAGAGATTGTCTTTCATTTGTTTTTCTGGTCCAAGTCAAAATACTCTTTAAATTACGAATCGGATCTTAATTTTTTTCGATATTCTGGCAACTACTGTTTAATCAAACAGATCAATAGAGACCTTTATTTCCTCGTCACATCTATCTTTATGTTCGATTAACTTGAAAAAAAATAACTACTGTCGATGAAACAATGCATTATTTGAGATGTAGTCTCATTATGCAGTTGTTTTTACTTATTTAATTAGACCAAATTGAATAGAAACATTCTCTAATGAGTTAGCTAACTGCAATATGTGCTAGTTAACCTGCATAGGTTAGTGTTACGACCCGTGACATTTCATTTACAATTACACTGATTTTACTTGTGTGTAGAAAGGTGAATGCTTCAAGCTGAAGTATTTTAGCAACCTATTCTACATAGATTTTAAACTTAGGTTGGCCAATGATACCAATTTATATGGAGCCGACGAAAAACATACACTAAACATCCATGTATTGTAATTTGTGAGATAAAAGCCAAAAAATTGCAGGGGGCATCTCCCAGGAGACGGTTTTACGGCATAAGAACCGTTTTCTTGCCTTCAATAGTTTACTAGTCCAGTATCCACGCCTCTTTTATTGTATACACATCTGAATTAAACCTACATCGTTAACCTGAGTTACGTTTCCAAAATCTTAAGTAGTATACGAGTACTGTCAGCAGAACAAGTAGACGAATGTTACGCCGCGTCCAGTAATTGGACGGCTGTACGGCATCCGGGCCAGAGAATACAGTGGTTCTGGTTTTTGCTCGCGTATTTGGTAGTATCATAACTTCTTGTCGGCTTTCTTTCTTTTGCGTTTTTTGCGCGCACCACCGTTTTTCGATTCGCGATAAGGGGCTTTGCTGACGCTATTTTGTTGGGCGAGGAAGTAGTAAGTCTACGTAGTACATGAAATTTACAGTATGTATGTAGGTATAGTAGAATGTCAAATTTAAATAATGTCCTTTAGATGATGTCAAATTCGTTTTAGATGGTGATTTTAGGTACTGTTCAAATTTAAAGAAATTCTGGCAACAACATTGAAATCGCAATAAAATACTTTTTGATACCTAGCTTATAGCATAATATAGCTGATTAAGTAGCATTTTGAACCTTTTTTAATAAAGGTAAGGTAAAGGAAATGAAGGTAAAGGTACATTGATAATTGTTATATTTAAGTAGAAGAATCACAACTTAAAAAGAAAATAGGCAACAACATAAAAACATTATTACCTATTCCCTTAATATGACTCTACATTTACATCTAAAGCTGTTATAATTTTAATATACTCGACTCGACTCGATAATATTTCGTGCGGGTAAAAGAGCATATAGCCGACATCAAACAGACGGAATACTAAGTCTGCAGTGTGTGAACATGCCTTAGATACACCCAACCATTTCATACGATTTGACCAGCCTAAAGTCCTTGCAAGAGAACGACGATTTGTTCCTCGCATGTTACGGGAGGCAATTGAAATTAGAAGACACCCGAATTTCAACAGAAATGATGGTTGGAAAATACCACCAGCATGGGATCCTGTTTTAACGAAATCCCATGCTAGGCCCCACACTGCAAAACCTCTAGATACAGTTAGCTCTTTTTGCGTAGATAGGAACACAAATTAATATTAACTGAGTGACGGTAGTTTATATTTTTCAAAATATTGTAAAGACGAATAACACCTTAGTCTACCTGTGACCACGAACGCTGTAAAGTGTTCGAAACGTCAGGTTAAATAAAATGTTAATAAATCGCGAAATAATCCGTAAAAGTAGTTTCATTTAAATGTATCGTGTTCGCGTAAATAAAAGACAACAGTATATTCAATATACTAGTTTTAACTTTGGGTAATTAAACAAACTACAGTTCTAAAATCATTTACTTTTAACAATTTTTTACTATCGTAATGATCAATTTCGATAAAAAATATAAAATCTATTGTGAGACATCACAAATCGATTAACACATACTTGAGTTTTATGGTGACAATTTTATTGTTTTATGTGTCAACATGGTTAACAAATAAAACGTATATTTTTATCTCCTTTTCATCAACAACATTATTTCACATCAACATCAGAACTATATCACTAAAACACTCCCAAAAAATAAGAACGTTAACATAAATTCCACATTTATGAGAAAAATATCTTTCATAAAAGATGACCATTTAAAAGTCCATATAAAACAAAGTTAATTTTATTTATTTGCTATGTTAACCGATATTTATTTATGTCTGTTCCACGGGCAGCAATAACATAATTCAGCCAAATATTGGCCGGAGCAATCAGATAGCCCGCATTGCGCGGCTATCGCTCGGTACACTCGGGGAGAAAAGCAGTAGCATAAAAGTAAAACATTAATGAAATAACGCATTTATATATTAATACTATGTTAATATGATGTTTGGTATGATATGTAACAAACAAAATTAGAAAAGTATGTTACGAGATTGCTACCATGTACATTATTTATGCTTTTTCCATATTTCGGGAACTCAAAAATAATGTAGGTAGCAATATCGTAACAAACTATTCTAATGTTAGTGACCATGAAAGTTTAAAACAATATATTGTAACAAACAACAAAATAAAGTACAGTTTAAAGAAAAATAAACCTTAGGAAGATGGCTGGCAGTGGCCGGCTGAAAAAAGCGGGATATCGTGCTCTTTGGCACTTTTTTACGTCTAACAGTGGACTGCAATAGACTGAATAGATAGATAGATAGAAAAATAAACTACAGAAACATTTAACCGAGATAAATAGTATGCTAAGGTAATCCAAATCCGTTCGGTATTATTTGCTTGAAAGAGTAACAAACATCCATAGGTACTGTAGAGGTTTATAACTCGATGAATAAAACCTCTACGTCTACCATAGTATAAAAGTATTCGAAATTGAAACAATTTTCAATTCAATTCAATTTTCAAAAACAGTTGTTTATGTATTAATTCAAATAACGTGGGCCAAACAGAAAATGAAACGTCTTACAATTAAAAATAGTAAAAATCATATGAACGGCCATTCTGGAATAAGAAACATAAGTAGTTTCCATATTATCATCGCACACAAAATTTCAAAGTTAAGTGATTAACCTGTAATACTAATTCTCAAGAATAAATATTTAAAAAGTCATGTCAATATTCCTCATTTTAATTAATTCCCCTGAGCTTTCGTCACCACAGTACATACAAACTTTCGCGTTTTTAATATTAATAAGGTTAAAATGTCGCGCACAACTGTACCGTGCTACCCGACTCACGCGCAGCCGACACGAAACGTTTTTCGTTGAACTACGCGATTTCGATACTCCGTTACAGTTATCATTGTCTGCCCAATTACTGTGAGGGCTCAATAAACGGAATCGTAACCGATATTTTGCATTTACGCAATTATTTGTTGTAGGGGCTAACCGTGGTCTTATATTATAACGGCAAAGGGTTTTTTTTGTTTTTAATATAGGATCAGGGCCATTACCATGAACTCTTAAAACAATCTCAAAGTTGTCAAATCTGTCAATTTTGGTACGTCATTTCATACAAAATTTGACAGAAATGATTATGTTTGACAGATTTGTGATTGTTTTAACAGTTCATGGTTAGGGCCCAGAGCAATGTATGTGATGTTGTCCAATATTTTTTATTATTATTTATTATATAGAAGTATATAAGTAAAAAAATACTGTTAAAGACCAAACTATAGTATAAACTCTAATCCATAAGTCATGTTGGACGTCAAACTTTATACAGAATAGTATAATGTCTTATACTAAATAACCGAACTCGAAAGGCGAGGACGCAGTGAGGCGAGTTGCAGTCTAAGTACTAAGCTATGTTTGTTTATTAATAAATGAATATTGGACAACATCGCATACATTGCTCTGATCCTAAGGTAAGTAGCTAAAGCACTTGTGTTATAGAAATCAGAAACAACGACGGTACGACAGCACCCAGACCCGAGACAATATAGAAAAGTTCGTATTCTACATTGACCCGACCGGGGATCGAACCCAGAACCTCAGAGATATCGACGCCATATAAAGTCGGCGTACCCGCCTATCGGCCACGGAGGTAATCATAACTTAAAAATTTAAGTTGTTATTGTCCTAGGGTACCCCAGTGGTACAGAGGGCCTTCGTGAGACGTCTCCATCCGCTCTTATCCTGCGTCTTCGCTCCACGTCCGTCCAACTCAGCCCGGCGTCGACGGTGCGCCACGTTTGCGGCGGTCCAATTATCTATATCTATACTAATATTATAAAGAGGAAAGATTTGTACCTATTTTTGTATGTTTGTAATGAATAGGCTCAAAGTGTACTGGGCCGATTTAAAAAAATATTTTACCAATAGAATGCTACATTCTTCCAATTTGACATAGGCTACATTTCATTTTGAAAAAAAATAGGGATCCTTGGTAAAATTTGAACAATGTAACCGAAGGTGTAGAAAAATGAGTATTAAAATGTCTTTCGTCGAATGCGCTGCCGAAACTATTAGCGATAATTGTCTACCCCGTGCGAAGCCGGGACGGGCTGCTAGTAACAAATAAAAACAAGTTAACTTTAATTAACTAACACGAAAAATGTTCAGCAGTGGACATCCTATGGCTGGAATGATGATGATGATGACTACAGGGAATCATCAATTGGCTTAATAAAGTCTACCTTACTAGACTTACTTATAAAGTTACGGAGGGTCTTATAGTTATTAAATTAACTGCTATAATGCCGTCTACGAGTAGATAAAAGATTTGGTATATTTATTTTTCAAATTTTCTACTTCTGCAATAATTATACGACTTTTGCACACTCAATTAACTCGCTCATCGCTATTCTAGATGACCTATCAAAACTCTAAACTATAGCCGAAGAAATGCCAAATATATTACTTAAACTCACCAAAACCGGTCACTAGAATATTTCGGGAAAGAAATATAATTTATGTTCTCTGTGACAACTTTTGGTCGTAAACATATCAACGAAATTCCATGTTACTACAATAGACATGGATACAGTAAGGGTTCCTTGTAAAACAACAACAGTATTAGCAACCGCAACTATTTAACGTTCAAAGTTTAACTTTTAAACCAATATACAGTTAACAGCACGTCGACCTACCCCAAAAGTCAAAAATTCTCCAATAGATTTTCAACTTTAAGCTTGACAAATAGAGTTCATTTTCAAATGAGAAAATTTTTCATTTTGTGGTACGTGCTGTTGTCCGTACGATGAAGTGTTCGGTTGTTAAAGAAAACAATGAATTTTCCATTTATTTGACTGTAGTAGTTTCTTAAAGCATTTCCACTATGCAAGTCTAAAAAGGCGAACAAAGTAAATTGTTTTTACCATACATTTCAAGAAAATTGAATTGTCTGGTAAAAAGTGCAGTTTTAAAACGTTACTACTTTAAATTATTCATCCACTTTTGACAACAAGTATGGAACATCTGGATTTTTAATAATTTATAAGCTTTGAGGAAATTCACAATTTCTTTTATTCAACTTTTATAAACTAATCGTGAACCGTGAGTCTTCTCTATCTACTTCAATTGTGATGTAAATATAATAATAGGTCTTATGACTATTGAAATAAAGTATAACATTTAATTAAATAGGTTTCAATGTTTCAACGTAGGTGGAAATTTAACACTGGAACGAACTTTGTGAAAATTAAACTTAAATAATAAAAATATGTAAATATTTATAGGATTTTAAAAAGTTTATATGTAGCGATTGCAATCAGCTGGGATAATAATAATGATGCACAAAATACATATTTTCGGATGGGTGTATAATACCTATGTGACTCAATCAACCTAATATAATTCAATTTATTCCACTAAATATATCCAGACTCGTTTCAGCATTACAATTCAAGGTATTCTCATCCTAACCCTAAATTTACATGTCGCGGACAAAGGCGCCGGTCGGGCAAAAACCGACTCGTCTAGAAAGGCCTCACATCCGTCAGTGTCAGCCCCGCATTGCGAATGCATTGTGGTGTCGAAAATCCAACTCGCAATTTCACGATTAAGCCCCGAAAACCGGCAACAGCCTGTCACCTTTGCTTGTCTCCAAAAACGATATGGTATTGTCTTTAGTCCCAATACTAAACGCTCTCCCATACGTATGAAAATCAATCAATTTCTTACTTTATACTCGAAGTGTAAGGTTCATTTTCCACTGCAGAAGTTGAGGTCAAATGATGTTTAGTCCGAAGATGGCCAGTATAAATGTCGTGTACGGAACTTTCGACTGTCTGAACCCTATTTATTGGCCGCCGAAAGTAGTTGCTGTATAAATTAATAACTTAAGATAGTGATTTTGGGATTTTATAAGCTGAATTTATTTTCTTCTGTATCTTTAGTGAACTTCTTTATGTATGGTTAAAATTTGTATTAGATTCTAATGGTAAATTACAACTTATTGTTTTGAAGTCTAGTCCATTCATAATTTTATGACAGTCAAAAGTTAACTTGATCTTTGTATTATTTTTACAGTAGGTACTTAATAAAAAATACAAAAAAAATGTATTATGAATAACTACGACACTAAATTAACTTAAACGCCGTTAATAACGTAGTAACACTAAAAGTGAAATTCCCTAACCTATCCAGAGATCACGTGACATTCGAAAGAACTTTTCAATTAACCAAACGAGCAAAACAACGGGCTACGATAAATCACGAATACTAACATTCACCGGTAGCCGGGAGTCGAACTGGCTACCCGATAGCCTGGGGTCACGAGATAGCATCGCATCGGGACATTCCCAACGTTAATTGTGCCGAGGGATTTAATTGACGCCATTTTGAAGCGAGCTGCGGTGTAGGTAAGGTTTCATTCAAATTGAGTTCATAAAGAATGAAATGTTTCACAAAACTTTTGTCATATTTACAGAGGTCAGCGTACCTTATTAATTGACAAACAACACGCTTATGTATTTTTCGTGAATTTTTATACAATTGTGTAACGATCAATGAATACGCAATCGTAACTTTCATTGTTTTGGTTGCAAAGATATACCATCATCACAGTCCTACCTATACTTTATTATAATTATGCTATTTTATATAAATATTTAATGGCCAACATACTTAAAACTTTCTACATATAAGGAACCGAAAGAAATAAATAGGGTGACTGAACTGAAATTAACTTTGACCTCCAGATAGACTACTGTCTACTATCATTGCGTATATTTTTTAAATCAATACTAAAACAGAAGACTTTATTTTAAACGAACCCGAATTCGAATACTATTTTCAACTCTAATATTAGTTGTAGAAAGAACATATAACCAAACATAACACTGGGCTAAACCATCATTAGCCGTTATCAATTAAACTAAAGGAAATTAGTATTTTTATTATCCTTTGGACGGAAATCGACTAATTACAAATTAGGGTTAAGCGCGCCTCGCAAGAATTGGTCCCGTACATAAATTATGTGTGCGCCATAAAACTGTATAAAATAGCTTAAGTATTGCTTAAGCTAAGTTGCAAATAATAATTCATTCCGGAAAATGTATTTGCTGTATATGGGTATCATGCAATATAAATAAATAAAGTGCAAAGACAAGACACTCGTAGTACGAATTACATCTTTACGTTTAAAAAGTATCAGACAGTGAACTCTTTTTAGCACACCCAGACCCGAGCTTATTTTAAAAACTTTTTTTTAATGGAGGCCACGTACCGGCCAACGCAGCGTGGGACACCCACCCACAAGGTGAACAGATGACCTGGTAAAGGTTGCAGGAACCCGCTGGTGGATGCTGGCCGCGCGCAACCGGACAATCTGGAAGACACTGGGGGAGGCCAATGTTGATGATTATTTTTTAATCGAACCTAAGACACTTAGCGTTCAGGACTTATCAACACTACGCAAATCTTTTCGTCAAAAACAAACCACAAAAATATGTTTAATTTTTGACTGCCGCAAATGTATATTTTTTGTTTTTTCTTTATAAAATCTCCACAGACAAAGTAAAGATCTCATGAACATTTCATAACAAATAAATATCTTATTGTATTGATTGATTGGTTACTCCACTCAAACGTAGTCGCGGGGAAAAATAGTTGGTAATATTTACGTCTATTTGAACTACCAAGGGAGTGGCGTATTAAAACTGGTATTTATAAATATGGTATCGATGTGATTATTAACTTTAATACTTGGCTATTAAATTAAATACAGACACATTTAAATGGTTTATGATTGAAAACATTATCACAAACTTTGGTAGAATAACATGGGTAAGTTTTCATTAAATTAAGACTAAGATAATGCTGGCTACTGAGCCCGATCCTTAAATATTATTTTTTTATTTTTTGACAGTAACTTTCAGTATATCATTGCGTCATCTTATCAAAGGATGCCTTACGTTGCGCTTGCCAATGTCACAAGATAAATTAAATATCGAAGATGTAAATGACTAGTATTAGTTATCATGCAGAAAGTTGGGACAACTGATGTTTTTCCGTGTATCTTTATGTTATTTACTAGTATGTCCTTGCAGTATTTCCAGATTTCCAATAATGGGATCTTTGGGTTTATTATAGTTCTAATAATGAATACCAACAATCTTCCAGTGATAAATTAATGAAAGTCACAATTCAATAGTTAGATTGAGTAAGAGTTAAAACAAACACTTAGCCATAAGTCAAAATAAAATATTATCAGATCTAAAAACGACGTGCTATTGGTGTAGTAGTGCAATGATTGGCCTTGAGCCCAAAAGTCCCAAGTTCGATTCTTAGGTAGCAATTTTAAAAAATACATTTTTAAACAAGTTAAAAATAGCAGCCATAAAAGTAATCTGGTAGTTTCTAACTCACGGATGTTAATTCTTGACGTCGGTGTAATGTCTGTCGCATTACATTTACAAAGCAAACGCCGAAAATAAATAAAAATATCAATTTATGACAAATCCCACACAAAGCTTTCAAAGCCCAGTGAGCTTTTGCATCAAATCACAAACAAATTAGGCTCACAAAGCGAGCGCATTCCCCGAACCAATCATCATTTGGGAATAAAAAATTGTTGATTCACAAAATGTCTGATTCTCAAAGGCGACGGCGACACGAAATTGTTTTAGTGTTCCCCGAAAATAGTAATTAAGATCATGTGAAGTAATGTTTATTAGGTATTTATGTACCTAGCCGGTTTGGGTCATTGCCTGCATCGTGGGTGTACCAAGGGCTGGCAGAAATATTGTTGACTGCATTTTATTGTTTTTTTTTTTACATTTTTTGCAAAATTAATCAAGCTGCTAAAGGTTTTGTAGGGCATTCAACAGTTCTTTACGTGGTACCCTGATTTTATTGTTACTTTTACCCAAGTTCTTGTCTATTAATTCATGCTTTACTCGAGTTAATAAAAACCAATCTATTTTACTAATTTAAGTAGCGTAATTTATGCATAAAAACACTACTTAGTATTAATTTAAGATATTTTTTAAAATAGCTTGGAATAATTTATGTATATAAATAATCAATTATGTATAAAAAAATAATTATGTATAAAAAAAATAGGTGAAATCTATTAAATTGATTGTTAAATCGAGTATTCCAATAATTAGATATTTAAACATTTATTTCTTATTGTTCTAATTGCAAAACTTTTTAAACTTTTTATCTAGTGGTACCGTCGACAGCCCTAACACCCAGTGGGTTTCATAAACGCATTTTTATCAGGGTCCAGCTGATATTAGCGTCTTTAAATATACCGGGTGCTTTAGCCACGTCGATATCGAAATTATTTATTGGCAGTAGGTATGTTAATATGCTCTTGCAACCGATTAGACCTTCTGTTACGTAGTCATTATGATATGACGACTTGATAGTCCCGTTTTCGATTCATAAATATATTCGAAAACAGTTACGAAAGAACTTAGCTGGAGATTTATTTAGAAACTGAACTTGACTGCTACTTTGCTTGTTTCGAATACTGGTGTATTTCTTAGTTAAATAAATAATAATAATACAATTCTCCCAAAGATTTACCCATTATCTGGCCCCTAAGTTCCTAACTCATCAAGGCTTGTGTACAATGGCAACGATATGACGAAAAAACTTCAATAAAATAAGCATTCATGACTTAGGTACAATCCTCCTACTCATTACACATTTGCGCCCTGCGGTTTTTGTAATTAGTAACCTCAAAGGTTATATTTTTAAGCTTGATATAAACTATTTTATTTTAACACCTAGTTTCAGTACCTTTCTACGAAACTGATTATATTTGTAAAACTGTTCATACACTCATTAGATGACATACTCAAAAGATTATCGATAATACCTATTTGAAAACATTTAAGTTTATTAGCTGTCCCGCTATATTTATGCGTGTAAGCTTTATTTCCTATACAAGTCTTTGATAGTGTTCTAATAATGTGTAATAACTATAAAATTATTCCAATACAAAACTACTCGGCGAAAGGCTGGTCTTATCACGTACGTACTGAATTTTAATTCTATTTGCCACTCGATTCTAAAATCAACTTTAAATCTATCGCAACAACGTAGAAAATTGCGTAAAGTAAACAAGAAAGGTGAGTTGAAACGGGTTATGCAAAATTAAGATTTATGTGTTCATTCTTAAAATCGGTTGTGGCTCAGCGGTGGTTTCTGTGGGGTATCGGGTTTCGTTCTCACTCCGCGAGGTGTCGCTAGCGGCGCCTTTTTATTTTTTCTCGCTTTTGTTCTAAGGAGTTCGATCAAAGGTACGGGAAGCGAGTCAGAATAGGACCACAGCTTTGGGGAGATTTGAATAGCATGTTATGGAGCGATGCCTTTGCGCTTTTTTGTCGTTTTTTAACGTCTGGTGCTGTGAATGGAGTTGATCCAGTTCAATCGGAATAAAAATGTGTCAATAGATTTTGGGGCTTTTAAAAGATCCATTTGGATATCACTTGCCGTCTCAGAATACACGGTATTGATTGGATTGATTTTTACGTTCCAAAGAAAAGCTTTATAATATTCGTGTATTTGCAACAAGTATTAATTAGTAGAATTTCGCATCAAATTCAAACGCCTTATTTATCTAAACTACTACAAATGAGACTGTGTTCTTTCGTTCGTCTACACGAATGAAAGGTCCGATTTCATCCGATTGCGTTTAAAAAAAGATCACTCACTCACCTAATTTTGTATTTTTGGTTAATAAAATAAATGTAATTATGAATTAACCAATTTTTTTTTGTAAATGTTGCATTTAAAGATAAGGAACAAGTTAATTGTATTTTTTGGTCCTTCGAACCGGATTTTTATCGCATATCAAAACGATATGTCTCCCAACACTTCCGTCCGTCTCAGGCGAGTTATGTCATCGATCATTACAGATATCTGGTGTTATCCGATCTGTTGATAGGCGACGTTAAATACAAGCCATTGTGACAGTTTAGCTTTGGGCATAGAGTTAATGTACGGTGTGCAATGAAACCGATTTCAAATTTCAGGTTTTAATATTGATTCCTGCTATATTAGCATAATGAAAGATATTTTTTCTCTGAAAGGCAAAATTATGTATGTTAATGGATATGGTATATTTAACTGACTTAAAAAAAGAGGTTCTCAATTTGACACGCACCAAAATCGCATTAAAAGAACACTTTTCTTAATAATTAGCTTTAAGTGGTTGAATAAAATAATTTTGTATTAATCTCCTACATAGACGTCAGAAATACAGTATTCGTTGCTAAATTATATTCATTTTTATCCATATATTAAAGCTTTTTAGACCCCTTTTTTTTCTAAATAAATACAACTCTTTGTCAAAATAATTAAAAAGATATTTTTTCCTCACATGCTATCCCTCCATCAAACATTCGAGTTTTAATCCAAGTCCCGTGTAAGTGTTTCAACACGTTCTTGCGCAACTGAGGGCTTATTGTCGTCTCTCTCCCTCGCACTGGAACGCGATAGCTATCTCCTTCACTCTGACCTTAAATGGGCATTCCAATTAGTGCAGGGTACATCACATAAAAGTGCCCTAATATCCTGCAGATCAAGTTGAAACGGCTATTTTTGAGATATGTGCTTTTGAGTCAGCTGGCTCAACTGAATAATGAGTTGTATTGAAGTATTTTGAATGTAAGTTTCAATATTCCTGTTTATCCTTAGAATTGACAAGTGGCCTTAAAGCCACAAGGCATTAAGGCCACTTGGACTATGTATTTTTATGTCTAAATAAAGTATTTCAAAAATAAAGAGTAAAAAAAAATTTGGATTTTTTTTTTAACATGACAAGCAGTAGTACTGGAGCTAAATTGAACAAAGTACAGATATAGTTTTGATATAATCAAAAAAATTAATAGGTATACGCGTTGACTTGAGAACCACCTCCGTTTTTTCGTCGGTTAAAAAACAGGGTTAAGTAAACTTGCCCTTACCTAGTTGTTCATAAGTATCATTTACTCTTTCTCTTACCATTATTAATATGAAAACTGAAGAGAACTGACGAGAAGTTGGAAATTACCTGTAAAAGAAAAAAAAAAGAAAATAAATAATTATGCCTCAGACAGTACACCAATAAAATTGTATGTTCTCGAAGAAAAAATAACATCCTACTGTTATTTGGCTAAGTATAGTCAATTAAGAAATCCGTTTATATGAATTTATTCGGAATATCGAATCGAATTGAAACCGGGACCTGCAGGCCTAATACGAAAGCGCATCGATTTATCGATCGGTGGATCGTATTATCCGATCAAATTAAAACATCAATTTCCCCGTATCAAAGGTTTGACAATGTATGAACTTTAACAATGTATGATTGAGTTAGTCATATTCTATCAAAGGATTGACACATGAGACTGCCCATTTTAATTTGTAAGGTTTATACGACCGAACGAATGATAAATTTTCGTGCTAGGCCCCCTGTTGCATTCAAGGCGAATGGTCATCTAAAAGCTGATTGTATAAAAAATCTAACACAACTTTATTTTCTTAATCTACAAATACACTTAGCATGTTACAAATTACTAATATAGGGTGGCATTTGATTTGCAGCCATGATATCCTAACATGTTCATTCTGAACTTTCTTATCTCGACCGAAACGAGTCACTCGTGAGAAACACATTAAGATAATTGGCGTACTTACGCGTTAAAAATTAAATAAAAAACTCAACAGCCCGAGTCAGTTGTGCCAAGAAATATTGCTGAGGAAAAAAAATCAATTTGTCAACTAAACTGTAGTAAAACACGAGCGGGGCCAGGATTTATCATAATCTAACAAGATTTACTTTTAATGGGTACGAGTTCATGGATCTTGGTTTAAATATAATGACGATTTCTATTTAAATAAGTCTGTTTTAAAAGTAAAGTAAAGTATGACTCTATACATCCCACTGCAGGGCACAGGCCTCACCTCAACTATGAGGTGGTTTGGGCCATACTCCACCACGCGGGCCCGGTGCGGATTGGTGGAGGGGTGTTGTAAGGCCAGTGACTAAACCTTACTGTCAGATGTTATCAAGCCGCCTTAAGGCCTCTGACTAGGCTTCACGACCAATATCAAGCGATATTGGCCGGGACCAACTTTTAACGTGCCTTCCGAATCACGGAGATGCTCGTGATAAATGTCACTAAATATAGTCGGAATGGTAACCCATCCACTCACGACCGCGGCGTTGGTTGCTTAACTTTAGTAATCGATACCAAAGCGCTGCCGCCACTGAGCTACGAGCACCTCCTCGCCGTTTTAAATGCATTAAACGCTAGCCGTGTCAGGGAAACATCAATGCCAATAATGATATCATAAAAACCTTTAAGTTTACTAAAATTATAGGTATGTAACGGAATCTACAGTTCATTAACACAGACATACACAAAATTAAATTAAATATAGAACCAATTATCAAATATTTTCTAATCGCGAAAATTCAATACATGTAAGCACAAGATCAAAACTTAAATTGTACCTATGTTTTCTGTTCAAGTACAGATATTTTAATTAACATATCTCCAAAAAATTACAACTCTCTAGGGTCAACACACTCCAAGCAAGACATCGGACGGACGGACGGACGGACAGACGGACAGACGAACAGACGAACAGACGGACAGACGGACAGACGGACAGACGGACAGACGGACAGACGGACAGACGGACAGACGGACAGACGGACAGACGGACAGACGGACAGACGGACAGACAGAAGAACATGACGAAACTATAAGGGCTCCTTGTCAGGACTACGGAACCCTAAAAAGTATCTGTTGACTCATACCTCTTACACTTTTAGCAATTCCGTCTCCAATTTAACTACTGCATTCGGAATAAAGGCTTAAATTTACAACTCAACATTATTATCATCCGAGCTAAATCATTCGGTTTACATTCGTCACAGTCAAGATGGAACCAGTAGGCTTATCCGAAACTTGCAATAGTGACGTACATCACCAGCCTATATCAGTCCACTGCTGGACACAGGCCTCTCCAAAAGGAGGATTTTGCCATAATCGCCACGCTTAGCAGGCGGGTTGGCGATCGCAGTTTGGCCAATGGTGGAGAGGAGACGCTGCTGCCCGTCTTCTTATGGCGGTTCTCATGTAGTGACGTATACGAATAGTGACGTACGCATACATAATATTACTCGCACACAACATAACATTAAGTTCCTCTAATATTCTGTGAAATAATAATACTGCAGTGGATATAAATCTTTAGAAGTCAATGGTTGCAGATAAAAACAGTAGCAGCCAACATAACGGAGTATTAGTATTTTAGGATGACACCCTGATTGACACTGACAACTAGGGTGTCATCCTGAAATCCCAACACTTTGTTTATTGTTATACCTTCGTATAAGAGAGCTAATTAAAAAAAATCGCAGAAATGAAATCGGGTTTTATTACGAGAAGTAACTTAAAAATGTCCATCAATTTTATGATGGCAAGGCTTGATGGCCAAGCATTATGGTTATTAAGCTTACGGGCAACAAACTTTGTTTGATAATAACTTATTAACATGTTGGTTTATTAATACGTAAGGTCTGTGAAGGCTGCACATGGAGCACGTTCCCTGTAAATTAAAAATGACATTTATTTTGTTAGTTTAATGTAAACCACTAATCAGTTTGGGAGATAGATGATCCTTAATACATAATGTCAAAATTGTCGCGGTCATAACACCGTTGTTTACAAGGTTTTTTTTAATATTTTTTTCTTCTATTTATAAGGAACAGTTAACAAATACATAATAAGAACATACATGTGAATATTGGCTTTAAGTAATGCGAACAAATATGTAGTCAAATACACTATCCACATCTTACTCAATTAACATTACAAAATTACGTGAGATGCTAGGCAACAACTAATAATAATGTACACAAACGCTCACAAACGTTGAAAATATAAAAGTATTACCTTAAATAAACAAGTCATTGGTATTTGTTAACCTGGTTAAATAATATTTTCCAATGAATCGACTCATAAAATAATAATCGAATTGCACTTAGAAGTTCATTTGATCATTTTTAAACAAGTCATTGGTATCTGTTAAAGTGTTAAGCCTTTTTTTCAAAAAAGGTACTTAGAAATGGTTTCTTCCCTCAAAACTATAGCAATTGGTGTGTCTGACGCACGTTTATTTATTGTTGGGTAAATTGGGCTTGTATTTTTAAATCTTTAACCAGATATAAACTTAACGACAACCTTTTAAATCGTTAAGTCAATAAAAGTCTCCAACAATCAATGCAGGCGAACATTGTAGCGATCAGTAATGTCAACGGCCGATACGAAGCTATAATTTAAATAATATTCTAATAAATAGGTTATAGTCTGGCTAGAAGCGATGCCTAATAGGAGCTTATCAGATCTATGTCTATAAAAATGAACAGTAGTATAATTTGTAATGGAAAACCAATCTATTGATGCGTCTCACACAGTTTACAACGCATCAAACTAATACCAACCTCACGATTTTCTCAAACGATATTAAACTCTACATGTTGAACTTTAAGATAGAAATAGTTTGACGTAATTTGACATTAGGTAGTAGGTTGTATTGCGATCGTCTGTAACTAAACGTGGGTTTTACTGTTTTAAAAGGCAGACTTTTAGCTAAATCTGCATTTAGTGGCTTGAAATACTAAGTTAAGATAAAAAGGTTGTTCCTCAGGGGCGTGCGGTGCATATAGGCAATTAGGCAGTGCCTCCTACCTGATAAATAAAATGAGGTAGGCAGTAGGTACTTACAAGTGTGTGTCTTTGATGAAAACCACTGATTTTCATCAATAAAACGCTTAAGTAAGTATACTGCCTACCTCGAAATAAAACCTATGCCCGCCACTGTTGTTCTTATATTTCTTTTCTTAGCTACCTATTAGGCAGTAAATGTATTTTGTTGGCTACTTTAACACCAAACTACCTACTTGCATTTAGATACGGTGGGCGTTTGTCACTATTTTAAACCAGAGCGTGGTAAGGAAGTTTGCTTGTGCAATTCTTTTTCCATCCATTATCTAATCGCCATAATACAAGCTTTGCTTTATTTGGCGTTAGATAATTTCTGTGATTGTTGGAAGAATAATATTATTTAAGGCCTGTTCCACAATACGGAGAAGTTCTGCATTAGTTCTAAATAAGCTATATTTTACATATCTGAACGATAAACACGATTTTTGACACATTTTTGACTCGATTTTTAATTACATTACATTGTACATTGACGACCTCCGTAGCCGAAAGGCGAGCACGCCGGACTTATATGGTGTCGCCATCTCTGAGGTTCCGGGTTCCATCCCCGGTCGGGTCAATGTAGGAAAAGAACTTTTCTATATTGTCTCGGGTCTGGGTGTTGTGGTACCGTCGTTGTTTCTGATTTCTATAACACAAGTGCTTTAGCTACTTACCATAGGATCAGAGCAATGTATGTGATGTTGTCCATTATTTATTTATTTATTATTTATTGTGAAACAGACCCTTAATTTCATGTACAGTGGGCCATGTCCGCAATTTATTTACGAAAATTTCATTTACGTTCGCAAACATATGGATCAGTTCCCTAAGAAAAGTGACATTCCTAATTTTAACACCCGGAATAAGGATAAGCTTGCCGTTCCAGATTTCAGACTGCATAAAGTGGGAAATTCGTTCATGGGGAAATGTATTCGCTTTTTTAATAAATTACCAGCATCTATTGCTGAACTGCCCATGTTTAAATTTAAAGCTCATGTAAAAAATATTCTCATGAAAAAAGGGTATTATACTGTTATAGATTATTTAAATGATAAAAATGTTTGGATATAATTACTGCCTTGCTCGCACAGGTGCATTTATCTTGTAATTTAATATTTTGTTATGTATATTTAAAACTTTTTAAAAGAGGCTGACAATAGTGACCGAGTTTCTTGCGCTGCTTCTTCTCGGCGCTAGCCCAAACTTGTCCCGAAGCAGTGGTAGGGAATAAAATAACAATGGGACGTGTAAAAGTGCTTAGTTTAAGCCTATTTGCAAAAATAAATTGGTTTTATTGGTTTTATTGGTTTTTACTTACTAAAATAAACACCTTACCATCATTTACTTAACCGGCTAATAAACCGTTAATTATTTGGTTAATAACGGCAGCCATCTTGTTAATCGCCTAACTGTACCGTTCGCTGATTGTTCTGATGTGTTTATTGGTTGATCATATGGGTTTAATGAGCTCTAGTTATTAGTAACTTCATTAGTTTATCATTTATCGAGGACAATAGTTAAGGTGCAGCAGAATTAAATGTTTATCTTATTTTGCTTATCGTAGTCGAGTCTCGGGTTTGATACCCGCTCTTTAATTTTTATTTGTATCGGGCTTAGGTATTTTAGTGCCTTCGTTGTTTCTACTGGATAACATTTTTTACCGTCAGGAAAAAATAACTGTGTATTCTGTACCTAAAACTATGTGATATTTTGTGAGTGTGTTTATAAAATACAACAGATTTTATAAATTTTGGAATGTCCAAAAAAATGCATAAACATAGAATACATCAGTGAATATGCGTTTAAGTTGTGGTCGGTTTCATATTTTTATTATTATTTTACCAATATTATTTTTTTAATGTTCAGTTAGTCAGAATTAACTTAAAATTAGATGGTTATGAGGATAAATAGTTGATAAAAATAAAATAAAACTTTTTTTTAAATTATCATGTTATCATCACCTATATCATTTACCTATCTCACACGTTTATTTTCTTGACGGTAAAAAAAGTCATCCAGTATAACACAAGTATTTTGGATACTTTGGAACAGAGCAATGTATGTGAAGTTGTCCAATATGTGTTATTTTCAATTTTTTAAAAACATTACAATTTCAGCTGTTTTGATTCCACGATGGGTATAAGACTCTTCCTTTAGAGTACCAAGTATATACTTCGGTTCTGTAAGAATTGAGTCTTTCATTTTCTTTCACTTGCTAAATAAAGACAAAAAACAAGATCCTTTTTAATATTTCTAAATCACAGTTCCCGCTACGCCACTGAAAATGCTACCATCAATCAATCAAACTTAGCTCTTAAGTCTGAGCAATAAAACTGAAATTACAACGACAACTTACAAATTACAGGGTAAGGAATGTAGAGTAGTGCATCAACGTTTTTGCACAACAACTATAAGATTTAGAGTTGACGAGTCGAGAAGTTGTTATATGTAATCGATACTTAAGTGTTGGCGCAAAAACTACACGACATATACGAAGCCGACGTTTGTATGTTAGAAAACACATACCATAAATTCTAGTGGCGAAAGATAGTATACAGTTTGTACCAATATCATTTTTTAAACCAATAAACAGATTTTTTAATTTTTGGCATTGGATTGGATTCAATAAAAAACTCAATTAACTGTACAATTTTATTTTTTAGGGCATGATGAAAGCTTAATTTCCTTAACTATTTTTTTTAAATTATGTACTTTTATTTTTATTTAATTATTTTTTATTTTAATATAAATACATTCACTGTTGAAACACGTAAAAAAGTAGCACACTGAGTTTTTTTTAACTTCTTCGGATTTTAAAGTATTTGGGCTGATTTTTCATCAGACGCCAGGTAAATTTTATCAAATGAACAAATTTTACATTTTCAGTACGAAAACTGTGAACATGTGAAACTTATTCGTCATATAAAAGTTATTTGGCTATTGAAAAATCGGTCCAAAATGCTAAATCGACCTTTTTCTATCATTGACTCGTATTGTAAACGATTATTTTTAATCGGTCGAATCGTAATCACCTCGCGCCGTTCAAAAGCCCCCACATTTCTCTGAAGCCGCTTCAGAAAAAAACGTTCGCGGATGACTGTCAACAGAAACTCGACTGCTGTTCTGCAACGCTCTTATTTTGTTCAAATTAAGGTTGAAATTCGCTTAGCAATTGAAGTGGCGAGTTAATAGAACCTTGTAAGAATGCCTGACGCGTTCGGAACCTACCTTTTTCAATTAAAGAAATTCGCGGCATTTTTACGTTCCGATATTTAATTTCATACGGTTTCTTTACTTTCATTTTAAAAATTTTAAAAATGACAACTTGTTAATATGCATCTGATTATAAGATCTTAACTCTAAATAAGTTAGAAATAATACACCAAGAAAACTTCTAGGTACGTATTGCTGTTTTTCTAAGAGCGCTCTTCGAGCTTTTGCATCCATCGGCTACCTGCAACGTTATCTATCTATCTATTCAGACTATTGCAGTCCACTGCTGGACGTAAGCCTCCCCCAAAGAGCGCCAAAGAGCACGGTCTACCGCTTTTTTCATCCATCCACTGCCAGCCATCTTCTTAAGGTCGTGGTCTCCACTCGAGAACTCGTCTACTCCACCTTTCATCGGTTCTGCGACAGATGTCGCTGCCCACTGCCACTTAAGTTTACTACATTTTTGGACTATTTCCGTTACTTTGGTCTTCTGCCTGATGATCTTGTTTCGGATTGCATCCCTCAAAGAAATTTCCTGCAACAATAACTACTTATATATAATGTTAAAGTTGGTGTACCACTAGTTCGTCAGTCCATCAACTCCATCCAACATTATATTTCTGCACCTGATTTAACTTTTTTTTAGTACTCGTCATATTTTGCAAGTAATTCAAAGAATATGGCCTTGATATTTTCCTTTGAATTTTATTGCATAATAAACTCATTAAAATGACCTACCGCGTAACGAACCCGCGACAGGAATCCCAAACATTTCGACCGTTTCCAATAATCTATAACAGAAAAAAAATCAAAACCACATTACCTAAATCGCAGTCTTCAAATTATGAAATAAATCTCAGGTTTGTTTATAAAAAATTGCTAAATGGTGTCGTTAGTAAGCAAAGGAATAAATTAATCAGAAATTAAAACAAAAATGTTGCCTGCCCCGGGGTCAGTGGCCCGCTACTTGTTGAATGGTGGAACAAACTCAACTATTTATAATCTGTGCTTCTGACGACTGGTTTTTGGTCAAATAGTTTTTTTTTTATTCAAAACTTTTTAGATCAATGCCCATATTACATCTTTTTACATCATTACAATGTCATTAGAAGCATTTATGATATTTATTTGTAGTAATAAAGTCTACAGGTTGTCTCATATTAATAATTGAATTTAGTTTGAAACTGTCGTCATTTTGAATATAAAGTAGTTAATACTTCCTTGTTGGAGTAACATGAGGTTATAATTTCAAAGCCTAGATAGCAAGCTTAAATTAAATAAGAAGCAGGAGGAAGTAAAGAAAGAAATAATAAAACAAAAAAACCGGCCAAGTGCGAGCCGGACTCGCGCACGAAGGGTTCTGTACCATTATCAGCAAAAAAATCACGTTTGTTGTATGGGAGCCCCTGAAATATTTATTGTATTCTATTTTTCAGTATTTTTTGTTATAGCGGCAACAGAAATACATCATCTGTAAACATTTCAACTCTCTTACTATCACGGTTCATGAGATACGGCCTGGTGACAGACGGACAAACGGACAGCGGAGCCTTAGTAATAGGGTCCCGTTTTACCCTTTGGGTACGGAACCCTAAAAACATAATGTGTTGTAACAAATCTAACCTAGCTTAATAATTTTACTCAAAAATAATCTTTATAGGTTTGCCTTACCCTGTCGCATTTTATTTAGAGTGGCTCTACACGTCATCTGGTGGAATGGTTCGCGCTCCGGACTACAATGCCAGGCGGTTGCGGGTTTGAATCCCACAAGGGGCAAATGTTAGTGTGATGAACACTAGCATTTGTACCTAAGTCATGGATGTTTATAAACGTATTTAAGTATGTTTATCCGTTATCCTAGTCGCCATAGAATAAGCTTTGCTTAGTTTGGGGCTAAATAATTGATGTGATTGTGAAAAACAATTTCTATTGACGACCTCCATAGCCGAGAGGCGAGCAAGCCGGACTTTAAATGGCGCCACCACCTCTAAGGTTCCGGGTTCGATCCCCGGTATAATGTTACAGAATATAGAAAAGTTTGTTTTCTAAATTGACCCGATGTAGAAAACGAACTTTTTTATATTGTCTTGGGTTTAGGTGTTGTGGTACCATCGTTGTTTCTGATTTCTATAACACAAGTGCTTTAGCTACTTACCTTAGGATCAGAGCAATGTATGTGATGTTGTTCAATATTTATTATTATTTATTATATTTATTATTGTATGTTAGGCAATTCATGCAGGACATTTGGGTCAGCGTGTCTCTCTCTCACTTTGGTTTTCATCAGGTTGTTAAATACTTATCCTGACTTGAAATTAGCCTCATGTACTGTAAACCGTGGACACGATGAAGAGTCAAGAAAAGAACAATACAATAATTAATAATACTTAATAATTAATATCGGACAACATCACATACATTGCTCTAATCCTAAGGTAAGTAGCTAAGGCACTTGTGTTATAGAAATCAGAAACAATGACGGTACCACAACACCTAAACCCAAGACAATGTAGAAAATTTAGTTTTCTATATTACCGGGGTTAGAGCCCGGAACCTCATAGATGGCGACCAGTGGCGTGCGGTGCATATAGGCAATTAGGCAGTGCCTACCTGGTAAATGAAATGAGGTAGGCAGAAGGTACTTATAAATGTGTGTTATTGACGAAAACCACTGATTTTCATCAATAAAACTCATTTCTAAGTATATAGGTACTGCCTACCTCAAAATAAAACTAATGCGCGCCACTGATGGCGACGCCATATAGCCCGGCGTCCTCAATGTTAAGTAGTACTTATCGTATCGTTATCGTACGTACGTAGTAACTCGTACCATAGAGAATGAATAATACTACGTAAAACAGAGGGACAGTCTCGGTACTTTGAAAATTTCCACCTTAACTCGCGCGAAAGACAGCGAAGGTGGTGAGTAAATGGAACTAAAATATAACTACGCCATCGTTTGTTTCCCTCTCCGACTAGATGGCACTATCTGCGCAATGATAGATAACTTGCCCATAGTTCATAGAACCACAGAGAAAGAATTATACTATGTCAAAATAGAACATTTATTTACATTAATTTCTGTTTCGGTCAGTCAGAGAATGCCAAACCACCATAAGGTTTACAATTGTTTGCACACTCTGTCAAAAAATATAAACTAACACTTGACAAATTTCGAAAATCGTTCTAACGTCCTCGTAGCTTAGTTGAAAAGGCACTCGCTCGTAGTTTCTATGAGATATGGGTTCGGATCCCACATGATGCGGTCTTTTTTTTCAAGTTGTTATATTATCTTGAATAACTTTTTGTGCGCAGCCATAACTTTTTTTAAAGTACTATATTTATCTTCATTTTAGTCGGTTGCTGATTTCACTAGAGTATGATCCTAATTTTTATGAAAACTGATGACGGCGAGCTGGGACCCATTTTCTATTTGTTATTTATTTTGTGAATATTATGTAAAAACAAAATTCAAAAGTTCAGTACTGAGTTTAGTTATTAAAAATGGTTTTAAATGTGAATAAACAATTTTCAACAAACTATTTTAATACAAGTCTGGATTTCGAAAAAAATATTGTCGCCGACTAAGATTCGAAGTCGCGCCCATGGAATATTAGCCCGAATTCTTAGCACTTTGGGCATCGATACTTGACAATACATAACGAAATTACTAATTAGGTTATAGCTTGAAACGACCGTTTATGACATATTTACGTCATTTAGACGTGACCTTTGGACGTGCGTGACACACAAATGCCTTTAAATAAAATTCATTGTTTATCAAAGTTGATAAAAAAAAATTGGAACAGGGTTACCAAATAGTCTTTTTTTAGATTTTACCTTAAGAATTTTTTCCAAAAATTATTGCTTTTGGGATCAAAAAAAAATCACTTAAAGCCATTTTAGCCATTTTAACAATTTTTTAACTTATGTAAAACAAACGTCGATGCAGCATCATATTTTCAGAGTTAGAGAGTAAGCTTGTAAATCGTATGCCATGCAATATTTTGCAAAGAGAAAGTTGTGCCAAATGAAACATTTAATTAAATGAAATATGACAAACAATTATTTGTTATACAATAATATCCCAAAAAAAGATTTGCTAACTAAAAAATTGCAATGAGTTGTTTTGACAAATGTTTTTTTGCCAAATGAAAATTTGTGTAAAATAGTTGGGTTGTGATATTTTGGGAAACGTTTTTGGCTAAACATTAGTAATCCATATTTTTTTCCTAAAAATTGATTTTTAAAATCACTTCCCAAATATTAAAACAAATCCCCATATTATAAAACTGCAATTTTTACACTGGTAGCCCTACAAACAAATATTTGACAGTTGTCGAAAAGCTACATTATATTGAAGCTTCTTGCTTTTGACCGTTAATTACCAGAGAGTATATAATCAATCATTTTAAAAAAATACTTACATTTTAAAATTTGGTTTTCCTTTATTTATTTTTTCAAATTATTTGATAAAATAATACGAAATGCATATTACCTCTATAATCAACATAAATGCCGTGTTTAGTTGTTTTCAATCCAATAGCTGACGTTGCGTTTCCATAAAAGATAGTTTAAGTTAAAACCGGTAGATGGCATTATACCGAAATTGTTTTAAATTTTAGTTAAAATGATTTGTTTTGAAATAAATGTAAAAAATTCTATCATTTTTTTTCATCAACATTTCATTTTTAAAAAACAAAAGTGTTAAAAAAGTGTATTGATAACGTTTTTATCAAGAGTTATCGTTCATTGATAACAAGCCCAATCCTAATGAGCCTTGTAGTGACATCTATTCGTTTTTAATATGTACTAATCCTACGATATATGGCGTTGACCAGACATGCTCGTACTTACTTTACAGCCTTTTTCTTCCTCTTTTCGGAATATTTTAAATTTCAAAGAAGTTTCAGCAGTTTAAAAACAGTTTACTCAATGAATATTAAGCAAACTTATTAAAAGGCTCCATTCAAACACATTTTTGTATGTCCCAACATACTTTCTGCATTTACTTCAACAGAGTTCATGCTTTTTAGAACAATAGCGTTTTTAGGATATGCCCGTCACCGAGTCGTAACATGTTCTATGATGTCAACACGACTTGTCTCGAATCAGAATGCAACCGAACTTGCATCTTGAATGGCCAGAATTGGGAAGAGGGCGCCACTTCCAAACGAAACTGTCAAAATTAAACGTTTTTCTTCGTTATTTTTGTAGTTCCATTTTCGATCACGTTCAACACGGTCGTGGTTGAGGAGTGCGGGTAAAAACATCATTAGCAACCGAAAACGCTTAAACTCGGGTGTTGCATTTGCATAATATGTTACAAAAGGGTTGGATTGGATGTAGACAGAGTGTTACGAGGAGCGGAAAGCGGGATTTATAAATATTTTGATGAGACGGACTTGATATTTTCAATTGCATGTTGGTACAAATCAACAATACCTTCTAAATAATTAAAAGGCGGCATCAAACTACTAACACCGACCTACGAGCCACTTTTGTTGTAGTGTTGCATTAGTTCGCCTTGGGTCCCTGGTTCTTTTACCAATTCGAGTCAGTTTCGAAAACAAGTTTTTCTTAATTTGCCTTGGTCTAGGTGTAATGCACCTATAGCAAAGAGGTTAACTTTTTACTTCGAGACTTCAACATATTATAAGCGTTGAGCAGTTTGGAATATTAAAGAGCTAATTATATGTCAAGAATCACAAGTAATCAACTTATCGGTTCTAGTTCAAGTCGTACAATAGTTAAAAACTGAAATATAATATAAGCTAGACACAAATTAATAAACAGTTTAAAACCTTGAATGCCATAAAGTCACCAGTCACTCCCAAACACACTATGTATTGTGTCTCGTTTCTGGTCAGTTAAAGATCGCTTCTAGTTTATAGGCAGTTTTTTTAAGAAACGCTTCTCAAAATCGCTACCGCTCATTCTCTAAGCGCTCCCTTACAAAATTCATGTTCCTAATTTGAATAGGCGCCGAGACGCGGCCTGACCTCGCAGGTTCCCTCAGGATGCTGGCTGCCAACGACGAACACAGGAACATACTTTTCTGTGACATTTCCCTTGGAACCGCGACGGTTGTAAAGAAACATTTGTTTTGACTTCATATTTCAACCTAAAGATAACTAAACGTAGTCACTAAAATGGCCAAAGATTTAAAAAACCTTACAACAAAAATATTGCGAGTAGACTTAGTAGTACACAGAAAATAAAATAAACTGTTAAATCCGTTAAATCACAGTAAAAATGGTAAAAACGTTATTTTACTCTTTGAGCTTTTTAAATGGTCACTGGCTACACTCATGCAAGTCATAAAGAAAAAAAAAGCTAGGTACCTATTTCTAAACGCAAATTTTGAATTGAGAATGCCAAACTCTAGGAAGTGATTTCAAACGATCCGAGGCCCAGCCATCCTCTTTTCCTAACTTTCTAAATGTATTTTATTACTTAGAGCATAGAGGTCATATTAGGTTAATAAAGATAGCAAATGGCGCAATAGAGAAGAGACGTACACGCTTTGTTTCCCGCTGTTTTATATCAAACAGTGCTAAGAATTAACGAATGTTGCTAGCTGTAAATATAAACTACACGTTCGCAATTATCGAATTGAATTATTTTTATTAGAATAAACTATGTGAGAAACTGGGAAATCTTATGGAACTTGGAACATCAATATTATTGGGAAGTGTAAAACTACCTTTAATGGCTTATTTGTTGAAATAATTTGGATTTTGAGTGTTTTCACATCCTTGTGCTGGTCTAGTTTTCAAAACATTTATGTAAATACTTATCATTATCTTCATTTTTATATTATAAAAACACCCCGCTCTTCTCGTGGGTTATAATATTCTACTGCTATATTAAAGAAACTTTAATAGGCCAAACATCGAAATGGCTAAAAGATTTTCCTCATGCTGATTCATGCGACTAGCCTTGAACATTTATAAGCTATGCAAGCACATTAGGCTATATTATATCTATTTCATTCCACAAACTTTGTAAAAATAAAATAAATGTAAATAAGAAGTTTCAATCGGGGCTAACTCAACAAAGTAATACCTCTTATTAGCGGACCTTCTCCCGTTAGTCATGGCAACCCCGCGCTGAGTTATGCGCGGGCGCCGCTGATAAAGTGTGAAATAGTGCGCTGGCAAGCCGCGAACACACGCCGAATACTCACGGGGAGAACGAAGGACTAGACCCGGCAAGAGACGTTGAAGATTTCGGTTTGGACTATTTTGGACATCTCAGCCTATTGCAGTCCACTGCTGGCGTTTTACCATAAGCCTAAAAATATCTATTCCACTTCCAGGCAGTGTCTGTGCAGCTAACTGAATCGCTCAGATTCAGTTCTATGCATAGTACAAATCTGAGCGATCTACCCTAACTGAATCGCTGCAGTACGAATCTGAGCGATTTAGTCAGCTGTATATATTCTTAGAACTACTTAATATTTTCTAAAATGTATTGCTGAAAATAATTTTTAAACGAGAATAAGTAATAGAGCTTTGTGTATATATCTTTAAATCAGTTGCAAACTCATACCATGTAGTATTACGGTTTTGTAAGTAAAACTATTAAACTGATAGTCGATCGATAAATCTATTAAAGAGAACAGAATAAAAATATATTAAGTACGTCAATAAGTAATCTATATCAGAGACAGGTTACAAAGAGCCAACATTGGAATAAAAATATATTTAGTATGTCAATAAGTAATATATACTTATCAGAGACAGGTTAGAAAGAGCCAACATAGCTGGATAAATAAATGAATCCGTAAATCAGATACACATAGAGAGATCAGTCAGCTCACAAAAGTGCGTAAGAAAAATGCTAAAGAATACTAATCAAATATACATAGACCCAAGAAAGGCAAGACACAGACAAACTATAAAGACATAGGCGACCAAATATGGCGACGTTTCCAGTTAAAATATGTCATGTGAAAGGCCCGCTTTAACTACAAGAAATAAAGCATTTAACATTATTGTATTTAAAAAACTAGACCAAGTTAGATTAAATCAGCTTTATTATTGCTATGGAAGTGAAATATGACAGCAATGCAGTAATTGAGTGTCTTACTATTTAATGCTACAGCTTTCTTTTCCTATGAAAATGTTTAAGTTTTTATTAATTCATTAGCAAACCGCTGTAAATGGTCTTAGTTTAAATTCTTAAATTCTATGTACTTTTTGCTTCATATTTATTATGTACTTACTGATTTTGTTACGAAATATTTTTTCGAAAAATTACCAGTGTATTAAAAAAAAAATCATTGCAATAATAGTATTTTTGATGCTTAGATCTTCTCATACGCCACGCATTCATACAATAGAACAATAACAAAACAAACAGCCATTTCTATGCATTAACAGGTCTACTTAGCCATCCCGGGCCTGGTGCAGTGTAAAATGTGACCGTAGGCGTCCAAATAACAAGGGTTTGTCCTCTAAACGACAACCATTGTAACTATATCGCGGTACCCGATGGGATCTGAATGTTTCTGCATCTCTGGATTATCTTGGGAGGGTGTCTGGGAATACACACTGCTCAATAAACTAGCGAGACTATTCTAATTAAATGGAATTTAACCCGTGTGCTCAAAAAAAATTAAAACTTTTGAATAACAATGGACCCGCGACACATGTGTGTGCGAACTGAAGCAGAGGATTAAGTATTAAATTTCACCTGCTAAAGAGTTCTTAATATGAATGGAGACTTCTATTTTATCGTTGGTCAGTTCGTAATTTTCTTTTATTACAAAAGAAATTAATAGAATAAATAACACATGGCAATTTTCACTATGGTCTAATTGTAATAAATTATATCGATAGAAAATAATATATAAAGCTACGGCCAAACCAACGCGGGGGCGTGGGCGTGGGCGTGCAGGCCAGTTCACACCAAACACGCGGACACTAGGCGTTTAGGAGGCCTAGCACGAAAATGTATCTTTCGCTCGGATGTATAAACCTAAAAAGAAAGAGATTAGTCATGAATGAAGTCAAAGAAGATTATGAATGTTAGTCATAATAAGATGCACGCCGCCGCTGTCCGCGCCGGTGTGAACTCGTCGATACAAATGCTATGGCACTATCTGAACGCCCACGCCCACACCACCACGCACGCCACCGCGCACGCGTCTGTTTGGCCGGGACACAGAAAGGATCTTAAAAATAGAACAAATAACTCAGACTTAGGGGACTACTCTACTCAGAGAAATCACACGCTTTCTTCTACTTTACCCAAAATAGAAATACCACTTATTCCTTCTGTCATGAAGAAATGTTTTCAGATTTAATTAATTTTCTTGCATTTCATTAGCTGTACGTAACACTCTTAAGCCAAAATGTTATAAGTATCGAAATCTTCTATCCCTAACGTTAAAGCTCAAGAATTAGCTCGTCGAACTGCATCGCAGTGTGTCCCGCCCACGCGCGTAGGGATGTGCGCCGGCGCAACAAGCGAGGTACGTGTATATCTCCCATTTAACGAGGCATTTGTTCTAATGTCGACGACAACGGCCCTGCTCGGAATGTCCGAGACGCTTAACGACACACAAATTGTGTGAAAAATTGCAACGATTCGAAAATTATAAACGCCAATGGCGACAAAAGCGACAAATTCTATTGCGAATAATATTTAGAATGCACTTAGAAGTTATTAATCGACAACAAAAGATATCGTATTGACAATAAGACACATTATACTCAAAATTCCCAAAAAATATCAAAATTAAAGTAAGTAAGAAAATACTCGTGGTTGTTTATTTTATTTCTAAAAAGGCTGCGAAATGTCCATGATTTAAAAAAAAGTTGTTCGTTACTTGTTCTTTAACACATGGATGTCAACCTAATTTAGAGATCTTACATACTTATATTTCAATAGGAAAGTAACCCGCTTTTTATGTATTTTTTAGGAAACAACACCGCGGTCGTGAGTGGATGGGTGACCATTCCGACCATATTTAGTGACATTTATCACAAGCATTTCTGTGCTTCGGAAGGCACGTTAAAAGTTGGTCCCGGCCAATATCGCTTGATATTGGTCGTTAAGCCTAGTCAGAGGCCTTAAGGCGGCTTGATAACATCTGACAGTAAGGTTTAGTCACTGGCCTTACAACACCCCTCCACCAATCCGCACCGGGCCCGCGTGGTAGAATATTTCCCAAACCGCCTCATAGTTGAGGTGAGGCCTGTGTCCTGCAGTGGGACGTATATAGGCATACTTTTTTTTAGGAAGTAAGCTTGGAAGTAGGCTTGTAAATCCTAGGCAACAAATACGCTGAACATATAAGGCTACTTTATAAATCCATTTTCCACGTGAAAAATGCCTCGGGCAAAGCTATAGGTATAATAAACATATTCGTTCAACTCAATTTTACGATCGAGTAATATATTTCCTTAGACTAAATAACAGTTATGAATAACTTACTGTATATGGAACATTAACTGCATCCGTATGAAAAGTGAGTAGGGGCGAGCATTTGAAAATTCGCATGGGAAACCGAACATTCTTTGACTAACGCCGTTAACAACTCCCTAGGAGTCTCATGATAAATGATAATTCTAGCCATGATACAAGATAGACAACATTGCCTACAGCAGTACCAATAACGATCACGATTCCGGCATCGAACACGATTTCGGTGTAACGAGACTTTATTTCCAATTGTCTCGGGATTGGCGAATTTCAGGAGCGGCCCTTCTACGCATGTTTTATCTGTTCTATTATATGCGGTAGAAGCGCGCATTACACATTCGTCCTATTCTCCCCCCGAATAAATCTGTCACCAGCTCTGTAACTAGGCGGTTTTGAATTATTCTCAGCTTCGTTCGACTAACAAGCTGCGCTTGCGACGTTCCTGTACCTATTTTTGTTGGATACCCAATTTGCACCGTAACACGAAGAGATAAGGATCGTATTCGTGTGGGCAGGAAGCGTTCTGGGTGTGTCCTCAAATCAACATCGGTTTTAGTTACGTCGGTCTGAGACGTGGTAGTGTATAAGTGACAATTATGATTTGATTAATTAACGGTTTGATTATCAATTTTAAACAATTAACAATACCCAATATTGCTACAGACTCCCAATAACTTTATACAACATCTTCTAATTAGCTTACAAAATTGACAAATTACTAAAAAGTTTTACTAACTTTTTTTCCGTAAACAAAAGTACTTCACTATCAATATTCTAACAACAGCTGGCGCCATCTATTGTCGGGAAGTTAAAACAAAATAACGGCATCGCAAAGTCCGTATCTAACAAGTCACAAAACATTAATTGCGATATTAACGTTAGAAGACTATGTCGGAGTGTCGTCGTTATGTTTATTAATCGGTAATCTCGACATAGACTGCGGTAGAGAAAGTATCGATAGTTTATAGTACAATCGTATTACTATCGATTGTTTAAATTGATGTTTGGCTTTTAGCAGACTTCATAAGAAGGACTTCTCATTTCGAAAGAATGCTTTTTTTAAATGTATTTTGTGATAACTTTGTCGTTGATAAACCAATGTCCTGATTTTGTTTTTTTATTTAGTTTAGGTAGCATAATAGGTAATAAGTACATTTTAAAACATACTTTTAAAACACTAACTAACCTCCTAGAAGCTGATTCTGGTGCACAAATACAACAACTTTTAAAAGGTCATTCGTCAATAATAAACAATTTCCTGCACTAAAAGATCACTCAACGATTTTCTTAACTGTAAATATTATGATAAATCTACAAAACTTACTTTGGTTTTTAACAAATGTTTTGGATTCATTATCGATAGTAAAACATCACTACAGCGGCTCGTAACAAAGACATTAACTTGCAGAAGCTGCGCGTGATTAGCTCGCATCGATCCGAGATCATAACGATTTATCGATCTACAGGAGTAAAGCTGTGTGCAGACTGATGACCATATATAATCTACTTTTTCCTAAAAATTTTGTTGAAATCTAATAATTTTTGTTTTGTAATAAATTTTGTTGTAAATATAATGTCTAATGAAGATATACGAAATCAACTTTACTAAAATATGAATTAAAATGTCAAATTATATTTAATTAACCAACCAAAAGTTAAATTAAGTTTGATTGTGATTAAATAAACTCCATAGCATATTGTTTTTACTGATTAAGATTTTTTAGAAATGAGTATTCTATAAAAATAGGTAGAAATTATTAAAACATTCAATTTGCGATACAACAGTCATCATCATCATCAGCATCATCATCTAAACTATATTAATTAAGAGCTGTGCATTTTACTGTGATGCCCCTTGATTCGGCGGTTTAGTTTTGTCTAATAGATACGTCAAAATATTTCGTTGACACCTTGACACTGTTCCCTATTTTCCCAGGAGAAGTCTTGTAAATTAACTGCTCACGTCAATGCAGATGTCTGAAGAAGGTTACTATTTATGATTTTTAATACTTGAAAAAAATCGTCTGCCTCAGACGGGATCCGAACCCACGACCATCGCATACCGGGCGAGTGCTTTTCTAACTAAGCTACCGAGACGCTAGCTGACGAAATCTTTCAAGTGTTTCTCGCTGTCAAAGCCAGCGTTGAATAAACTTAGCATGGTAATTGCTAAAAACAAAATTTTAAAAGGTTATTTTTAAACTCAGCATTGTAAACGCGCCCTACTAAACTTTTTTCGACCACGCCGAGAAGCAGGGTAATGGTTTTGCAATAAGTGCACACATTGTCTGGTGTCGTGCTTTTGATTGATGGCGAATCCTAGATCATTACTCACTGATTATAAATAATTAGCTTCATAATGCTTTATAAAGATAATTGGTAACAGTTTTAATAGGTTCCAATCATTTCTCACAGTTAAATGTGGTGGTGCAAAATGTAGTATACCTCTAAATTAGTGTAGGTACTTATTAATGTACTCGATTGTAAACGTGCTAGTAAGTCAGATTTTATGAATATTTAAATAGAATTACAAGAATTTTATTATAATTAGAGTGTTTCTGTAAAAACTTCTAAATAAGTAAGTAAGAATAAATAATGATGTTATTTTCATTCTCGTGCTTTTAAAACTCTAATGTGGACTTGCGTACAACTGGATTAGTTTAGTACGAGATTAAGACATCATTCTGTCTCTGTCATTGTCATACAAACTGACAGCTATAGAATGATGTTTAATACCGTGTTAGTGGATAGTTCGGGATTAAATTAGCTAATCTTCAAACGCGCAAATGGGCCTAGAAATGATTTAGTTCATCAAATAAATGAACACTAAATGGAATTAATTTAAATATTTCAGCGGGGTAACAATGAACTCTTAAAACAATCTCAAATCAGTCAATTTCGTCATTTTCGACAATTTGACAGATTTGACAAGATTTGACAGATTTGAGATTGTTCATGGTTACCCCCCAGGTGTACTTAGAAACTATGGTAAGCCTTTTGTTGGTAGACGACCTTAGTGTCAAAATGTATATACTTACTCGTCAAAAAGGGAAAAAAACATAACGACCCGACGAAGAAATTCTACTAAAATCGTACGTAAAATAATTGCAAGTAACTACATTTCCTGGGAGTGGATAACAGGCGGACGTCCCGTAAAAAGCGAAACAAAATCCTCATTAAACTTAACTAATCTTTAGAGGGTTTTAAATTTAACGCCAAGTACCGTTAACTATAACTTACATCGTATTGTTAGAGGCTGGCGACGCCAAAATGTGGTGAATTGTTCAAAGTAGTAAAAGAATTATGTCTAGACTCCTACGGATGCTAGCTGGTTTTGTAGAGAAACAATGTTTTCCTGCACGACTGTACTTTGAACTTGGATAGGGCTGTGATAAATAAGTAATAATTAATGACTTAACCTCTAAGGTATATTTTATTAACCTTCAAGACCTGAATAATAACACTTGGCATACCGCATGATTGAAGCGAAATTTCGATGATTTTAACGGTAATGTGGCGTGGTGATTCGTCTTCAATGCAAAGGATCCTGGATTAAATTCCCGGTTTAAGTCAATTTATAAAACGATCTATCTTATTGTGTGTCGTGACGAACTTATCATAAAAATATTGTCTGGACAGAACCCCGTAACACAATGATTTTAATTTCCTATTCCAAAACCTAGAATTGAATATCGTCAGACGCATATTAATAAAACATACCTTTATGTTTAATCGTTTAAAAGTATAACATGACTAAATATTTTAATGGTCCAATAAGCATTACAGTTTATAAAAAATTGTAACCACGTTAAATTATTTTAAGAAACTAGTCAAAATTTAAAAGTTACGTCAAGACTTTAGTAGATACTTAGATACTTTCTACTAGAGTTGTTTCGAAGCAGCCCTGGACAGTAATTTCTTTGTCTTATTACTATTGTTCCTGGCAACTATCTTGTTGAGCCGCCATACTAGATATACAATATTTTATGATGTTTTAAAACCTTCCGATATGCTACACAGACATCGAATTTTTTGCACTAAGAAATTTGCAAAATCTACACTATGTGTAGTAGGTATTTCAATCAAATACACAATTTCAGTAAAATGTTATCAAACAACAAAATTTCAAATTGTTTATTTGGACAAAACAACGTCTGTTGAGTCAGCTAGGTCCAAAAGTTAAAAAGTTTGAGAGCCATTCCATAAAAAAGTTACAAAAACAAAACCTGTCCGGAACTGTAGCAGAATATTTGCTTACCGTCAAAAAAACGCAATAAGCAATACGTAAGAGTGAGCGTGCATTTAATTTCGTTAAGAACAGTTTACGGCCGTCCGCGTGCGTGGGCGCAGGACACGCGTATTTTGTTATTAGGGCTGCCACATCGAGAAGCTACTGAATTGTTTAAAAAAATATTTTTTTATAGTTAAATTCCTTATTTTTTTTCCACAATCTTAACAAACTTATCTAAAGTAACATAATAATACGATAGATTGAGGGAGACTGGCTTCTGAGCTAGTCTAGGAGCCTGTTTATTGATCAACAAAATTTCGAAAGACTGTATACACGGCTACACATTTTCAAGTCAAGTTCAAGCATTACGGTTTTAAACTCTGCTGTTACTAAACAGATCACATCCAAGATTATCTAATACTATTTGTAACCGATCGTACCTACATTAATTTCCCCTAATACCTGAATTAGTATTTGGGCAAAATATCGTGTACGTATAGATTTTTTAAATACTTCATTTTATATTTGTTTCATAATATTTAAAGGGTCATGTAAGCCTATCATAAAACGACACTCGTATGTTAATGCATTGCTAAATAATTATAACTAAATGCACTATACGTGCGAAGTGTCAACCCTAACTATCTGCGATAAATTTGCTGTATTCGCCCTCCAATCCCTGTTTGATAGAGATCTAGTCGCTACATTGTGTTCGATACCTAAATTAGATCCTTATTTGAAAGTACAATATTACTCAGTACCTAAGATTCTTGATGCTATTTTACTTTGATAAACTTATACAGTGAATTCTTGTTGGTTTTAGAGCCGTAAAAATCTGACCCACGTACTCAATAAATAGTTTTCTATTAGACCAATTTCAAAATCAATAAATCGACTTCAATTTTAGCTATTATTCTTAAAATAAGAGTTTTGCTAGTAACCCTTTTTATTGCAATAGCAAGTATGGGCATATATTGTTATAGTAATACATACTATGTTTATCCGAAGCTTATTTTTACACCGAGTACAAGTTTATTAGACTTTAATGACGAAATACTTAGTTGTGTATTAAAATAAATTATAATTCTGTAGTGTACATGCTCAAGAGTTAAAGCGTAAAATTTTATCTTAAACTATTTGTTCACAGTTACCTCATCCCGTGTTTAATAAAACACGGGATGAGGTAACTGTGAACATAATCCCTTCATATTCTAGTTTTATTGCGCTCTTCTTCGCTAAGTATTTACACATAAGTCCGTCTACATTCTACGAATACAACCTGCCAGCCAATTGCCTTTGTACAAGACTACGAATATCCATAAAACATCAGTATTACCAGCTAACGGTGAAGTATACTGTGGTTCCGGGAATATGCAGCTCAAATTGGTATGAAATACTGTAGAATAGATTTTAAATTAAAACCAAAAACAGATTTCTACAAACCGTATTATGTACATATTACTTAAATATATCATATAAGCCATTCAGAGCGAGATACTGCGCCCACTACACCAATCGGTTTTTTTTTATTTATGATGAATGTTGCTAGCCTCATTTAAAATTTTACTGGTAGGCAGCTGTTCTAACGTTTTAAAAGAATGACCAATTTTTGTATGTTGTCAATTTTTTATGTAACTTAGTATCAATTTTGCATAAAAATACAAAAATAATTACGATATCATGTCATAAACCTACATTATATATTTTTTTAGCGTAAATGTCTAAAATTATTCTTTCTATAGTCTTAATATACTAAACCAATCGTGTATTGTTGGAAGATAATGTCAAAGTTTGTAAAAACTGTGTTCGTTTAACGTTAATTATCAGTTAACAAGTAATTCATCTAAGACCAAGAAGCTCGAGTCAATTAAGAAAGCATACTGCAAGACAATAATAATTATCGATATAACAGACAAGAATCGATTGTTTGATTATAATCGCCTTACCTCTATCGCCGATGCTAAGATCATCAATAGTCGTCAAATAAGAAGCCCTAACATTTTACAGCTTGTATGTCGCGAAATCCATTACAACTCGCGCCCAACAAAAGGTACAGTCAAACTGAATACTTTGAGTAAAAACATATTTAACATGGTGACTGGTGACACTGCAAAGGCCCAGCCGGTTCAAATCTCACTAGAGACAGTTGAAATATTCTTCAAGTTTAATAATATATCTGGTATTGAAAACTAGTTATAATAAACTCCTGATTATATTCTGATATTACTTTAGTAAAAAGTTTGAGTTAGAGGAGATCCGTAAACGAACAAAAGTCGCTGACATAGCCCGACGGATTAGCAAGCTGAAGTGGCAGTGGGCACATAGCACGTAGAACTGACGGCCGATGGGGCAGAAAGGTCCTGGAATGAAGGCCACGTACCGGCAAGCGCAGCGTAGGACGCCCACCCACAAGGTGGACAAACGACCTGGTAAAGGTTTCACTAAGCCGCTGGATGCAGTGCAGTTCGCTTTCAACCAGCCGATTTGAAAGACACTGAGAGAGGCCAATGTTCATCACCATTTGAAATGATGATAAAGAAAAATTTGACCCATAAGTAGAGCAGCCTGCAAGAAATAAATATTCAGAGGTAGAATTTAACCATACAGAATCCTATATTTTGAATTCTCACTCACACCAATAATCAAGCTCTAAACTAAGCAAAGCTTATTAAATACATTTATGTATTTATGCTTGAGTGCTCATCACACAAACATTAGCACCTTGCGGGATTCGAACCGGCAACCGCCACGCTTTGTAGTCCGGACTCCAGAGCGCGAACCACTACACCAGATGGTTGTCAATTTTTATAGGTAACTTCCTAACGACTGATTAATTGTTATAAGCCGGAGCCTTAAAAATATTTAGCATATGGTATAAGCCAAAGTATTTCTGACTGGGGTCAAACATCGACACATGTTTTCCATTCCGATTGTACGTCAAACCACGTTTTATGCTTTCATATTTCCACGTTTATTTGGTATTGCCAATTAGTGGGAGCATAAAATCGTTTCTCCCATTACGGGAGGTCCTACATACGACGTACATACGGACACGCTGTGCGTCGAGCTAAGTACGTAGTAAAACTAGCTTCCGCCTGCGGGATTCCTTGGTTTTTCAGTTGAAGAGTATTTAATCAGTTAGTTAATTAGTAGTTAAGTAGATGGTTTATGAGTGAGGGAATCTAATATGGCATGTGAACCGGTGGGATTAATTTAAAAATAGATAAATAGTTTATTAAGTAACACTTTATAAATACTTAGGAGTACAGACTTAAAAATAGAAGTGTCTATTATGCTCGGGCTTCACCTGCGTCTAATGTCATTAATTAGTGCGCTATTTAATATAGTACGAAGGTGTGGCCGGTCTTAGTACACTAATTTGCTTTAATGACATTAAACGTTAAGCGATAGCTCGGACGGCGGTAACTTTCGACACGTCAAAGAGATTTAACGGGCGTCTAGTGCGTTGTTGTGGCTACACTAAACGTGTTAAAACACGGTCACATTCAAAAACTCTTTGTGAAATAAATGATAAAGTGCATTGTTATTAAGTTAGGATGAAGTGGACAAAATGAGAAAAGTATTGAGTTCTTGGAATAGTTTTTTTTATAGACTAGTATCTGCAGGTCACAGGGACTTTAGAGCATAATATATTATGTACCTGAGGCATTGATGTTTATCAACGTATTTTTTAGGGTTCCGTACCCAAAGGGTAAAACGGGACCCTATTACTAAGGCTCCGCTGTACGTCTGTCTGTCTGTCACCAGGCTGTATCGGATGAACCTAGATAGAGAGTTGAAATTTTCACAGATAAAAATCACGTTTGTTGTATAGGAGCCCCCTTTATTATGTATTGTATTCTGTTTTTCAGTATTTCTTGTTTATTTCAACAAGATTTACTGAAAAACAGAATACAATACATAATAAAGGGGGCTCCTATACAACAAACGTGATTTTTTTGCCGTTTTTATAGATGGTACGGAACCCTTCGTGCGCGAGTCTGACTCGCACTTGGCCGGTTTTAAGGTATGTTTATCCGTTATCTAGTCGGCATAGGTCAAGATTTGGTTGGTTTGGGACTAGACATTACTGCAATTGTTAGAAGAATGTACCTATTTGTCTTCTTCTCGTACCGAAGGCTTCTTAATATGTTTGGGAGACTTTTTCCAGTCCAAATGTATTCTTTAAGTAAAACTTAAACTCTCGTTGACTCGTAAAGACGAATAATAAAAAGTTTACTCCAAAACCATATACAAATAACGAGTATGACAACCGATAAATCCGTATTTCAGTTTTCATGGCCGTCCACCAATACCAATATACAGTAAAACGTAATGCCACAAAAATCGGGGCATTGTTGCATTTAAATGCAATTTTAAATTCGGGGTTAACAGTTCGCTTTAATTATTTTTGTGATTGATTTACACGGGGTACTCGTGGGGATTATTTCGAGAACAAATGTAAAGGCTCACGCACACGACCCACAAAATAATATATAGTAATAATTGAGAGGGTAATGTATGTTTGTTCTTTAGTGTTTTATTCGAATAGCTGATATAGTAAAATAAAAACAGTCTAGTTCGTGCTTGTCTATAACAAATTGTGTAGCTTAGGCTTCTTACCTTTAATAAAGTAGTGTAAAAGCTCAGTTTAATTCAGTTCTTACATTTCGTTAAAAACTGGCCAATCTGAAAGTAATTATATTCAGCAGTGGACGTCCTATGGCTGAAACGATGAAGATGACAACGATTATGAAGACAACCTTATTAAGTCTATTTTTATAAATTTTATGTCATAAATTATGGCCACTGATAATAAACATTCTCCAAAATATTTAGCATAAATAATTGGTAACATGAGTGACTGTATTTTTAATTCGCATTTTTTGTAATTCTCGTAATTGAATGAATTTAGAAAAAAGTATAATATGCCAAAGTTTTTTTTTCTAAATCTTTATGTATAAAATAATCTTATGAATTTTTTAACACTTGTGGTCTGAGTTGTGTGTGGAGGGCATAAGCTTTTAAGTGTAATCTGCGGTTATAAACGTTGGACAAACACGGTGCGGTCCCCAAACGACAGTTTTGACAAAAGACTGGTATACATGATATATCTACATGTAGGCAGTTATTAAGGAGATCAATGCCAAGTGTTTTACAACTCTTTTGACAGATCTTCATGAAAGATGAGAAATATTTTTGGTCTTGAGAAAGTAACGTACTTAATTCCCGTTTTAAGAAAACGGTTCGTTTTTTTTATAAGTTAAAAACTATTAGATAAAAAAGAGTAAAATTCAAAAAAAAAATTTCGTCATTCAATATTATAACTGTAATTGTATAATTTACGTAACAACGTTTTGTAATAACTGTGAATAATACAACAATTTTACTCAAAAAGTGTTTTTCTTACCAATACCAAAAGCTACCAATTAAAGATTTACAATGTACTAAATGTCGTTTATTTTGTTTAACATACCTAATTGTAAGTTCGAGCTAAAAGGCCAATTGTTTAATTATATAACGTTTACTTCCCAAAATGAAGTCAGGTTGGGTTTTCTGGCCGTGTCCCGGCATTCCTTGATCGATACTAAAAAGTCACATCGAACATCAGAGCCACGTGGAAGCAACATTGTTGCAACGAGGATGGCGTAAAGATCGGTAAGTAGCGGTTAAGGAAAGGATTTTTAATAATAATAAATAAGTAAATATAAATAAATATTGGACAACATCACATAAGTACATTGCTCTGATCCTAAGGTAAGTAGCTAAAGCACTTGTGTTATTGAAATCAGAAACAACGACGGTACCACAACACCCAGACCCGAGCCAATATAGAAAAGTTCGTTTTCTACATTGACCCGACCGGGGATCGAACCCGGAACCTCAGAATGGCGACGTTTAAAGTCCGGCGTGTTCGCCTCTCGGCTACGGAGGTCGTCGACGTCGATTAAAACAAATGAATAGAGTTCAAAATTATGCTAGCAATTTCGCCAGGTTAAGGGCTAAAGGGTGTGTCGTGTGATGCCGGCACGTTAAAAGAATTGCACCACCACTTCTTTTCTTATGGGTGTCGTAAGAGGCGACTACAGGAGAACCGCCATAAGAAGACGGGCAGCAGCGTCTCCTCTCCACCATTGGCCAAACTGCGATCCCGCGGGCCGCCTGCCAAGCGTGGCGATTATGGCAAAATCCTCCTTTTGGAGAGGCCTGTGTCCAGCAGTGGACTGATATAGGCTGGTGATGATGATGATGATGAAGGGTTAAAAAGGATTCAAAGAATATAGACGACCGTCTGGTGTAGTGGTTCGCGCTCCGTACTACAATGCCTGGCGGTTGCGGGTTCGAATCCCGCGAGGGGCAAATGTTAGTGTGATGAGCACGAGCATTTGCACCTAAGTCATGGATGTATATAAACGTATTTAAGTATGTTTATCCGTTTTCTATTCGCCATAGTTCAAACTTTGCTTAGTTTGGAGCTAGATAATTAGTGTAATTGTGGAAAAAAATTGAAACTAAATATTTAAGGATCATTTGAACATTCTGGGAAAACCGTCCTAAAAAAAATGGAAAACTGTAATTCAGATAAATCAACGTTTGCAGTTTTAATTTCAACTCTCCTATACCTTATCCCATACAACAAAATGATCATCCGACCGCTGTCTAAATTAAAACAAGAAAGTTTTTTATCAAGAAATATTTTTTCTTGTATTTCGTACGCGTTGCATACGTAAATTTTGATTGGTTTCATTTATAAAATAACATTTCAATACTCATTCATAACTACCAGTGAATTTTGTGTAGGTTTTAACTATATTTTTTTAATGGAACCTAGGACTTAGGGCATTTTGCTGTGAACCATTTTTCTTAGTAACGTTCTTTTGTTTTTTTTCGATATTGTTTTTTTGATTCGAAGACCTGTGCCTCTGCAACGTCTCCGTAAACGATGCGTCCGATAGGGCAAAGTGGAAAAGCAAGATAAAGAAGGCAGACCCCACCATCAGATGGGAATAATAATGCCCAGGAGAGAGAGAGAGTTTTTTTGATTCGATATTATTTTTACTGTGTTCTCCGACATCCTAAATATCACTTATTAGTTAACATAATTTATGTCATGTCTTTGATTTCATGCTCTGTCATACGGAATGACTTTTGATTATAAACATGTCTAGATAGAGTTTGGAACCTAAAAGTGGTGATAAACCAAAAGAACAGGCCAGATTTTAACAGTAAGTTTTAAGTAACAATTATGGGTTGCTATGGTAACAAGCGCCACTGAGCGGGCAAAACAAACTTTGACGACAACAGTTGGCTTATATTGACGTTTATGACACTCGAACAGGGAATCTAGACATGTATATAATCAAAGAGTATGGCATCAAGTTCTTATTATTTGAAGAATTCAAATGTTGTGTAAAACCTTGCTTTTATTATAGGATATACAGTTACAAGACAATAATTTTGCCATTTAGTGTCGTAAGGCCATAACTAATTAAAACAGGCGCAAAAACCTACCGTTATTTTTCAGCGCAATTAATCGTAATAATGTTATAAATCATAAAATCCGATAAACCCATAAAAAGACAATATAATGACTTGGTGTAAAATTGAGTGAAAAAGAGATGGACAAATTTTGTCAAGGAATGAAAGAGACGGAAATAATTTTAGGTCATAACGTTGCATTAAAATGACAAGTCGAAATGCGCGCGCACGTCTCGAGGTTACTTTATTTCCATAATACGACAAACTGTGGAACGGATATAAATTTATCGGTGATATTTTTGGAGATTTATACACGATTTCATTTGATTTAGCAACGAATAATTAAATTTTACTCAATACCACAATTTATTTGCTTAACTCGTTTTATTCCCAATTTTATTATCTCTAAGCATTAACTTCAGTAACGGCAAAGGCGTTTGACAGCGTGCAGCCGTTTACAAATAGAAATGACGTTAAAGCGGGTACTATGAAATTTTGGTAATAAAATGTTTTTTTTTAGCAAAATCCTAATGCCGAATAACTTACAAAGCCTCTGCTTGTAATTTTTTGTTAACTAATTTTCATACCTATTTTTTCTTAAAAAAACAAGCAATGAATTTAATTAAACAACCGCTTTTCATAAACGTCACAAACACTGGCAGCTAAAAGTCACAACAAAAAGTAAATAAAAAAGATAGATAACGTTCGAATTTCAAATCAGTCAGTATTTAAAGCTAGGGTTGACAGCAAATTCCCGATGCGAAGATCCTCGACGAAGATTCCGTAGCAGCAGGGGTCCTTAGCGATGAGGCCACGAAATACGTGTAATGATAGCGGTAAATGTTAAATCAAATTAGGTTAAAGTATGAGGCTTAATATTCCCGTGTGGGATCAAAATTATTAAACGTACTCTTAATAGCATTTTAATAATCATAATATTCTCGAAGAACTAAATACTAAACGCGTGAAATGCATCATTACAATATTAAATTTTATTGTCAAAAATCCAGATACACGTACAATTGTAATATTTTCTGGTTCTGGTTCAGGTTTCGTAAAAATAGGTAACTTAATTTAGAATTTTTTTTTATTTTAAGGGAAGCAAGTCTGTACAATTTATCGGTTTGGTGCCGACGACACCAAATCAACTTGCACAATTTAATCAATTACCACATATTATCTCTTACACTAACCCTTAAAACTCCACATTACCGTAAACCCGTTCGTTCGCAATTAAATAAGTGTTGAATCTCTGTAACATGAGAGCAGCGTCCATCCCATCACACAGTTAACAATAACATTAAATCCATGTCAGCCTAACTGCGCACTGTAAATAACTGACGGGGGATAAACCCGTCGACCGTAATGCGAATTGTTTTGTCTTATTAGAGTTTTGGCTTATCTTATTCTTTCAGTACATTCCATTGTAAACACGTGATCTGGGCTATACAAGATAATCTGCGTCTTTATAATATAAAATAAGGTTTACTATAATTTTATTAAATTTTACACCAACCAGCAAAAGTAGCTTTAGGACGAATTAAATTGAAATTATTTTGGTTAAATTTTAGTACAAATATAAGAAGCAATAGACAATCACACGTCTGCACAAAGTTTTTAACCATTCTTCATAACTTATCAAAACAAAATCATTTCCACGTTGAAATTAACTTACGTAGTACACCATTTATGACCGCTCCTGCAATCAGCCCGCTGAATTCGTAGCCCTACACTAACGGTCCGTTCGATTTATGACGTTGCATCGGCGACGAGGAGCGCTAATTGGTGCGTGCTCGCCGACCGTCGCTCGCTGCGCGCATACGGGACGCGCTAAACGCAACTGTACCGTATTGATAGGGATGGACAGGCTAGAATAATTGTAAAGTAAATAAATATTGGACAACATCACATACATTGCTCTGATCCTAAGGTAAGTATCTAAAGCACTTGTTTTATAGAAATCAGAAACAACGATGGTACCACAACATACAGACCCAAAACAGTATAGAAAACTTCGTTTTCTACATTGACCTGACCGGGAATCGAACCCAAAACCTCAGACATGGCGGCGTCATATATAATCCGGCGTACCAGCCTTTCGGCTACGGAGGTCGTCAAAAACAAAATCGGTAAAATAGCTGACCATTGATAGGAATAGATAGGGCTACAATAATTTAACAAAAGCGCTGACCTTTTGATAATACGGAGAGGTGATCCAGGCAATCACACTAGGAACACTATTCTCTGCTATTATCACCGATAATTCAAACCTCCTCAGAGAATGAGCAAAGGATTGGAAGATGACGAAAAAGGGTTACGAGATCGAATCAAATGCTAGTAAATGACAAAGTGGAAGGCGACTACATTACCATGCATATAAAAATAAATAGAGAAGCATGTCAAACTTAGGCAAATCGATATAAAAATAGAAAAGGAGCGTGTAATAGTAATGTGTATTTTTTGAGTGATCTTTTTGTTTAATCTTGTCCTAGTGCTTTTTTATTTTATTTTTGTATTAAATGTTAGTTATGTGATCGAAATAATATGTGTCTGTCTATTAAAAATATATCTCTCTCTTGTAAAAACATAGGCAAATTGATATTTAAATTGAAAAGGAGTTATATCAATGTTTATTTTTTGTGATCTTTTTGTTTTATCTTGTTCTTGTGCTTTTTTATTTTATATTTGTATCGACACTTTATGTGATTGAAATAACACGTGTCTGTCTATTAAAAATCTATCTCTCTCTCTCTCTCTCTTTTTATCTCTCTCCCTCTCTCTCTAAACACTAAATAGACTTCGCGCCATCATTATCCCGACCGCGTTTTCACAAAAGCCGCTCACACGACGCGATAAAGACATTACAGTTTCAATTCTCCTTTCATTCGGAGATTATGTTCGGTATTTATTGCATATCTAATTGCACTGGTCGGGTTTATTGAAAAAATACGATTATAAAAATTAAGTCTATGCGAGGTTGCCGTTTTCAAAAACGCTGAGAGATGTATAGTGTACTTTTACAAGGTTTTTAATGCACTCATAAGATTTTAAAAAAACTTTATTGATTCAAATCGGGATTTTATAACAACTTGTATTATTGCGGTGGTGATATTAGGTCTCGTTTGTTGTTAGGTTTTTATTTAACACATGTTTTAAGGGTACCAAAGTTTGTTTAGCTATAAACGCATACTATAATGCCGGACATTATCGCTTTATAGAAACAATACACAAATATTAATCGCAATACAATTATACATTCGCAAAATACCATCGTTTGAAAATACTGTATGTTGCTAAGAAAATTATATCAAAAATTTACATCGTTTGACACCTACAAAGTGTTTGTCAAATAATGCACAATCTTTTGATAACTTTGTAAGGACTATCTATTATACAAACTTGAATAAAATTGTATAAGACTAATATGCTAAATATCTGACCATTTTCATAGGATTAGATATAGATAGGAAAGCGATTTCAATGGTCTACACAAAAAGTTTTTAGTTTGAGCACCAGAGAGCATCCCTTACCAAGTTATTTGTGATTTAATTAACACCTTATTTATTATTTCAAACAATGCGGAACAGCCTGAATCCTAAAAATTCATTACTTGTAAATGCACAGATGCAGGAAACCAGTAAACACGTCAGTCTATAATTTGCGAAGACAAACAGTAGTTAGCCCCAGAGAGCTCATTGGAAAACCATGACCTTAAAATCAACAGTTACTACCACATAGCTCCATAACTACGAACCTGCTAGACAGAGTCAACAAATCCTCGCTATTTATCCCCTTGTTCTAAACATGGTAAATTTCAGTCAAAACATCTAACATCCAATTTGCTTTTACACCAGACAAGTTTTGTTCTTAGTAACAGGGGAATACAGTCTTTTTTTGAATGAGGCCTTAAATATCGAGATTAGTAGTACCTGATACGTCTGTTGAGCGTTTAACCTTAAATCTTACGCCTTTATTAGATTGGTTTTGCTGCAAGCCACGGCCGATTGTCGGATAGCGCCGAACGCCGAGCGAAATCGGTTAAACAATATTACTTGTAATTGGCATACATTGAGCCTTTTTGGTATTTACACTATGACATATCTGCTTAATGGGATTTACGTTGGAGATCGTGGGAATTTATGATGTGTTATAAATCTAATAAATTTAATTTGATTAATAATAACTAATATTAATTGACTAATTGATATTGAGTGTCTCAAAGCCGATATTATTACAATATTAGTTCTAACTTAGACCACAAAAGGAAAACGTGAAAAGTTTTCATTTTAACTAGTCATAAATAAATACCACAAATATATTTGCACGACAAAATGTATTTATCAAAATTGATTGATCAAAATTTGTATAATGTTATGAAGTTATGTTTAACTTTTTTTCTCGTGACGGTATTGTTTATTTTTAACACAAAACAGCTGAATGTTTGAAGTCTATCATTATTTCGACACCAAATTTAACGCTTCGATAGTAAAACCCACTAAACCGCTTTTTACCAAAACTGTTTTGACAGACATCCCGCGCTGATAATACACCGCAACTCGTCATTATGAATAATTAACAGAATCATTGTAAAACTTCCCAGTAAGGCTTTTCTTAGAATGGCAAGAAACAAAAGGTAGTTTAAGCTGAAGGGTGATATTAAAAACTTAATTTGTGGTTCACCAAACTTAATTATATGTGGTTAAGCAAATTTGTTGCACATTGGTTATGTTAGGTGCCTGCCTATTTGAAGCAGATTATGACTTTTCTAGGGTTAACATAAATAAAGTTACGATTTAAAATTTTGCACGGTTCGCGCTCTTTGCTGTACCGAGAGAGTCATTAAAAATAAAGCATATTTGCGTACATAACTTGAAAAATCTAAAAATTGATTTATACTCTTTTCTTCTAACCAGTGCGAAAGAAAATAATATGATTCCCATAAAACATTATTAGCTTTAGTGTTTTTTGAACGACACGTTAATAGTAAATTATACTAACCCTCCAATTATGTTTAAAGATTTACAGTACAGAAATACACAGTTACTTTAGGTATTTTAAACTTTATCCGTCTGTATGTTTTTATGGGTATGTTACGCGAAATCTTCGAAAAATCTGATCCGTCTTTGATGACCTTTTATTTACAATTACATGGTACCAAAGAGACAGGGTTTGATGCCCACTCAAAATAGTAAAGCATAAAAAGTTTGAGAAATATTATGTACCTACAAAGAGGTAAAGTTTGTAAAGTGTCTTCAAATTATAGTGTGTTTTTTAAAAGCTAGTAATTAAACTAAATGATAGAATTTGATAATAAACCAATCAGTAGATAAAAATAAGAACCGTATCTAATAATTAAGGATATTGCACACGTTTATGCAAGTACTAAAAATGCGTTTGGAAATCTCAACCGCTTTCATTTCAGAAAGCACACCGCTTGAAATGTAATGTTTGTTGATGTGTGGTACAATTTAAAAACTTAGATCGAATGTTTTCGAACGAAACTGCTTGGTTACCGATTGTTAGATAATTGATAACTTCCAACCTATGTAGAAATTTCAATTGCATGTCAGTTATAATAACACTTTTACTATTTAAATGATCAAAATGTGTAGAATTGAGCGCCTTGTCCTCGTCAGAGTCTGTCGCCCTATATGAGTCATCATCATCATCGTATGACCAGTCATAGGACGTCCAGTTCTAAACATAGGCCAAACATAGGCCTCCGTCAATGACTTTCAGATTGGCTGGTTGCATCCAGCGCCTTTCTGCAACCTCTATCAGATCATCAGCCCACCTTGCGGGTCCTACGCTGCCCTTGCCGGTACGTGGCCTCCATTCTAGAACCTTTCTGACCCATTGGCCGTCAGTTCTGCGTACTAACTAAAATGGCAGCCATTTTAGTATTAGTATTATTTTAGTATATTCTAATTTCTGATTCAATCTCGCAAACAAAACCACAAGCTTGCTAGAGATGTTGATGAGATGTAGATACCGCTTTTGCCTATTGCATGCGGCAAACGATGAAACCGCATCATATAAAGAGCCGATCCACCGCAACGATCATTCGAAATAATACGCGGCCGCCGCTAATGCCTCCGAAATTGTTTCCCGCCAAACATTGTTGCGCTCGGAATCGATATTGCGAATCGATATTAGGGTTGATGTTACAAACCAAAATTCATGTCGAAAACAACAAACATGCCTAATTTATTGAAAACTTTAAAACGTAAGATACGCGGTTTTGTATGTTAACCTTATAGTATTTAACAGCATTGAAAAAAAAGCAGTAAATTCTGTCAATTTATTCAATTATTTAAAACTGTCTTAGAAAGTACAATAAACAAAGGTAGGTTACATTTAATATGTAGAATATTTTTTTATTTGTAACTGAAAAATAATGAAACACTATGGTGTCTTTTATGTTTTTATCTAGAAAGTTTGTTCTAGGAATATAAAAATAGGCTATTGTCGTCTATATATGTTTTTAAATCATGTAAAACCGCATCAAAATCCAAGTAGTCAGCAATTTCAGTTAGCGGACACGGAAAAAAACTATGTTCATATTTAAGTTTGTTCCAGTTATTTTGTTCAGCCCTGACTTTGCTTTGGGCGATAAAATAACGATGGCTTGTCAACAAACCAATTTTCAGTTCAACTCTTGAATTTAAAATCGACTTTTCACATACAGAAATTGAAATATCCTGGTAATAAAGATTTGAAAGCAATAAAAAATAACCTCGATCGATACCAATTACGCATCACTATTTAAGGCGCATTACATGTGATCACGGCGTTGACTTTGCTCTATTACGATAAACTATCAACTGACTAACGCCAATTAAAAGTCTTACTAGTGTTGTGCGGATGATATATCGATAAAAAAATAACCGGTATTATTGAAGCAAATGCAAGCCGACTGCCGTGAAAGCATTACTGGGTTTCCCTTTTTAGAGGCCTCCAACAGTGTCAAGTTACCGGTCTTGGTAAAAAGTGGTCAAGGGTACGCTGGGTTGTTGAGGTACAGTTCCGTGTGTTTGGTTTTACTAATTTTCTTTACATCTGATTTTTTTAGAGTTACATTATGGTTTATTAGCTAAAAATAAGAGACTAAAGATCCTTAGGCTCTTAAAACAGAAGTCAACCTTGTTTTGTTTTTTTCTGGATTTTTTTTGAACCACAATTAACACTGCTTAGTTTCGGTTTTAGAGTTACTGGCTAAACCCCTGATAATCTATTTATTTGTTTTGCGTATATTTATTTATACACATGTATAAAGTTATATTGATTCATATCAGCTCGCACCAGTCCACTGCTGGACGTCTTCCAATGCATATCAATGAGTTATATTATTATTATTAACAAACCCAATTTATTATTGATACGTATTAAAATAGCTTTTGGATTTGAACAGTTACAATATTTAGGAGGAGTAAGCTCGTCTATGCTGGCCGCAGATAAAATCCGTTATTGTGTTAATTAAGTCGAAATAAAATTAAATTCAGAAATAAAATTGTTGATTAAAACGAAATTAAATTGCAATTGCCAACCCTAAAGATCTTAACTAAATGGAAAACGTTTACAAGGAGTTTTACAATTATCTGTGAATTCAGGAGACCTAATACGAGTACGAGAGCGTATCGTTCGTTCGGTCGTATTATCCGATCAAATTAAAATATCCATACAGTTGTATCAAGGTTTGGAAAATTATGAACAGTTAAAAACGGTCGGGTTTTTTACACGGCTAGATTGAGTTGGTCATATTATCAAAGGACTACAAATGAGACTGGTTATTTTAATTTGTTAGGTTTATACGTCCGAACGAAAGATACATTTTCGTGCTAGGCCTCCTGAATATAGCAAGCGTACCAACTGTTTATGCTAATGCAATATAGACTCCGCCTTTTCTGTCGCCGACTGTGTAATTTTACAAAAAGCATAAAAATAAGTTGCAACCGTACCAATGACTTGTGCTTATCTCAGAAGTGTAAGCTATTTCATTTAGATAAGGATACTCATTCAGAGACTTTTAAGTTTGACGATGTCTGGCTTAGTCATTCGCGCTCGGGACTACAAAGTCAATCAGTTGCCGGTTCGAATCCCGTGAGAGACATTTTTACGCGATGATCTGGTACTCTTTTGTTTTTTGCTATGAAAAATATATTACATCTAAAAGTATATTTTTTATCGCTTACCGTAATTATAAATGGAACTGTTTACACTGAGATAATGTAAACAAACCTTTTGAACTCAATGAAACGGGAATTAACGCGAACATAATTCAGGTACAAAATGTTACCTCTTTTGCCTGACGTTTCATTGAGTTTAAATTATGCAACGCAAAAGTTTAAAATTAAACCTTTTAAAGTATTATACATATGTCGGGCTAAAATGTATATTATATCCCCAAGTGGAAACCCAGCTTAAGAACCGAGTTAAGTCAGCGACTGTAGAACGAAACAGCTTAGCGAATGCCTCCAAGAATAAACCCGGGTTGTGCAGCGATGTAATTACCGCCAATGGATATCATACACTCGCCATTTTGCAATAATTATTCTCTTTTTACGACACCGACCTGTATTTCTCTTAATGCGCAGTGGCCTTTGTACAATCGCCTACAACAGTGTTAAAATTTAAAAGGGCTACCTGTTGAAGACTGCTATTAAAAAACGCAATGCAACATGTTGCACGAGCCACTGGTCTAGCGGTGTGTTCTTCGGACCAAGACCAAGCGGTTGCGGGTTCGAAAATAATTTGTTTTGGTAAAGATAACTAACTAGTATGTCAATGTTAAAGCATTTACTATACATTTAATAAAATGTGCTTCACAGTCTGCTTTAACATCGATAGCATGCAATAACTGGTTGCTAAAAAAGTTACAATCTTTTTTTCTTTGTAATTATATCCAAATGTAACTAAACGCAAGGTTATATTAATTATTAAACTATATAAGTGATCACAGTAAATCTAATTCAAAATATTTTTATCCCTTCTCGACCACCAGTCAACAATGCAGTATACAAGTTCTGGATTCGTCTGTACTTCACAACTGTCATCCACTCACAGTGAGCTACCTAATTACGGTCATCGACGTATTAATACGTTATTTCACTTTTGTTATCGAGTGTACTCGATATTTTATAAGGATAACAGTTCGAGATCACGTCGATTAGTTTATCGACTTTTAATACGAGCAGTCATGGCGGTTACGACTTATTAGCGATTTTGATTGCTGAATTATTTGTTGGAATTTAGTTTAATTTATAGTTTTTTTTTTTTCATTTTATTTTCGATACAGTCTATTGCACATCGCAAAACAAATATTGTAGCAAATTTAATACTGGTACAAATTTAATGGTTAAAACAATCTCACACAGCCGTAGAATCGTGAAAAAATAAATTAAAAAATAGTTAATTGCTTTCAAAGAGTTAAAAACATACATACAGGGGGTAAAAATAGGCATAACGAAGCCTTAAACCACGAATTCTATTCTTAAAACCAAGTAGAATGCAAAATAAATAATTGCTGGGAAATGATTTTTATTTTTGGGTATCAAAAAAAATCTTATTTCTAACCCGCAATGTATAGCGCGCACGCCTCAGACTATGCCTGTGTGTGTAAGCGGATGTTTCTTTGTAAAAAAGTTTAGTATTATCAAACAGAAGTCAATTTTGTAAAAATCTTTGAAAAAAAATTGTAACTTTGACTGCCAATAACTCGGTAACCCATCACTTCCCAGGTATAGTGTAAAAGAAAAAAATGATCGTAATAATACGTAGAATATGTAGTATTCGGCTTCGTTAAGCCTTTTTTTACACCCGATATAAATATCATTCAATTGGAGTTTTTGTTAATAATTTCACTGAACCTATAAACATATAACCTTAAAAATGTCAAAAACGTAATGATGTTTTAAATTCAATTTTACTGACTTAAAAGAAACCGCTAATTATAATGATTGTATCTATTCGATAACTATCAAAATATACCTTGTTCTTAATGTTCTAGGCATGTGTGTAAATTAATAAGTTTATTAACGCAGGACCGCATAAAACCTTCCACTGTGGCAGTTTTTCTGTCTAGAATTATTATTCTAGATCCGTTAAGATAAAAATTATTGTACATGGTCTGAATCCTAACCAGTGGGAATACAGATTCTCGTATAACAGCCACTACATTGCAATGTCGTCTTCTTTAATTATCGATCGAAGCCCACACACGCGAATAACATTGTCTATCTCACTCATATGAGTTACGTACGTTAAAATAAACATTGAGCCACAAATCATGCGTCAAATTAAATTTCAATATACTTGTGTAAAAAACTTGTAATTTCAAGGGTGTACCCTGAAATTTTAAGTTTTTCTTTTGACCTGTTATAAACACCAGCATACCTTTGCTAACTTTGGATCTTTTGAAATGAGAGCGAATCAAGCAGCCAATTTGTGAACCTTTACGTTACGAGTGAACTGGCCAACTTCGTCTGGCTGTAACAGAGGTCCACGTAAAATAACTTGAGTAATTCGTAATTAACATACCGAAAGATAGTTTTATGGGCCATCATAATTATAATGTATTAATTAAAGTCGACTGCCCGATGCGAGCGATTTTTTAATTGCACTATTCAATTCAGGCAGATATGTAAGTATGGGAGGTGAGTGTAATTGGCGATGGCTCAGTCACGATGGAGTATCAGCAATAAATTGGCATCATTTCTCAAAGATACAACTACTTATGAAAGACAGTCAGGTTTCTTTCAAGATAAACTAAATTAATTTCAGACTAGATAAGTTAAAATTATTTGTGAAACGTTGTAAGTGACACATGTGACTATGCTCATAGCTACAAATCATGTTAAAACTTCACCCTCCTGAAAAAATCTGAAGATAACAGAATAAGTGGTTTAGAGACACCAACTTTCAAATGGTATATACTATTCAATCTGGAGGCCTAGCACGAAAATGTATCTTTCGTACGGACGTATAAATCTAACACATAAAAATAACTCAACCTAACCGTGTAAAATTAACCCGACCGTTTTCAATTGTTCATAAATGTCAAACCTTTGATACAAGTGAATGGATATTTTAATTTGATCGGATAATACGATCGACCGAACGAACGATACGCTATCGTATTAGGCCTCCTGTATCGATTTCTGAGTGACAAACTATGAATCTTAGCTGGAGTTTCCTATTACAATTTGTCAACTTTATTATCCATTCCAGCCTTCGGACCACTTATAAAAATTAAATATAATATACTACCATCAGAGCAATGGATATCGCTGGTGATATATCGCACAATGATATATAAACAATTAGCTTGAACTAAAAGATATCACTCTGTGATTCACAAATTACTTTCGCAAACTCCAAGGCGTGATAGGTTTTTGGACAAATCGTAGCACCTCCCAAGCCCCGAGCTTATCCGATATTTAAGATGACAAGATCAAAACTATTTAGGTCACGGTTGAGCAACGTGTCAGTACACAAAAGGCGTTGACGACTGTCACCCGTCTCGAGCCCAAATGTCTTGGGCGGGCCGGACCCATGTTAGATACCAAACAATAGTATTGGCGTAATACCGAACCGATTTTTTATCGATATTTGTACTGTACCGGTGCGGGTACCGTTAATCGATGTCATTTTGTGTTGTGTTATGCTAATTTTGAATGGTACGAGTTATATTTCATGCTGCTTTTTCTTCAAAGTATACATTTTTTATCTAACTACGTACAAATGTTCGTGCTTATCACAAAACAGTTTCACCTTGCGGTATTCGAACCCACGGTCGCTGTCTTGGTTTTTGCTCAGAGACTTTGTAATCGATAAGTCGATTATTTGCCAAATAAGGCTTACAAAGTATTAAATAATTCTTGCAGTAAGTTACCTGTGTTGGTTTTCAAACTTTACTTTGATAATCGAAACATTTACAAAAATATAATCAAATAAAATATCAGTTCAAGATAACACACAAAATTGGCTCTGCAATGAAATTTTTTTTTTTATTGAAAACAAAGTATTGTCAACGTAAAAAAATACAAAAACTCCAACCGATTTTCAACCTAAAATCCAAAACTTAGAGTGCAATATCGATTCAGAAAATTTTATGTTTTATGATAGCTTGATGAGCGTTCACGATTCACATCCACAAAAATTATATTCCAAAATCAACTCAAAACCCAATTTAAGATAAAAATATAGTCCGTTTAGAGGCAACAATATTTTAATATGGTCTAAAAACTAAATATTTATTCCACACACCCAAAAATTCCGTCACAACACTTTATACTGTCAACAGTTTACAAAAAAGTGTAACAGATCATAATAAGCTGATAAATATTCATACGCTTCTTTGAAATTTGATATCCTGACAGATTTTGATTGATAGTCTAGATTTCGTTGCTTAGTAGATTAGGTTAGTAATATGTGACGCCTACGCTGACTAGACCGCGGTCTTGATAACTTTGTTTTATAGGTTAAAACATTTTAACACGACAAACTAGACGTCTGTCTGTGAGTGTGACTTAGTTCCCAAGGATTTCTGGTTTTTCAGACTGCGTACATATTTGTTTTAGTAACTTACAAAGGCATACTACTGACCCATTGCACTCCCAAACTAAAATAAAAGACCATTTTGGAACAAATTGTTTTTTGTCAAAAGACAAATCATTTCAGCCACAGGACGTACACTCCTGAACATAGGCCTCCCCCAGTGAAATAAGACTACTTCAGTAGTATTTTTTGTAAAAATTTCAACAGTTACTATTTTTTATGTTTTGGTATTCCACACGAAAAATACTAGATACAAAGAGTACCTATGGGGTTACATCTATCCCTTATTAAAAATGAAAACTGTTCATGAGTATTGGTGGATCATTCATGTTTATTTAACTCATCATCTTAGCCACTAGACGTCCACTGCTAAACATAGACCTCCCCCAATGTTTATTTTTTAACTAGTTCTTTAAAATATTTGAAATAAAAATTCTATTCATGTTTTATTGACTTTTCATGAATACGGCGCCGAATCCGCCTTACATCAATATACATTCCGTATGTGTCATAACACATTTGTCTATTAAATAATTCATTTTTCTTATGCGTGCTAAGACTCCGTATTAACACCTCGACGGACCACGCAAACAAACAGACAGAAATCGTTATTCCCATCGCGTAAACTTCTCAAAAACAGAGACGAACCTATTTTTTGTTTCATTTGAAAGGCAATGCAGACCGAAAACACTTGCCAGACCAATCAGAGCTGCGGCGTGTTTCGTAAATTCCTTTAAAGTATAACGAATTTGGTCAGAGCAGGGAACGAGGGGGGTCTGATTATGCTGGTCGGTGTTTTGAAGAGAAGTGTCAACTAAAAGCTAATAAAATGATTGTGTACTCAAGTGGCTTCCATTTCTATGGGATAGAATACTTTTTGTGTAAATACTGACTCAACGCCCGGACCATGTTACGCCTAATATAAAAAGACTGCAAACAAAACGTTTTGGAATGTATCCTAAAGTTTTAAATACATTCTTATAAAATTATAATGATTCAAGCACCGCTTTCTGGACCGTGAGATAGTCGGCTTGTATCCAGGACTGGACAAGAACGGCTGACCTGCCCCCCTAGCATAACCAACAAAACACGATATGTTTTTATATAATATAGCGATTTATCGAGACCCAACTGTATGAACTTTCCGCCCGTGCCGGTATCGTCACGGTCATGCTCGCTGTTTCGATAAAAGTTCATACATTGACAGTTCGGTGTCAATAAATCGCAATATCATATCATTATCATATCGTGTTTTGTTGGTCATGCTAGGTGGGCAGACCATGAGGAGCTTAAATCTATCATTCATTACTGGTTTTGGTGCGAAAATACAACTTTAGCCATTTACGGATTGCAAAATACAAAAACAAACAATCCTTACCCATTTTGAATCCAATTCGATCCGCTGTTACGATTTGAAGGGATGTTTAAATATATTTTAAAAGTAACGTATAATACTGTATATGCTCCGCAATACGAATTAAAATTTTCTTCTATGAACGACATAAAAATTTCGTCCAAGCTATGACGATGATTAGTAACATTAAACTTTACAGCTCATAACACATATTTTATATATCTTTAGATGTTGTCTATATATTTACAATGCGTTTTAAATTCCACGTATCCATTTAAAACGCAGTAAAGACCTTTCAGTTGCAGTCAGCTTATACGCTTTTAATTACTGGGCGACTGTCCTCGCGTTGGATGCAAAAAGATAGAGCCACAGTTTAGTAATATATCCAGTAGAATAAGTACGTGTAAGGTCAGCACTATAAAGCCTTAAATCCTACATGGGGTTAATGTTAGTTTAATAAGCACGACCCTTTCGTACCTGTCATAAATATTTATTAATGTATTTTAGTATGTCTATCAATAATTTAGCTATGCTACAAGCTATGATAAGTTTGAAGCTAGAAACTAGTCGAAAGATTTTTTGAGGAAGTCTGGGTTAATACAATATTCTGTTTCTACAAATATCAATCAAACTGAAGGTTCCAGAATGTTATTTCAGCTAGGTTTTAGTAAAACCTCGAATTAACAATCTTTTGCAAGTTGTGGTTTATTAAGTTTGCATTGTTTTGTTTACTGAATGTTCTTACACTGTAACGGAGTAGGGCCAGTAGCCGCTCCCGCGCAGCCCGCGGGGCATACGCTATCGAATCCATCATAATGGTGTCACGTTCGCAGATATCGATTATCGATATTGGTATTCGCAATAAATCCTTTGTCGATTTGTAAATTAGATTTATCTTTCTATCTTCCTCGATCTCCGTTATCAGATCGATAAATTGCGGAACGCGTTCTAGAAAGCGGATCTATAACTTTTAAAGCCCGTGAAGATTGATTGAATTCAAGTATTTAGCTCACGCCAGGCTGACAAAATTGTTATGACTCTATAAATTAAAACTACAAAATTACCACAAATTGGTTTTCGTTATTTGAAATAAGGTCAGATAATTAAATAGTGCTTTATTACTCATCGATCAAAAAAACATTTATAACTTCGGGAACTATAAAATCTATATACGTAATCGGAACTACTTAATTTCAGCGTCATAAAAAAATAAAAATAACTATCACTTATCCAGTCGTATAAAGTTTAATTTAAGAGTAAACTGGCTCTTTTATTATCATCGTCGGTATGGGTTTTAATGCGTATCCTTTGCAAATTAGCGGCGGGATTATCAAAGCTCGTATTATGGAGAAACATCACGATAGTTACCATCCATTTATTATAATAGCTTCTCTGATAAAAGATCGTTGAATCACAGAGGAAATATGCATTCGCGACAAATAAAAATTCTAGTGAACATCTAAATATACCATCAAGAATAGGATGTGCGCTGCCCAGCAGTTACAAACCCATAAAAATATAGTGTCTTTTCTCCGCAGTATAAACTTATATGTCACTTTAAACTATTCCAATTTCGCTATAGTAATAGTGGGAGTTACAGTTTAAACCATCTTAAATATATTTATTTTAGTGTAAAATAAAGAAAATATATCCAGTTTATGAAGTGCTGGATAATTATTTTTATTTTTCATTTAATTATGTTTTAAGATATTAAAATATTTACAGTAGCGTCACAAAACATTTTCGAAAATATAATGTATGTTAGAAAAAACCTAAGTTCGTTTAGCCTTAAATGTGATTTACATCATTTTAATACTAGAAATAAAAAAAGACTTGCCGTTCCGAGCTTTATAAATTTATAAGCCGAAATTTATAAACATTTTCAATAAAGTACCACAAACTCTTGTTGACCTGTCTGTTTATGAGTTCAAAAACCACGTTAAAAACCTTATGGAAAAAGGATATTACAAAGTTGAAGATTACTTGAACGACAAGAGTGCATGGACTTTATAACCTGCCTAGCTCGCACTTACACTATCTTATAATTGTATTTCCTGTAATAAAATCAAATTGACAAAGTTGATTGAGTTTGTTGCGCCGCTTCTTTTCATCACCGATAAGTAGTCCCGAAGCGGTGGTAGGTAAAAATATTATTGGGACATGTAAAATTGCCACCAATTTACAGAAATTAAAAAAAAATGTTTTTTTTTATTTTAATTCTATCGATACAGGTTTGTTGACCTTGGAAGTCCCATCGGATGAACCGACTCATGTCGCGGCTTTGCAATGGTAGCTTAATTAAACTATTATTATGTAGCTTCCAATGCTTTGCTCGCATGGGATAATCATAGTTTTGGATTACTGGAATAATTTGTAGTCTTACAACTCAGCGTGTATTGAAAACACCTACACGAAAAAATATACAGTGCATTATTTTGTATTTTTATCTTTTTCTTCTCATTTTTTTATTTGAGTGTATATTCTGTCACTAATTTTATTATTAAAACAACGAATAAGAAAAGTATCACTTTATAAATTTCAATGCAAAGCCAATTATATCGATACATCTCGCACACCACTATTAGTTTAAGTTAACGACACTAGGATCTAGAAACAAGACGGGAGTCGATTAAATCTGTTGTATGTGTATAACTTTAGGTAGTCTTACACAAACAGTTACAATAATAAATTCAAAATTACATAGATATCAAGCTAAAAATGCAAAATGCGACAGAAAACACTACCAATTGTCAGTGTCATGTCAGGATTAAGCATCCTTGTGCTTAACTTATAGTATTTTTTCGGGTTCTGTACCCAATGGGTAAAACAAATCCTGTTAGGCTGTCCGTCTGTCCGTCTGTCCGTCTGTCACCAAGCTGTATCTCATAAAACGTGATAGTTAGACAGTTGAAATTTTTACAGATGATGTATTTCTGCCGCTCCGGTTCTGTCCCTACCACCGCTTATACATATCGGCTGGTGATGAGAAAAAACGGCTCATTAAACTAAATCACATTTATCAGCTAATATTACAGTTACAAAACATAAAATAAATGTAAGCTAGGTAAGTCTTTAATGGTGACTTTATTACATTTTCTAACTTGCCAGCAATTCATCCTACTCGTCACTAAGTAACCTTAGTTAACTTTAACCTTAGTTAAACTCTAACTAGTTAGCATACTATATCCGTCATTGTTAATATTTTGATTTAATACATCATTTACTATGCATCATCTTCACCCCACCGGCAAAGGTTTTGTCTGTCAAAACTTCCCACAGTTTATTAACCTTGAGGCGTGCGCGGCATTGATAATTACTTTTTTCCTTCCTCTATCTAACCGCCATTATAATAATATTATAATAGAGAAATGTCATAAATTTTACCTCACAACGTCAGATCATATCACGCATACCTGAAAAGAACAAAGATTTTATTAGTTTCGCGTTATCATAATGCATTTTGTAACAATAGGTCGTTTACGAAAAAATATTCTACGAATCTAAGAAATGAGTAAAAAGTCTATAACATCTATTTGGTTTTTCATTTTATATTTAGATCGATTTTTTTTTCTTTAATAATGTTTTGCCTACCTGTGCTTGTTGCTATGCTCAAATATTAAAAAATAGAATTAACGACTAGGTACTGACGACCTCCGAAGCCAAGAGGCGAGCACGCCGGACTTGGTCGCGTCGCCATCTCCCGGTTCCGGGTTCAATTCCCGGTTGAGTCAATGTAGAAAACGAATTCCCGGGTCTGGCTGGGTGTTGTGGTACCGTTGTTGTTTCTGATTTCTATAACACAAGTGCTTTAGCTACTTACCTTAGGATCAAAACAATGTATGTGATGTTGACCAATATTTATTTATTTATTATTTTTTTAAAAACGTAAAAATAAAAAATATTTATAAAAAATATTTCTAGGTGTTTAGTTAGGGTGGACGATTTTACTGCTGAAATTAAAAACTTTTTGTTGTATTTAAAGGTATCATTGAACTTGTTACATTAAAGTTACTAAAATTAAAACCCTACAGGAATCAAATCTATTATACCCAAGGAGGTATCTGGCCCTAAGTAGATGCACGAAGCAAGCCCTACAAATAATCAAACCACTAACAAAAGTACAGTTATGAGCTAATCTTCACTGTCTATGATCAATCCCATTGTATGTACAACTCGGAACAATGCGGAACGATATCAGAGAGGAACACACGAGGAGTAGATCCTCCCATACATAGCTGGATGTAATGCACGAAAAGATGGACGTGACGATAGCACCGCTGATAGTCGGTACTGAGAACCGTTTCGGCGGGTCCCAAGTGATGAGCTGAAGCTGGGAATCCCAAATAAGGGTTTGGCGCAGACCGCCCCATTCGCATTTTATAACGAATTCAAAAATGGGGTCATTCGCATTCGAACCCATTTGCATTTGGTCCATTAGCATTTGATCCTATTCGCATTTTGTCCCATTCGCATTTGGTACCATTCGCATTTTGTCCCATTCCCAAAATGGTCACACTCTAATAAAAATAGAATACTTGAAAATAAATACATAATGCCTAAATGATTATGTGTATCGTCTCTAACTCAACATTCTTATTAAATCAACATAACAATATTTATTATTTCAAAATCAACATTCACATCACATGACAATCAAAAACGTCCTATTTATTTATTATAGTAAATGTTGGATAATATCACATACATTGCTCTGATTCTAAGTGGCTAAAGACTTGTGTTATTAAGACAAATATATACAAAAGTTCGTTTCCTACAATTACCCGGCCGGGAATTAAACCCGGTAACTCAGAGATGGTAAAGCCAATTCCGGCATGCTCGCCTCTCGGAGGTCGTCATCATGGAAAACATACATAGATCAGTTTTTCATTTGTTTTCCAAAAAATCCGCCATTCCTCAATCTGTGCACTATTCTAATATTGATAGGAGTTGAGAATAGGTCACAATCTCATGTTTTGGAGAAAGATGTATTGTCTCTCTATATTATAAATTAATAATAAATGTAATGCACATAAGTACCTACTTATATAAATTGTTAAGTATTTGTTTAAATTGTGATCAGGGACATTGTAAAAAGTATTTAACGTATCCACAATTTCTGTCTTTGAAATTAAATAGTCAGTTTTAGTCGAAAATAAAGGGGATGGGTGTAGGAATAGATGACCAATGAAAATTGAAAATATAAACAGTTTGCTATTTAACCAACTGTTATTGAGTTCGTTTAATATTAATTTTAAACCACGCTGCATCAGACTATATTACTATATTGTCTATTTAAATACAGTTTTAGTTTTACGAATTTTGGATATTATTTTAAACTCGTCGTCTAGCGTTAGGCTTTTAAAACAGTATTATTTTCACCTTATTTTGTCCTTTCTGTCGTAACAGCAATCCTATTTAGGTACTGTTTAGATTTCACGGTTAGTCCCATTATTGTGACCGTAATATTGGTTTGATAATTAAATAAATGAATGCTTTAAAAGTATTCCTGGATGTCATAAAACTTTGTCCTCTCGGTGTGATTGCATCATTATAGTATTTTATTTAATGGTCGCAAATAACAGTCACTTACAGTACCCAGCACTAAAGTTAAGCACTGGGGCAAAGAGTGGGAATCGCTTTGCGCATCTTACGAGACGACTATCGTATCAGAGACGCGTGTACGCGGAGTTAACCAATCACAGCCGGCGATGCAGACGCGTCGCACTACTAGCCAATCACGTAATTTTAATGGTTTTTTGCCCATCTTCACCCAGCGCTCAAATTCTTTGCCGCTATTTGTATGAAGTTTTCAACGGAAAGTCTCTGGCATTAATCCGCTCGCGTCTTTACCTTGCGGCTGTCAAACCTTTGTTTTAATAATAAAAATATTTTAGTGCCGCAACACGAAGTTAGATGCGGCTTTTGTGGATCGTAACTTGTGTCTCAGTCTACGTGTTTACCTAAAAACATACGTGGGATGCTTTTTGATTTCTCAAAAACTCAGCTTTTTACGTGAGGAATACACAGGTCAAATAGGATTTCATTAGAATTTATTCTGTGAGGAAATTGTAATGATGATAATAAAATTTATTTAAATGTTATTTTTATAAGCTTTTGTTAAGCATCGTGAGAAAGAATCACTAGAACTAGAACTTAACGACAAATGACTAACTAAAATATCACAAGTTATTTGACAATCAGATAGTATAGGAGCCTTCTCCTGGGCCATAACCATGAACTCTTAAAACAATCTCAATGTTTTCAAATCTGTCAATTTTGGTACGTCATTTTTATACAAAATTTGACAGACATGATAATGTTTGACAGATTTGTAATTGTTTTAACAGTTCATGGTTAGGGCCCTGCCCTTATATTGCATTAACTCTAAGAAAATGGATTGTTTTATTAAAACAAATCCCTCTCACTAACACACAGACAGACAAAAAGCAATGACCAAGTGAGTAAGAGTTGCCTTATTCAAAGCTTAATGTAGAGTAAGTATAATCTTAAAACAATGCTGTTTAGCATCCCAAAACACTTTTTATTGCCGTATCTCAATGGGCGGTTTGAGCCTGTGGTGCTAATGGCAACGCAAACACGCTACCGTGCCGTCCCGAGTTCGATTCCCGCCCAAAAAAACTGTGTGACGGTGCGTCCTGGAATCTTTTTTCCACTGTTTATTTCTTTTGTTAAGGCGATGTTTTATACAACGACATTCGGCTGACCGAAATAATATCGGGCTTTTTAAAGGCGGTGAAGGGTTAAATGTGGTACGATAAAGTGAAAATATTTCTATTGTTATAGTATTCAACACATGGGATAGGAGTTTGTTAGACATGATTCATTGAATGTATTAATAACAGTTTTGCGTTCATTCAAGTAGGTAAGGAAAAATATGAATAAACATTTCATGTTGTCATATAAAGGAGATTATTATGTACATATGAATGGGTGCATATCCTTAGACAAAATCTGGCACCCAGGGAAAAATACTTACATAAATCCTGAGTAATGGGCGATAACGTATCTCTCTCAGAAACTAAATTAATAACTAGGAATTTTGGCAGTAAAATTAACAAAATGGTAGTTTAGTTTCTGAATTGGCATAAACCGGGAATCGAACCCGGGTCGTCAATAATACACCTTAATACATACTTCCTTAACCCTATCAATGTCCACATCCTCTCAAAGCACATCAAAGGCCCCGACAGCCAACAGGGTAACAGTTCTATTTTTAATTACCACTGGGTATAATCCGCCCCACCATTATCCAGAGGGGTCTAAACTCCCAAATTAGTTCCGCAATCGGCCGCTAGAGTGCACTAGTGCGGCCAATTAACACGTGGGTTAGTTTCGAAAGCTTTCGAAAGTTTAAGAGAGAAGGTACTTAATGTGAGAGTGGAGAAAGACAGACGAAACTATCCGATTTGATTTAATTTTTTAAATGTAGATGTTAATGACAGATTTGAATTGAAAAGGAAGGAAAAGATGCCTTTACTGTGCATATAGTGCACAGCTTACAGTTATATAAAAGAAGAATTTAGAGAAGGTATTTTTAGAAAAACTAGCTATTGTCCACGCCTTTGTTCGAGTGGTCCTTAAATCAATTCAGAAACTTCGGCATATTGCTTACCAAATTTTCAAGAAAAATAACTTTGATTATATGCGTTTATAAATTTAGAAACGAAGGTTGTCTGTTTTATTAAACTAGTTCATTTAAGTGAGTTCTATCCCAAGTTTGACATTAAAATGATCAAATAATATTTATAAATAAAAGTTCATAATGTAACATTATTATCAGAGTCGCGGCAACGTTTATCTGAATGTGACACTGTTTTCTTTCATAATACGTCTTCTATTATATTGTAGCGATAAGCTGGCGGAAGAAGAATTTTATTATGTTGACACACCATTAGCAAATACATTAAAAAATACAATAAAAGTTTATCGGTAAAAAAGTGAGGTTACTCGTAGTACCTACTAGATTAGTCCCACCAATAAGTTTTTTGAATGAAATTAAATGTCAAAGAAATATAGTAAATAATCTGTCTTTCAAGCTAGAAGCAGCTAACATTCCCAATCCTTAAGCCCCCCTTTTCTTTAAAATGTCAAAGAGTACAAGTAAAGTAAGTTTTAAGCTAGTGGCAACTAGCATTCCAAATCCCGAATCCCGCGAATCCCGGACCGAATCCCGGGCACGCTGGCGCGCATGCGTCACGCGGGCGAGGCGACGCGTGGAATTCCGGACGGGCCCAATTCGACTTGTCGGCTGCCCTGTCGACGCCATCTGGTAGCTAGGCATGGGGTGTGTCTGTCGATACTTTGAGATTTTTAATATTTTATCGAATATTTTTTATTTTACTTTTTGACACTTGTGCCTTGATAATGAATCTAGATTTGAATGAATAAAATTCTTACTACTCATCCTGTGAGGCCAAGGTGAAGAGACACAAAAAAAAACTATTATTACGCGGCCACCGGTGGGTAATTGAAGCTTGATAGGTTAAATAAAATTATTTACTTAATAAAGTTGATACTCTGAAATATGTTTTACTATCTTGATTTTACATAAACAAATCATTACCAAAATTCATTTTGACTAACTTCCTTAATATATAAAGTATAATTTAGTAAAAAAAGGTAGTTAGGCATATATCTGTTTGTTTCCAAGCAGTCTACAAGTTTTTTCGGAAATTTTCTCGAGGAAATTAATGTGTAAGTACAGTTAAATTATTAACAATTCATTTATGCGAACAAAAAGCATGTTACTATAACTAATTAAATAACTGCATGTAAAATATTGAATAATACCTACTGTTTGCATCCTAATTACTGAAATATATAAGACGCATTCCTAATTCTAAATTATACAAATTGAAAAACTATTGCTGGGAATATGGTTTTTAGGAATAATACAATTAGGACCAATCTTTAGACTTTAGATTCACATTCTAAAGATAAGTCCTAGTAAGTATTGCAACCAATAAAATTTTACTATCATTACAATGCAACCAAATATCAAAACATCGACACTCAAAACCGAGTCACTAGTCAAAAGCGCGGCAACATCGCCATCGTTCTCCCCTCTCGCTTGCCCATCACTACCTCTCTTTCACTCACCGACTACCTTATTTAAATAAGAGTGAGCCTGAAGAACGTTTTGCTGTTTCTCCTTTTCGATTTTGCGCCCTATATTTTTAGGGATAGGGTTGGAATTTGATAGACAGGTGTAAAAAAGTCAAAAAAGGTTGCGCGGGCAGGTTAGCCGGCGCGCGCGCACCCTGGTGGAAGGCTCTTGACTTAGATTCTGTTTTGACCGGAAACGTGGTTCAATTTTCGATTCATTACATCGTCCTTGAGTTGCTGTGGCCTATATCTTGCGTTAATTTAATTATTATGTTCTTTTAATAAGCGCAAAACTAATCAGGAAATTTATCGGCATTGTTATGTTATCAAAAGTAAATTTTAAGCTATGCAGTATTTATTTAAAGCACATTGAACACGCTGTATCATTAAATAGAGAGATAATTAGGACTATAAGAGCCTGTTTCACAATCGAAAAATAAGCACTACTCAAAAAATAAATTCAAATAAAGAACACATTTTGTATGAATTAACCATTGAGGTATAATGTACTAGCGTACTAGAGAACACATCTCGAACTAAATGTTTTAGCCAAGCATTGTAGCCCGGTGGACTACAAAGTTTGAACGGTGAACAATAAAGAAGCAGTTTTGACAACTTCAATTATTGACACTGACTGAAGCTTTGTAGTCCACTGGACTACAATGCTTGGCTGAAACATTTAGTTCGAGGTGTGTTCTCTAGTACGCTAGTACATTATACCTCAATGGAATTAACTGGCAGATTAAATTAACCGAGACTTACTTAGCGATTGTGAAACACGCCCTAAATGTCAAAAAATGTAATATTATAATTCTATTACCACCTAAAGATCTACAGGGAACGTCAAACGTTTGGAATAGTTTGTATATTCTGTGCTTCAAGGTTTTTCATTCTGTCTTTCAAACTAACAGTTATGGATTGATGTTTTACAAATGCGTCAGTGTATAGTTCGGGATTCAATTGCTAATCGTCAGATGCATTTGACAGCTTAATAGTTACGTTTAGTATTTATAGGTATGCTTTAATTCAACTGACTTTGGTGGGATTCATCGTTCATCGTTTCAGCCACAGGACGTCTAATGCTGAACATAGGCCTCCCCCAGTGACTTCTGTCATCGGTTCAATCTAGTTGTTTGCTCTTCCAACTGAGCTATAAAGGTCATGGTTATGTTAAGTATAATTTGCCTAATGCTTAATTATGTTAAAAACCTATTTCTTTAATATCAAACTTTTTATGAGTCTAATCAACAAACACATGATACTTTAAACTTATCTTCAAATATTTCATCCACCGTTACCTACCAACCAACTATTACCTCCGCAATTCCTTTCTCCCAGCCGTAAATTCAGAAAATAGGAACGAGACAGAAGAATATCTTCCATTAAGAGATTACATGCAAAATAGCCTAAGATACAGTAGCCAGTGAAATATCGACGCACATACAGCTTACACCGAGTTAGGCGCAATTTCAAGCACGCTAAGTGAACTTAAGTAAACCGTACGCTAGACAATATAAATGGCGAGCCATACCTCATGCGAGCGTACGCATAACTTATGTGAGGCTTAACTTTTAGAAGTTGAGCTAGCGGTTTATCCAAACTTGATTTGTTAACATACTGTACCTAAATTAATATTACGTTAATAAATAAATCGAATAAATTGTTTTTACAATCACACCAATTAGCTAGCCCCAAACAAAGCATAGCTTTGTACTATGGCGACTAGATAACGGATAAACATATTTAATTACTTTTTTTATAAACGTTCATGACTTAAGTACAAATTTATTATTTTTATTATTTATTCATAACTTAACTTACAAACTACCATTACAGGTTGCCCTATTGCGATAGCGAAGCGACTAACAAACAGAAACAAGTAAAACCCTTAATAACTATACAATTTCTACTACTTATACCTATAATCTATTGCATTTTGTATGACACTGTCAATAGTGCCACCTTTGTGAATTCACTCAGATGGCAACAAAATAGATCCACATCATCTGCCATGATGCCAAATGCTCGTGCTTATCACACAAACATTTGCCCCTCGCGGGATTCGAACCCGCAACCGCCAGGCTTTGTAGTCCGGTGCGCGAACCACTACACCAGACGGTCGTCAAATAGAAACATAATATTTAGAAAATATATGAATACTATGAGTTTAATTTGACTTAGTGGCGTGGTGTTTTGCCTTCCTAATTCTATTCAGAAAGCAGTATAGTATCTGGGGGTGCTGGTAAACGCTTCTAGCCAAATTCAGTGTTTTTTTATTTGCAATAAATATGCTGATAATCCACCACCAGACTATGGCAATATCATAACAAAATTGTTAAAAACATGTGGAAGACTGTCAAGAATAAAGAAATTAACGAAAGGCTGAAGTTTCTATAGTTATACTCGTTTATTTTACTTTCGCTTCTTTTAATTAGCTCTAACCAACAATATTGTCCTTGAACAGTGGTGGGTTAAAACAATATTTGGTTTATAAGTGCTTATTTCCTGCCTATTTAAAGTAATAAATTGTATTAGTTAATTGGTATACTATGTATGTATTCAACCTTTCGCCTTGATAATACGAATACTACTATAATGTCGTCTTAGTTTCCCATGGTCACTTAACACCCAGATTCCCTATTAACCTACTGCGAGTCGGGTTACTGGGGGACTTAAGTTACTGCGAGGCGCTGAATCGTTTACCCCACACACCGCAGGGTTAGGTTACTCCTAACTTACTCAGTTTCCGGTCTACCTAACTTAGATATCACGTAGTAAAGTTATTGCAAAGTTAGCAAATTCAATAGAAACTGGAAAGATAAATTAGACTTCCACATATAGCAGTGTAAAAGACATCAACGCGTTATATTTTCAAATTCAAATTCAAAATATATTTATTGTGAATCACAGGTAGGTATAAAAGTCATAGAATAAATAAAAAATACAGATCAGCTGTGTTCCACCAATCGGGCATACAATGACAGGTAATGCTACAAAATATAATTTACAGAATACTAAATAAATAAAATTTTCTTTAAAAAATCTGACTGCACGCGGTTTACAAATTTCGATCAGTCAAAAAATCACTCGTCTTATAATAACATTTCTTTGTAAGGAAATCATAAAGTTTTCGTTTAAAACAATTAGTTTATCGGTATAACCAATTGACTCTGGAATTTTGTTGAAGATATAAGGTGCGTTGCAAAAGAAACTTTGGCGTAGCAGAGCTGACCTTTGGGAATTGTGTTATTATTAACTGGCAGAAGTCTTTGTCCAAATTTTTGACGACGTTTGCGACCATAGAAACTTAGGTAATTAAGTTAGTAGATCTAAGTTTGAAGATCACTTTTTTTAACATCGAAACCTTTCCAAGACATTTACAAACATAAAAATACCGGCCGATAGCTTTCATAAATGTTTCAGTAGATTTTTATTTATTTAGATATGTGACAACACTCAACTCTACAAATCTTCTTAAACTGACTAAAACAAAGACAAGATCAGTGTAGAGGTTAAGTATGATTAAGATCTCTTTGAAGAAGTGCCGTGTGGTGATAGCACGTTAAAAGAATAGCACCACCCCTTCTCTTCCCTTCTCTATGGGGGTCGTAAGAGGCGACTACAGGAGAACCGCCACAAGAAGACGGGCAGCAGCGTCTCCTCTCCACCATTGGCCAAACTGCGATCGCCAACCCGCCTGCCAAGCGTGGCGATTATGGCAAAATCCTCCTTTTGGAGAGGCCTGTGTCCAGCAGTGGACTGATATAGGCTGGTGATGTGAAGGACTCTTTACTAAATTACTTCAGATTCTTCTACCTGATGCATTAAGTGTTAAAAACTTGTCAGTATCTTAAATGTACAGAGAGCATCATCAATTGGACTTCTGGTTAAGCTTAGAGTAGACTGCCGAACTTGATATCTATAGTATTATAAAATCTTTAGAACTACCTACTCATTCGAATTAATATTATTTAGTATTGATAATGATATTTCCAAATAAACACTTGACTTTCGGTTGGTCACGTCACGTCCTCGGTAGCTTAGTTGGAAAAGCACTCGCCCAGTATGCGATGGTCGTGGGTTCGGTATCCTGTTTTCATAATCCTGCAAAAACAATACAATAGCGAAAATTGTCCAATTCTGGCTTTAAAATCGCAAATTGACAGCAAAAAACAAAAACAAAGCAATCTACTGTCAGTAATGCCCATAGATTTTGACACTAACTATAAATCGGGCGATGACTGCGCGATTATTGCTGATTGCTAATTTTTAGGGAATAAGGGGTTGGATACCACTTAAAGCAGGCGATTTTTAAAAGTGTTGTATTACCTTTATACAACACATTTCTTCCTCCCATGTGCACCAACCATTCAGAAACTAGCTTAAGCTCGCCGGCGAACATTAGTCACATGCCCCGTTAGTATTTATCGATGTAAACCGGCGGAATGCCGCAGTGTAGCTTACATTCGACAGTGTAATCGTCAATTTATCGATTAAGTAAATTCTCGATTTGTAGAAAGGGTTAGGAAGGGGGAGGAAGAGTTGGAGTCTCACATCGATGGAGAGTTTGCATCCTAGCATGTAAGTTCCTCAGGATTTTTCGGAGTATGTTTTGTTATTAGTACTTTATTTCACAGACATAAAATAGGTGGCACAAATGGCAGACCTAATGCCAAAAGCAGTATCTACTAGTCTGACATGGGCAGACAGAGATGTTACAGGATACCTTTTACTCGGTGGAGGAAAACAGCGTGAGGAAACCTCACATTCAAATATCATGGTGTGATAAGTGTAGCTAGGGTTAAATTTATCTAGTTCCCATGTCTAAAGCAGGGTACCCACCTAACAGTGTTACATGTAACGTATTTGATACTGTATCTCGGCGGGTCACTGCGAGCTTAATGCGCTCTACGCGCCAGCGGCTCGCAGCAGGCTCTTGCCTACGTACTCACTTGATACAGTATCAGATACGTTACATGCTACACAGCTAGGTGAGTACCCTATGTACCTTACCCTACGTAAAGCGTACCCGACTAGCACTGTGGCAAAATATGGGTCTAATATAGAGGATCATAGTCAGAGATACATTTTTTTTTCCATTATTCCTCTTTTTTTATAGGGCTTAGTCGACCATGAGCATGATCTCAAATTCGGAAAGTCTAGATGTAAAGATTTTTTATTTTTTTTGTAATTTTAGTAATTAATTGAGAAATGATTTTAAGTACCATTTTGTTACGGACGTCTAGTTAAAGTTAGTATTTTGAGTAATTTTACACATCAGGCCAAACTAATCGTCCTCAATCACATTTTATTCCTCACAATTGCTACGCATAACATAATTTCAACTCTGCACTTCCAATATAAATAGTCGTTCAGGCTGATTTTACCGCGGCCGCCTACGCGCGCAGTTTTCTAGGCTATCTGGGTCTTAAGTCAGGCGTAACTTGACAATTGTATTGAAGTATTCGTTGTTGAGAGATTTCCGGACCGAAGCTGGTTACTAGCTATTTCGCTGAAATAGGAGTTTTACGCTAAGACCTAATTTATCTCCCCATGTACAGAGTGGTGAACACGCCTTGGCAAACGTAGTGTAGGACGCCCCCGAGTCGATGGACCGTCGACCTTAGAAAGATGTCTGGCAGGCAGTGGATAGATGAAAAAAGCGGGAGATCGTGCTCTCTTTGGCGCTCTTTGGAGACTAATTTTTAACTTTAAAAAATGTGATGGCTTGAGAATTTGAGATACTTATATATTTCTATACCACTCTGTACTATCTTTCTATCTATTCAGCCTATTGCAGTCCACTGCTGGACGTGGAGGCTTACGTATCATATTTTTATTAAGTTAAAAATGACCCCTTTAATTTTATATCGGTATATTTTCCTTAGAAAATGTCATTACATGTAGAATAGAATAGAAGAAGAAGAATGTAAGCATAGAAGACATTCATTGTCTTTTTTTGTTTTTTTGTTTGTTTTTATTTTGTCGTAAATACTGTGAGCAAAAATCTGAAACTGACTATACCTAACCGGACTGATAGTAAAAGATAATTCTAAGTGAACCAGTGCTATAATAACCAATATCAATTCTAGCACTATTCGATACAAGATACGGCTCTAAAACGTAAACTACTTGAACCTGTTGACCAAACTTCGAGTAGAATATCTACGTTATTACAGGCACTATAGATCGCTCTTGCTACATAAAATAAAACATCATAAGAAAACCTTGTGCAGGTTTTCTTATGATGTTTTTTTATGTACTACTCATGTATAAAACAAATGGTAATATCAAACTAATCCACAAAAATTGGCATCCGTCCATATACTTATTTCATACAACAAGCTAACCATGACCTACACGACTATAAAGAGGAAAAAAAACTTATAAAGATAATTTATTTCCCGTATTCCATAGTTACTTCATTTAGTTAAGAGGAACAGGGTATGTAAAAACTTCAATTTAATTATTTTTTGTTTTTTAAATATATACAGGCTGTACAAAAGATCAGGACAGTCCTTAAAACTACCTACAGCGTCATATCGTATGTGGGTCGACATTGAAAATAATGTATCGAGCATAGTTTTTTACTGTGTTTGTTGTAGTTTTAGGAAATGACTTAGTCTTTTATACTTTCTCCGTGGCCGAGAGGCGAGTACGCCAGACTATATGGCGTCGCCATCTCTGAGGTTCCGGGTTTGATCCCCGGTCGGGTCAATGTAGAGAACGAACTTTTCTATATTGGCTCGGGTCTGGGTGTTGTGATACCGTCGTTATTTCTGATTTCTATAATACAAGTGCTTTAGCTACTTACCTTATGATAAGAGCAATGTATGTGATGTTGTAAATTGTCGTTGAAAAATTTACACTATATATATATACTACTTCCACCTTGTATAATTGTAAAATTGCACCTACTCTCAACTTTGAAAGTCTCAAAATATAATGCATAGTAAAGGCCCTTCAAATTGTCAATACACGTTCCATTTATAACGATCATAAGCCCCAACCACTTCACTTATAATATTGAATAAATCATTTAGATATAGAAACGAAATCACATTCAAGATTTTAATTAGATTGTCGATACAAAGGCTGTATAAATCTTTAATACCTATCTACTTTTGATTTAGTACTAACCTGATTTTATAGATTTATGTTATTAAATTAAGAAATGTAGTACACGTTTGGACTATTAATGAATAATACAAAGATATCAAAGGTCAGGTCAGTTTCCCACAGTAAATAAATCAAATATTTCTCAACGGGCAGGCCAATCAATCAGAAATAACTAGAACATTCCCTCGATAGATAGTTCCAGAAATTCCTAGAGACAATTCCCACATATTAGTCTAGTTATTTAAATCTGAATAAGTTCTAGATCTTTATATTTTCTTTCTTAAATAAGTCTGTTTTAAACCATCCAAGGCTACGATTGAATTGTCAGTTGTTTACGGTAATTTCTAAACAGCTTAAGATTGTTTTTATTTGGCAATGGGAGTGCTTTGGATTTGTAAGTAAGCTCATTTAAATAAATATAATAAAAGTGGATATAGTATATAATTTTTTTTATTATTAACATTATCAGTCATATCCAATATCCATTAGGTGCATGACTACTATAAGTAGTCTTTAGTGTCTTGAAGATAGTTGAAATCTTAGATCAGTTATTAGGATTAAAGCTCAGTAGATCTCTTTGCAACTGTAATGTATGAACAAAGGCGGCTTCATGTTTTTATATTGACTTTGTTATTTTGTGCGAACCCAAAAATACAATAAAAAATCAAAGCCCAGAATACCACCCCAAACCACCACTTTAAAAATAAACCTGCGGCCGAATTTCACGGGCGTTCGTAGCAAAAAAAAACTCTTAAATTCCGTAAAAGCGTGGGCACGCCGAAACCATACTATCTTGGACTCGCTCGAGTGTGAATTCTCGAAACAACGCGCTCGATAAATTAATACGGACCTCGAAGTCTCGGTTACTGCCGACTTTTGAATAGTATTGCGTTTCTACACTCGCGGCCACGGAACTGGGCCACTGTCGCGGTGTATTAGAAACAGTGTGCATAAACCACAAGACGCCTAGGAGAAACAATAACATAGTATGACAAGATTGACATTTTAAGGGCAAAGTTCTATTTAAAATAAATTTAAAAATATTGTATGACAATTGCGAAATAAAAAGAGAAAGTAGTTTAATATTATTAAGTAATCTTTGTACGGGTACTGTTGTACCTATTTCTGTAGCTCATGGTTATTGATAAAGCTATTAAACAAACTCTCTTCGGAAACCGATTTGATGAACTTGTCCAAATCTTTTGTCCAGCAGTGTACATAGGATAGACACAGACCTTCTTGCATCGAGACTCCTCAAAGTGTCAAAGGCTTAATCTGAGCAGTTTAGGAAGCACACGCTTCATTAACCATTAGCTTGATTGCAACAAAAACTATTAAACATAGGCGTTGGTGTTACCTTTCAATAGAAGTCCAATACTTGTACATATGAAAGGTTAAGTTAGCAGAATACGACCTCCCAAACAGCACTTACAGTTATAATCCTCCGTTAAAACTAAAAATTAGTATCGATTGTTTCAGGAGTAAATACAAAGCAGCGCTACTAAAGAAATAGCTTGCTGCAGAAAATATTGTCCATAGATATTGGAAATCTTACCCCTAAAAGTATACTTTTTACTTTTTTTACACACACATACACACATGTATGTTTCTAGTTCATTTTTATATTTCATACCAAAAATTTAAAAAATGTTTAGGCCCTCGTACGTAACATGGCTTCTCGCCTAACATCAGAAGAGAAGTGGAGGTGGCTGAAAACCAGCGCTGGGTGGGATCGCGTTCCCTCGTCAGCACAAGCTGAGCCACCTCCAATTGCTCTCCTAATAAGTTAAAATGAGTATATAAGTGAATGTATGTTTGTAACGCCATGAAAGCAATAAACCATTTTTCATTTCATATAATGCCACCAATTGATTTCAATCATAAGAAAATCAAAAATGTAACCACCTATACAGCGAAAGTAAAGCTTATGGTTAAAAGCTATAGCTTGAGTTAAGCCTCTTTTACCTATGACTGGTATTTAAATAAATAAATAAATTCTTTCCACAATCACACCAATTATCAAGCCCAAACTAAGCAAAGCTTGTATTATGGCGACTAGGATAACGGTCATACTTAAATACGTTTATAAACATCCATGACTTAGATACAAATGATTATGTCCATCACACTCACATTTGCCCCTTGCGGGATTCGAACCCGCAACCGCCAGGCATTGTAGTCCGAAGCGCGAACCAGACATTTTATATGTTTTAAGGAGTAAAGTTAATGTGGAGTTCGTAAAATCAATAAAAGTTTTGTATTAAATGGTATTTGAAGTCAATTTATGTTACGATTATTAAGGCAGATAATGTGCCTCATATTTTTGGATTTAATATTATTAGAAATAAGATTTTATTTGTATTTAAAGCGTATAATAATAACTCAGATTTTAAACCTATGATCCAAATGGAAATAACTTAATCCAAGTTTCTCACTCACACTGGAGTCACAACACAAATGACTTTACCCACGTTTGGTTAACGTAACATATGTTCCAGAGTAATACATATACATAATATATACAACTAGGAACTCACCCAGCTGCTAACTGTAAACGGAGTATCTAGGATCGCGCAATGCCGCAACGCGCCACGCGTGCGTTTCGCTTCTAGGAATACCTTTGTAATCAACATCCTGCGATTGGCTTTTGTTATAACATAATTGAGTGATACACATAAGCTTTGTCAAGAAATAGTTTAGGGGGTAACTATTGTTCCAAAATAACCCTAAATCGATTTGAGCTCAAACCCTGGTTATTTTTAGACAATATTAATTTAGAACCAGGAATCAAAACTTAGACCAGTTGCTTTCCAAAGCGAGTCAACATATTACTAAGTCCATATTATTATGTCTTGAAAAAAAATTCCCACAAGTAAAAATTTTCCTATATTTACTTTTTTTTGCAATAAAGTTTATAAAAGAAAACCATTTAAATTGCCAAGAGTAGTGTGTACACAAAAAAAAACTTGAGATAAGCAATTAGGTAAAGTTACCTGCGCAAAAATTTTAACTATCATAATTATACGAAAACCATCATAATATAGTATTTTACACTAACTAAAATCAGCCAGTATTAAACTTTGATTTAAACCTTTCAAAAGCGAGCAAACCCGCACGCACGCTTGTCCAGTTAAAATTAGTAATATGGACAACATAATTTTCTCAACAAAATACAAAAGGCTTACCTGGTCTATAAAATACACGCGCCCTCACACATAATCCGAGATTGGAGATAGCACACAAAGTGCCTCGGAGATAGGGCATCGGCTAGACGGATCGTAATTTTTATAAGCCAAAGCTAGCCTTAACGACGCGCGTAACTGTACTTAGGCTTGCTACCGACAACCATGCTTTCGTTTGGGAAAATGTTTAGTTGCTTATTTTTTACCTATGGTCTTGGTCCAAGTCCCTCTAAGTCCATACTTATAAAAATTGAAGAATTTCACTATTCATATCCTGACACATTACAGAGTTCAAATAGATACATCAATCAAAAGTATGCTTGAATCGGTTCCATATTCAATTAGCTGCAAGGAAAGCTCATACAAGTGTTTTAATAATGATCAGATTAGTATATTATTTTGAAATTGAAATCTAACGCGCACAATTTTGTCATTGCAGTACTGATACATAAAAAATAACAATGTTAATTAGTGACACATTTGCGACACATGTGTTTTCCACAAACAAGATGAAACTACCTTAAATGTAAATAAATCATATCCAAACGACATGTTTTTGCCAACATCATTGTCATCGTTCATAACCATCATATTTAGATCATCGCATCAAACATACAATGTATTTATGACTTTCACAAACTATCGGTTCGATTACTGGTAATCACATTTACATACGACTTATACTGAGCGAGGGCACAACTCCTTCTTGGCACAGCTCTTTTTTTTTATTTTTGTCTTAATTTGTCTAATTTTGTGTACCTCATAAATAATAAATATATTCTTATTACATTCTGTCAAAAAAGTTTCGGGAATTGATGATTTGTGCATGGTTCCAAATACAAAATTATATTTTTTGTTGTTGTTAGATTGGCACAACTGTTTTCTATTTTGGCGCGGAGTTTGAGTTACATCTGATAATAAGATTAAATACAGTATTGTTTTTAGTTATACCATATCTAGTGTGTATTGCGAATTTCATAATGGACAAAAAATCGAACAAAGAGTTTGTCACCTTATTCACCAGATATGGCTCCAGCCGACTTCTTTCTTTTTCCTAAACTTAAATTACCACTTCGTCGCACCCGGTTTCATTCGGTAGAAGACATTAAGGAGAATTCGCGGCGAGAACTGAACTCGATTCCGAAAAAAGCGTTTAAAAAATGTTTTGATGATTGCATTATTCGTTGGCGTAGGTGTATCACTTCTGAAGGAGCATACTTTGAAGGTGATAAAATAAATTTGGATGAATAACTAACATTTTGTGTATTATTAATCTTTTCCCGGTACTTACTTGACAGAGTAGTATATTAAAACTTTCCCAAATGAGGTATTGAAAGCAGAGGAACACACCGGATTACTATCAAAACATACCGCGCATCCTCGAAGCCATTCGCGCTAGCGCCTATCACACGTCGTGCGATGAAAATATGCTGGGGTTATTTGGGTGTACACCTTCCGCTAAGAATCCACAAAGTTAAAGCCAAAGTCATTTAAGCAGTATACATATACAGGTTGTACAAAAGAATGGGACACTCCTTAAAACCACGTGATCAGCTGGTGATATACAACAACTTTTCCTATGGGAACAACATCGAAATCGTGATTTTATTTTCAGATCCTCCATACATTATCATCGAGGTATGTGAGTAAGTTTGTATGGAGTAGCTAAAAAAAAATCTCGGTTTCGATGTTGCTCCCATAGAAAAAGTTGTTGTATATCACCAGCTGATCACGTGGTTTGAAGGAGTGTTCCATTCTCTTGTACACCCTGTATACGTCCAAAAATATATTCGATGTGTGTATCCGCTTCGGGACACACACACATTAAATACCTTGTTATTTAGAGTCGTCAAATTTGATTATACAGTTAGCAAACGCACATTGAACATTAAGCACAAAGGTAGCTTATTCAAGTAGTTTTTTTTAAATATAGGTACTATTTATAAATCCATATTAGAACATGGTTTGAATACAATGAAACACAATTTGTAAATAGCAAAAAGTTTTTTAGAGGTTCCCTAGTAAGTTATTTTTATTATGATGATGATGATGATGAATGATGACGCAAACGAATTATCTAAATATTATATCAAACATTGTTCAACGTTGTATATTATTATCATCATAATTGACCTCTTGTATGACGCACAAACAAGTCTTATCCAGTCTATCTCCGATCTAAGGTTTCCCTTCAAAAATCCCATAATACTATCTAACTAATTTATCTATGGGGACGGTAGGCAGGGGAAATAATTAAAAAGGGCTCAATGGGGCACTAATATTTAGTGCCACATTGTCTAGGCGGGCACTAAAGTCGCGCTGCCGGGCACAACGCAGTGTAACAGACTGATTTAAGGAGCGCCTACTTTATAGGGAAATTAATATGGACCCCATTTTGTGGTATGGTCTTTAACAAGACTACATTATTAAGCAGTATATTATTTAAGTGGTATTTGATTTGAAAGTGTATTTACATATACCTTAAGATCCTCTGAGCTAAAAGACTAAAATAATTTTAGTAAAATGAGCATAGGTCTAACTACATGCTTCGCGTTGATAGCACAATGGTACTGTGTGTCGCCTTGAACGCAAAGGTTCTCGGATTTGATTCCCAGTTGGGTCAATACAGAATAAGTTACTGGGAGTTACCCCTGGGTAATATTCATTGTCTGGTATCTCATAACAAGTGTGTTATTTTCTGAATTTGTAACCATGGCGATTGGTGAGTTTTCAGTCGCATGTTTATTTTTTTCCCCTTATTCTTAACCTGTCAAGCGAAGGTCAAAAGACACGATGAAAATTTTATTGTTACTGAGCGGCCGGACGGTCTTTGCCGCTTGATAGGTTAATGCTTTTTTGCATTGGTAAAACTTGTCATGAATGGTACCTAGAATGATAAAACAGATGAAATAAACCTACTTTTTATGTAGCATGGTATTTATAACCCTCTTTAAATTTGTTTTAAATTATTATGTCATTAATCCTGCGCTACTCCCTCGCACCGCAACTAACTTCAGTAAGTAACTGGCTACTCGGTCGTATAAACATCACTAAACACCGCGAGGGCCGATCATAAGTTAACTGGGAAAGCGACTTTCCTCGCCCTAGGCGACGCGAAATATTGCATCTCATTTACTCTACTAATCGCTAATTTAGATTTAGATTTGATTAACCGTGAAATCAAGTAAGTACAGGACCCTAACCATGAACTGTTAAAACAATCACAAAGTTGTCAAATCTGTCAATTTTGGTACGTCATTTCATACAAAATTTGACAGAAATGATAATGTTTGACAGATTTGTGATTGTTTTAACAGTTCATGGTTAGGGCCCTGGAAAGTACTTGGACTAATATTAGTACTAATATTTATAGGATGTACTAAAGTTTTCTTTCAGTTATGACTTAACGTGCGTCTACACCGCAGTTTCTTTTAGTAGATAAGCATGTTGCAACATGTAGTTATTAGATAACATTGATCAACATTTTTTAAACTCTTTTAGCCCTACTACAAAAAGATAGACTAGTGTTGAACAGGCCCTAACCATGAACTGTTTAAACAATCACAAATCTGTCAAACATTATCATTTCTGTCAAATTTTGTATGAAATGACGTACCAAAATTGATAGATTTGACAACTTTGGGATTGTTTTAAGAGTTTATGGTTAGGGCCCTGTTTACAGATAAGTCAACCATTTTGAAATGTTTGTTAGTAATAGATATGTCTCGAATGTCAGATGTGTCAACATTACAAATTGGTTGATTAATTTTAGACAAGTGTTTAACGCTAGTCTATCTTTTTGTAGTAAGGCCATTTTTATTTTGGATGTTGCTAAGACACAAATGGAAATGTTGAGCAACACCGCACCAAGTAGCTGCGGTGTGGATGCACCGTTATGTGTCAAAGGTATTTTAGCTAAGTAACCAACACTGCGATCTTGTGTGAATGCGTAACCATAACGACTTTATTAAGTGATCTAATGTCATAGTCATCTACACTCTAATGCTGGGGCTTCACCTGCGTGACGCCTAACGTTCAAATAAAGGCATGATTAGCGTTAACTAAATTAAAGCATTAAGCTACGCGCTAAGTGCGTGGCCACACTTATTTGACGTTTGATTCTAGCGTCTAGCGACTTAGTTAGCGTGTGATCTGTGAGTGTGTCTTTAAAATAAAATAAAACGCTTCCAAGAACTCAATACTTTTCTTATTTTGTCTACTCCATCCTAACTTAATAACTATGCAGTTTAACATTTATTTCACAAAGAGTTTTTGAATGTGACCGTGTTTTAACATGTTTAGTATGTTTAGGTGTAGCCACAACAACGCACTAAACGCCCGCTTAATCCCTTTGATGTGTCAAAAGTTACCGCCGTCCGAGCTATTGACTAACTTCTAATGTTATTAAAGCAAATTAGCGCACAAAGACCGGCCACACCTGCGTATTACGTTAAATAGAGCACTAAATAACGACATTAGACGCAGGTGAAGCCCCAGCATAAGAAAGGATTTTTTTTTTGAGTTAAGCAAAAGGAACTAAGCAGACAAAAACGTCTCATCTCCAAACTATAACACAAAAGCATGACAGTATTATCCTACTCCCAATTTATACAGTGACCGTGGCTCAGCCATAAACTAAGCTGGATACTTTCCACGCCCGAGGCGATGCAAAATATTGCTTCTCATTTCGCCAATCGGCTAGACGAAGACCTTTGTCATAAACCTAATGACTGAAAGCGTAATGAGCGAAACAACATTGTATACTTCATGACTTACAACGAAGCTGAGATTTTACGTCATAACTTTTGATGTTGTCGTTCAAAAGGTAACTTAGTCGAAACGACTTCCAAGTTAAGTAGTCGATTTGCGGGCTTAAAGGATCTTAGACATGTTAAAGGACTAAGTCTTGCAGTTAAAGTTGCTCATATTCATAAGTAGAAAGATTTATTGAAATTCGTATATTCACCCTGTACATAAAAAATGACTAAGTGTTTGTCGGGCACGCGCAGTGTAGCAAAGTTTTATTTTAACTTCGTAGTAAAAAATAATGTCGTTTTTTTTAAATTTTTTGTCAGAGTTTTATCCTACCCCTTTAGTTTTGCAATGTCCGTCTGGCTGTATGTCTATTTGTCGTAACCAAGGTATAGTGAAGTGGTAACCTTAAAAATTATTGTTCACCGTATTATTAATATATTATGTATTATTAATATAATAATCCGTATTATTAATATAATAATCCGATTGCGATGAAACTTCTTGTATTGTTGTTCGGACGTTGTGAAAGAGACCTAAGTCAACTTAAAGACCAAACGAAGTCGTGGACATCAGCTAGTGCACTCATTGGTTTAAAAAGACATCTCTGAGAAAGTGGATTCAACTGGTAACTTATTTTGTTAAATAAAACGTTACTACAAACTTTTACTTTAAACGTATTTACGTTAAAATGAGATAAAACATCAAAAGTAATTAGAGAAGAATGCAAAATTTAGACTATAATGGAGTTTTCTAATGTAATTCTCATACTTGAATGGGTAAAAAAGTGATTGTAATATTTAAACAGTTTATAGGAAGTTAACAAGAAACAAAGTGTTCCGATGCATCAGAATAATAAATAGCACTTTCATTAAAGCCGGTAGCGAACCCGGGACCGCGAGAAGTGTGAGAGAATATTAATAGTTCCATTCTTCATTAAAATTATATTTCCAAGATACGTGAGAACGAATACGCGATGACACACAATATTAAGAGGTTCATACTAGATTAAGAAGTTTTTAATTTATTTGTTATTTCATAAAATTCATTATTAAATTTTTCTATTATTGACCAAGAACAAAGTCACAGAAGTGATTTGAGACAAAACCTTTGTAAGGTCTAAATACGCATCTCTAAAATACTCCCTATTTTCGGGAGTTTTTGGGAGTTTGGGAGACAATCTGTATTTTACGTGGGCAAAGCCACGGGCACAGGTAGATAACTAGTTGAATATTAGAAAGTCTTATCGACTGTCCTCAAAACCTTAGAATACAATCAGCAATAAAATATGCAAATAACTTCATAAACGAAGGCAATTTTAAAAATTAATTGCAGAAAATGATTTACGGGGCCTAGTTAGAAAAAAAACTATTAACCAGGGACTATCTATGTAGTTGCGAGATAAGCTTATAATGGCCTTAGTAATGAAAGCTGGTAAATTATGTACTATTGAGGCTCACATCGCGTGGCGCAGGGTGACCTAGAATCTAGCCTGGGGACACACGGTCGTAAAGTTCGGTGAACATGGATTAAGATACTGAACTACAGTTTTTAACCCGTGAAGATACGGTAACAGGACAGTTAAAATTTAAGTTGTATACGGCCACTGCAGCTGGTTTGGCAGATTAAATGCTGCAGTGTAAGTGACGGCCTGATTGTATAAGGTTCAGTTCCCGGTCCGAGTCAAATATGAAAACGAACTTTTTAAAGAGTTTGGTTTTCATATTATAAGTAAACACTCTTTAAACTCCCACAAAAACTTTTTTTACTTATTTCATTCTACAATTTTATCTGTATTTTTTATTTATTCTTATTACTTATAGAAATTGTACGGTTATACCTTAAATTTCACAGCCTGACCTAATTTCAATTCTATCATTACATTGTTATATTAAATAAATAATACCTAATAAAAATCAATTTTGAAAGTAAGTAATAGTCGATCTATCTCCGGTGATAATCTAGTTATAACAAGACGTGATTATAGATTGTAAACTGATTTTATATTCGCAATATTAGCAAAGTTAATAACTATTTATTTAAGGAAGTCGATGAGACTGACACAGTGACCAATATGTGTAAGGTCATACCACGAGCGAAAACATTAACACCTTAGAAATAACACAAGGTGAAAACTTATTAGCTAACCATTTTCGAGGGGGCTATAATACTGCTCAAATAGAACAACTTTTTCTATGGGACCAACTTCGAAATCGCGAAAAAAACGACTTCCCCATACAAAATCATAGACCAGATAGATAACGTAACTCCAGGTTCCTAGGAAATAGTTAACTGATGAATTTATACCTTGTATAAGAACTAGCTGTAGCCCGCGACTTCGTTCGCGTGGTCTTTAGAAGGGCATCCCTCAGGAATGGAGCATTTAACGAGATTTTAAAGTAGCCTATGTTCATCAGGGATAATGTAGGATTCTAATGGTAAAAGATTTTTTCAAATCGGTCCAATAGTTTCGGAGATTATTCAATCCAAACAAACAAACAATAAAATCTTTCCTCTTTATAATAGTAATTATAATGTAGATGTTTTAAAAGTTAAAACTCAATTTGCGGCCCTAATTTATGACATGACTTCCTTCTTGGTCCGTTCTCCGTGATTCTACTACTACCACCACTACCACTTTTTCGGTCGTGCAACATCGAAATCACAAAAATCTATTAGGTTTTCCCAACCAACAAGGTGGCCTCAAACTAAGCAAAACGTATATTTAAATAACGCATAAATAATATGACATTAATGACTTAGATATTCGTAATAATATTAACAAACATGTTCGGGGTTGCTTTGTAGTTTGAATAACCACCACCGGATCAAAGACTTTCATCTTATGTATTCAAGTGTTGCCCATGCTCAAATAAAACAGGAGAGCCTATAAGATAATACTGACTCACAGCTGTAGGAAACGACGAATACATTTCTCATAGTTTTATTGCCTTATTGTGCTGGATAGGCAATTTTAAATCATTTATCAATTCACGCTTAGAAAAGGATAAGGAGTAATTTTGTTTAAGTAAAACTTTTTGAAATACCGAGACTTCTTTTGCAAATGTTTCCAAATCATCTGGTACTATTCCACTTAAATCAATGCCACCCTAATATTTTATCTGACGTTTGGTCATATTAAATTTATATCTAATAGGTCTTTCAGGGACCTCTGTCGTATTGTTTTTTAGTTGTAATAATTAAACGTAGTATAATGAACCGGTCTTTGGCAATAGCATAGTATAATATAGCTATAGCATAAAATAACACTTTTCAATCCGTAACCTGCTGGCTGGCTGCCTTTGCGAAAGAGTGTCTACGCTCTACCTTGTTTGAGGGCGCCCTACGCTCAGAGGCGGCCATTATTATTTCGAGGTATGCTGTAGATACTTACTTAAGTGTTTTATTGATGAAAATCTATGGTTTTACTCAATCACACATATTTGTAAGTACCTACTGCCTACCTCCTTTCATTTACCAGGTAGTCACTGCCTAATTGCCTATATGCACCGCCTCTGCCTATGCTGTATCTGCGAAGTCGCGGTCTCCACTCTATAACACAAAGAATATGCAAGCCGAAGTGGCAGACGGCTAATCATTCTCCATAGAACCGATAACGAATGGATAGACGTCTTCTTTTAAATTATTTTAAACTTTACAAAACAACCGATTCAAGAATAGTTTTTCGAAATTGTTCACACACATCGACAGTTTTTTTTACGTACTTTAATTGCGAATACCCAGGACGAGTTTATACAATAGTCAGTCAATCACATGGCCTCTCATGCCCTTCGGAGCCTGAAAATGAGTTGTCACTTCTGCGAGTTTATATCTCACTCCTAAATCCTTAAAGAACCTTAACATATCTGAATAGAGTTCATTATTGAACAGCAAAACAATAATGCTATTATTGCTTTAGACTTTTTTCAACGCCATGCCGATTGTTCGAAGATAATATTAGTTTGCGGGTAATTTTTGTTAATTACCTTTTTTAAATGTTATTATTTCGCTCTGAGGTTGCCATAAAATTTTAAAGAAAAAAGTTTGATTTATGAAGTACTGAAAGCTTATTCAAGAAATATTTTCTACTTAAAATAGCATTTAAGTGAATATGAAATGATTTGCAGTTATTATTAGGTGCTGTGTAATGTTTTCCAACAGTTATTCAGAAAACGCTAATAAAAATGCGCTACTTTACCAATTGTCGTTATCCCAAAGTGCGAAATCAAGATGTTTATTTTACAAGCGAAGCGAAAACCTTTTGCCAAATAGTCCCTAATGCGTAAATCGAACCCGAGAGCACTAGTTCAAGGTGAATAATTTCAGCATTATACTAATAGGGACGTTAAAAAAATTCTAAAGAAATCCAGTGCACATACCAAAAACAATCAGTTTTTACTTGAAATATAAAATAGAGCTAAAGCCATTACATTTTTAAGGTTCCGTACCCAAAGGATAAAACGGGACCCTATCTGTCTGCCTGTCTGTCTGTCCGTCTGTCACCAGGCTGTATCTCATGAACCGTGATAGTTAGACAGTTGAAATTTTCACAGATAATGTATTTCTGTTGCCGCTATAACAACAAATACAATAAATATTTGAGGAGGTTAATAATAGGCCATACAACAAACGTAATGCCGTTTTTATATATAATGGAACCCTTCGTCCGCGAGTCCGACTAGCACTTGGCTGGTTTTTTTTTTAAACTGACCAAGTAATGACATTGACAAAAACGGCCGAGTACACACGAGCCGTAATAACGCTATAAAGGCGAGTTTGCATGCGCAAAAACTATGATAGAGCGATCGGCGACGCGCATGATTTATACTTTCAGCACGGCTATACAGCCACAGTGAATGTGTAGTCAAAGCAGTATTATGGCTCCGCACAAATGTTCTATTTGATTTTTGTACTTATGAAGGCACGTGCACAATAATATAAGATTATATTACAGCGAATACTTGTCATTGCATAGTATAAAACAGAGTCGTGTGACACAACACGTGTAGTTTCTTTGTTCTCTGTGTTCATTTAAAACACGCAACGGATTCTGACAAAAAAAATACTTTCGTTTAATGAATTACTACGAAAAGGTTCTAATCAAGTCAGGAAACAATAAGTAGTTTCGGTAGTTTACAATTTTTTTTTCAAATTTTAATTACTGGCTGGATACAAATTATAATAAAATCCAACACTCAGAACACAACCCACACATCTTATCGTTCTACTTAAGCTTCTGCGTTAGATATATACATTGAAACTGGCATAGCCCGCGTACCTGATAGTATACCAGGAGACGTATTTTTGAAGCATTCGAAATGAATCTTGAATTCGAACACGAATACGATTCGTGTGCGAATTCTATTTCTATGACTCCCGATTTTACGCATTTTTGAATCACTCAAATTCTGTGTTGCTATTATGGTAAAATTCGTTAAACTATTTTCGTTTCACGCAGAAAATATTTAAAACCGGAATGCAAAAACTTATTGATTTTAAAAACCGGCAATGAATCGCATGGAACGGAACGAAAAAAAAAGTTTTTAATCTGTGAACCATATGTTTACTTGTCAAAGTCATGCTTCTAAACTTTCTACTAGTAGAATCGAAATACGAGTGGGTCGGACCACTCGTTGCAGAATTCACAGAATGAATTTTCAAAAATAGCGATTTTAGTCATTCGCATGCGAAATTTGCCATTTCGTATTCGAATTGGAATTCGCATGATTCAAAAATACGTCTCCAGGCAGCTATGTGGATGGTCGTATTCTTTATATAGAACAGCTGTTACCATAATAATAGCTATTTCTTCTTGCTCTGTAGCAGGTATTTTGCGATCTTTGAGTAAATACAAATATGTAGTATAACAATTCGAAGTGATGTAGGCACTTTTTGGCTTTGTCATAATAAGGCAGACTGACTTAAGGTTTAAGCCTATTTTAGGGTTTAAACTTATTCGTCTTAAGTTATTATAAAGAGAAAGAATAAGTGCGATTCGAAAGGTTCGGGATTAGGATTCAATTTGGCAATAGTATTTCTAGTTTTTTAATCGTATGCATAATAATCGTCCAGACGATTTAACTCAGAACATCTTATTACTTCCTACTAACCTCTAATAACTGTGCCATAACAAGAAAATGTTTAAATTTTGATTCAAAGATAATATCTTAGACTTAGGTGGAAAGTGCTAAATAAGTAGATCTTGATCTTGATCTACTTACCTAAAATAATTGTATAGTTTAGTAATCGTTTTTTTCTGTAAATATTTTTAATGTCGAATAAGCGCTAACCTTGTTTACGTGTTTTAATAGTAGATACCTAAGATACAAGCATACCATTGCTTAGTTTAGGTATTAACTGCATAACATTAGATTAAACTGAATTACTTAAGTTTCTTGTATTTATGCTAAGTTTTATACAGAGAATAAATTTTATCTTATCTTATCTTATTATCTTATCTAACGTCTGTGAATTTATCGGCTACCTTATAGCAAAATTCATTTTAACATCACTTACTATTCAATAAATCGCAATCATCAGAAATTACCTCCTTCCCTTCAACACGGAAAACTTTTCAAACGGGTCCAGTCTAGTTTGCCCACTCTGCCCACTTAAGTTAGACAAAAAGTCGGTAACACATCAAAGCTAGGTGCCTAAGCAGGCTGCCACTTACTTAATTGTGGAGAAACTTAATAATGTCACAGATCTGACGAGACTCAACTGGAGACGGATCTATAAAGGTGTGGAGGTGGCAATTACGCTGTTTAACCATGTTTTCACTTGCCCGCTGTAATTATGAGGTTTGTTTGGTGTTTGAAATCGTTAAACATACAGGATGTTTCCACTTTGTGCTATCTATTGAGAACGACCAAGTCAATCACTTGATTTGACTGGAATGGTGACGACCATCCTATTTATACTAAATACTTAACTAAGTTACTTTGAGCGAACTTCTAATACTATTAAATAGGCTTAATCTATTAGACTATTCAAAAACGACCTGACCACAGCAATGTGTTAAAGTCATCATAATGCACTCTAATTTTGAGATACTAACCCAAACCAAGTTTGCCAATATCTTTGACGTTTATAACAAAACAAAAAAACCGGCCAAGTGCGAGTCGGACTCGCGCACGAAGGGTTCCGTACCATTATCTAAAAAAACGGCAAAAAAACTCTGTTTTTTTTCGTATTTGTTGTTATAGCGGCAAGAGAAATACATCATCTGTGAAAATTTCAACTCTCTAACTATCACGGTTCATGAGATACAGCCTGGTGACAGACGGACAGACAGACAGACGGACAGCGGAGCCTTAGTAATAGGGTTGTACCCTTTGGATACAGAACCCTAAACTATTAAAGCATCATTTATGATACTTGTAAAACTGATTAGAAGTGTATCATTTTATCATCAATTCTGATATTTTAACACAAGAAACGAAAGAAAAAAGATATCCGAGCAAGTTCTTAATTATAAAATTCGCACATCAATCTCAACACTCATTTAATCACGTACAGAATCGAATAACCGCTTCTTAGTATTTCTGCGTAGCTCTCACAGATACCTAGGTCTAACACAACGTTTTTAGCCCCACTTACAAGGAAAGTTAGTTCTTTCGTCACATACCGCGGATACTGGCACAATTAATATGGCACTGCACTAATGTGTAGTTTCTTACCATGCGATCTAGTTATCAATTGTGAGAGCCTGCTATTCACCTTTTAAGCAAGATATGTTATTTGTATCTCGATAATCGCGAGCTGAAATAGGGTAAATTATAGTTTTTTGTCGTTTATGTCTCATGTGATGATAAGAAGTGGCAGTGTACAGACCATATCTGTTGATGTTGGAGTAAATTTCTTTTTGTAAAAGTGCCTTACTTGTAAAATGGGTTGTAACCATAAACCTCAAACAGTCGCAAAACAGTCTTGTTTGTGTTGTTTTAACGTCCACCAGAAGGTGGACAGACGACCTGGTAAAGGTTGCAGGAAGCCGCTGGAGGCGCGCAACCGGCCGAAGTGATAATGATGAACGTCAAACTGTACATAGACAGTCATCATCATCATCATTTCAACCACCGGACGTCCACCGCTGATCATAGGCCTCCCCCAGTGACTTCCATATTGGCCGGTCGGAAGCGGCCTGCATCTAGCGGCTTCCTGCAACCATTACCAGGTCGTCTGTCCACCTTGTGGGTGGAACTCCCACGCTGCGCTTGCCGGTACATGGACAGTAAAACTTACTATTAAAGCTGTACATACATCATATTATTTTTAATAATAGATGATAAATATATATGCTAGAAGCAATAGATAAGATCCATTTGATGACTCCACTTAAAGGTTCTTAGTATGTTATTTCTCATAAAGTCAATTAATCTAAATAACCTTCAGTAAATAGAATACATGTCAAACCTTTTATGGATAATAACAACAACAAGAAACGTTTAACACGTAATTTCCACCCATCCTTCAATTCATATCTTCAAAGCGCAAAAACTGGGCTATTTAGTGCAAAAACATATAATATTGACAAACGTTAAAATCGATTGACTAAAGCTAGGGACACACTATGAAAGTAGGATTTATGCTACAAGGCAAGGTTGACAGTCCGTTATTAGATCTGCTGCTCCCGCTGATAAGCTCTGAAGCTGAGATCAGCGGGTCTAAAACGGCCGCATTGGATGTTTCATTTTTAATCTGATTCATTTAGTGAAATGTAGCGGAAATGATTTGCAAACCCTAAAACGGCCACATTAATAAATGAATCATATGCAATTCACTTCATCAAATAGATCATATTTGATGACGTTACAAAAATATAGTGACGCGTCCAATCTTACTTTACGGTTTTTGTAAAAATGAATGTTTTTAACAACTCAAAGGAACAAAATGTTTCAAAATACTCAAGTTTTGTGTGTTCTACAAATATCAATACAAAATAATAATAAAAATAACAATAAAATAGTGGTTCACCAATTTGACATTTAATATGAATTAATCTTTTCATAATAGGTGGACCATATTACGAATTTCCATACAAAAATGTCAAATTAGATGAACTGCAAATATGAAATGTTCGAGGCTTATTTTATGATTCATCAAATAACATTTCATTTTAAGATTTGCTAAATGAAACATATTATGAACGGAATATGAAACATTCAATGCGGCCGTTTTAGACCCGCTGCAAATATGAAATGTTCGAGGCTTATTTTATGATTCATCAAATAAAATTTCATTTTAAGATTTGCTAAATGAAACATATTATGAACGAAATATGAAACATCCAATGCGGCCGTTTTAGACCCGCAGCTACTTCCAACCAACATGGTGTAAGATGCCTTGAAATAATACAAATTGGCACTCTTTGTAAAACTTGCCTCTTATCAGTTTGGGCTGTCATTCAAGACAAAAACAACTGTAAGTGCGAGTAAAAACTTTAGAAATGCAAAACAATAAAGAAGAAAAATAATAAGAAAAATGATCAAGCATAGGACTTTACACACAAATAGCACGTGTATCACTCAAAAACATGTGTCATACTTTAAAAAAAACAAGGATTTTATAATAGATATCAAGCGGTGCAATCATATGCCTGTGATATCCAAGATAAAAGGCTCTCAATTAGCTTTAGCCACGACCTGCCCCTCTAGCACGATCAACAAAAACGATATGATATAGCGATTTATCGCCTATTTACTTTCAAAATATGATAACATAGCCGCCATCTTGAACTTTTATGTTTTACTGTGTAACAGTAAGCATGTCCGTGCCGGCGACGTCACGGTTATGCTCGCTTTTTTGGTAAAAGTTCATATTTTGACAAAAAATATGCGATACTTCGCTATATCATATCGTGTTTTGTTGCACATGCTAGAGGGCCTGTATTGGCCATGACGCCGGTTTCCAGAAGGCCCTGCCATTAAGCATTCTATACTTCTCTATCTCTCTCTTGCTCTCGCAGTCTTATAGCAAGCCTTCAAGTGTGGTTTCACCCTAAATACTTAACAAAAACCGCGGTTTTTCCCGCTCCGGTCTTGTCACTCGGCGTGTCAAGCGGCAACCACCTTTACCTCCTTACAAGGGTTTTCTGATCGATTTTCTCTCGACATGTGAAAGTTAATTAACCAGTTTAACTATTGACGAATGACGTAAACAAGCAAAATAATGCTTTATCAGGTTCTTAGTGCGGAAAACACGTAGATCGCGTAAATGAGGGAGTTTGCGGAAACCACGTGTATTTTAATAAATACACGTGGTTTCCGCAAACTACCATCGTAGGTATCATCAAAATAAGAAGTTAGTTGTATTATGACGACCTCCATAGCCGAGAGGCGAGCACGCCGGACTTTATATGGCATCTCCATCTCTGAGGTTCCGGGTTCGATCCCCGGTCGGATCAATGTAGAAAACAAACTTTTCTATATTGTCTCGGGTCTAGGTGTTGAGTTACCGTCGTTGTTTCTGATTTCTATAACACAAGTGCTTTAGCTACTTACCTTAGGATCAGAGCAATGTATGTGATGTTGTCCAATATTTATTTATTTATTTTATTATGGTTTCTATCGCTTGAGCACCACAGTGGTCACCGGTGACAAACAAACAATATTGTTTTTAGTTTCATGGAAGTCAAAGGCTTATCATTGTTACGCGTGGTCAGGTTATACCGAAAGTTTTTTCTTGTTAAGTAAGAACCACATAACAAAAAAAATTCTTTAAACTAATATAATACTTCGTGTTCATTTTCACTTGGCTAGCAAATTATTTAATCTATTACAAAAAGAAAAGGAGTCTTTCGTGAAGATAATTAGGTGTATATAACAGTAATTTTAAACCCGCACAACTTAACAGAGCTAGCTCTGAGCGTTTTGCTCACACGACATGCTTAAGCTTTGAAGACAGAATAAGGCAAAAACTAGTTTAGAATTAATATTTTGTATTGTATCCAAGAAACATGTTAACATAAGCCTTAGTAGATATACAGGGTGTACAAGAGAATAGGACACTCTTGAAAACAACGTGATCAGCTGGTCATATACAACAGCTTTTTCTATGGGAGCAACATCCAAATCCATAATTGTTTTTCAGCTACTCCATACAAACTTACTCACATACCTCGATGATAAGGTATGGAGCATCTGAAAATAGAATCACGATATTGATGTTTTTTCCATAGGAATAGTTGTTGTATATGACTAGCTGATCGCGTGGTTTTAAGGAGTGTCCCATTCTTTTGTACACCTTGTATATATTTGATACCTTTGTTAACTATAATTAAGACCTCTATTTAGATAATAAATGCGAATGCATTGTCTAGGTCTAGGTGGTGTGGTAACGTCCTTAATTCTAAATTCTATAATACGTATGCTTTGGTTACGTATATTATGTTGGAATTCATGCAATGTATGTGATGTTGAATATTATTAAGATGTTGTTGTCAATATTTTTTTCTTAATTTATAATTATAAATACATTTCGCTGCCTGTTACTGCTAGATAAATCAATCTAGACTGTGTTAGGAGGACCCATTCCTTCTTAATCCATCAAATTATAACAAGCCAATACAGGCAATGAAACATAAATAAATAAATAAATATTGGACAACATAACATACATTGCTCTGATCCTAAGAAAAGTAGCGAAAGCACTTGTGTTATAGAAATCAGAAAAAATGACGGTACCACAACACCCAGAACCGAGCCAATATAGAAAAGTTCGTTTTCTACATTGCCCCGACCGGGGATCGAACCCGGAACCTCAGAGATGGCGGCGCCATTTTAAGTCCGGCGTGCTCGCCTCTCGGCTACGGAGGTCGTCGAAACATCAAATCTACCTGCTACCACTATTACACAGAAATCTAAATAAAAACACATTTTGATAATGGGTTACGTCTGTTTTACGGCCAGACGTCATAAATGTATAAACCGATCCCAGGAACAACCATCAGGAAAAAATAAGATCCTTTGTCGTAATAATATGGAACAGAATCGTATCACGTTTGCAGACGACTGTAGAAAAAAATCAACCCTATATTAACACATCCCTAAACCCAAATTCTTGGCGGGCCGAATTCTGATGCCTTTGCAATACTAAAATAAGATAAGTATTCTGTTCATTTCCATTTGTATCGGCAATAAGGTTAACTTACATAGGTGAGCAAACATGAAAGATATGTTCAGTATTTATTAAATTTGTGTCTAGACAAAAATAATTATAAGTCTAGTCTGTTTATACAAAAAACCAAAATACCGTTGATCAAAATTGTCAATTTGCTACGTACCTGGCGCGCATTCTCGATGTTGTGTAATATGTAACAAAAAATCAATCTTTCGCTTGCACAAAAGATTTCTATAGCCCGTGACCAAACCGTATCCACAGGGTGAAAAAACATCCTATGTTCGATATGCGCGAAATTGTAAAACGATGAAAATTGCTTTTGTAATAGAATTGAGGTTTCGTCAAATGTTATTTCTGTATGGATTTTATTTAAAACTCAATGAAACGGGAATTAACGCGATCATAATTTAGGTACAAAATGTTACCTCTTTTGCCTGACGTTTTATTGGATTTTATTTTCGGTCTTATATAATACAAGTTGTTTTAGTTAGGTATTTGGGTATTAAAGACAGACCTTAGTGGTATGCATGATAGTTAAGAGACACCTTGAGGGTTTTCATTTTTTAGAATGACTTAATATTGCAATGAAACTTAAGTTAATGCTCATTCGTGTGTGACGTCATCGTGATCATTGTCTACTTGTATTGAAAGAGAAAAATAAAATGTAATTGCTTATTATATCGAATCTTTATTAGAGCTAAAGAATTCAACTAAAATCATGCATTATATTATTTTATAGCAATATACTTGAACTATTATTAAACAGATTATAATAACTCTTTCACATATAAAATGCAATACCTGTTCCATTACACGATGCTTAGAGACATAATTTAAATTTTCATATAATTTCATAATAACCTGGACAGCTGACAGGTTACTATGAAAAAGTAATGTAAAAAGTTTGAAAATGGCAGAAAATGAGAAACGTTATCTAATTTCCAACTAATACTTGTACTAAAACGCCTATGGCGATAATTAATATTATTTTAATTCATAACTAATGCGCATAGTTCAAGCCCCCAGCGCCGCTCGCGCTTCCAACATGCTTCACTCTTCAATAAGTGTATGTAATTGTCCCTGTTTAGGTATACGTAATAGCTCTATGTTTAATTCATATTAATAATAATAATCATATAATAATATGAAGAAATTAAGAATTTTCTGTTCATGAAAATGCAATGAAATTAATTTCTTTAAGGTAAGAGTAGTTTGTAGCGGATGCAATGGTGACATAAGTCTATGTTACTAAAGGACTATAATTGATACAGCAAAGTAAAAACACTTTTCTATAATAAATAGCTTTAAGCCTAATTATTATATAAACTTTTATATCACCCTTTAAAAAAGTTAACAAATAAAATAAGACGTTATATATTTGTAAAAATGACAAATTTTTCCTTAATCTCGTATCAATGACAGCTGAAAATAAACCTCAAAAATCCCTATTCTTAACTAAGTACTTAACTTTTCTCTACTTGAACTAAAATGAGATCTTTCTACACAAAGCCTCAAAGCTACCTAAACTGAGGGCCAGTGAACAGGAAACCTCAATCCCTTATTACATAGAATAAGGCCATTAGAGCAGGCCCCGAAGCGAAGGCCGAAATTATGCCGCACACACACATCAAAACCCCATCCGTCACACAAATAGGGCTGGCTATTTATAAAAGACACAACAGTCTTTTGTCTATTAAAAATAATAAGATCGCCACAAATTTTGTTTTTTCCGTTCGAATTTTAAAAATGGATAAGACGTACCACGATGTTTATCACAGCTTTAGTAATGGTAGCAGCTTTTAAATTCAAAATCACTAAACTTTCCTTAATGAATCACAGCTAAATAAATCCATAATTTGATGAGAAATCCACTTTAAAATAGCTAAAAATATGTTTTACTTTATAAAAACTAACACGTATTTTCAGCTTTTTTAAATTCAAGCATAATCAAAATCTCCAAGGCTGGCAATGAGCTAACAATTTTTTCCAACGCATATAAAATAATCTAAATATGAAATTTTATGCTAGTGCATTAGTATCTATATTATACTCCAACCCTACCACCAAAACAGAGCGCGACTTGACGATGTTATAATAACACCGGGGAAGCTTCTCTGTAACTACTAAAAAAAACTTATTCTACAATTCGTCGGTTCGGTCCCTACGCCCATCTCTACGTTTATTGCATCTATGCCAACCCTAACCGAGTTTCAACTCTAAACTTCGCTAGATAAAGTGTATTTCAGAGTGGCCATGTTTGTTAGAGACCAAGGTAGTAATCTCGGAGCTTCATCAATTATCTTCAGTCCAAGTTAATTACTTTTATAGAGCGGTGGAGGTTTTTTTTATAGTGAATAGGGCTGGGCGTGCGTGCCCACAGATTGTTTCGTGGTATTCATTCGTGACGCGTTACCAATTTGTGGCCAGTTTTTTTGGTGTTGCGACGGTTATGACGGAATATGTGGGAATATCAGATGTTTCAGAAATTTGTTATGGACATACGATGTTCGGAATTCGAATAACTAGCGATATCGAATAGATAAGACGTGTTGTAGACGTCTAAACATGGTTCGAAAAGATTTTAACTAGTCGTGTCACCGTGTGCTTTAATACTCCAATATACGATGACAATAGACAACCTCCGTAGCCGAGAGGCGAGCAAGCCGGACTTTAAATGGCGCCGCCATCTCTGAGGTTCCGGGTTCGATCCCCGGTCGGATCGATGTAGTAAACGAACTTTTCTATATTGGCTCGGGTCTGGGTGTTGTGGTACCTTCGTTGTTTCTCATTTCTATAACACAAGTGCTTTAGCTACTTACCTTAGGATCAGAGCAATGTATGTGATGTTGTCTAATATTTATTTATTTATACACGTTCAAAGCTGATCTCTAAGATCTTTTATGGAACTTGATTTTGAAATCGCCTGAATGTGTACTAGTTGTCGAATTGGGGAGTTCATGCATTTTTAGTGCTCCAATTTTGTTTTAATCACTCATCTTAACTACTATTTATAACTTTTTATAAAGTAATAAAATTGTAGGTCTTTGTAAAAACTTTAGAATAAGAACCTGATAAAGTTAATTAGGTACTTAAGTTTCAAAACATATTGTAAGATCTCTTGTACACTTAATTCTTAATAAATGCATTTGAATTTAAATCTTCGTACTACTTCATTCCTTTCTTAGTCGGGATACGTTTGACCTTGTCCCTATGGTAAACGTAGGCATCTAATCTCCATAGCCTTTAGCTAAGGGAACTAGTCCATTTGCACCATGACTACATATTCAATGCTATATCTAAATATAAAGATTTCTATACGATGGTGTCCTTTACCGCCGAGAAAGTGCTATAATTCCAGGGATACATTGTAATATTCAAATTTAGGTCCCACGGATGTAAGGTGAGCCTGATCACTGAGATTGTTCTCAAAAAACGTACAAACAAAAAAATTCCTGTAGTATGTAAGCTTAAATATTGGCAGTGGACTAGACACATTTGTCGCAGAACCTATGAAAGGTGAAGTAAACGGGTTCTCGAGTGAAGACCATGCCTAGGCAAACGTAGTGTAGGACGACCCCCAGCTTGATGGACCGACGACTTTAGGAAGATGGCTGACAGTGGATGGATGAAAAAAGCGGGAGATCGTGCTCTTTGGCGCTCTTTGGGGAAGGCTTACGTCCAGCAGTGGACTGCAATACGCTAAGAAGAGATGAGATGTAAGCTTAAACATATAAAATTCGTAATAAATATGTAAAATGACTGAGAAAAATTCATCAACGTATCAGGTTCCGCGACTCTATATCGTACATCCGTTATCTTATCATTAGCGAGCGATTTAGAAATAAGCTTCATAAATATTTACCTATAACATTTGCTACATTACCAACAATAGCTGTATAAAATCCACTTTATGCGTTTACAATGGATAATATACGGTGCCTTAGCCTATGGGATCATTAACAGTAATAAAACCTATTACAATGTAACTCGTAATTTAGTGACCACCGCTAAATGTTCGCGTTATTTTAAAATGTTTGTTTTTCTACAATACGGGTCGCTTTATTGCCGTGTGTAAATTCGACAACATTGTCTAAAGTATTTAAGACTCTTTTATTTTTAGTAATAAACCACCCAAAGTTTGTATGTTCTCGTATAAAAAACATATCTTTAACCTTCTACTTTCACGTATAAGAATCTGACGTGTTGCCAGTTGCCAATATTATGGATTCAAACAAACAATTATCATTTTCACTGGGCGGTAACCACGAACTCTTAAAACAATCTCAAATCTGTCAAACATTATCATTTCTGTCACATTTTGTATGAAATGACGTACCAAAATTGACAGATTTGACAACTTTGAGATTGTTTTAAGAGTTTATGGTTATGGCCCAGGGCCCTAACCATGAACTGTTAAAACAATCACAAATCTGTCAAACATTATCATTTCTGTCAAATTTTGTATGAAATGACGTACCAAAATTGACAGATTTGACAACTTTGAGATTGTTTTTAGAGTTCATGGTTAAGGGGCAGGTCTATTAATTTAAACTATTAATTAACCTATTCTTTGTTTTTAATCTCGAACCTTTCCTCCTCCTTTTGCTAGAGGTTAGTCAATAGATTTTACTGTGAAATATTGTCAAAATTGACAGGTCACAATAGGTGTAGCATACACCATAAATTGGTTATCTTATTGTCATTGCCAATATGTTTATTACTAAGCTGGTTGTGTGTGTAAAGAATAATAGTTCGTCATATAATAGGCAAAGTATTAATTACCCTGGATCCCATTCAGTCATGGCAACCTCTGTCCGACAATAGTTTTCAAAATGATACTGATAAAAAATGGCCGGCGCCTTAGTGTCGTCCATACCTTGATACCTGTTGAAGTCGGAGGTTCTCAAACTTGTTACAAAGTAGATTCGTAACATTTTTCTTGATTTAAAACCAGTATTGCTTTATTGGACACTATTATTATCTGAATAAAGCCTGTATAATCAAATCAAATGAAGTTTTTGTTCCAATATTATAAGTTGTCGATGAGGGACATTTTTGGAATTTACTTGTAAAAAAAATATTTTACCCTTATAATATTTAGGCATTTCAGGCAGGGTTGAAAAGAAGTAACATTGTTGCAATTTGGACACCTTACTTATATGTATTATAAATGTAAAATTATGTAGGTATGGATGTTTGTTACACTCTTTAACAGATGATTGATATAAAATAACAAACGTGATATTTTTTTATTACGTTTTTGTGTTACGAATCTCGAATATTCATTCTCCTTTATCTTAATTCTAAAATCTACGCAAACGAAGCCGCGCGAGAAGCTAGTATACTATAATTCATACATTAAAGTTCTTCAAAGGAAATGAGAAGATAGTTAATCAGCGTATTTCATTGATGCTTTAAGTATTGGCGTTAATACCCGCTATCTCTTCATTGCGTTTAGTTACGGAAGTATTGAATGAGTATTTCAGTTGAGTACTAGAGGCCGTAAGGCTGTTTTTATGATATAAGATAAGACTAATGAAAATATCCTTAATAGAACTGCACTTTTATTTGTCGATCGCCTGGTGTAGTGGTTCGCGCTACGGACTACAAAGCTTGGCAGTTGCGGGTTCGAATCCCGCGAGGGGCAAATATAAATGTGATGAGCACGAGCATTATTTGTACCTAAGTCATGGATAAACGTATTCAATTATGTTTATCCGTTATTTAGTTGCCAAAGCACATATTTTGCTTAGCTTGGGGCTAGCTAATTGGTGTGTTTGTGAAAACAATTTATTTAATATGTATGCTCTACAAAGCTCTCTCTCTCTCTCTCTCTCTTACTCTATCTATCTATCTATCTCTATCTCTCTCTCTCTGTCTCTCTCGCTCTCATTCTCTTATATTTGTGTTTCTTGGCTATGCAGATGAAACTCCAAAGTGGAAAAATCACCAACGTCCAACAAGAAGTAACATGGTACCCTATAATTCAACGTAACTCAAATAACGTACTATCTCTTAAGAGCTGACTCTGTTGCTCAAAAACAATAACTTTTTGTATACTGATATTAAAATATAATCAATTTTTTTTTAGAATACAGATGATAGGATATATTGTATGGAGTAAATAGTTATTTACGAGTATTTTTATCTTTATTATGTAAGAGATGCTATATTTTTAAAAATAAAAACAAAATGTCTTGTCCATATAAGTTGAGCACTGGGCGAAAGATGCTCAGAAGACCATTACGATTACGTGATTGGCTAGTCGCGCGCCGCGCCTGCACCGCCGGCCGGGATTGGTTGTTAGCTCTACGCACGCGTCTTTAATACGATGAACGTCTCGAATGATGCGCAAAGCGATCCCCACTATTTGCCCCAGCCTCCTTGCTCAGTCCTTTTAAGTTCAGCTTATATTTCAATGTTTGGTCCTATAGTCAAAATTAAAGTATTTGAGCCTACTGCTCAGATACGCTCTACAAGGAAGTTATCCAATCAAATAAGGTCTTATTTCAGTGAGAACGTTCGTTTAGTCAATGCCCTTACTACCATATTTATGATACCGTAAGAGGTTATTATAAAAGGCACTCACTCTCGTAATGGTTCGCAATAAAACGACTGCTAATATTTTTTCTAGCAAAAACCCGACGACATTTTTATAGCTTTTATTATTTACCGCTGCATTAAAAGCTACCTGGCGATTTCAATTTAATAAGGTTAAGTATTAAATACGTATACATTATACCAGATTCCTGATATCATAATGTGCACTGCTATCAAAATGCTTCTGGCAGTTACAATAAAACTTTAAAATATTCATCTAATAGCCCACAATAGCCTCATTTATATGTTCGCCCATAAATAACTCGAGATGGTTCGGCAATGATAGCTGATAAGAAGTAAAAGACAGTTGCAAATTATTCGTCACGTCTAATTTAATATCCCACACTAGGATATTAGCGAAAGATAAACCATCTCTAAAATATATTTGAACGTTTTCCAGTCAGTCTTCCAAGAATCCAAATATCAATATTTTATTCTTTATCAGACGCATTCATTTCGATCAAAAATAAGTATTTAACACTATTTAATAAGTAATTTATTAATAAGAACGATATAAATGACCAGCGATTTATAATCTCTCGTTTGATTTATCTTATGCGACAAATAGGTATTAAGACATCTTTTTTTGCGATCCGCTCACCTACTCGAGATAAAAATGTAATTTAGATATATACTGAACTATCCGGATCATGGTAATTTATTTAGGTTGGAAATGTTAACATAATATTCAAAGTCTAAAGTCTAATTAACCAGACAAAGATGTTATAAAACTTTTTTTTTACTCTTACATTTGTAATTCAAATGAAGGGCAAGTAACTAAAATAATATAATATGGTCCTATTTAAGCAGCAAATTTTCTTTACAAATTTGAATATGCTGCTGAAATACGTTAACTATAGAATCTCGCCACGAAAAAGAAAAAGAAAACATTAACAAAACTAAATTAGCCGATTAGCTTAGAAAAAATATCCTTTTAAGAAGTCGATTTTAGTCTTGTTGCAAATATTGTTGTATTTAAGGAAGCAGAATTACCTCCTAAATAAAGTTATTATTTTATAAAATAGGATAGTCATACTTTTAATCACTCTAGTTTAAATATAACTGCTTGATTCATATTTTTCAAATTAGTTTTTCAAGCAAACTTTTAGAACCACTGTCCCTACCTGCTGCAATCGACTTTGCCGTAAACGAAACTGTGCCCAAAATAATTGCTATTATTATCGTCTCCAGGTAGACATGATTTGACACTGGCACTCAGAATCTTCCAAATAATAATACGTGTCCCATACAAATCATCTCCAGGCAGACCCTCAGTTAAGAATAAATGTAGGAAGACATGTGTATTTCTTAACATAGACTTTTTCTAAAATGATCGTCTTAGACCGCGCACACACTACAGACTTCTGGCACCGTACATATATAGATATTTATATACTGTGGCATGTATTTCTAGCCTTAGGTTTTTTTTCTGAAAATGATAGTCTTCGACCGCGCACACACTACAGACTTTTGACGACTGTTATTTGGATCGTTCTTTGTTTAAATATGAAAATCGAATAATTGCTATTCGATTCAGTATTCACATATTATGTAGATATTCATAGTTAGGATGAGAGACTGATCAAACTATCGGCCAAATAAAATCTTTACAATATATCTTAGGTATACTGACCGAAACTTCTTAATTGTAGATGTGGACTTAAAAAGTTAGAGGGAATCTTATAAGTGTACTTATATTATCATGCAAAATGTTGCCACATAAAAAGTAGCTTCAGTGTCGACACACGTTTATTTTACTAAAATACCAAACTGTTAGAAACAACTCTCCGACATATATACTTCTAACATTATACTCACATATTAATCCAAGACCAGACTACAACAGTTACAGCAAGGGATCGGAACGTACCTGTGAACAAAAAGTGGTGTTATTACTCATAAAGTCAAGAAATAACCGAAAAAGATGAATAATTTGTCAGTACACACCGAATTCCTTGGTGTTCATGACACAAGTCAGAAGCTACCAGCGTTTAAATATCCGGGAAATTACTGCGGTGGAATGTTATTAAAAAGTGTTTTAAAACATTGTGCTTAAGCTTAAGATCGCTACTATTTAAGTAGTAGGTAATTAAAGTTGTTAATGAACCATGAAATTCGTACAATTACTTGTAATTACTAGTATCTTCCCTGAACACTAACTTGGATCTCTTAAAAGCTACATTGAATATGTACTTACTAGGAAAGTATCAATACATAATATCTGTCATCTTTGTTAACTGAAAGTTTACATTTGTGCTGAATTAACTTGGACTGGCATTTCTTATATAATTAGGATAAAAATAATAAAGTAAGAGTGATGCAATCTGTACCTCCCTAAGCAAATTTAATCAAATTCGTCTCTATACATAATGTGTATGCATATTTATTTATGCTTATCATTAAATTTTCAAAACTTCTATGATTATTTAGAGATATTTTCTAAAATAATTTAAAAAACACACAAAAGGCAACAGTTAGTCTATGATAAAGAAAAAAATATTCAGTCATTTCTTTTTCACATAGGTGTTCCTTAGCTTTTCGTCCGATTACGATATAACGGTGGTAAGTTAAGTTTAAAAAAAGGGTAACAATCAGTAAAATCGAACCTAAATAAATCGTATTCGTACGTACCCACTAGCTTTTGTTACAGAATAACTATGGCTTGTTTGACAGTGGTTTCCAGATACCCATTCCCGCTTGGCACCTCATACTTGAGGCAATAAATTACCCATAATTTGGCCACCATTGTGCTCTATAAGCAGCCGTGATTAATGATTAGGACCGTTCCGAAAGTCGCTATTATTTTACGCTTAGCGTGTCTATCTGTTTGAATTCCTTAGACATTACATGCACATAAGCCGTTGAGAAGAAACTGGTTCGAATTTTTGAGTGTGTTTTGATTTGACCGTAGTGTTAAGATGTTATTTTTGTATCATCAAACACAACACAACTAAATTTTTCTTCGTTGTAAACATATTGCTTCATCAACATTTTTACGCCACGTAATAACAGTCTGCTTGATTAGACTACACCTGATAAATATGATAAGCAGTCCCTGAGCAGTATTCTTTTTACGTCAAAATCTATTTCGAAATAGAAGACCATGTTTTATTTATACTTCTATAAGAGAGTGATTGTGTTCTACGATAAATGTTATCAAATATTAATGTTCAGCAAGGTATAATAATATATTGTTTAATTTTCAGTAAACCCAAACTTTTCTTCCCCAGTGGTCATCGGATCACTTCGTGACATACACTACTCATTGCTACTTCATCTTGCTTATGTGCCTTTTCAATCGCCTTCAACTCGAAAACAACTCTCTCCACTTTAACTAGGTAGTCTACTTTACGCTTGATACCTAGATACTTCAAAAGGTAGTATCATCAAATCTATTAGTATTATCAAAGATAGTACTATAATATTTCTTTCAATGAACGACCTTCCCCATGCTAGTTCACACCTCACGACCACATCAACACGACTCACCGATCTTGTGGAATCTATTACTAGTAAATCGGCCTCGATTGTCTGTCATTCCAGTCATACTACAGCTTTATTGGTCTATCCAGTGACCTCTAAGCCTGTCGATTTCATAATTATAGTGGTGGGATCATGACGATCAGCCATTGTTTAGTATCGAGTGGCATTGCATATCTTACGATACATTTTTTACCCCTTAGTTCAGTCAAATGAAACACGTTTTTTTATGTGACTGCTAGGCATTCAACAATTGAAAAGTCTATTTACAAGGATTAAAAATCCCTTGTAATTACAATTGTAATTACCTACACTTTCTTAAATGATTTGAGATTTCGTAGATGAGTTGTCCAGCTCAAATCATCTACCACACAAAATTTCTAATGTATCTCGTGTCCAAGGCATGATGGGTAAAAGACAATATGTGTTGTTGTTTTTTACGTGCTAAAATGTATACTCACTACACGCGAAAGTAAATTGATGGGTTAGTAGATAGTTGCCGATAGCCTTTAGCTATATGACTCTTCAAAATAACATTATAATCTACGTGAATATCTCTCTCGCAAAATTTCCAAAAATATCGTCAAATAAAATATTTACAGAAAACAAAATTTTCGATATTACAAACCGTAACGTTTCCCATCCCTAAGCTTAGTTCTTCAGACCAATCTAATACAGCAGCTAATCGAGCAACTGGTAACGTGCAATTTCATGCACTCGCACTATACTCAGACAATTTTATTGTGCAATCGTCCATAGGTCACGGGCTTAACTTTAAGTCCAGTTCATTGTTCAGACTTGTGATTGGATACTTAAAACGCATATAACTTTACAATTAAACTGTACATTTGGATGATGTGAACAGCTTTTATCGATACGACTGCATACATTGTACAACTCTAAATAGTTTTCTGTACTTTTTTTGTGGTGTGCAATATAGGGTAAGTAATTGTATTACTTTCCTGTTTTAAACACAAAATACGAGTTAAAATGTAAAATAACTATACCTTCTCTTATTTCTTCCCTTTCAGACAGAAACTAGTATATTAAGAAGTACTCCAGGTAAATTAACTACTTCAATTACCTGCTATTTATTAATTTTATATGGAAATATACAAACAAACAATCAATAATAAAAATGAAAGTAACTTAACCTAAAAAAATCTTTACAAAAAAAAATAACAAATAAAACCGAAACTATTTACACAAAATCAAATATTTTATAGGACAAAAACCTATAAATAAAATATCTGCTTGAGCTCGCTGTCTTGGGGAAAAGTGCGCAAAAGGCTGGCCACATTGCCAAAAAAACAAATTCATATCATCTTGTATAACCACGATCAAATATTAGTTTGTCTAACATCAGATAACATAGTAAGGCCAAAAACAGCGGCTGCGTCGTACCCGCACCCACGGCCCGGTCGTTGAAAGGCCCACCTATTGTAGGCATTCGGCTAATCCAGGCAAATCCGTTATAACAAGCGTGAAAATACCGGTACCGATAGGAAAACAGCTACGATCTCATTAAATAATTTTAAAAGCACTAAAACAAAGTTCAAGAAACACCACCGGCTTAAAGAACCTTTTTTACTGCTGCTAGCGAATGCTTTTGCAAGTATACCACTTGATTTCACTTAATATTTTCTATAATAATCGTAGATCCCATCTATGCTCTAGAGCAAGATTGGGGTCAAGAGTAAGCCCATCTCAAATAAAAAATAAAAAATAAAAAAAATATGCATTAAAATTTTATTTACATTTAATTTTATTCATTTTGTGTAATTTTGAGAAAACTTCATAATTCTTAACATGTAGACTTTCTTGAATGTACGTCGTTCCGTACCATCATTTATAAAAACACGGGAACCCCCTTAAATATTTATTTTATTCTGTTTTTTTATTATTTGTTGTTATAGCGGAACAGGAATACATCATCACTTCAGCCACAGGACGTCCACTGCTGAACATAGGCGTCCCCCAGTGACTTCCAGATTGGCCGGTCGGAAGCGACCTGCATCCGACGGCTTCCTGCAACCTTTACCAGGTCATCTTATCCCCCTTGTGGTTAGACAAGATACATCATCTGTGAAAATTTCAACTATCTAACTATCACAGTTCATGTAATACAGCCTTGTGACAGACGGACAGACAGACAAATAGACGGACAGCTTAGTAATCTTAGTAATTTGGGGACCTAATTACTAAGACTCCGCTCCGAAAATTGTTTACCTTTAAAATAAAAAAATGATTGTTTTAATGAAATAACCTATTTATCATTAAATTAAATTTAAATATTTTTTTGTTATCAGTACAACGCTTATCTCAATCCGCGAATTCAACGCCCACCGCTACTGTCTGAATGACGGGGTGACCACGGCCCTTCGGTAGGTTTACTACTTTTTGTACCTAACTTTATGCCTAAACTGTTGCCATAGTAACAACATACCTTTCTTGACCTTTGGAGGAATAACATGAGAAAAAGGGATGGGTCTTCAGACGATAGACATGAGCGAAAGGGATAGGAGATCTTAGGTTTCTTTTTTAGAAGACCCAAGTTATGTAATTGAAAAAACTTTAACAGAATTATAAATCCTTAAAATCAATACCTACTCATATCCACTAACGAACACTAGATAAATAAGATTCAGTAGTTATACGAACCCCAATATAAACTGTTATATATATATGTCATATATATACTCTTATTTTATTTTAACATCTCTAACACAAAGTTTGGTATTCATTATATTATCGTCTTACATCGCACAAGTAAAGATTTTGTATGGACATAATACAGTTAAAGATGACATAAATAATACTATTTTTATATTTTCTGGTTCCTCTGTCTAATAGTTAAAGAATGCTCATAGCAATCTGGTGTAGTGGTTTGCGCTTCGGACTACAAAGCCAGGCGGTTGTGGGTTCGAATCCCGCAAGAGGTAAATGTTTGTGTGATGAACACGAGCATTTGTACCTAAGTCATGGATGTTTATAACTTAAACCGTTCATTAAGTGAAGTTACTCCAACAAATAATACTTTTAACTAATTTGACGCTAGTTTGAAATCCATTCACGACCTGGTAAAGGTTGCAGAAACCCGGATTCAGGCCGCTTCCAACGGGCCAATCTGAAAATCACTGTGGGAGGCCTATGTTCAGCAGTGGACATCCTATGGCTGAAATGATGATGATGAAAGGTTGCAGGAAGCCGCTGGATGCAGGTCGTTTCCAACCGACAAATCTGGAAGTCACTGGGAGGCCTATGTTCAGCAGTGGACATCCTAAGCTAAAATTATGATGATGAAGTTCACAATTACGTCCAAAAACCTACGTATCTTCCAAATGGAGTACTTTGACCCACGTCCAGTAAACAGCTAATGCCTAACAGCTACACTACAATATGTAGTTTGTGTTCCTCAGTGTTAACGAGCTTATCTCGATCCGGTGAGTTACCGTACCTGTGCCCAGTGCTACTGTTTATACGAGCTAGGGCGACCACACGGCTTGAATGGGCGATGAATTTTTAGATTTTGAATGGTAGAAATAAACTTAGATTATGTAAATATGGTAGTTATTTATTTGTGTGAAATGTAGAAACAATAAAAAATTATGATACCAAATATCTGTTTTCTGTATGTCGTCTGCTTGGCCATCAAAAATACTATGTTCCTGGAACACTGGGTACAAGGCACTGTTGGCAAGATAGTATTTTTTACTTCAATTTTAATGAGCATTTTACAAATACTCATTTAATTTTTTATTTAATATACTCAATTATAATATTTGTAGTTTGATGTGAACACACTGGGCGCCATAGGGTTCACCGCTGACCGCCAAATAACAAATTTTCTGGTGTCTAATTTTGCGGCAATTACAGGCTTAATATATAAAAAAAAACTATTTTTTTTGTGAAAAACCTGTTAGTGAAACTAATAATACTACATATTGAACCTGTTCTTATGAATGTTACAAAAGTCCTCAGTATTCACAAAATTTGGATTTCATCGTCACCCTATCCACCCAAACACTAGCACCTTAGTTGTACTTAATCAAATTTTCAATCCTATCGTCATTTAAAACTGACACCTATTCCATTGCGATAGGGTCCACCTCCCTCATTTGTCATTTAGTTTAAGTGCAATATGATAATCTAAATTATGATGTCAATAAGGACGCAGTACTAGTAGTTTGTTTTGAGATAAGTCCTTTAATCGCTTTGTTAAACTTTATATTTGCTATGCGACTTGGTTTAAATAATCCCTTAGAAATACTTAGTATATTATTATTACTTAACATCGAGAGGTGATAAGGCATGTATTAAGAGGAGTATTTAAGAAATACATATTATAACTACTTAAATCTAATACAAAAAAGAGAGAGAGAGAGAGAGAGAGAGAGAGAGAAAGAGAGAGAGAACGGCTTTTGTTTTAGCTTATATTGAGGGCATGGATAGAAATACATGCCACTATTATTTTGACGTGCATTCCGAAGCATGGCGATTTTTTAAATAAATATCACTACGGTATGATCGGTGGAACATAACCGGAACGAGGTCATACGACATCAGACTAAGGTGACTGATATTGTCCAAAAATATAGCAAGCTGAAGTGGCAGTGGGCTGGCCATGTCTGTCGCAGAACCGACGAGAGGTGGAGCAGGAAGGTTCTCGAATGAAGACCACGCTTAGGCAAACGTAGTGTAGGATGCCCCCCGGCTAGATGGACCGATGACCTGGAGAAGGCAGCTGGCAGCGACTGGATGCAAAGGGCGGGTGATCGTGCGCTGTGGCGCTCCTTGGTGGAGGCCTATGTCCAGCAGTGGACTGCAACAGGCTGATATGATGATGATCGGAGGAAACCCATCTTCTCACAAACAAGGCGTGAGTTGCTTAACTTTTAAATAACTACCAAAAAGCTGGCACCACAACTCCAAGCAGTTTCTAGTTCTTTTAGTGCAGGAAAAATCCTTGGCGCATACAATTGCATTGGAGGAAGCAAAATTATTATGTGGGACCCCTTGTCAGAAAACAGTGGCTTCCGCAACTATTTCCTGACGAAATCTACCCACGAAAACCCTGCCGTGTACCTTGCAACGTAACCCTACGTGGGCATTTACGCAGCAGTCCGTATCACAGGTTCATTTTATCGTTTGCGTTTTTATTCAGCGAAAGCGTATGATCTTACAACTACGAGCTGGTTCACACACACGACAAGTACTTCAGATCCAGTAATACCAAAGCGTTACCTCCAGTAGCTAGGTATTTAAAAAAGACCGAGCTAGGTACGTATCCATTGAAAATGACGACCTCCGTAGCCAAGAGGCGAGCACGCCGGACTTGGCGTCGCCATCTCTGAGGATCCGGGTTCGATTCCCGGTCAGGTCAATGTAGAAAACAAACGATTGTATATTATTGTCTCAGGTCTGGGTGTTGTGGTACCATCGTTGTGTTTCTGGTTTCTATAACACAAGTGTTTTAGCTACTTACCTAAGGATCAGAGCAATGTATGTGATGTTGTCCAATATTTGTATATTTATAAAAACTATCCTGTAAATACGGACTTTCTGTGTAAAATTCTACCTCGAAATAAATCCCAACCTATGTATATATACCCCTAACCCTGCTTATGGACCTGGTCCGAAATAAAAAAAATATTTCATTTATTTAATTTAATTTAAATCGTTATCTAAACCTCTATCTTTTAACTAGCATCTATCAGCTTCAAATTCGCTGAACGTTTCTCGATCAACTGGCGTCATCGACAGCTAGTGCAGTAATTTATTTTAATTAACCGACGTGGGCGCACTGATTGAGGACGGTCGGCAAAAACGACGAATTGGACCCGCAACTACTCACTGATACAGTTCTACGACCATAGACTGGGGAAGTAAGTTGACAAGAAAGTTATGTGACAGCGCATCGATATGTAATGCCGGCTCCACACGCATGGCATTTACGCAAACTCAAAACCACTACAAAAAAGAGAAAACTTCTTAGATCGGACTTGGTATATTATCAGAAACAGCGCACTCCAAACAGAACACCTTCTTCCACTCCTCGTATGACACTCTCCAGCAAAACAATTGAAAACCATCCGTCACATTCAAATCCGCATTCGTTTATCCTCTCGCTCACTCCGTCTTCCTTCTCTATCAAACAAATTACGTTCCATTCCACACTCGTATCCCACACTCGGCGTTTGCCAACGAAACAAACGTAGCCATCCACACGCTTGCGAGTGCGTTAGTTTGTTCTAAAATGGAAAGCATGACGGACGTCGAAGTTGTTATAACGGTGTTAACAATTGGCTTGAGCTGTTTTTATTGTAAATACAAGAAAAGGAGTGAAAAAGGAGCCGGCATAAAATGTTCCATTGCTGCTTGGCTCGATTGGATTTGAGCCCATAGAAAAAAGTTTGATGAAAAAAAGGTTTCTCATCATTTCGTCTTTGACTCTTTACTAGGTATCGATGTGATTGAATCTTTTTTGAGACGACCTTATTAATCAAACTTAAGTAAGCTTAAGTACTAGTTTTTTAAGTTTAGAATAGTTTGTTACGGGATTGCTACCATGTACCTTATTTTTGAGTTCCCGATATTTCGGCACTGTTTCAAGCGCCATGATCACGGAGTAACTGAAGATCTTGCGGGTAAGTTGTTAAGGGCAAACATATCGGTCTACCCTCTTTCGCTGTCTTTTATTGCACGCGTCGGTACCATTGTTTACAAACTCACTATTTTCTCGCACCTGTTCTCGACACACAACACTAACAGTATCTGACCGCGACACAGCAGTTTGTTATTTTTTCCGGTTTTTGCACATACGAACCACTGGATTCCAGACACTTGACAATTTAAACCCATCCTCGCGATTGAAATTTTTGTACTTTGTAATTTCAATAGCTTCCCTGACCATTCTTGGTATGTAGTGGCGTTCTGTCGAAATGATCTGGTAGTACATGGTAGCAATCCCGTAACAAACTATTCTAATGTTAGTGACCATAAAAGTTTAAAACAATATAGTTTATTAAGTACTAGAATCTATTGAGTCGTCAGAAGTATTAATAAGGATGGGCTCGGGTGCTGAGATATGCCTCTCGTAAAATACATTACCTGTATCTTATGAACTCAAGAATATACAATATCTTACTTCGAGTCCGTGATACTACAAATTTGTTTAATTATTATCAATATTTATCAAAAATTGTCGCAAGGTAAACGATCATGTTAATTTAATATTAATTTAAAAAAATAAAATTAAAAAAAAAACCCGATTATCTTCAAACGGCTGATCAGGGCCATAACCATGAACTCTTAAAACAATCTCAAAGTTGTCAAATCTGTCAATTATGGTACGTCATTTGATTGACAGAAATGATAATGTTTGACAGATTTGAGATTGTTTTAAGAGTTCGTGGTTACCGCCCAGGTCAAGTTTACCTTACCATATACTTCCAATATCATTAAAGTAACACGGTACTAAATTTCGAATCGATCAGCCATAAGGAAGTTAGTCAGATCCCCTTATCAACTAGAAAAGAGCTGATGATCTTCAAACGGCTAAACAGATTTTCATGAAACATGGCTAAGAACACACGAAATAAACTTATCTATGACACAAAAAAAAGATAACGAAAATCTGTTCATCCTTTACGGAGCTACGATACCACAGACAGACACGTGAAACTTATAACACCCCTCTCTTTTGGCGTCAGGAGTTAAAAAGAACAAAGAAGATCGTAATATTTTAAATAGCAAACCATTTCGCAATTGTAGTATAAAAGGCATCAACGCGTTAAATCCGACGACACGATCAGCGGGTCTAAAACGGCCGCATTCGATGTTTCATATTCCGTTCATAATATGTTTCATTTAGCAAATCTTAAAATGAAATGTTATTTGATGAATCATAAAATGAGCCTCGAACATTTCATATTTGCAGTTCATCTAATTTGACAGTTTTGTATGGAAATTCGTAATATGGTCCACTTATTATGAAAAGAGTAATTCATATTAAATGTCAAATTGGTGAACCACCATTTTAATGTTATTTTTATTATTATTTTGTATCGATATTTGTAGAACACACAAAACTTCAGTATTTTGAAACATTTTGTTCCTTTGTTTTGTTAAAAAAATCATTTTTACAAAAACCGTAAAGTAAGATTGGACGCGTCACTATATTTTTTAACGTCATCAAATATGATCCATTTGATGAAATTATTTGCATATGATTCATTTATTATAGTGGCTGTTTTAGGGTTTGCAAATCATTTCCGCTACATTTCACTAAATGAATCAGATTAAAAATGAAACATCCAATGCGGCCGTTTTAGACCCGCAGAGCATGGTGTCGTGATTCACATTTAACACATAGGGGTTTGATTCTCGGTTTGGATCAATTCAGAAAGTGTCTAACTATCACGGTTCATGAAATACAGCCTTGTAGACGGATGGACAGACAGACAGACAGACTGACAGCGGAGCCTCAGTAATAGGGTCCCGTTTTACCCTTTGGGTACGGAACCCTAAAAACAAAGAAAAACATTATTCTTAGTATCATTTGTAAGCGAGTCTACAAATAATATAGTCTGTGGCTGATACAGTTCTATCTCTAATCTAGTGCATCGGCACTTACTCCCTTCGGTATTCCGGCCGCAGCAGATTTATCTCCTCGCGTAGATTGATGTCTGTGTGTCCGTACTCCGTTTCTTTATTTTTCGCTTTATATGCCATATAGATCTCTGAATTTATTGTGCAGTAAAATCTATAAATACCCGACGTAAAGATGGGGATAAAAAGCATAGGTATAATAAAGAAATGGAAGAACAAATAAATCTTTGACTAAAATAATGCTGGGCCTTATTAGGCCTGTTTAAAAGTGGCATAATTGAATATCAATTGCATTTCATTGTAATTTTTTGACATATTTGGAACGCAGCTACTAATTTAAGACTTAGGGCCTGTTTCAGAATCGAAAAGTAAGAACTACTCAACAAATAAATTTAAATAAAGAACACATTTTGTATGAATTAACTGGCAGATTAAACTAACTTAAGGTTTGAATACAAAAAAGTATACAATATGTTAATATTATTCAAATCAAACTTCAGATGAATTAAAAATATTTTGCTGTGATTTTATTATTAGTGCAAATACACAATACATTTAAATTTTATAGTATTATGTCGCCTTAATCTAGTTTTTCTATGGAATCGTATCTAAATCTAATCATATCCCATCTCTTTTTCTTCACTCCACAATAAAGTGTCTCAAACACAAAGGTTTGCCATGTTAAATAAATACTAAATTCCTTCATAAATTTTAATATTCCTAAGCCCGACCTTCCTCACCATAAATCCTTTTTAAACCTAATCTCTACTCAGACGCAAGACAATACAAATCAGCTGATCAGGCCGCCATGACACGCGCCAAATGTGGAATTATGGCGGCGCGAGCGCATCAAGGAGGAGTTTAAAATTGTCATACGTCCTCTTAAAGTCATGTAGCAATATGCGCTCATTTAAAATAGTCATATGTTCTCTAAAAGAGATATAGCAAAACACTACCTATTGAAATTAGCAGATTTCCGAAAATACTGTTTTTATGTAAACTTGATAAATCATAATTTTAGCTAGTAGCTCCTAATAATATGCCATGTAAACTCAATAAATCTGTTTTACATGCCTGCAAAAAGTGATCAAGTGTGTAAAGTGAAAAACCATTAGAATGTTTGTATTGTTCACGAATATACTCAACAATACCAATAGTTCATAACTTGAGTATCTCAAACGAAAAGTTAAAAGCCTCCCATATACTAAATTCCAATAAAAAAAGAACCAAAATAAGATTCAAAGTAATCAACGCACCATATTTTACAAATTCAATCACACAGAATCATGTACAAACCTAGATCAAGTTATTTTAAGCGCAACAAAACCTTCTTGGCCTAACAAACCAATTTGCGAGCATACGAGACTGCGCGCGAGCAAAAAGGCGAAAGACAAAGCTGCGCGCGCAGTTTATGATTTCACACTATCGCCGGCTGTCATCGCGATGCGCCGCGGGCGGGACAACGGAGTTGCATTTGAGATGTGTTATGGATTTCGAGTGTACACGGGATCTCTCCTATGTGTATTCTTTGTACTCATAGAAATAACTGAGGAACTAGTACTCTAGTTATAACGATTAAAGATAGAAACATACGTAAATACTCTTTAATTTAAACTAAATAAATGAGTTACAGTTAAAGATGTGTTATGAATTAGAATGTACACACAGAATCTCTCCTAAGTGTATTCTTTATAAGTAAGAACAAGTGTACTGCAATTTGAAATTGAATAGTCAATACAAAACGTTATTTACACTAGCTCGAAATGGCAATCTCTACTTGTATTTCTTAAAGATAAGCCCACAATTAATTATAATCAATATGCCATTTGATTGAAATGTGAGAGAAGAACACGAGAGAAATGTGATCTGCAAATTGACCATATTTTTTAAATATATATATATATAATGAATGATTTAAATAGAGGACACGTTAAATTTTAGAGAACAATGCTTTACACACAGGAGAGCAAAACAGTTATAGGAGAGAGAGAGAGAGAGAGAGAGAGAGTAATACGCAATAGCGTATTTATCGTGTAAATAAATTATTTTTAGTCATTTGAGTTATGTGTTATAACAATTTAGACAAATAAATGTCACGATCCGAAGTTAATTAAAAAGTTACTTTCTTATGAAATAATTTTCTATTACCAAATCGCTCTCATAATTTATGTCAACACCATCACAATAACGTTGAGTAACATCCATCACAATTATAAAACATTAGGCCGAAACAAAGCATAACTATCGACACAGAATTAGCATACCTTTCCATTTCATTTGTGATTGCAAAAAACCGCCTCCTTCGCTCTCTTGTGCTCATATTTACATATCTAGCGTAGGCATATCTGGGCGGGCAAATATACACAATACGCGACATTCAAATGTAGACTTTAAATGTTAAAAGTAGAGTTTAAAATGGCATGTAGGATGAACTTTGTAAGTTACTACTAAATACTTTTTTATAGTTCGCGAGTATTATAGTGCAGACACGATGATTTAAAGTACTTTTATCTTGCTTTTGCGTTATACAGCGCAGGATTTGTGTTCACTTTAACTTAAATAAACGCGTCAGCGAGTATTTTAAATAGATTTGTTTTACGGTAAAAGAGTTAAGAACCCTTTTTATCGGTTAAAGAGTTGTTCATATCGTCGTCGTAATATTAGTTAATAAGTCATCCTGGGACACCTTTGAGGACCCACAAAAAGACCTGATTGTAGATCCGACATCAAAGCCCGCTGGTTGTAGTTTCACACGACAAGTATGGGTAAGGCTAAACAGGTTCAGGACAGGATACGGGCGTTCCAACCACCACCTTCATAAGTGGAGGCTGAAGGAGCCACCGGCCTGCGATTGTGGTGCATCAAACCAAACCTTGGCTTACCTCGCCAACGATTGCCAGCTTCACTTTTTCCCTGGTGGCTTACAGGAACTTAACCTTTTAACCTCAGCCGCCGAGGACTGGTTGCATCAACTGACAATCGACATTTAACTGGATTCTGGCAGCTAAACGCCATACAAAATGATGATGATGATGACTTCTGAGTTCTGTACTATTTCGCTATTTATGCAATGAAAAAGACAAGTTAAGCAAAATACAGAAGAAGGCTTTTTCAACAGTGGATAAATACGAGCTGTATTATATGATGACGATCAGTCTTTGCAGCTATTTTAGTAGCATTTAACAAAGATATATGTTGTTAAACGGAGAACAAAGTGACAGTTCCCGCACTACAGTGATCCATGTGTTCCCACACATAGAGAGAAATCTATCAAATCTATGTAAACTCTCTATTAAAACTGACAACCGGGAACTTGTATTCTTCATTACTTTCATTCCACTTAATGATGACTATCTTAAGCATTGAAGACGTGACTATAAAGAGTTATATAAAGAAAACTTTCTTGCTGAAACTTAAACTGTAGAAAAGAAATTCTGCTACACAACTTTAAACTTTACTGCAGCGACATAAACGCGTTTTTATCTGGCTATATACCTAAAGACAGAGAAAGACCATAAAGCACTCATTGCTCTACTTAATTAACAAAATAAATAGCCCTTTAAAGACCAGTCAAGTGCATTCATGAGTTTCCCATATGAGATACCAATTACCATTATATGCGCCCAATTATCGACTAATCCGAATGGTATCGATTCAATTCGATTGCTTGTATTGTCGATACCACAATCGATAGTAAATAAGGTACGACGCATGCGCACCAAATAATCTGCCGTTTATGGTGTATTGGTTAAGCACGAGCGGTGACTTGAGGTTTTTGGACAGACTCTTGTCAGCTACTGTAATACCATACTTGTTGAGATAGAATATTAGAAATTCTTCTAACGTCTTATTACTTTTATAAATAATAAAATAAAGTTTGATTTGATAATTATTGATATTTGTAGGATAACATTGATTGTTTAGTGTTCCTTTTGTGTGTTACTGTATTAAAAAACCAAGGACCACGGATAGATCCATTATTTTTTAACTGTCAATACTATTTTATTTATACATTTTAAGGAACTTTTTCAATTTACTAAGAGCATCAAGAATAATAATATCAAACTAAAGGTACAAAAACCTTATTGCAAAAACAAACTTCTCTGATCGTAAAATATTAGTCTAAAATGTAATTAATATAATTTGGTATCATCATCGTCATTTCAACCACAGGACGTCCACTGCTGAACATAGGCCTCCCCCAGTGACTTCCAGATCGGCCGGTTGGAAGCGGCCTGCATCCAGCGTCTTCCTGCAACATTTACCACCTAGGACCTATACCACGCAAGTTGGTATACCTACAAACAATTTAACGTCTTCATATTTTGAACAACTAATATAATATTTACGAAGGGTACACGCGTAGTACAAACGCAACGTCAATTTGCACACCGGGCTACAAGTAATATATTCGTTTAAGAACCTTGGCACGTCAGATTATACTAGCACCCACAGTATTGACAATATCAATTTATTGTTAAACATTTTGTAATGTTTGCAGTAAATGAGCCGACTTATACTGTATATTAGTCTAAGTAATTTGTTGAAAAACTGACAAGATGCTGAGAGATCACTATTCGCTAATTACGAAATCAAAATTTAAATAGGATTCTAATTAATTAATTAATTTTAAAATTATCCTTTGTGACTGTCATTATATTAGGAATTATATTTTTTTTAATACTAGATACACCTTGCCAATCCGTAGAAATTCATAACTGCTCGATACTCAATTAGCAGTCTCTCGATTTTGGCAATTACAAAATATAAACCATGTCCATAGTGCCTGTTCTATTATTGTTATTACTATCCACTACTGGGCCCTAACCATGAACTGTTAAAACAATCACAAATCTGTCAAACATTATCATTTCTGTCAAATTTTGTATGAAATGACGTACCAAAATTGACAGATTTGACAACTTTGAGATTGTTTTAAGAGCTCATGGTTATGGCCCTGGTAGTAGAACTGACTTTTTCGTTTACTGAAATGTAACGTATCAGGCTTTTTATGTTTCGAAGTGAAAGATGATAAATAATATTACTTATTAAAATCAAATATGTATGTACAGTGAATACAAATAATTATAAGTACTTACTTATCTATGTTAAATGTTCCCTTGCATTGCATCGAGTAGAAGCTATCAAACAAAACCACCCACATACCTGTAACAAATAAAAAAACGTCAGTTGCATTATACAATTATTTTTATAACAACTAATTAATGCAAGAAATCATCATGATGAGTGGTAAGAGAATATAATGCTGGGGCGCCTGATTTAACATAGCAATAGGCTAGTTGACACCACCAATCAATTGACATACTTTTTATGAGCTGTCAAAACGGATATCTTCCTTATAATTTGTATGGCGATATCGGATTATGACGTCACTATCCGATAAACTCAACTGCCTTACTTTTTTACGATATTAAAGCAATCAAAAATCAGTTTGCCTCTTAAATGAAATTGTACTGAGTTATTAGGCCTAAAATAAAATGTCTGTTTTAATAAATGATGCCTTAGAATTATTTATGAATGAGGTCAACATCCCTAATACATCAAAATCATAACAGAAGGACTATTAAGGGGGTAAGAGCAAACAAGGTAGACCTAGAAAAAGCTAAATTCATCAGATATTAATACATTTCTTCATCACTAATCTAGCCTCTAACAAAACAGAGTAAGTACACTTCTATATAACTAACCACACACCTAACATTCAAAAAGCAATCATGAAAGTGCGCAATCATCGTTGCTATACAAAGACGTTCATAATCCTCAACTTAGAAGTCGCATGCAAAACGAGAAGTCAATCGAAATATCGATAAACGCGCCGAACACCGCCGTAATCGAATAACTATCGATTTGCTCGTGAACAATCGCTTTATTGAAATCGCCGAGATTAAACGGAATTTAGTGGCGATTAACCATACTTGTCCTTACGCACAAAAACGCGTATTATTAATCCTTATTCCAACGTTCGTAAGACTCAAAGTCATTAAGCAAGGAATGCACTTGATTTGAACGCGCTGACGGCAACGTTCAACCTTTATTGCTCAGGACATAAAGATCAAAATATATGAAGTATTCAAAGGCAAGGGACGGGAGGAATGCCATTGTAATTCGTGCAGGTTTCTGCTTATTATCAGACAATTTGGTACGACCTATGATATTATTATACAGCTGTAAATTATTAAAAACGTGAGATATAACGTTCTATTGCAATAAAGATAGGAGCGAAGTAGATAGGGGTGGGGAAATATCCAATGAATTACTAAATAGTATATACACTACACTTTAATTTCGAGTCCTATCTTAGTTAAATTGTACTGATAGAAACGATGTTTATAGATATGATCTGATACTTCATTATCTCATCGTCTCAGCCTATTGCAGTCCACTGCTGGACGTAGGCCTCCCCCAAAGAGCGCCAAAGAGCACGATCTCCCGCTTTTTTCATCCATCCACTGCCAGCCATCTTTCTAAGGTCGTCGGTCCATCGAGGGTTCTCGAGTGGACGGTTCTCTTATTTTCATTTTAGTTTTACAACAAGTACGAATGTTTTTGAGAATTTTTCAATGAAATCTGAAACTAGGTTTCTTTGTAAGTTACTTGGCTCTTCAATACTAACTCCCGATGGTTAAATAACATCAAGCTTGCTTAATGTAAACAAGATTATACAATTACTGAAATTAATTGAAACTGCAATATCAGAGGTCAACTACAATCAAGTTAACACATTTACACATAAGCAAAATTAAACAGTTATTCAAAATTAACTATCAAAGATTGGCAACCGCTGTCCTGCACAATATCGAAGCCAAGGGTCAGATGCGCGGACCGATAGGCATCTATCCGCGGGAGGCTTGGCTTATCTGTGCCATAATTAATTTTACTCTATGGTACTGCCACCTGACTCTATACTTCCCGCTTGCTAGTCGACTTGAAATTTGCATAGAAGCAAAAATTATTTTACTCGAGGTTTTTAAATAAGCTACAAGAGAAGATACGTAATTACGTACCAGCTAAATAAGTAGTGTGTTGCCATTATGCCAACATTTTATTAAAGAGATTGTATATCTAACAAAAAATAATAATGAAAATAAATGTATAGGATAGAAGTTGTGTCAAGTAGAAGTACAGCCCCTCTAGCATGTGGAACAAAACACGATATGATATAGCGATTTATCGCATATTTTTTGTCAAAATATAAACTTTTATCAAAAAAGCGAGCATAACCGTGACGTCGCCGACACGGACATCCTTACTGTTTCAATAAAAGTTCACGATGGCGGCTATGTTATCATATTTTTAAAGTAAATAGGCGATAAATCGCTATATCATATCGTATCATATCGTGTTTTGTTGATCGTGCTAGAGGGGCTGACATATAATAGAGTACCTACCCAAATCCCCTCTAATCCATGTTGTATGTTTTCTTTTTTATTTCGTATTCTTATTAAATTTTGTTAATGTTTAACGTTTGAGGTTGTCATGTCCGCCCAAGAGAAAAAGTTTGTACCGTCTTTTAGTTACGATACGAGTAATGTCAGATTTTAACCAAACTGCCACGATTGTTTCGTATCTTTTAGTATAAATTCAACATCGAACAAGCAGCCTTTGCTAAACATTAAGTCTTAGTTCTAAAGGCTCACCAATTAAAGAAGATTCCTGAGTCTAAGCGCTCAATAATTAAAGCCTTCCTAATAAAATTACCATAATTAAAACTGTACAGACCGCCTAAACACCTTTCGACTACTTTGATTCATAATTCCATGGATTAAAGTATAAGTTTGTTTACGTCTTTTTGAGGTCAAACTCATTGGTTTCCTCTCAAATACCAGGCAGGTTGATGTATTGTGGTTGAGGATATACTAAATTTAAGAAACATTTAAGGCATTTGTTGGCAACCTCGGATAAATGATAGTTACTTCCAGCCTAAAATATTCACAGTTAATTTCCTAAAATGTTCAAGTGGGTAAAATATGTTAGCTAAAGTAGATGTCATGTTTTATCGCGCATTGCTAAAGCGTTTTATTAACGCAAACATATTGATTGATAATTTAATTAATACACACCATCATTACACGAAATAGAAACTTCATCTATTTTTTCTGATCAAATGCAACAACATTTTCTAGGGGAAAATAAACAAAAAAATAATAATGTGCTATAAAAGTCTTAAAAATTATATATTTTTTTTTAGATATGAGTGTTTTGTTTTCCGATCTGCAGAACTGTTCAATAACGATACTTAACTTTGGACTAAACTTAAGTTTGTTTTTTATCCAAACCTACAAAACAGAAACAATTGATAATTGTTCTATGTTAAAAATATTTATTACTAAAAGCGGAAAGCTTGTCCAGTCACCATGTCCCCTAATTATAATTAAGAGGTCCCATCTAACCAAACTACCAACTTCCTGGATCGAAAAGTACACTTTTAAAGTATGGTTAAAAAACTAGAGTAATTATTAACTTGACGTTTTGAGGATCGGTCTATTTCAAACCAGATTTTAAATCGGGTGAAAAGGAATTCACCTGGTTTCATTAAAATGCAGAGTTAATAAAAACCTATTGCGTAAGCTTTATGTCAAAGTATCAAAATTATCGACAATTAACAGAGGTAACTTAAGCCTTAAAGCCTTAAGTATCCTGTAGTAGGTATGTAATTGTACATACCTACTACAGGATACTTAGGATACTTATCCTATGTAGTAACTAAGGTACACTTAGCCCAATTTTTTTTTTATTCAGTAAAACATACATTTAAGTCTATGTTACTTATTGAACCTACAGTCGAAAATTTGGTTGCAATTTAGTAATCACCTAACGATAAATATGTAGCAATCATATATACCTATACTTTCTTGTGCAACAGAGAGTAGGTATCTGTCTATCTATGAAACACCTAGATTCTTAAGCATATGCCAAAACTATTATTGCCAATTTACTTTATCCTTAAACATGCGCCATTTAGAATATAGTTGGCAATGTTGGTAGTGTTGGCAGCCTTCTGATCTGATGCATACAGCTAAGAACTAATCCTTGGCCGCTTGAATCAGATTAAATGTATTAGAACCATTTTATACCTCCTCATCGCAGCTTATCATTCCACGAATTGTTTCGGCAGTCTTGATTGGCATGAGCTGCGGACTGCACTGAATAATTTATGGGCCCCAACACGTACAGAACATCACAAAATTGAATCCTGGCAACAGCCATCGCTTTGCATTTGAATAAATTACCATACCGCGTCATCGCAACAGGAATTAAGGATATAATTCCATCTATACTACAACAGTGCAGTAATCTACAACTCGACTATTCAGCTATAAAAAACAATATCATGTCCATGCGGCCTTAATTACAAACTCCAGATTCTAAGTCCAGTTGAATTTGAGACGTATATCTAAACATATAAAGTTTGGTTTAGTGTAGATGACGTGAAGCTTGGTAATAAGCTTTCTAAAAAATGATCTGGCGAGTGGAATGTCGGCTGCGCGTGAGACGCTTCTCGTAGTGTCGAGGCCAGGGCTACGTTTTTTGGAAATGGTACGTCACAATATTTTCGTGTTAGATTCGGAACGTGTGAATTTATTAGTTCAGGAAACGAACTTCACAGCATTTGAACGTCATCGTATACAATTTCCTAGGAATTCGTATGCGATTCTTGTGATTGTGAATTTCGCATGCGAATTGTAATGTTTAAAAAAATATGTCTCCATTTATCTTGTATTTCAGTAACGAGCTATTGTAGTTTTTTTTTTATGGCTGTGATCTATGACTTTATTATTATTTTAACAAAAGACTAATTATTTTTATGGTATTAAAAATAGGCTGATGTATGTAAGTCAGATATTTTTTATATTTTTATTTTGGTTATTTAAAAGACGAAGGAGTCTTATTATCAGTGAATGACGTGAACTTTCTGATTTAACGCATACGCAGCCGTGGAAAACAGTAACTTTAAAATGTTTTCTATTAAACCACACTGTATTTAATAGTAATTAGGTACTCCACACCTCACCTTATCGGGTAAACAGTCTAATTTACTACTACAATCAACAAATCAAGCTTGTCTTACAAGGTAAATACATTTGTAATTTGTACCGCAAAATTGTACGTAAGTCTAAGTTATCGGTTTTCAACGCTAATATAATTTAGCGGCTCACCTTTGCCCAATAGGACCAACATTAACAATCGCAACAAGCCTGACTTGCTACACTTTCGAACAGACGACCTTTCGGATTTGGTCGTACATGCAGCCAACAGGTGCACTGCGCAATATTTCCTCTGGGTAGCAAGCGTTTTCTAAGTTAACATAAGGGGCGCGGTCATACTATATGAATACAAGCAGTGTGAACCCAGCTTTAACATCCTATGAGGTACAGTATGTAGTTTTTTTTTTGTTTTCGACCTTCTGAATTTCTGATAATGAACTAAAGTTCAAAATAATGTCGAATATTTGAAAAGAATCCTATAAAAGACAAGAGTTATATTTAAAATCCAAAACATTGGGCTTGACGTTTACATTACGTGGAACTTATCCTTACTAATTTCCCTAAAGTGATATTAAAGTTTTCTCATTCTTTTTGAATGTATTATTTTGTAGCTATCTTTGAACTAATAAAAACCAATTTAACACATAGCAAAATCAAATCCTATTTTATATTGGACAACATCACATACATTGCTCAGATCCTATGGTAATTAAGTAGCTTAAGCACTTGTGTTATAGAAATCAGAAACAACGACGGTACCACAACACACAGACCCGAGACAATATAGAAAAGTTCGTTTTCTACATTGACCTGACCGGGGTTCATACCCGGAACCTCAGAGATGGCGACGCCAAATATAGTCCGGCGTGCTCGCCTCTCGGCTACGGAGGTCGTCATAATGTAATGTCCTAGAAATAAACAATGTAAGTGTAAATTTTGTGTCGTGTGGTGCCGGCACGATAAAAGAATAGCACCACCCCTTCTCTTCCTATGGGTGTCGTAAGAGGCGACTTCAGAAGAACCGCCACAAGAAGACGGGCAGCAGCGTCTCCTCTCCACCATTGGCCAAACTGCGATCGCCAACCCACCTGTCAAACGTGGCGATTATGGCAAAATCCTCCTTTTGGAGAGGCCTGTGTCCAGCAGTGGACTGATATAGGCTGGTGATGATGATGATGAAGTGTAAATTTGACGTAAACCTCTTTAGAGAAAAAAACAAAAGAAGGTTGAACGATACTGTTTTAAGTCACATGATTTGACCCCTGTTTTTAAACTATCAATAATACATATCCGTGTATGCAAATATTAAGCAAAGAATTTGGCTCAAGTGACAGTTATTTTTTTTAAATATGTAGTTATCTTTCATCATTTTATTTATAACTGGAATGAAATAACATGGCCAGTTATACCGTCCAATCCAATGTAGCCATGAAAATTAATTTAATGCGAATGAAAACTCAGTAGAAAGCTTATAAATCTACGGTTTACTTGTAATGCCTTTTACTGAACATAACCGGGTCAATTGTATAGCAAATTGCCAATTAGCACTTCGTTTTTATCAGTTAAACTCTTAATCTGACATTTTTTTACGGTTTTATATCAATTTGACGTATGCAAATATCTGGTTCCTGCTATTAACCTAGTAATGATAGGAAATAATTAATTAATACCTCAAATATAGCTAAACATCCGCATATAAACGTCTTAATAACAAACATATTAAAATATAATACATGTATATTTGCAGTAGTGAAAGTAGAAAATGACGTGTTATCTGTACTTATAAAACAACTTAATTTTATTATATCCCATTATTAACACCTTCAACGCAGTTTCCTTGGTACGTAATAGAGCTATTAAAATTTAACGTTGATTATGAAATGTAATATCTGTAAAGGTTGCCACGTTTAACCAAATCTATCGCAATAGAAAGTTGTTCCAAAAGTTTAAGGAAAAGTACTTCTTTAATTGAAAACATAAAAATTATGTCGTCCATTCTTCGAAATATGCTACCTCAGGATACTTTCGTTTTTATTTTTTCTTTCGACTTTATTAAACAATAAAAAAGTGCAATAAAGTGTATCTATCTTTAAAAAGAAAAAAAAGAAAATTTACCATAGATTCCAAGAGACCAAAAATTTTATTTTTATTGTGGCAAGCACTTTACTCAGGCGTTTTGATAAATTTCAGCAACAAGATTACTTTTTAAGTACCTTTTATATGTACATAACTCACCAGCTACATACCCCGTTATCTAACCACAATATATTCCTCTACAATCAGATAAAAAGCTGCACTTAACAAAATTGACTGACCAATTCAGGTCAAAGTAGTAAATCGAAAATAAAAACTAGAAAATATTACTGTCGGTGCTAACTAGGTGAATTAAATAAAGTAGCAGTTTGGTTAATGCATTTGTCCAAATAGTTGTCAAGCGTGTTTAATTCTAGAAGCAATATTATTTGTAGCATCAGACGTCTTCAAAACGTATCAAAATGATGATTGAATACTAACAATTTTTTTAAATATAAATTTAATATGTTAAAATTAATTATGTGTAAAATTTAACTTTACCTACTCGATCTAAAGTAAATACGATTCGTAAAATAACATCTTAGCGGTAGAGAGAAAAGGTTTAACTACTCTAAAAGAGTTAAATACTGTATTTAGGTGAGAAAGATGTCAACATAAAACTGGCCACTTAGGAAAATGGCTGATAGTAGCCAGACGAAAAAAAAAACAAAATGAATAGGCTAGTTGACACCACCAATCAATTGACATACTTTTTATGTATTGTCAAAGCGCACCTCTTCCTTATAATTTAAATGGCGATAGCAAGCTTTGACGTCATTCTTTACTGGACTCAACTGCTAATTTTTTTATTGGTTTCAAACCAAACAAAAATCGGATACTTTGAATAAATGATAATGTACAGGGTTATTGGGTCTAAAATAAGCTGTCAGATTTAATAAATAATGTCTTACAAATATTAATGACAACCCTATTATTTCTGCCAATAAAGGCACTTTTACACGTCCCACTAATATTTTTTCCCTACCACTAAAAAAGCGAGAGATCTCTCTTTGGCTGTCTTTGGGAGGCTCACGTCCAGCAGTGGATTGAAATAGGCTGGTCAAAATAAAGATGTTTAATAACAAAACTTGTTTTTAATATTCTGCACCTCACAGTCATATTTATTTATGTCTAATACAAAGAATGGAGGTATTCATAATAATCATAAAACAAAAATACATTACGGGCAGACAATGTAGTAAGTATAAATAAAAAGGTTATAAAATATTGAGTTTCGTAAGTTTACACAATGTACTTAAATTCTAATACTGTTTTAAACTTTCATAGCTACTAACATTAGTATTGATTGACTCGAGTATAAACTATAAACCCTGCTGTAAAGGAATGTGTATATATTATTATATATATATTTTCTTCATTCAATAAACAATATGCATTGTGTTTGAATATTTTATATAAATTATAACAGATGTGCAAATAAATAACTAAAAATCTTCTACGCTATACAGGCACCTTTCCAACAGAAATTTCTTTAATTTATTTTTAAATACGGTATACCTAGTCTCTAGTTTTAATTCTTCTAGCAGTTTGTTAAAAAGCGTTACAGCTCGATTACGTGGACAATGTTTCACAATTTTGAGGCTAGGTATGATATTTCTCTTCAGGTTTTTTTTCCGAGTATTGAATATTGAATTGAATAAACAGGATTCCAATTATTACTTGAACCCTCTTTTAACTATCCTTTCTTCAGGAAAATTTCAGTAACTAGAGATATCCATATTTCACTAAAGAACTCCAATGAAGTAAAGCTTCAGCGATTTTAGGCAAACGGAACCACACTTGCAGCTTTCAAATTGCCATTTTTGTTTTATTTTCGACCTTGTTACTTTGGTAATAAGGGGGTAAAGTGTGGTTGTTTTTATCGAATAAAGAATGAGATTTGGTGAATTTTTGCATACCAATGACACGGTTGCCTTCAAACCAGATTCGGGTTACCGTTGCTCGTTATACATGACGTAGCTACCAGAAATGATAAGTTGGTGTTTAGAATTAATGAAGTCGGGTTCACAAAGAACTTAGTTTCTGTATTTTTAGGAATAATAAGTAGCTACTACAAAAGGCATTTTGTTTTTCACGGCTAGAAATACACTGTAACGAGACCCAATATAAATATTATCGTTATCGTCAAAAATGTGTAGGCTTCACCTCTTCTAGAAGACAGTTGTCTGACTTTAAGACGGTGGACGGTTTGGATACCTAAACTTATGAGCAGCGTTGCCAGACTTCCCGATTTGAGCAAGTCGATTTTTCACTCAAAATGTATTGTCTTGCGCAACAAAAATCCCCAAAACTGCTGCTTTTTGGGATTTTTAAATTAACGTAGAGGTTTTAATAATGAAAAATATAGTCAAGTGTTAGTCAGACTCGCACACTGAGGGTTCTGCACCGCTGTATTTTTTTAATAATTATATTCTTTGGGGTCCCCTAAAGCCTAACTCATGTCTGTTAGTACCTTATACAAAAGATGTTACAAAGTCCGCTATAATAGTTACAAAATGAAGCAAAAACTTATTACAAAAAACGAAAACATTAAGAAACTCAATCGTCAGTGCACGATGTGAACAGCTTTATGTTTATCTCTTTATTATTATTTTCTTTAACAAATTTTGTTTAATCTAGAACATAATGTACACGCACTATAAGACTACAAAACAGAGCAGCACTGGTTTTCCGCTGATTTTTCCCTGTAGTAAGTAGTAGCTAGTAAGGGCATCGCCATATCACCTGATAAACAATAAAAATATGATATAAATAAGCCGCTTAAGTTTTGTAAAGGTAACTTTAATGTGATTTCAATGACCTGCCCCCTAACCATGAACTCTTAAAACAATCTCAAAGTTGTCAAATCTGTCAATTTTGGTACGTCATTTCATACAAAATTTGACAGAAATCATAATGTTTGACAGATTTGTGATTGTTTTAACAGTTCATGGTTAGGGCCCTGTGCTATCGTAAATCAAAGAACAGATATAACCACGATACTTAATTTATGAACAATAATAAACACATGCCTACATGCTGCCTACATTGTAGATAGAGTTCCGTAACATCTTGGTTTCACTATGGTTTAAAAAATATATGTAGCATGTTGTAACATATTACATATTCTATCATTATACATAGCATGTAAAATATTATTCTATCATTATAAGATATTTTATGAAATCTAAAATTTAATAATTAAAAGCAATAATTTGCCTTAGAACAGGGGATTAAAATATTTACAAATAATGTCACAGACAGACGATCCACCAAATAAACTAATCCTCAGCTAGTCACAGACAATTCTTGTTGAAATTGAGTGCTCAAAAACCAGAATGAGGTTAAGAATATTACAGATTTTATCGATATCGATATTTAGTTTCCGTGTCGAACGTCAGTACTCTCGATCCGAGGAACGAGCACAGTTAATTCTTAACAAAAACCCGATAACATAAAGATCGCCATACAAAATCTATGGAATGTACGAGATTATTAGTAAGTATTAATATCTAAGATAGCACAAAGATAAACCTGGAGAAACTAGTTTGATGGAGCATCATAATAGTAAAAAATAATAATATGGGGGCAGTAGTCCCGCTTCACACATCGCTACTCGCAGACGATACGTTATCAAAATTTATTATAGCGTACCCGAATTAACTTTATGTATATGACCTGTTTATGACTTGACTACTAATTTAGAACGTTTAAGCATTGTATTAACGTAGTCATTCCACTGCACATATACCTCTCCCAATGCACGCCACATAGCTCGATCCTATATTAAGAAAGCTTTACACGTATGTCATTTTTATTATATGACTATCTTTGTATGTTTATTTTCATTTCATTTCATCGCTGCAACTTGTCGAAGGGCACCCTCTACACTGCGTTTAAATCAAATAGCGTTAATAAAAGTAATTATCTAAGTACAAAGAGCGTAATAGTAACTTCTTGACGCTTGACGTTGCACGCTCTGCTATTCGAATTCGCAGCCTGAGAGACTTAGTTAGAACACACTTTTTAAAAAGGCGGAAATCCTTGATTCAACTGGAAGCAAAGAGTTCTTCTATGCTTCTTCTGCATGGCCTTGATTTTTTTCTTTTGGGACCTAACCATAAACTCTAAAGCAGTGATGTTTTCACTTCAAATATTAAAAACTATAAAGTTACTTTTTTTGAGTTCATTGTTATGTCCCAGTACTTTGTAGTTTTTATGTAAAACTCTATGAAAAAAAAACAATGTTGAGATAATACGATTTTGTGAAAGAACATGTTGTACCACTGAGGTATAAAAGTCTGCTGTTCCTACCTGCAGTATGGCATAGCTGCCAGTTCACAGTTTTTATAGGCTGGCAACCATTTGCAGTCTCGTATATTGATGGGGTGAAGCTCGCTCTTAATCACTTTGTTTATATTAGCACTTAAATAACGTTTTTAATTTGAGTTTGGTCTGATCACTAATTGATTACTTTAACAGTCTGGCCACATATTTTATTATTACGTAACTTTAATCAACTGACGTCAAAAATATGGGAGTTTTCAATCAATCGTGTGCTTTTTACTTATTTGAATAATTTAAAAAGAATGTAGTCTATTTTTTATTTTACTCAATACCTTTCTTTTAGGGGGCGATTTGGCAACTAGCTACCCCATATTAAATACCTGTTGTTATCATAAAAAAATTTTTAGATTACCGAAAAATACAAAAGGAAAATAAATTATAGTGAACCTTTTTTTGCACCTAACTGTACAGTCGAGAGCGTTGCTAAAATCCAAAATAATCGATGAATAATAAGAAACGTTAATTTAACTCCACGTTTTATAACTAGTGTGCCAAACCACAGCGGCCTAGATCTTAGTAATTGATTGGATTTGGTATCAATTTCTCAGCGAACATATTTTTTTCAGTGATAGTCTTGTTTAAAGGTTTTTAACTTGAAAAAATAATCGTCCGCCTCAGGTGGGATCCGAACCCACGTCCATCGCATACCGGGCGAGTCCTTTTTTTTTCAAGTATTAAAAATCTTAGATAAACCTAGCATGTTATTGCTAAAAACAAAATTTTTTTTATTAGTTTATTAAGGTAGTGGTTTGGTGGTAGGGAAAAAATATTATTGGGACGTATAAAAGTGCCAATTTGCAGAAATAAATGACTTTGACTAAAACCATTTATATTTGCGGAGGGCGTCCTAACCTAACCTTACCCAAAATGGGTAAAAACAGATATCTAAACATTTTCGGGTAAATAATAAGTAGAACTAGAGGTATTACCTGTATTGGGTTAAGACCCTGGGTAGTTGTCCATAGTTATTAATAAAAACATTTGTAATATAAGTTAAAAGTAAGTTTTTATGAAACAAAACAAACAAATGTTTACATTTTACAAAGTTATTTTGAAAAGGTAAAGAAACCGAGTAGGTGGTCAAACTCAACAAAAATATTGCAACATCCTAATTAATTTAGAAACCTAACAACGCGTCAATACGAATTTTCCTCCACAATAAAATATCAACCAAATAAATATAGCGCTAAATCTGCGCCAAAAATAAATGCGACATTAACAATGTATTTTTCAAACTAGCAACATTATCCTTAATACTTATTGACAGCTGCGGCCTCCAGTGTGTCGCTCAGAGTTATCTTATTTGGGTCACTTAACAGGGCAACGATCCCTCGCTAATCCTTTTATTTTTAAATCATCGGCTCCTTCATTTGCATATTATCAAAGCTATAATCTAAGAAGGTAGGGCAACGATTTAGTGAAATATTTGCCGATGAAAAGTTAAAGGATATCGACCCGATAGATTATAATCACTGCAACAAAAAGAATGCAAGCGATTCGAATTATTCTTAAGTTTACAAGCAAAAACACCTACTTACTTTTTAAAAATGGAAACTCACGCTTTTCGAATCTCTTGGAATCATTCGGTATAATTAAAAAGGTTTTATGTATCGATTAGTCATATTTTATTTTAATTAAATAACGTTTTTAATTTATAGTTTTAAATATAAATCAATTCGCGTCCACTTTTATTTGTGGTGTATTATTTAAACGCCTCCGTTATAAGTTATAACTGGCAATGCGTTCGGACGTAATCGACGGAAAAAAAGAAAGAGATCCCGCTAATTTCCGAGCGGAGTAAGAGCGAAGAAATCGATTGCATGCAACATTGATGGCGAGTACTCGATTTTTATTTTTGGTCGATTCGTTTTGTTTCATTATCTGTTGTGTGATTGTTGGTTGCCGGATCGATGTGAATTTATGATTTAATTGCCGGGTGCTCATTTTAGGGTCAATGCACCATTGACATTGTGCTTCGGTAATATTAGTCAAGCGTGTGGTCAAACTCGCTGTGTTGATTCAATCTATTTTATGCAATGGACGAAATGAGGAGATCCGTGGGAAAACGGATATAATTGGATTAATGGTCGAGGCGTTGAAGCTCAAAATCGGAGGGTCGCGCTTTCGGTTCCCGCTCTGATATATTAACACCTTTTTGTGTGGTTACTAAATTTTATATCCTTGTGGTTTATATAAGCCAGAGTAAATAGAAGAAAACTGCGCTCGTGTGCTTAAGTTTTTTTTTAATACAAGGTTTTTTAATAGGCTAGTCTCTTATTTGATATAATGAGCGCCATATTAAAATTCGTTGACAGTCTCTGGCTACGTCATAGATATTTTCAAAAACAGAATTGATAATTTCGAACCATAGAATTTAAATCCATAGACTATATAGTATTTCCAAACAATTGCTGTTTACACTAAATCACTAGTGAAGGTGATAGGGCAGCACGACCGAGTATCGACGAATCGCTAATCAGAGCCCGTGCAATAAACTCGGGAAATTCAAAAACTATCGTTGCATTAGCTAGTAACGTGAGTAACGCACGGACAGCGCGTATCGGCGCGATAGCTCGCGAGCGTACTAGGGAGGGGAAAAGGTTACTTTAAATGTAAATATAATTAAATCTCAAGACTCTAAAATTTTTATATTCTTGTTATAATTATTTTTTTACAAATTAAAAGTGCACCTACGAAAGGTGGATTTAGTACCATGTGGCATTCAACAATTCTGCTATGAAGAGATGAATTGTGAAAATCGTTTTATTTTTTTCTTTCCCGGTCGGTAAATGTTTTTAAGATATTATTATGAAAAAATAAAAAAGAAAGAAAAAAATGGTTATCTTAATTATAGCGTCAAACTCTAAGTTATCAATAAAAAAACATTTCAAAGCTGTACAAAATTACATATAATTACGAACGGACTTAGTAAGTGTCATGTAAGAGCTATGTCCAGTAATAGACAACATGATCTAATTACACCATGAACAGCTGAACAACACAACAGCATTCTTAGGTGTTCGCTTTGACTCTATTATACAACACAATACAGCGTTACAAAAGTATTTTAAACACAGGTGCTTGTCTCGAATGTAAGACATAAACGAAATTCTTCGCCCGATTTGGCACGCTAGCGTCTCTAAAGTGGTTTAGATATAGACTGTAGCGTGTCCGAAACTCATCTATGAAGAAAAACCGGCAAAGTGCGAGTCGGACTCGCGCACGAAGGGTTCCGTACCATTTTCTATAAAAACGGTAAAAATATCACGTTTGTTGTATGGGACCACCCTTAAATATTTATTGTATTCTGTTTTTTAGCATTTGTTGTTATAGCGGCAACAGAAATACATCATCTGTGAAAATTCCAACTGTCTATCACGATTCATGAGATACGGCCTGGTGACAGACAGACAGACAGCGGAGCCTTAGTAATAGGGTCCCGTTTTACCCTTTGGGTACGGAACCCTACGATAACGACACAGTTCGAAACTTTTTTATTTTAAGGTTCCGTACCTGAAGGATGCTAACGGGTGCTATAAATAAGGCTTCTAAGACAGCGAAACCTTAAGCTTCTTTAGGTCGTCATAGATAATTAGACCGATTGCTGAATGCAAACGGCTCAGGGTTACTCGCTGTGCTGTTTTATGGGAAACGCAAGTGCCTAGTGATGAATTTCTTAAGGTTAATGATGACGATGACACTATAAAGTAAGTCTATATGCATCATACTGCAGTTCACATACGAATTTGAGCCATACTGCACCACGCGGGTCTAATGTTAGTGGTCTTTAAGACAGGTGACAATCTTTAGTATTCAGCTTATCGATACTTTAAATTAACGTCCATAAAATATGTATATCGGTCATCACTACCAAAGACACTGAGCGAAAGCAACTTGAGCATTAATAGAATAAAGTTATATACAGTAGTACACAGTTCACATTGACAATAACAATAAAAATTGTTCGTGTGTAGCAACACAACTATCATTCAATTTCCAATCTAGCTTTAGAAAAAGAAACATTAATTACTAAATCTCCGGACACATCAAGTAGCTTTATGCGATATAATGCATCGTAAAATACTTTGATCCACCATCAAGGTCCGGTAATGCGCATAAAATTAACCGCGTTTATTACTTCGGCAGTCGCTGTTGTGGCCACACTGGTCGAATGATAAAAGCAAAATTGTATCGACTCGATACCGAATATCGAGAGTTACGGCCGCGCCGATGTCGATAAATTTATTGCGACTAAGACCCATTTTACCCGACACGAATCAAACCAGCTATTCTTATCCGTTTAGCTGAGGTACTATCTGTGTACTCGGGGATTTATCATTTTGTTTTGTTACGACGTAAAATAGCGTATTCAAATAAAAAGCAGACTCAATTTTGAGTGGAGACACCAAAAGAAAGGATTTGGAAAACATCGAGAAATGTGGCATCTTTTGAACCCTGGAAGAGTAGAGTTAATAAAATATATTCTTCTGCCATTATCTTTTTTAAAGATAAATAACACTTGATGGGACGTGGGTTTGAGTTCCACCTAAGGTCGATGGTTTTTTTCAAGTGTTATTTATCTTTAATTAAACCTTGCATGGAATTGCTAAAAACTAAAATTTTCAATTTTCTTTTTTATTTAATACTGCTTGCAACTTATTAGTCTAAATTCCTCTCGATGTTTTATTTAACCATTACGAACAAAGTTATTTAAAAACTTGTTTAAATTTAGAACGTGGTCATTTCTACCTAGTAGGTACTGTAAAAAAAAAGTTTTGCTGTTTTTGGTTTTTGCGTTTTCGCAAACATACAAATAGTTAGAACCGTCCGTCCGTGCATGCAGTCTATGAATATAAATACACTTTCATATTAAAGTTAGATTGTCAATCGTAAACCAGGGTTTACGTATTCTCTGAAAACAGTAAATCTTTATTGCGAACTATGATCTTTATCAATAATGCTCGAAATTGCTAAAAGCAATTGCCCTTCGCATGTTGTTATTAAAACAGTAATATTAAGTTAAAACAGAGTACTAAAACGAGAAAATATTATGAGAAAAAAAGTAAATAAACTTACAAAAACATATATTTTAATTACAAATATAAATCTCCTTTTTCAATCAGCTTTCCGATACCAATTATAGTTAAATAAATAATACTATAGAAGGTGCCCATTCTTTTTATGTATTTTTACTTGCATGGGTGTAACTGACAAACACCTGTCTACACCTTTCTTTCTACTGTTTTAATAATTTTTAGTCCTTATAAATTTATTTTTATTAATTACAACTGTAAATTCTTTGTTTGGTGAGCAATAAATAAACAATACTATTTTAAAAAAGCTGACAATAGTAACTGAGTTTCTTGCGTTGATTCTTCTCAGCGGAAGTCTACCGTTTATCCCGAAGTACGGGTATGGTAGAAAAATAAGAAGAATCTGATTTTTGTTTGCTTCAAAACCAATAAAAAGTTAGGTAGTTGAGTCCGGTAAACAATGACGTCAACGCTTGCTATCGCCATAATAATTAAGGGCTATTATTATAAATAATTAAGTTATATTTTATCTATGTATGGTATCTGTAATCGGAAGATCAACTAGTATAGAGCGTTACATACTCATAAATGGAACATCCAATTATTTTTAACTTCTTTCATAAATAACTGATGAACATATTCGCCTCTTTAAAGAACCACACCTGTATAAATAGCTGTCAGAACTAGGAAAACATAAACTGCAAATTAAATTGTCTATCTTTGTCTAGATCGGACGAATCAATATCAAATTCGCAAGGCGTATTCATGTACTCTTCCCCGAAGCAGTCTATAAATAATCCGCTATGAACTACGGATATAATCCAAACGTGATCATTCTAAAAAACATCATAAAACGTTTGCTAGATGAAATGAGACGTTAAACTCACTATAAATCTGCATGAGATACGACAATATCCTGAATCAATATATTTTAGTGTTTCCTCGTGTGGAGATATAGGCTACGTTTACGACACTGGATTTATCCGATCACAAACCGTTTTAGATTTTCTTGGAAATTTCGAGCGACTAAATCGGGTTCCTACATGTCAAATTTAAAAAAATATTTTTTTAAGTTTAAGTATTGACAGGAATTAGGCTCATTTTCTCGATTAGGGAAAGAACGCTGTGGTCTAACCTCTTAACAGTATTACTTCAACCTTGTTTCATCTATTCTGTAGAGTTTGACGTATAAAAAATACTGCGTACTATGTAAAGTTTATAGTTAGGGTCATATTCTACTATTACTAGAAAATTTAACACAACAACACCTTTAAGTGTTACGCAAAGACATGTTCAGCATTGACTGGTGACACCTAATTCAAGAAAGCCTTATTCTTTGTGTCCTTTAATCAAATATTATATTTATATAAGTGTGCGTAAACAATATTACTCCAATGTTAAATAGAGTAATTAGGTAATCAAATACATTTTGTAATTCAAACGACAGTATAGGGTCCTAATTCAAATCGATTATTAATTTAAAACTTTTTTGCTTAGTCTAAGAAAGTTGGATATTTGAACATCATGTAAGATATTAATTTCACAATTTTATATGTTGTAAGTCAGTTTATGATAGAAGTGCAATCCTCCAATTAAACTAAGTCCTACAACAAAGCATATGAGAACTAATAACAATAACACAAACGAAGAATAAATAGTACTTTAAACCCCCCGGATTAAATTGTCCTATAGCAAAACCAGGTAGATTGTCAGAAATATTAGTCACTTTGCAATATTTAAGCGTACTATATTATCTTGGGGATAGTAAAACAAGGCAGTGACGCTTCAAGCCGGGAGCGCGGCAGTAAAACGGCTAAAATATTAACAGTGTTTCTGCGCTTGCGCATTTTCTATGACAAACGCGAAATCCGCTTTGTCTCAAAACTATGTTGTTTATGCACCGGCTATTGAGCCGTTTTTAGTCACCCTTGCGTGTCATTGAACTCTACTCAAGTTTATGATCGTTGAAAATCTTCTTTCTTGTGACATATTTTGTTAGTTGGTAGAAGGAGAAACTGTTATGTAAGGAACTCTCTTCCAGAGCGTGGAATAAGTAATTAATAAGTACTTTTAGATGAATTAAACTTGACGTATAGTGTGCACTAGACTCTAAAGAGCACATTATTTTCATATAAAATCTTAGATATATTTTATGACGATTTAGGTAATTACGTAAAACTAATAAGTCATTAATTGTAATAGTAAGGTTACTCAATCATTACAATCGGATTACGTGGAGTTCTATCTGTGTTTTCGCACACAATTTACTATTTATTATACAATTTTATATATTTATATGGAAGAACACTCAAAGAAAAATATGTTTTTTTTATGTGTAAAGCTCTATGGAAAAAATACTTATGCGGTCCACACCATCGAGGTCCGGACCGTATAATGCAAAACGCCCGAAGTCCTATTCCCGAGTGTTTGAGAGCACATTAACAAACACCTCTTATAATAGGCTCGCAATCCTTCCTCTATTATCTATACCTCGAAAATAACACTGGCCACAGAAATAGCTAAATTAAAAATGCAGGGTTGGCACAACTCATTACAGCGAGTCCGCTCCATCCATCATTACGCGGCCGCGTACCGGCACCCCTATAATTTAGCCCCGCGCTGCCCCCGCTCACGCCCGCCTTTATTAAAAGAAGACGTCCGAGCCAAATGAGTTTCTTGAAACTACCTGCATTTTATATTAGCGATGTTTGGCTGTAAACGGTTGTAATGATAAACACGGGAGACATTGTTATTATTTGGTAGTAAGGAGATCTGGATTGGGTTATGGGTAACGATGCTAAATTTTAAACAGCGATAAATAGGTGAAGGCTTGTATCAGTTTCATGATTTTCTCGTTGTTTATTTCTAAACGCGTAGTAATAATAAGTACAATCTATCTAACTATTAAATCTCTATTAAAAAGTAATAAGCATTTTATTTTGTTGTCAAAGAATGACGCATTAAGTCTTCTCCAACCACGAAGCTCAGAAATATAAAATCTGGCGTGCAAATAGTAATCCCATACAAAACCTTTAAAACACGAGCCGCCGCTTCCGCCATCTTCAAGGCTCATCAACATGTTTGCTTTGCTGTTTGTCGTAGGCCATTGTTGGACATAATGAATAGGCTATAGACGGAAGTTTGTAATCGCAAACCGATATGTTAGGGAACTGTACTGTCGATCAATAAACTCAAAATCTTAGTAACCATTCCAACAGCTAGTTCAAGACGGCTCTGAAGTTAATTAATAATAAACATTTGCTATAAGCTAAGGTACTTCAACATTTGATAGTAGAGTTATAGATAGAAACGTAAACGTTGCTGTGTTTATTAGTCAATTACTCATTAAATTCTGAAAGTTTTACCTAGAACTTAGTGCCCTAATACTTGATAGTGAAGATAACGTGGTAAAGTTTTTAATGTTTTTTTTTAATTATTAAAATTCTATTCACTGGCTGTGTTACCTTAAAAAATGCGAGCGCCCTATTTAATCTACTGGTTCTTTTTTGAAAAACTGCACAAAATGGTACTGGCCATCTCAGTTGTCATCGAATAATCAATGTCGGAGGAATCGATTAGTCGACGCGGGATGCCTCCATTACTCGATTACTTACTGCTAAGCGACTCGCTGTGACGTCATTGACGTTATAGTGATGAGATGAGCGAGGGACGCAGGACATCGGTTCAATTAGAATGCAGGATATCGACGTAATAAAATATTTTTAATACCTAATTACGATAATCGTCATTTTTGCATAAAACCAAAAAAACAGGGCTGTCTTCACAATTTATAAGAGTTAATGATACAAACTTTTTGGGTTCATTATTAATGATATCGTTTAACTTTATTTTTTATTTGTTTTAAGCGTTTTGTTTTAATTTTTTAAGGCAATGACCCCATTGTGTTTTTCTACCTACAGATTAAGAATAGAATGGCAAGTTCATGCATGTGATTTATGCTTATAATATCATTAACTTAGGAATGCATATAAAGAAATGTATTCCTTAAATTATCAATCGCTTATGCTTCCGCCCGTCGCTTGTAACCCGTTCGCTCTTAATGTTCTCGAGAATGATCCGAAACCATTCTGGGAGCCATCTTTAGTTAATAACGGATCTTGTAATCGCCACAGGTTTTAATGCATTAAAATAATTTGCGTATTCGTTTCAGCCGCTCGTAAACGCATCGAAATCCGCCGGGAATTAAGCACGTTCTTAAGTAAAATTAACGCTATCTTCCATCGAGTAATATGATTGGGTGGTTACCCGCGAATCGAGTTTAGTGCGGCACTATTCATTAAACAGTTGCAAACAAAAATATGTCGTAACGTTACGTTTTTAGAGTATGTTATCCCTTGCGTCTTTTGTGTAAGGGATATTTTTATAGACTAGGATTTAATATGATGGTAAGGTCAGTCGGATTCTTGTTGTAGGAACAATTTTGCAAGGAATCGAGTGACAGCCGTACCTGATCCGAGCACTCATATTCGTTGTGTTTAATCGGCGTTAAATTCAAAAAGAACTTGCATCAACGACTTTGTACACTTTTTTTGCGGTGTTTTATTATAATAATAGTAGCGAATTAAAGAGTTGTCATTGCTGATGAGATACTTGTTAGAAATGGATCGAAAAATTACTTTTGGTATTATATTTAACTGATAAACATTTCGGACTCAACATTGTTAAAAATATTGAGTTTCAACTCCTACATTTAGCAGATAGCAAATGACATTAGAAGAAAGGACAATGAATCAGTTTAGTGCACCAGATATAGTTTTATCGTGCCAATTTTCAGGGCATACATTTAAGAATTATTTGGTATTTTTTAATGTTTTTTCATAGAATAACATTTTAGCAACCCTTACAAGCATTATAACCGGCAAAATTAAAACGATACATTAACGCAGGTTCGAATTATAACCTTAAACGACAACCTGTTCCCGAGTCCATTCAAATGTACACTTCACCACTGAACAATCAACCTGTATTATAACTTGTCCATGACTGTACCGCAGTTGAAGAGGGCATTGTTGCAAATCGAGAACTCGTTGGTTCACAATGCATAATCGATACGCGTCACTTATGCGAGAGATCGATATGCAGATAGAATCGATTCACGAGTCCAACTAGCAATCGACGTGTGATAATTTCGAAATAGTCAAGTGAAAATTGAATTTTGTTGAGTTTAGAGCACGTATGTTTATGTTGATTATCAGAATTGATACTACACGATTTGTAGTATCAATTATGATCACTATGATAGATCTCTTTAAAAGTTAGTCCATTAAATTCTCTATTTTTATTTTGAAATAATAATAATTAACCTACATACTCGTCTATTGGATACCTCTAAACAAAACAAAGCGCTAGAGCCCAATACCTATCGAATGAACTCCATAAATGTTTACTTACATTATTAGTGTTTAAAACGACCCACAATCAATTTGTAAAAATCATCACGTTTAGTGTGAACTTTATGGATCATTATTATCAAAATTGAATATCACAATTGTAAAATCAATGCAAAATAATTCAACACAGCCGTTCGAATGCAATCAATAGTTTTTATCGCTTTGCAGGTAATTTATTCATAGTTGGCATTTACTAAATATCGAGTAAATATCAATTGCGAATGATTTTGCCATTTTGCCTCAAAACTGATATAGGCCAATAAATGTTATATTCGAATACTCACGAAATCATAACGTTGCAGTTGTTAGCTTCTGTGCAAACGCAGTGACATTTGCGTTGCGATGGGTGATAGTGCGGTTCGTGTGGTAGAATACTGGCCACAATTACAAAAAGCAAAATTGCCGTCGACATAAAAAAAACACTTAAACTTTTTTTAAATATATTTTAGCTACAAAATGAACTGCTTGGTTATCTGGAAGACTACAGTATGTATTTTCTGTCAGGGCATATAAGTTTAAGTTAAGGCAATTCATTTTTTTTTCTTCGATTGTTTTGTCGTAGAAACGAAACCAACGAATAGAGTTCCATTAATGTGAAGAATTTCTATTGATAGTGGTTTTATAATCGTATCGCAAAAAAACAAATGTTACCTAATTCATAATTTAAAAGACATGTGGCCTATACTTGAACATTAAGTAAATATTAATAATATTAACTATGAAAGTGGTTATGTTTCCAGATAAGTTATGGTGAGTAATATATCATTTAAAGGCACCTGATGTTTAAAGCTAGATCCCAGCCGCATTCTGAGATGCGCTGATACGAGGCTGATACGTTGCTGATACGCAGCCGATACGACGTACTAAGTAAATACTGAAATAGCTAATATTGGCTTTAGAAAGCTGTCATTTATCAAATACAGACCAAGGGCAAGTCGGACTGGAAAACGAAATGTTTACTTACAATCGTATGTTCTATTATTTAGGGATCCTCAGCTTACACTTTATCGATTTTTTTTTGTTTAATTAAGGGTCTGTGTTTTAATCATGATAAGTTTGACGTCAGTAATTTATAAAGATCGATCTTATCGACATAATGCAAAAAATAAGTAAAAGTAATAGTATTTTTTGAGGTTTCAATTTTTGTTTCGATTGATATTTCATATATAGATATAGGTAGGTATGTGCTAGAAAGAAGAGCTAATAATTTAGTATAATCATTTTTATCATTATATGACAAACAAACTAAGCCTGCTTGTTAAATTATTCATCCTAATAAAATTGATTTATGCCCAAAGCATTTTAAAGAGTCAGTCATTTTACTAAAACCTTCCTATTGGTTCACTTAAATTTGAAATATAAAACGTCAAAATACAAGTCGATAAACAAGAACAATAATAACATTAGCCTACATTTAAGACGATATTTATCTATTTACTTATCGAGATGTAGATCTCTATCTAGCTTAAAGATCGTCAGGTGAATGTAAATAAAAATTTGAAAGTGAAGTAAACTACTAATTAAGTGTTGCCATATTTAACTGGTTTTAAACTAACTCGTTTTTAATGGAGCCATCGTAGAATGCTTGATTGAAATCTGGAAATGTTTTGACAATCAGGTGTGGACTGCAAAGAAACGAGATTTATTTAACCAATAGCATTAATATGCCTGCTTATTTACTATAAAACTATAGTATAACTATAGTTGGCTTAAAAACCTACTATAGTTCGATTTTTAATTTCATTTAAAAAAATTAAAATAAATGATTTATCTATCTATCTAATTCTTTACTTCGAGATAACAGTTGATGTATCTGAAGGCCTACTACATAAATGTATCTTTTGTTCGAAAGTATAAACCTAACAATTAAAATTACCATCTCCTTGTATCAATCCTTCGACAAAATATGACCAACTCAAAATAGCCGTGTAAAAAAACACGACCGTTTTTAATAATTCACAAATTGTCAAAGATTCGACGCAAGTGAATGGTTATTTTGATTTGGTACGTTAAAAACAAAGTAAGTACAGGATGGCGAATGAAAATGTCAAGTTTCACATAAGAATATTAAATCAAGTCTATTACTTCCAGATAAAAACGCGATAAACACTCGTAATTTATGTCTAAGCGAAGCGCAACTTACGCGGGGAGCGAAAGTTTTTATAATTAATTGGAAATCCGCAAACTGGGGGCAGTTAACGTGAAACGGACTGACTTTTTCAAGATGGCGGCTCTAACGACACGAGCTAGTCTAAGGACTAATTAATAAAACAAAGTTAGTCTTAAGTGGTTGTGATTTGCTTTAATTAACCGCCAGGAGAACACTTAGAATCGAAGTTTCTGTAATTATACTAGCAATGGTGTCGAAGTATATAAACATATTTATTACTTGTATCACGAGGTATAAGACAATGCTTTTTATTCTGGTCATCGCCCATTACAGTCGTGGGCCAATTCAGCAAAGTTGGTTAATTGAATTGGTTCGACCGGGAATCTTACATACTATTCACCTCAAGGCAATTCAGTCCGCCATTGTGTAATTTGTCAAATGTAATTATTTTTCATACTTACATAAGTCCATTGATATATCGGGTGTAAAAAAAGGCTTAACGAAGCCGAATACTACATATTCTACGTATTATTAAGATCATTTTTTTCTTTTATACTATACCTGGGAAATGACGGGTTACCGAGTTATTGACAGTCAAAGTTACAATTTTTTTCAAAGATTTTTACAAAATTGACTTCTGTTTGATAAAACTAAACTTTTTCACAAAGAAACATGATCCGCTTACACACACAGGCATAGTCTGTGGCGTGCGCGTTATACATTGCGGGTTAGAAATAAGTTATTTTTTTTGATACCCACAAATAAAAGTCATTTCCCAGCAATTTTTTTTTTTGCATTCTACTTGGTTTTGTGTATAGAATTCGTGGTTTAAGGCTTCGTTAAGCCTTTTTTTACACCCTGTATAATGCATAAGTCACTAAAAAGAAATTATAATAGAAGTACTAAACCGTGGTACTATGATTGTGCAAATAAAGATAAGATTAACAATATAATAATTTTATTTCTGTAATAGAAAAAAAACGATTTTATTAACCACTTTTACTAACTAATTAACACTTTTCATCTAGTGGGCGCAACTGCAAAAAATCAGTGTACAAGTAATCCCTAGATGGAAGTAGACACTGAAGTAGGACAATTTGTCTAGTACTAATTTCTTGAATTCTTATTAGCATAGCGTTTTGGTGTTGAACTCTAAAGACGAAGTTGCATTATGTTTTAACATAAAATTGGTGACGATACAGTTAAACCAGTCTCTGGACTAGACTAGACTACTAACTAAATTCTCTCTTTAAAAAAAATAAGTAACAGCCTGTCTAATTTGAAACTGAAAATAAGACCAAAGAAAACACTTGTCTCTGGTCTTATTTTTTCACGATATTTCGATTAAGATTGTTTTACATGCCTTCGATAATTGACTGCATGTTTGCAGGTTTTTATGCTGATACCTGAACGCTGTCTCTTTACGTTCACTAAAGAGAAAAATATAATAACTGACTTTTAGGTTAGTTTAGAGAGTAGCGCAACCGAGAGCCACTAGTTTCCCAACCAACTTGACAAGTTAATCAAAGATGAAGACATTACGTCAACATCCTCCGTAAGTATTCGTATTAATCGTCCCATGTCGGCATTCCTTCGTAGAAAACTAAATTAAGCGTTTACTAACTAGAGTCTGAAGCTAGGCTCACACAGCCCTGGACAGTCGGCAAAAACGCGAGTCAACTGTGGGAATGTATCGGGTAATGCAATCTTTTTGCTGAATTACCCGCCTCTGATGGGTCTAGGGCTACCGCCTACCATAGACATTGTAATAAACAATATCCTAGACTTTATTACACGGCAACGCATAGATACTAAGAAGTACGTTATTTTAAGCGGTAATTCTAGTTAAATAACGTTACGTTTTTGAAATCAGGTTCACTCATTTGAAACGTATACAAATAATTTTCTTCCTACATGACGACTTTTTTTCTTAGTTTTTTTTAAGCTATGATATCAGAAAACCCTATGTCAAATTTCGTGTGACGACGTGTGACGTAGGCCTTTCACAATATCAGCTGGTCCTCTGTCTTTTAGATAAGTTAAAAGAACGAATTAAAAGGACTCTAGATAAACTTTTACTTTACTCACACATAGTCCGGACATTGAAAATAATGTCCTAATATCTTTTTCCAAAAAAAACATAGTCATAAAGTTCAAAACATAAAGTAACCAAACTAAGGCTTGTTTAATTTATTTATAACTCGCAAGTACATCGAATTAAATACAGCCCCAATTAAACTAAAAGTTACATCCATAGCCGTTTAGAGCTAGCACAGCCCTATTCGGCACGCACTGCGTCCGCGCACACGCGCCATCTTTGATGGGTAAGGCCGAACGCACGCGTGCGACTATGTCGTATGATACTGGTATATTACTGTACCGGCCAAGTGTGGCGCTATATTAATTAAGTGGAGACAACTTTAACACTTCAAGCTTCACGCGCAGCACGTGAGTTAACTGTATAAAGCGAGAACTGCTGTTATAAATGAATATTAAATTAAATTAAAAGTACATAATTTGAATTATTTAGTATCAGGGAAAATCTACCTAGATAAAGTGCTACTCTTAAGCCTGACTCACTTTTTAAGTTATTTTTATTATTAATTGGTAAGTAGAAAGAACAGACGGAGAAACAGACTTCGGTAGTTTTATATAAAAAAAATCTGTGACTATTCTTGTTCGGAAAAAATAAATAGTTAAAAATTATTTGTACTTACTTTATCCCTAACAAATACCCTAAAGTCGTATGCAGTAAGCTTTAAACTTGTCGACGCCGATCGGTCCAATAGCAAGATTTTGAAATTCAAATTAGCAACTTTTTACCGAACGCACACGCACACCCGAAGTATGCAAACATGTATAATTGTAGAGCTTTTTGCACTTACACGGTGTGGCAAGCCTAATTGGATGCAACATAGTGTAATTTTGTGTAAAACTAATGACAGTTAGATATTTAACACGCTAAACGATCTGAGACGGTATTAACTCAGCAAAGTTTGTGCTAAAAACTGTTTTTACCATGCGTCCATGATGTATTTAGCACTTTATTTCTTGATCATCAAGAAATGAACTTCACAACATGCAGTTACAGAAACAAGTATTAACATTCTTTATGGACAAAAATATGAATTATGAAACAGGCCTTCTAGTAACGTTTGCAATCAAACTTTTTTATGCCAACTAAAAATAAAAACAACAAATTTTAACTTTCATTTGGCAACCGAAAACAAAAATAGCACATACCGTGCATAATACAGAATGTCCCTTTAACAGGCTTAATACACAATCGAATATTCATAGATTCTGTTAATTATTGCGACTTGGCCGGTAAAAAAGTTGTATCTAGTTCCTCCACAATTAATGAACTTTATCACTATGATCACAAAGGTGAAATTTGCGCGCAGAGATAAACATCTGTAAATAGCTGCCAGTATCTATGCAGCCTCCGTCAGACTCGATTTGAAACAATGAGTTCGATTGCTCGCATTGATAAGGTTAAAAAAGGTTATACGAATTGTCTACGGTCTTGGAATTTTGGCGGGAAACGAAAAAAGTTGTTCATTGAATTAATAACTTCATAACTGGGTGGGAATCAGAAAGCTGTTTCCCTTGTATGTAAGTGCCTGGTCTAACATACTTCGATGACATTATTTATTATTTTACTGATATAGCTAGGCTTATAAAATCAATACTAGTATAATCTTGATGAGGTAGGTCGACTCTCCCTCGACGTATGCCCAAAACAATGGTCACTAGTTATAAATATAAAATTAAACAAAAGTGAAAGCCAAATAGCCTTTTGCTGAATGCATTTGCATATTTTGCACAGCAATACATACATGTAAAAAAATTGCAATAAAATCGTTAAGAAACGTCATAATTGCAATTACCCTAAAAAATATCTGAGATCGTTTTATAAGGCGAGTATTTTTTACTCGCTTCTGCTGAAGCCGAAGCATAAGTCAAATATTTAAAAGTAAGGAAGGTCATGAGTAATTGCAGCTAAGTAAGTATGGGACACCATTTTAAGAAAATGCTTACAAGGCATCCATGTCATCATGGACGCCTTGTAAGCATTTTCTCTAAGGTTTAACTTTAAGTTCTCATGAACTACATTTAAATCAACACACCCAATTGGGTTAGTGACTCGGTGATTCGCCTTGATTAAAAGGGTCCAAGATTCGATTAAAGATTCGTTTTATTTCTAAAAACAAACTTTTCTCTAGTGTGTTTGCGTTTTTGGTAAAAACTCATGAGCATACATATATCTTATATTTATAACCCACAGATTATATGCATTAATTCCATGATAATTCCCATGCCAGTCGATGTTTTATCGGCCGCAAATATATATGCGTATTAACTTATAAAAACAGCAATGAAAAAAATCTTATTGCATGAAAGATATAAAATTAATGGCATTACGATATTTACTACCTTATTTATTGTTTTAATTAACAAATTTACTGTAATGTGACAAATCGATATAGCCATAATAAATAAATAATTAATAAATTAATCTTCACCATTCAAGTCCACTTTCGCCAAAAAAATACAATTGCACCGCTGGACTTCCTCTATGCCGCAGATAAAAATGTATTTTAATTTAATTCTCGACTATAAACGCCCAATAAAATCTTTCCTACATGCCATATTTTACTTGTTAATAAAACCGTTGCTTTTACGACGACACGCAGTGACCTACTTTATGGACCAACTTCCAATCAACACTCATATTTCTGATGACAGAAAAAAACGTGTATAATCTTTACATAAACATTGACTTTATCAACAAATTCCAATTGTGAAATCTCTTGTTCTATCTCTCTTACACACTGGTTCTTTTACTCTATTCGATTTTTTTTAAATTATTTTGGCACAAACATTCATTACAAGAAATAGACTCATAAATAATATAATAATATATCTATGTAAATGGACAGAGCAGTGCCGAAAAAGAAATAGTGCTGCGAGATTGCTTATTTTGTAACAGACATATAAAATCGGGACAAATGCATACAATACAAAACATAAATTACAAGGGGTCAACCTTCAAAATACGGAGGAACTGTTTTACACAACAACATATATTTTAAGAGTAGTATTAAAATATGTTTTTACTCGTAATAAAAATCACGCCCGGCCTCTCATAAATAGTAATTTCTAACATCTTCTGATCGGGACGTCCCATAGAAAATTAGAGAAGTACAAATGACAACTCTAATCCGGACTGTCGATAGAGTATGTCATTTGTTACAGAAAGAAGTCGTTTAATGTCTGTTACACACAATCGCCTACTTGAAATTCTTGTCGTATTACACAAGATGTAAACATCTAAAGAAGCAATGAAGAAACGAAACGCAATAATGAAAAGCGGTAAAAGTTAATTAATGAGTTATTTGCTTTATATGGATGATATGGCATTAATATGCGAGATGGCAATGCGTGCGTTGCGTTTTTCTTAGACATTACTTAATAGTGATCTTGAAAGAGAAAACATTTGAAAACGAAACTAAATTAAGAAGAAACATGAACGTACAATTAACGTTGCCATGCATCATTACGACATACCCGAATTATATCAAATGCACTTTCGCAAATCGTCACACAATTACAATCGCGTATTATTCGTAGTACAATTATTAAAGGGTTTATTTATTTCTCCAAAAACCTATCAATGGCTGATTCACAGTTCCCTACAAATCAAGACAGCGGGATCTTCAATTAATCATCGTATATGAGTCCATTTTCGTTTTGATATTTCGATATTAATGCCTTAAAAATGTTGTTTGGGCAAGAAAAACAGACCTGAAAAGGATTTAGTTAATAAAAAATAACACAGTATCTTAAAAATAAAAATAATTTAAAAGTGGGTGCATACGCGGAATTCTCTTGTTTCTCATAAATAATTGATGAATTAATTGCGCTTTAATTATTTTGTTGGCAATAATTAATCAGGAAGGCGCTACGACTATTTATTTTCGGAAAACAAAATGTACCAGTTGCATTTACACTACCTATTTGCCCTTATTCGTAATCGTTAAACAACGACGCTCTAGCTTTTAAAAAAGAAACCTGTCAAAGTTTTTTTTTTCGAGGTCAAAGACAAGCCTATTATTTTTTTATCCATCCAAAGCGGTCGGATTCGCGGACATACAGGCCCATAAATCCACCGTGTTACATCATTAGAATCGCGTGACTGCTAACTATAAGAAAACTTGTCCTCAAGTATTTTGCGACTATTTAAGCTTTCCTGGTCCAATTTATTGGAGAGTGGCCAGATAACTTTAGTATAACGATACCCGGTGTCTGATATCACATGTTAAGATTATCCGATGTTGGGTTATATTTCTGGTAAGTTCAGCGATTTTGTTCGAGGTATGAGAAAATTACTTATAGTAGCGCAATTCACATAAAGGTGTAACCGCATGCTTGGGCAGATTATTTCATTTTATGTTGTGATCAAAGTAAGATGACCAGATTGTTATAGTAGGGTTCTGGATTCAATTCCCAGGTCAATTTTAAGCAAAAATCTTTTCTAAAAATATGTTAGGGTGTGTTGGAAAAATATTGTCTAGTATCTATTCGACTTACTTAATTCGACATTTACCACACCCGTTATATTCTCAGACTCACAAAAAGTATTATTATAAAGTTAACAACTTTACCATCAATAAATTACACTAATATTTTATCAGTTTTAGCACTAAAACAAAAACTCGATGCACCCACGCACGCGAGAAAGCGGTAACCATAGCAACGCGCGGATTCCAAGATGGCGTCGTATCTTATCAGGTTATGAAGATGGTCGCAAGTCGCAAGTCCCGCTACTGAAACAAGCGGTGATGTGAGGTCGGATTATGCCCATGCGCATATTAGAAACGGCAAATAGATTATCTGTTTTTATGACAGCCAACATTTTTAATTGCAACCTGTTTGGGTGGGAAATGAGATGCCAGTTTGAAAATGTTTTTGGTCTATTTTATATGGAGACCGTCTTAATATTTTTTTGAGATGATGATGAAATTCTATATAGTAGTAAAACTATAGCTGTTCCTGTGGTTTTGCCTGCGGTAAATGAGGGTTTTAGTGTAGGGTACCTATATATTGAGATTGTTTCCACGTTCACCATTTTTCAGAAATTAATAATGACATGTGATGATATTTTGGATAGAAATCCGGAAGGTTTGTTTATGTATAAAAATTGGTCAAATTATTATTTAAATTGGAATAGTAGTTCCTGTTTTAGTAGTACCTATCAAATCCAAACAATCTATTAAACTTTATTCGTATGTGAATGAGCTGTGAAAATATGAGATAGGCACCTAAAACAGTTTTCGGATATTAAAATAAAAATAGTATGATAGAAAAACTAATCCGAATAAAAAGCGGTTCAGAACAGTTACTTTGTTCAACCCAAAATGTATTTTATAAAGTTTTCTTAAACAAATGAATTCTTTAACATATTGATTAACAAAACATAACACGGGAAGGCGACTTCTAAGCAAGTTAAATAAGTGCTACAATTCTAGGTCGTACAATACTACTAAACAAAACTACAGTTACTATAGTCTGTGCTAAACAAGCAACTAATAGTAATCACATAGCCCCAGGCTCTGCAGCCATTGTATTCACATAATGACAAACACCTACTCGATATCACATTGACCTACATGTCATCATCTGCAAACAATTTGCTACTCAATTAAAAACAGCTAGGGTGGATAATAGAACGGAGGATTCTGATACAGCTGTGAAACCTACACGGCGGAAGCAAATGGACCAATCACTGCACTAATTCAAATCAGTAATTTGCTAGCAGTATTAAGGGTAGTAGAGGATTTTGTACCTTATGGTTATTCCATAAAAAAAGATATTCGCAAAAAAGTTTAAAACATGTAATTTCTACTGTTTCTTCGATGGTCTTTATTTCAAACTTAACTTTAATCGTTAATACCGAAATTATGTATCAAACTTACTGCGTGAAACATAAAAAAAACACAACCTAATTTATTTTCTTCGTTCCATTTTCCAATTGTTTTGATTCAGTACTTTCCCGCTACAAAATCAATCGAAGATTCTTAATTGTAATTTAAAACCAATTTAACTAATGACGTAATCAATCAGTAGTCAGTTCCGCCCACGTGAATTATATCTCCTAGTTTACTGTAAATTAAATACAAATGCAACAATTTACGTAGTTTCAGCCGTCGATTAATTCGGCAATCAAAGTATCGAGCTATAAACCTCATTAAGTCGGCCATAAAGTCTCTAGCCAGGCTAAAACATCGCCTGAAGTAGACGGAATGCAAAATGTGCTAATGCAATTTTATTTGTGGCCCATTCAAAGACAAATCGTTCACGTTATTAAATTTATTGTTTTGAAACTTCTGTATAGATTCAATTCAGCAATAGTATTTATCCTCGAATGATAGAGATCATCATCATCATCACCAGCCTATATCAGTTCACTGCTGGACACAGGCCTCTCCAAAAGGAGGATTTTGCTATAATCGCCACGCTGCGCTTGGCAGGTGTTGGCGATCGCAGTTTGGCCAATGGTGGAGAGGAGACGCTGCTGCCCGTCTTCTTGTGGCGGTAATGATAGAGATTATAATTATATCTACTTTCTCTTAATAATCAATGCTTTGCCTTATTCCTAGTCGCGGGGGGGGGGGGGGGAGTCGCTTGACTATGGCGACAAGTTCAGGTAATGTTTTAGGAGCAATAGTTATCCGACCTCTGTAACTCGTACGCGGGAAAACCAAACCATTTTGAACGATGTCTAATAATTACAACCAATTCTGTTTTCTAAATGTTGAACTCATTGTAACTTTGCATTTTTCACGACATGAAAATTATATAGTATTAGTTGCAAATATTTTAACAAGCTTGATGGACTGGCGACCTTAGCAAGATGTCTGGCAGTGTCTGAATAAAAGAGAAATCTCATGAGAAAGATCATGTTTTTGGGGGCGGCTTACGTCCAACAGTGTACTGTAGGTAGTCTAAGATGATGATGATGATGATTTGAACAAAAATGATATAAAATGTAATCTGTTCCTTAAAAATTATTGACTAAACCCAAGGAGCTGAAAGACGTCTTTGGAACAACATAACTCTACGGGTGAATTATACAAAAAAGTTTATTTTAATTTAAAATACAGCTTGTCAAATCTGTCATTATTTCTATTAAGAACATAGACTTTGAATTCGCTATTTTATCGCTATTCGCTATTCGCTTTAAATCTATGATTGCCAATCTTTTCACTAGAAGTTGAAGTTCTAAGTAAGAGACGGTAAAATCATGGCTCAGACAAATTGATACAAAAGCCTAGTAATTTAGAAATAACTTTCCTTGAAAGTGAAATAACGCAAGATTAGATTTCGATTTCGCAAAGAATCCCGTGGCATATAAGGTGTAAATATGGCGTATGAGTACCATTATCTTGGATCTCTGGCGTTTGCAACCAATCGAAGTCTGTAGTACAGCATGAAAAGATCAGACAACCCATTCTAATGGAACAACCATGGTTGCGTAATAATTGTTTATAAATTTTTCATATTTTTAACATCAATCATGAATGAAATAATTCACCAATTAATTAACATGGAGCTCACTCACATTTATATGAGGCAAAAAAAACAGCTGAGAAAACATAGATGACAGTGATACAAAAATACGTCTAGTATATTATTCAGCATTCATTTATTCGCAACGACGCTAAATGACTATTTTATTGATTGTCAAAACTGAGCAGTCTAACGTTGGATTTCATAGACTACTTTAAGTCCTATTGGTCAGACAAGCACAAGACGTGTATATGACACGCGTTTGGCATTTCGACTGAGTTGCTGTTCTCTTCACCCTGTGGCCGGGTCGTGAAGTCGTGACACAATCATTCCAACGAAAACTATACGATTGAATTGTTACACCGACGCAAAGATTTCTACCAGTGCTGCATTCCGCGCAGTCTGCCGCGAACTTATCAAACACGATGTTATAAGATCGATATCGATCGCTTTATTGACTGATCGATCCCTATCGCACTCGGATCGCTTTGAAATCTCGAGATTACAAATTGTTGTTTTAATACGTCTGAACTGTTTTCATGTGCAACCTCTCATGTCTTTTTAATTGGATAAAATAAATCAATGAATGACTAGTCAATCTGTCGCAAACATTTCTATGTTTTAACCTATTTAGGTCAGTGATTTATACGTTCAGATCTCGCTAACAGCTCTTTAGTTGGGTTTAAGAGTTTAAAAAGGTTTACTGATAAGGTATAAATCGTTTAATTCCGCTTGACGATGTATTATGTATCAGGCTGCGCTCATTTTGAAATAGGCGCACGTTGCGCGCGCGCCGCCGGCAGCGCCCCTCGCGACCGAACACTGTTTAATTTTCAATTTAGATCGCAATTTGCGATGCGGCTCACCACACGCCCAAACTCGCATCACTCCACCCGATAGATTTATGCCCCCGACTTATAACTATACCTCAATACCGCTGGAATATATTAAAAGAAATTAACTCGCGTAACTTACGATCCGAGCGCCGGATTCGCGCGATAACAGTTAATGAAAATTGGGCTTTTTTAACAAATTCGTCAAGAGGCCGCGAGCGGCGAGATAAGCGGAATTGATCTGTCCGCGTAACTAATTGCTGTGGCGAGTTTTCACGATATTACGCTTGTTTTGACGTGATTAAATAAAATTAACTTTATTTTATGTGAGCCAACACTTCGTTCGGCGGGCGCAGCCGATCGTATTTATGCGTACATCAAGGGCTAACGCGGTATGTATTAAACATTGTCACTGCCCACTATTTATGGGTGGGATTCCTTTTTGCAATTGGCGCAACATGATTATTCCAGCAAGCGAGTCGTTACTTACATTTGATAGAGCTCGCAGAGCCGAAGAATAATTTACGTTTGGAGCTACGTTTTTCATCGCAATAACAAACAAGGTACGCGATTAATTTGCTGCGGCGCTGATCCCCAGTTATCGTGGCGTTTTTGTGCGCGCTCTCTTCGGCTCTTGCACCGATCTGTGCATGCTAGAAGCAATAGCAAGTAATAGGATAGAATTATCACTCGTTACAATGTGTTGTACCTACCAACCAGCTGACATTTCCGTGGCATTCGGGCGCCGGCGCGTTGAATCAATCGCGAATTACCAGTAGTCACGAGGCCACTTTCACCGCCACAAACGGCTTTGTAAATGATTTGCAGGCATTTTGGCGTGACAGGAAGCGTTTTATCAAATTACACAGATACAGGTGTTAATAGCACCATTCGCAAGAGGGATACGGTAACAAACGATAACTTAACGTGGGAAATGTTGCCAAAAGTATGCCAGTAATTATAATTTGCTGGTAATTGAAATACATGCGCCGTATACAAATTCCGAATCACTTGATTAGCCTTCAATTGTCAAAACTGGTTTGTGAATCCATGATGCGCAGACGTGTAGAAATACAATAGATTACATGAGAGGAATATATAATATAGAAACCGGGCCTGGGAATGCTCAATGCCTAAAGTCTGAAACTTAGGTTCTTTGTCATTAGTCTAATGTAATATTGTCAAAGCTTACCTTTAAAATGCAGCTGCCGACAGCCTCGCTCTCTGGCACAGTGACGTTGTAGAAGGACTGGTCGAAGATCGGCTCGTTGTCGTTGACATCTAACACTGTCACCACCAGTGTCGCGGTGGAGGACAGCGGCGGGCTGCCGCGGTCGCGAGCCACCACCGTCAACACCGGCATCGGGTTCGTCTCACAATCCACTCGCGAACGCGTCGTCACTAACCCCGAACGCTCATCTATCGCAAACCAATCCGACTGCGGTGTCGGCAGCAACGAATATCGAATCTCTGAATTCTCCCCCTCGTCAGCATCCGTCGCTGACACCTGAACTACTGGAGTCCCAGGTGCAGCCGCTTCGGGCACGCTCGCTTTGTACTCACTCTCCACAAAAGTTGGAGCGTTGTCATTCACGTCAGTCACTCGAAGACTGATCTCGCGAGACGCATGCAAGGGGGGAGAACCTTTATCCGTCGCTACCACGTTCAACGTATACGAAGACTGAGATTCCCGGTCCAATGGCAACGCTACCACTACTAAGTAGATGATGTTGTCGTGCGTCCGCAAATCGAAGTGTCCATCACCACCGCTCAACGTTACGTTCACATTGGAATATTCCGTTTTGGAATCCGGATCGTGGACCGATATCCGAGCCACGAACTCGTCCAGTTGAGCTGACTCGGATATCTTCGGAGTCGCATCGTCACTTAGGAAAATTACATCTATGGTGGGTTGGTTATCGTTTACATCCGTGACACGGATAGAGACAAAAGCTGTCGTCTCCAGTGGCTGAGCTCCCTTGTCCCTCGCCACCACGACTAGCTCGTGCAGCTCCTTCGTCTCAAAGTCCAGAACCTTGTTCACCGTGATTTCTCCAGTCTCGGGGTCTATCTTCAACATGTTCTCTTTGTCACTCTGCCGTCTGTTTATCGAGTACTCGATCTGACCGTTCTCACCCGCATCGGCATCTGTGGCCGACACCTTTAACACTGTCGTGCCGACTGTTGCGTTTTCAGGAATCATAGCTGAATACGCACTCTCCGCGAAAACCGGTGGGTTATCATTAACGTCTAGTATCGTAATATTTACAGTCATCGTCCCTCTCAAGGGTGGGTTCCCTCCGTCTAACGCTTCTATGACTAACTCGTAATGGTCCGTCATCTCCCTATCGAGGAACCCGTTGATTTGGAGATCCAGGTACAGGACTCCATCACGTTCCCTATGAGAGGACAGCCTGAACGCGTTATCCGTGTTCCCAGATACGATGTTGTACCTTTGCGTATTGTAGAGACCTAGGTCTCTATCTTTAGCGGGGTTAAGTTTTCTCTTGACATCTCTAGGAGTGTTTTCTGAGAACTCAACATTCATGATGGGAGTGGGGAAGGTGGGTGCGTTGTCGTTTTCGTCTAGTACTTTGACGACGACGCGGACGTTGTCGCCGCTGGCGGGTATGGCTACTAGGGCGTAGTGGTCTCGCGTTTCGCGATCTAGTTTGACTTTGGTGCGTATTTCTCCTGTGTGTGGGTCGATGCGGAGGTCGTCGTTGACGGCGCTGCCGGGGACGGGCACGATGGTGTAGGGCGGCGCGGCGTCCGGCAGCTCGTCGCCGAGGTGGCCGACGAGCGAGCCCGCGTCGGCGCCCTCGCGGACGCTGAACTCGCGCACGTGCTCGGCGGGCGCGGCCGCCACCAGCAGCAGCGCCACCACGCGGAACATCGCGGCAACTTCACCGTACGCACATTGTCACTCGCACCTGAAACAGTGGAAACGTTGGTTTAGATCAGCTATTCTCAAATGAGCCTCCGCGAAAAGCGTCTGTAGGGGTTTCTCTAGGTTTAGCCCGAATGCCGAGTCGCTAATGAAAGTTAAGGCTCCGCTAACAGCCTGTCAATGTGACATATCATCAAGATGTCATATAGGGACAAGTTCAAGAAGACAGTTTATAATTATTAGCTCACGTTAAGAACACTTGAAAGTTCTTGGCCGCCTTCTTTAAAGTCATAATAATATTACAAACTTGAAAACAAGAAGTTTTTATAAAAATATCTAATATTTATGGACTGTTTGAACTTGTATTTAAAAAACTTATTTTTTTATTATGCTTACTTACTAGCTAAAATTTACATAATTTTCCTTAAAAATGGCGTTCGAATGTCATGTTGCAATATCGTTAATAATAAAAAAAACTTAATATTGAACAACATGACAGCATTTGCTCGTATATGTTCACTTGCATTGTTCATTCTGTTTTAACATTAATAATTCCAAACAGCTCGAAAGAAATCGCATTGCCTTAATTAAGTGCCCCTTAAACGACGTTACTATGAATATGAAATAATAGTAGTGCTCGAGCGACTGAAAACTATAATTTATAGTAAACAAATGGTTCTCAGGGTAAAAAATACTGTAGAACTGAGATCACTGTCATTGCAAAACTAGTTTTTGTGAGGCGTCGCAGGCGCAGCTTTTTCTCCAATGTGCAACTAGTACAGATTGCTTACTTTAAGAACATAATTAGTGGTGGATGTATGAAAGAATTCACAATTTAATAATGTAAAAATTGGTATTAATTATCACATTCAGTTGGTAAAGTAGGTCTTGTAAGATTGTGAATCAGGTGAAGAATGTCTGTCTTTGGATGTTATATTAGTATTATTTTTATGCAAGCTTCTCGCTGCTACTAACACGGCCAAAATAGGAATTAAACACAAAAGGGATAGAAGTTTCTTATATGTTACGCAACATTAATATCTTTGTATGCTAAATTACATATATGTTGTTCAGTCAAAAAACTAAATACATACTAACTTTCTTATTAATAATATTCGAAAGATTACGCATGACTGTACATTTAAGTTACTAAATGTAAACCTAGCTATTTTTCCACCAATCCCTAGCCATTGCCACAATGACTCCCGAATTCGGTATAAAAGTTAAGGTTAGACCTTTACCTAATCATGATCGATCATACCGGTAAAATTGACTAGTTTATTGATAGAATATAATTTGTGGAAAATATTAATTTATGAATTGTTTTTCATCACCAGCCTATATCAGTCCACTGCTGGACACAGGCCTCTGTGCCGCCAAAAGGAGGATTTTGCCATAATCGCCACGCTTGGAAGGCGGGTTTGGCGATCGCAGTTTGGCCAATGGTGGAGAGGAGACGCTGCTGCCCGTCTTCTTGTGGTGGTTCTCCTGTAGTTGCCTCTTACGACACCCATAGGAAGAGAAGGAGTGGTGCTATTCTTTTAACGTACCGGCACCACACGGCACAGTGCCGGCACCACACGACATGAATAGTTTTTAAAAAAAAAAAAATTTAACCTTAAATGTAGCCTCGTTTATATAAGCTTATACGCCTTAATTATACCTGAATGTTTACCTACTTATGTGTAGAGATATACACAATAAAATAAGTACCAGAACACCTTTTATTGCAAACTAGTGGACAAACAAGGAAACAGCTCACCTGTTGTCAAGTGCAACGACCGTGACCATAAATGGTCATTTGCAATTATACTAGAAGCTACATCACTAAAATAACTTTCAAATTTTGAACAGTCTTGTTCAAGAAAAGGGACAATATCTAGGTACTAACACGGTATTATACAACATTGAGCCAGTTTATATGACGTTAATAATAGAGGCAAAATCTTTTAATCCGGGACAAAGCAAATTCGGTAATGCACAAGTCTACCTTATACCCATTTAAAAAAATATATCAATATTATGTATTTAGCGGAGAAAATAAATGTTAAAATAATTATTAAGCTGACCCCTAACTTTTGTAAGTGGAATGAAAGTTTTATAGTCCCAAAAGTCTAAATTACCCACTGATCTCTGACTTATCAAATCAGCAAAGATTATACGAATAACTGATACAGACAATATTCCATGTCTCCAAAATAACCAACTCGTAAACCATGGACATATCACAAGTAGCATTTAAGTAACATTTTATAGCTTTATTCTAGGAGCGGCATTAATGAATATGGAAACTGCTTTTAAAAGTTCAAAAAGCGAACGTAATGTAGAAACGTGTGTTTTCGGACCTTAATTAAGATGTAGCCCTGGTACCTACAGAACCACCATAATTAGCTTGCATCAATATTAATAAACCAGTCGTGGTTTTTGCGGGCTAGGCGAGCGATTGTCCGTCTGTTTAATTATTTCCAATGTCCGCTATGATATTGAAAATAAAATGTACTGAGACGTATTTTTTTGTGGTCAACGTGTTCTTTGTTACTGTATATATTAAGATGTATGCTACTGGATGAGTTTATGGAATAATTTGCTATGTCCATGTCTTCGACTGTGGATTCAGAAACAAGCCAAAGAGAAAATAATAACCTCATGGAAACACAAACACGGTATACAAGAGTTTTATAAGTATGTGTATCTATTTTAGTTAAATCCGTTCAGCCGTTAAATCGAGATGGAATAAAAACACTTGAAGTACAAATTTTCACATTTATAAAGTAAAAAGTTGAAGTTAAATTCATTGTAAAAACAGATTAAAATACTTAGTGGTCATTAAATATTAACACAAAATTAAGTTTTCGTAATGTTTTTGATACTCTTGATCCCATTTTTCAAAGATGTAAAACTAATTAGTCAATTAATTTTATTACACAATATTTTAAAATATACAATCTTTATCTCTTACTTAAGAATTATTAGCGAATTACTAGTTTTAATGATTTATAATAGTAAAGTATAATAAGTAGTAATTTATAATAAGTAGTTAACTTACCAGTATTCTTTTATATGAAGACAATATTCATATTTGATAAAGAAGATACTAATTAATTCTAGTTAATTAAGTAAGTTAAAAAGGAAAATATAACGCAAAGTACACTTTAGTAAACAAAGGCGAATCACTTAAACAAATTGGCTAGGTATAAACTTTAGACAACCGACACGCCCAGTCAGACCCAAACCCATTCAAAAAATTAACTTTACGTTGCAAAAGAAAATTGAAGCCAACTTATTCTTTAAAAAAAATAAACAATAATTCGTTTTAAATACCCGAATGACCAATCATATCAAAGAAAATATAGTCAAAAGACTATCTATACGTTACTAAGGTACTAAACTGACATAACCCCAAACAGCTCTTTTCAATCTGAGGTCCAATCGATAATCTACGGACCGGCGGACTGGTTTGTGAATACATAATTGGCTACTTATGAGGCATTAACGGTGCTACGCGTAATCCCCGATTCGCGATCGAACTATAAATCGATAGATCGATTGCTATTCGTATTTTCTTCATGCTCTATGCGTATCTATACGAAAAGATTTGTACAATCTTAGTTGTGCAAGCTGGATCTTTGATACATACTGTACCAAACCGGCCAAGTGCGAGTCGGACTCACGCACGAAGGGTTCCGTACTATTATCTTTAAAAAGTTTTGATCATGTTTGTTGTATGGGATACCCTTAAAATATTTAATTTATTCTGGTTTTTAGTATTTTTTGTTATAGCGGAAACAGAAATACATCATCTGTAAAAATGTTAACTGTCTAACTATCATGGTTCATGAGATACAGCCTGGTGAAAGACGGACAGACAGACAGACAGACAGACAGTGGATCCTTAGTAATAGGGTCCCGTTTTACCCTTTGGGTACGGAACCCTAATTAAGATTTGTTTAAACTAATAGTAAATAAAAAACGATAAGTACGTATCACAATTGGTAACATCATGTTTTTTTTTTTATAAAAACAACTATGTTTTGTATTTAAACCTAAAATAAAGTGACAAAGAGAATGAAATATCATAAAAAGTTTAGAAGAACGTTTATACTAAAGATCTTGAATAGAAAAAATAGATATATAGATACTTTATAATTGACACCAAAAAAAGGAGTTATTGAGGATTCGTTTTTTGGAGATTAAATGGTTAAAAGGGTATTATCAAATGGATAGATACTCTTTATCGAACACCAAAAAAAGGAGCTACAGTTGATATTTTCAGAATTTTAGGCGGTCTTATCGCTTAGAGAGATCTCTTTCAGACAGAGAACTATAAAGAAAAGAGAGAGTGGTGCAGAGTGCTAATTGTTAAAATATTAAAATATTGGAGAAATGCGAACAGAGTCAATGTCAAACTTAATATTCTAATAAAATATTTTGACTGTGTTGATTTAAAATACACGCACAATAAACCATCAAGAAACCTGATATTGTCTCCCTAAAACATCAAAGACTCCTTAAATATTATTAGAAGAAAATTCTTCTTAAGACATCGATTTTGAATCCACAGAATAAATAGTTATCCATCTTTGGCGGTAACATAAACATTTTTACTGTCAATAGTTTTGGCATTAGGCAAATGCACCTTTTATGTGCATCCCAAAAGGTCGAAGCAGGTAAAAATTTTACGAAAAAAAAAGTTCGGATGAAGTCAGAAGGTTTTAATATTAGATGTGACTTTCTTTTCTCATGAGAAAGGAACAAAGATACTTTGTAATGAGCACTGTGTGTTTAGCTTATCTGTTATCGGCTGTTGCAGGGGTAAGAACCGCGGATGTTAAAAAAATGAACACCTGTACTAAGGCAATTAAAAGCGTTCATTCACATTACAGTTGTGTACGCGACTTTATATGCTGCAAAATGAAATTATAACCTATTGTGCTATGCATGTATTTAGTTAAAACATACGTAAGTTTAATTTCAAAGGTTTCACTCATTTCTAACCACCATCTTTGTAAAATTTAATATATACGTTTAGACCCAAATTACCCAGGCTATGTACAAGCAAAGGGAAAAGTAATTTAATAGAGGAATAGTTAATTTAACGGGCTTTTAGTGTATACTTGAAATCGTGTGCTAAATATTTTCTTATGTTGTGTAATACCAGTATTCTTGAAAATTATGCATAGTAGATATTAAAACTTGCTTCAATGAACTATACTTTGACTAATATTTATATTTTTAAACGTACACAAATCACTTTTTAAGTAACTTTTATTAAAACCACGTTTAAGCCGTCTCTTTCCTAGTTTAACCATTTTGTATAAGTATGTGTAGAGCCCTTATATGTTACTCTATTATGAGTCTTATTTTTATGAGCATAAAGACATGCGTTGACATTGAAAAACTTTCTTTGACATAACGTGAATATTATTACAATCTCCGAATTATCTTGTCATCTGAATTCGGCATAACTAACACAGTCCCGCGACTGTGCTCGCTCGTAAAGAAAACATTTTATTAGTACAAAGACACGACTTTAAATCTAGATTAGGCCTCGTAAATGCACCTTAAAAACTGGTTTAGGACAACCGAGATACCGTCTTACTGAAGATAATTCACGAAATCGTGGATGTAAGAATGCACCTCGTGTTATGTTTATTTTTGATTGAATTAAATACTCTGTCAATTCCTAAGTGTACAATTTATTGAGGATTCGTTTTTTGGAGATTAAACGTGATTGTCAAATGTTTTATAATTAAGGTCATAATGTAGATTTGGTTGCATTATTATTTTTTACGTTTTAGCAGTTACTTATGTTATTAATAACAACGTCTATATTTTATTTCCTTATGATAGTTTAATAGCACGCTTCTTACAAAATGTAATAAAATGGATTTTGTATTGCCTGAACTTTTAACCAATAATCAAGAGGATAAGACGTCCAATGTGAGTGAGTGAGTTACAAAACTCAGTTTTAAACTCCTTGTCTCGAAAAACGAAGGCAATCTCGTAAGAGGACAAATTATAACACTCATAAATAAATAAAAAATGCACAAACGATACCTCATCGCGAAAATTTCACTACCATAAGTGTGAGGGATGCGAGAAAAAGGTGAGTTCTAACGAATTAGTGGGAAAAATGGTGAGCATGCGCGCGCGGCGTCCTGGATCAAAAATTCCAAAATTTGGACGTCAGCCCGGCTATGCGCGCGGGCATGAGTTATTGCGAGAGTGCCGTAGGGTGGCAAGACTGATTGGATTTTGTAGGATAAATCAAATACAGAAACAAAAAACCGGCCAAGTGCAAGTCGGACTTGCGCACGAAGGGTTCCGTACCATTATCTATAAAAACGGCAAAAAAAACACGTTTGATGTATGGGAGCCTCCTTAAATATTTATTGTATTCTATTTTTTAGTATTTGTTGTTATAGCGGCAACAAAAATACATCATCTGTGAAAATTTTAACTGACTGACAGACAGAAAGACAGACAGACGGACAGCGGAGCCCTATTCATAAGGTCCCGTTTTACCCTTTGGGTACAGAACCCAGAATTTGGGTAAAAATTCAGTTTAAAAACCTGTTTTTTGTATTACGTACGGATTATTTTAAAATATTGGTGTTATGTGATTTACCAAAAAAAATAACGCAAGCTCGACTAATAATTAGTTTATTAATATTGTTTAACCTTTACCATTCGACTGAAATACACAAAATTGAGGGCTTTTTTGTTATTGCGTTACAGTCGTTGTTTGGGCAATTTGCATTTTAAATTCAATAACTATTTCAGTTGTTTTCAATTCCATAGTATTTTTTAATGTTCTCATACTACATACAAAGGTTGTTTAAAAGTATTTTTAGTATAAAGACATTCCTCTCTAAGCCCGAACTCATTGCCACTCTATTCGCGACGCCGAATCTACGTCCAAATGACGAAATTTAAATTATGCCTCACTTTTTTAGACCGAACAGTTTCTACCCCGAACCACTAATTAAGCTTTTGTCCTTTTTTGTCACTTTCAAACTTTTTCACTTGTTTTTTGGGATGTAATACTTATGAACGAATATCAACGTAACATTGATTTAACATTGATTTAACTTAACATTTGATATAGAATTTACTAGTACAAGTAAAAACGTAAAATAAATAATTCTTTAACGAATCATTATGAAAGATTAACCCTATTGGTCAGTTAAAATCACAACTCTATACTTGCAAAGAATAACTATAACAGATTCACTAAAAATAAAACAAATGACGGTGATAGGCCTCTCAGGTTTTTCAATATTTTCTTTAAAAATTATCGTACAATTTCCTTCTAAAAGTATAAACGTTTACGTCCACTTTCTGGAATTCTAAATGGTGATCTGAAGTAGCCTATGCAATCCCTATTTCAACCTACTAGTGATGTTCCCACCTCAAATAACATTGTAAGATTTCCTAGGCTGTGTGCCGTGGTGTAGTCAACTCTTACGCATCTCCAACACCGGTAACGGATACCTTGAGAGCCGATTCAATATCGTCGGGAACAATGAGCCGTTTAGTAAATCCTTGTACTTCTGCTTACTTGTAAAAACAGCTGACCATATTCATCACCAACCAATATTTACTCCCTAATGCGGTGGATTTTGGGACGTGAATGTACGTATGGTTAGTAATATAGATTAAAAATACATTGTTTTCACAATCCTACCAATCATTTAGCCCTAAACTAAGCAAAGCTTACTATGGCGACTAGAGAACGGATAAGCATACTTAAATACGTTTATAAACATCCATGACTTAGTTACAAATTCTCATACTCATCGCACAAACATATTCGAACCCACAACCGCTTTGTAGTCCGGACCACGAACCACTACACCGTAGTCGTCGATTTAACTTAGTTTCAGTGTATTTCAAGAAATATAGTTATTGAATTTAGAAACCGATAGGGTAACACAATATGTATCTAATAATATGTATAATGACAAATGTAAAATTAAATTACTGGCAATATAGATTTTCTGTGGGTCAACAGATTATAATCACAAATCTTCGATTTTTTAAGATATTTAGCTTTTTGTTAACAGGAGGCCTACTATTAACATATCAAATCAAAATACCCATTCCCTTGTATCAAACCTTAGACAATTTGTGAATTATTGAAAACGGTCGTGTTTTTACACTTTGTAATTTGAGTCGGTCAAATTTTGACAAAGGATTAACACAAGTGAATGGTTATTTTAATTTGATAAGTGAGAAAACGAACGATACACTTTCATAGTAGGCCTCCGTTTACGTTACGTTAAAAATATTTTGTTTAACTTAAGGCGGGGTGTGCTGGCAGATGCCTCCGGCAAAATTCTTTGACTGGTACCTGTGACACGAGGATGTTAATTCTCTACTTTAAGAATACAATTGGTTCGTTGACTGGCGCATAATAATTATTATTATGTTTATAACAATGAAAGCATCTCAACACTATAATTATTTTAATAAAAATATGACTATTTTTTAAATGTCCATAATGTTACAAGAGTAAGAAGATAAATTAGGCTTAAAGCTAGGACGTTTATGGACCCTGTTGGGCACAGCAAGCAATTTTGGCTCGAGGCAAGGACGCAGTTATATTAATAATCATATTATAAGATTTTTAATACTTGAAAAAATCGTCCGCCTCAGGTGGGATCCGAACCCACGTCCATCGCATACCGGGCGAGTGCTTTGACCACTAAGCTACCGAGACGTTAGTCAACTCGACGAAATCTTTCAAGTGGTTCTCGCTGTCAAAGCCAGCGTATTTTCTGATCAATGTTGCGGTATATACTACTACCGTCAACACCCGATAGAATTTTTTTTTTTTCAAGTATAAGATAAATAGATAGATAAACCTAGCATGGTAATTGCTAAAAACAAAAATTTTAATCATATTATATTTAATAGCTCCTAGCATAGCACAAACTCTGGACTACATTTTAAAAATCATTAGTGTTCCTTTTTAAAGTAGTTACTAAGAGAAAGTGGTATTAGATACTTTGAAGGATTATCTAACATAGAACAGGCAAAAACAAGTATTACTTAAAACTTGTTTTGTATTTAAACGATTTGACGTAAAAACAACACAGCTTATACTATGTACATACTTCATCATAGCCCCATATTATATTAACGAAACAATTTAACAAAAGCAGCATTAACTATCTCAAATGATAGGTAGAATACAGGACAAAACCCATACCTTTATACCTACAATCCTACATATCTATTCTATATTCTATCCCGCGACGCCAGAGACTGCTTTGCATGCAATGCGATAGCAATCGGCCAGAGCTCTGTATCAACACGCCCTGACGCCATTCAAGACGGCCGACAATTGGAGGGTCTGCCTAGTATTAGGGGAGATTGGAGATAAGCAAGCGATGACTGATTGATATTGTTTTAGGGCTAGTGATCATGGGAGAGCGTATTTGTGTTTATGGTAAGGTCGTTTCCCGTGACATGGTTAAATAACTTGAGGCGTAAAACATTTTATAAATGAAATCTCATTGATGAAAATACAATATTTTTTAATGCAATGGGGTATAATTTACACGTCATGGTTGATGTGAGGTCTGTGTCCTACAGTGGGGCATATATAGGCATACTTTACATAAATGTATTTATCAATCGGCCAAAAATCTAACTAGAAAGACTTTTCAAGTCTAATAAACGTAAAGTTAAACTCTGCTACATAATGTAGGTATATTCGGATTAATTACAAACAATTTCAAAACTTTCATACATTATCATAAAAAAGGAAATCACTGATTAAGTATTTTTTAACATCAAAGGCATTCTTATAATCCAAAACCCAAAGCAAACTTTAATCCGCCGATTTAGAAGACCGAAATTAAAAACTTGCGCAATAAAAAGAGAAAATATCGCTCTACAAACAAATGAAACGTGAAACATACCGGCGCATGATTTCGGAGTATAATCATAAAACCGACTTCACCGGTAGCAAGGAAAACCGAGAAATTAAACTCACTAATACCAGTAGGTCATTAATATTTATTTTAACAAAAGTACTATAATTTCTAACTTTATTTTCCATGTTACATAAATATTTACAAAAATAATTAAGACTGCGAAACGATAGATTTTTTTATAACTTTTCAATTATTTTATTTGACTAATGAATTGGGTAGGAAAAGGAAAGGAAAAAAACTATGAAACGGCCTTCAACTCAAATATTAAAAAAGGATTTATGGTTCAAAAAAGAGTTAATAATATCTTCAAAGACTGTTAAGCTCCGTTTATTACTTAAAATGAATTTCATTTTCAATAATTAATGCGGAAAGATGTAGAAGCAATGTTTGTACGAATAAAATCTTTAAAATTATGTTAATTTCATCTTTTAGTGCGGTCAAACATCAAAACTTGCATCGAGAATTTATGGTCTCAATGGTTCTACAAATCATATCCACCTTTGCATTTCATTACATTTAATCTAACGTTAATTCATTTATTAAATTAATGGCTATTTCGACAACAGTGTTTCTGACAGCAAGTTGTGGATTTTGCCTTCAGGCACAGCTTAATATTCGGCCTAACTGAGCATATTTTGTGTCAGCTCTATATAATGCTAATTTATCCCTTTAATTGTTTATGTATTGCAATCGATTGTAATATATATTGTGTTTACTTTAAAAGAATTAAGGTTTAATTGAAAAAGCTCGGATTTGTCTTAAAGCTCTAGCGTGGAACGCGCGCGTTTTCGGCCTACCTGCCTTCCAAAGCCTTCGAGCATTATTGCAATGAAATTATCACGTTTTTGAGTTTATACCAATTATTTTTATGATTATATACTCCTGAAATCAGCCAAGAGCAAGGAAGTGAGAGATTACAACAAGGAGAGATTATAAGGAAAAGATTGCAACAAAACGTTTCATGATTAAACCTACTAAAGCTCAAAGTTATATTACATTTTGATGTCTGGAAAATATTATTCTGCCGCATATTTTAGAGGTTTTTTATGGATTTCAACTATACCTCCATCTTTTTCATAAGTGTGAGACACAGTATAGTTTGTAAGCCGTAAAATTTAAGCATTACTTTAAATTCTTGTTTCGCCACTCAACGCGGCCTGAGCTTGCAATAAAGTACGGACTACAGGTGTCTTTTGGTATTTTTATGTTATTTCACATTTCGATGATTATGATTCTAAAGCATTTGAGAATAAAGACTCGGTGAAAGAACACGAGGAACTTTACATAGCTCTAACAAACGCTTTCACGCGCCTAAGTTACAACTTACATTTGATATAGCTCACATACAACCAACGATTCTAGCAACATTTGCCTTTGAAAGAGAACATATCCAACGCGTTCTCAAAAGCGATTCAATACCGTATAAGTACCCTGTCCACGTTACCAGAACATAGTAGGACTAGTTAGTTATTTTGTATAGAAATATCGTTCGTAACCTAACATAAACAATTGTAGAGAGTTTACCGCATCTAAGGGTATACTATTCCCTAACTTTCAGCACTTAAAGCCATCCAAAACGGGTACCAACCTCCAAAATCTCTCACAACACAATTTCATTCACAAACATTATCAATTCTCTGTTTTTTTTATATCAAAAATCGAAAATCACGTGTAACACTAACACAAAAACACTGCAATCCGGAAAATTTAACACTTATCACTGGGGTTTTAACTAGCGTTGTTTTTTGTTTTTGTCGTGCGTTGCGCGCGCGCGCTTGTGCACGCCCGGGGTTCGGTAGGCACTGGCGCGGAGGCTGTCGCGGGGGGTGTCGTGGGGGGTGGGGGGCTCCCCTCGGAACAGGTTGCGACCGCATACCGTTGGACAGCAATTTCTTAGGACGGGGATGCTCGGAGACTGATCTGCGGATAACGTAGTGATAACAGATTCTTTGTCAGGCTATTAACGTTCGGCCACGGGCGGTTTGGGTATGACCCACCGCGGTGGACCGACGTATTAGTTTTACGATTGTAGTAAAAATTACATTTCGAATATCAACATCATAGGAAAATACACACACATTCACACAATTGTATTTTATTTATGGAGCACACATGCTCACACTGCCGCACATACAATACCTACAATAAAAACTAAACTTAGAAATTATTTACACTTATTATTTTTTGCATATTAAGTACTTATCCTATATTATTTTAAGCAGTAACACAGGTTCGCCATTTGTAATTCTCAAATGTATCAGGTGACTACTAATGTTGAGTTTACAATAATTAAATTGTATTTGATTTAAGCTTTATATTATATTGCCATTGTAAACTTGTTTGTAGTACCAATAAAAAACCAACTGAATATTTCATCATTTCAGCCACCAGGACGTCCACTGCTGAACATTGGCCTGCCACATTGGAAGCGACCAGCATCCAGCGGCTTCCTGCAACCAGGACTATGCACTCAAATGAATAAAACCTTCAAATATTAAGGAAAATAATTACTAAAATGATTGGAACTATACCCAACGAAAACTTTCAAATACAGTAAAAAATATTAATAATATAATAATATTAATATCTTAGCTTTTTAACCGACTTAAAAAAAGAGATTCTCAGTTTGACCCGTATGTTTGTGTGTATGTATGTACGTATGTATACAAAAATAAATAAAACTTACAAATATTTAGGGAAATAAATTAAAATGATTGAAAATATCCCAACCAAAAACTTTCAAATACAGTAAAAATTATTAATAAAAAATATAACTTTGACTGCCTAATTGGGATAGTAGCGCAACGATTCGCTTTGAACGCAACGGTTCTAACTTCTATTCCCAGTTCTGGAAGCAGTCGAATTTCAATTCGCACACGAATTCAGAAGAATAATAATATAATCATCATCATCATTTCAGCCACAGGACGTCCACTGCTGAACATAGGCCTCCCCCAGTGACTTCCAGATCGGCCGGTTGGAAGCGAACTGCATCCAGCAGCTTGAATAATAAATAATCCAAAACGTATACAAACGCCGAGGAAATTGTATAGGATTTCGTATGCGAATTGGAATTCAAACGCTTCAAAACTACGCCTCTGAACCAAATTCAGAAAACGAGCTTTCCTAAATTTATTAGTGTCTGGGTGACCTGAGTGATGCCTTTTAATGACACTCTATTTTATTTAACTAACTGTAATACCTGATAGATAGGTACCTGCATATATTATTGAAGATGAGTGATTATAAGCAGGTTACTGAGCTTACTAAAAAGCTTGTTTGCTATATGTTCTGTAAAAGTGTAAGTTATGATATAAATATGTAATTAACTAAAATTTTAATTTACACAATGTTGCCGTGTGGGGACGGCCCTAAAGAATACACTTCCACTACCCCACCGCCAACAGGAAGCGTGTCGTAAGAGGCGACTAAATCCTGTTGCACGAGACAGGGAGCAGCGTCTGCGTGCGAAATATTAAAAAAACTGCGCTCGCCAACCCGCCTGCCGAGCGTGGCGAGTATGGCAACAAACCCCCGATGGCAGAAGTCACTGGGGGAGGCCTATGTTCATGTATGTAGCAGTGGACGTCCTGTGGCTGATATGATGATGATGATGAATGTTGCCAAGTTACACTTCTTTTATAAGAAACTATGTTGTACTTCTAAGCTTGTTGGAAACGTTTCCTATAAAAGACATCAACGAGTTAGCAATTGAGCATATTTTACAACAAACTCACGAGTACAACAAAGTTTGTTGAAGCTATCAAACCTTTTTTCTTTTTTAAACATTATCGTGTCATGATATGAAGATAATTTAGTAAGGTTATGAAAAACCATCAAATGAAACAAAAGTATTTAACCCTTTGCTAGTTTAAGAGCTCTATTTATTTATATTATTTGTGGCTACAGATATTTCATCCATTTTCCTGATAATAGGTTAGTAGGATATTTGAAACCTTTGGCTAACCTAATGCACGTATAAAATTCATATTGACAATTTATTTAAACAGAGAGTTTTGTTGTGTTTTAACATTTTGTTTGTTTCAGTTAATGGGTTATTCTGGCGTATTTAATACCTAATACTAGTGTGCATGTATTAGACTACAAATTATAATTTATAGAAAGAAACTTATAAACTATTTAGTATGAAGTTTTTTTACCGTAGTCAAATTCATTACTATTTTAGTTGTTTGTTCTAAAACTAGACAGAAACCTTCACATACACCAGCCTGTCCTATTATCATATTTAAAAATATCAGAATCATACAACAATGTCAACACAGTTAATTGATTAGCGATGAGTTAAGCAAACTACGCCGCGATTCTGAGTGGATGTGTGATCATTACGACCATTTAGGGATATTTATCACAAGCATCTCCGTGCTTCGGAAGGCACGTTAAAAGTTGGTCCCAGCTGATATCGCTTCGCTATCGCTCGATAGTCGTGAATCCTAGTCAGAGGCCTTAATGCGGCTTGAATACATCTGACAGTAAGGTTTAGCCAATGGCCTTACTACAAACCTCCACCAATCCGCACTAAGCCCGCGTGATGGTATGGCCCAAACCCCCTTATAGTTGAGGTAAATCCTATGCTTTATGCAGTGGTACGTGTATAAATATACTTATTTTATTTTATTTATTGATTTTAGGAATACTATCGACTATTACAGTTTTTCTAGTACTTACAAATTAAGACCTACTTTCACAGTTTTACACATACACAAGTACTTAAAATACCGAAATCTAAATTAACTCCTATGACAGCGTTTTGCTAACTTAAATTCAATTCCAACGCTGGCCCGAATTTAAGTATTTTAAGTTGGTAATTCATCATCATCATCATTTCAGCCATAGAACGTAGCTCCTGCTGAACATCGGCCTCTCCCAATGACTACCAGCGTGGCCGGTTAATATTTTGTTATGTAAGTACCTATCCAAATTATTTTATACATAATAAGAAAACGTAAAATACTTTAACCAACTACTTATCACAGGATCAGGGCCCTAACCATGAATTGTTAAAACAATCACAAATCTGTCAAACATTATCATTTCTGTCAAATTTTGTATGAAATGACGTACCAAAATTGACAGATTTGACAACTTTGAGATTGTTTGAGACTTCAAGGTTAGGGGGCAGAGCAATGTAATGTTGTCCTATATTTATATATTTGTCATAGTCCTAAGTCCTAATACGCATAAAATCATAAAAAACCGGCCAAGTGCGTGTCGGACTCGCGCACGAAGGGATCCGCACCATTATCTATAAAAACGAGCAAAAAAAAATCACTTTAGTTTGTATGGGAGCCCCTTTAAATATTTATTTTATTCTGGTTTTTAGTACCTATTTCTTGTTATAGCGGCAGCAAAAATACACCATCTGTGAAAATTTCAACTGTTTATCACGGTTCATAAGATACAGCCTGGTGACAGACGGACAGATAGACAGACGGATAGCCAGACAGACGGACAGCGAAGCCAGTAATCTGTATTAGGGACCCTTTGGGTACGGAATCTTAAAAATTAAGTAATTTGTACTGAATTTTGTCACTTTTTGTAACTCAATATTAAGTAATTCATACTCAATGAATGAAAGAAATGCAGTATTTTTCAGATCGCAAATATGGTTCCTACTCCCTTAAAAAGACATCAACGACGCGGGACGGCGCAGCAGCGAGCGCTCACCAAATGCTTAGTTTTTAATAATAAACTGATATTTTAATTGCTTTCGAGTCACTTGTCTGTTATTATGTCGTATTTTCATACAACGGATTAATAAAACTGGTTAAAAAGTTATTAATTTGGGTAAAAGGATATTGTTAAGGATTTTTGCGTAAGATTCGAATGAGCCATTGTGAAAAAGGTTGAGCAGAAAAAGGATTCTAAAGAAACTGCGTTTTTAAAATCCATAATTATCTTGCAACACGAAAATCTTGTAATCCATAATGTTTCTATTAGTTGACCCGGTGAACTTCGTAGCGCCTTAGAATTAAATAATATTTTTGACAGGTAAAAAAGTTTGTATGTGTATGTTCAAGACAGAATTAGCTAAATCTGTCAAGCCGTTCTTGAGTTTTAACGGGACTAATGAACAGCAACTATTATTTATTTATATTTATATGATAACAGGGTTATTTGAAATAAATCAAAAACCTCGCACGACTAGATAGCTAACATCATAAACAACAACTTTTGTTTTACGAGTTTTATCATAATTCAATACATTAATTTTAAATGATTTTCCAAGCTTTTATTGTAATGTCATACCATATTTAAGTCTATGTTAGGCGACGCGCGCGACGCTCGCGCCCCGGACTCCCCCGCCCCGCCCGATGTGAAGCGCACAGAGATAAGAACATTCAAACGTAAAATTATATTGATATTTATTTTTGTATGAAAGTAAAATATGTCAAATTATCTTAAGTCGTAAAACAAATGTTGCTGTGTATGATGTTAGCTATCTAGTCGTGCGAGGTTGTTGATTTTTTTCAAATTACCCTGTATATAGATAAAATGATGCAAACCAACGCTAAACTATGTGTATTTTACCTGATTAACAGTGATCCCGCAGAAAGTAAGGAGATACAACTTTATTAGGGTTTCCTTACAACGTACAACGGGCGACTTGTGTTGGCTGTCTGATTAAATGCCTATTTAAAAGACTATTGTGTTACATTCCAGAACATTACTATTTCCATTATGTTCTTCTTTTTCTTCTTAGCGTATATTCCGTCTTGAGACAGGGTCAGCTTCCTTCACTTTGCTAACCCTGCCCCTCTAGCACGAGCAACAAAACACGATATGATACGACATGTTATAGCGATTTATCTTTACTTCAAAATATGATAACATAGCCGCCATCTTGAACTTTTATTGAAACAGTGAGCATGTCCGTGTCGGCGACTACACGGTTATGCTCGATTTTTCGATAAAAGTTCATATTTTGACTAAATATATGCGATATATCGCTATATCATATCGTGTTTTATTGCTTACGCTAGAGGGGCTGGCCCTAGCATCTTATTTAGTGACTTCGTAGCTCTATATGTCTTTATTGACAACACTCAACCAACACAATTATTTCAGCCGTCCTCTATCCATTATAAAAACCGTAAAATTCCCAAATTATAAAAGCCTAAAACTAAAATTTTCACATTGCGTTCATTACCACCTTGCTCTGCCATATTCATAAAATCTAGCTTAACTGGAAATCGTATCTACGAGCTTTTACGTAACGCTTGTGCTTATCAAGTTATTCATTTATGCAGTAGTGTAAGATTTAAATTCTCACAGTGAAGTGTCACAGCGCACTTAGCGACTCAAAATGTTATATAAAATATGTAAATAAATGACAACTAATAAACCTAATTATGCGTGGTAGGTAGCCGCTCGCTCGGCGTTCCTTCTTGGAGCTGTTGCTTTTACTTGCTTGGGATCAATGCTTGGGATAGTTAATAAGGATTACCTTATTAACTATCCCAAGCATTGATCCCAGATAAGATGTTCAATAAAGAATTTAGACAAATAAGAATATGTGCCTTTCAAGCTGGGTTACTATTAACATCGCACAAAAATAAACAAAATCCTAATTGCTGAATTTGAGCAACAGAATATTTACACGAAAGTTATTTTATCTAATATTATATATATATATACGATATATATATCTTTAGCTTACATTTTAGATAGTAAGAATGCCGAATACCGGGCTCAATGGAATGGAGCTGATGATTTCGGAATCACCCTAGTTTTAGTTGTATTTTAACTTCATCAGATGTCTGCTCTCAACTTAAATATCACTATCTCTATGTGGACAATGTTGTGGGTCCTACAATTACTTATATGTATAGTAATTACAAACGTAATCATACAAAACAATTTTATAAATTTATAAAATAAGTAATTAAAATAAATATTAAGTGGATAAGTATTGACTAAATGTATGTAGGTATTATACTTTATGTAGGGTTAATGTAGTTATATGTATTTGCAAAGTAAAAATGCTACGGACCTTGGAGCTTGGAGAGCGCTTGTCTATGTGGTATTTCCCCCTTGACAATGGCACATCTCCTGTCGTGCCCTGCGTATCCCTACACCTGCACACGCGAGTGCATATCGGTGGCTGAGTTTTGGTCCTCACTTTAATGAAAGCCTGAGTCGACACGCAAAGAAGAATAAGATTACAGTTCAAAAGCTACTCCTTTATAAGTAGGTCTGACGGACAGAGAGCGGAAACTCAGTAAAAGCCCAGAGTCAATAAATACCTACGGGAACTTAACTTTTAGTTCGGAAACTTAAAATTTACGTGCCTACCGGCTTTTGAAAATTCGTAAAATTAACGAAAAATAAAGAGATCGAAACAGAAATGACGAGTTCAGTAAACGAGCATTACAAAAATTACAAAAAACCTGATGGATTTACACAATTAAGTGGCAGTAGCTGCTAGCTGGTAGAAGTGACGGCCGATGAGGCAGAAAGGTTCTAAGAATTTAGGCCACGTATTGCCAATGTAGACCATTCACAGACGTCGTATTTCTGTTGCCGCTATAACAACAAATAGCTACTAAAAAACCGGCCAAGTGCGTGTCGTGCCACGCTCAATGTAGTCTTCCTTAGTTGCCCATCGTTATCACAATATATTTGAGCAATTACTTCATTTATGTCACTTTTAATGTTTTCCTCTAAGAAAATTTTAATAGGTAAGAAAATTCCTAATATAAAGTTAAACGTCTTTTACTCTTAAACTATCTTAACCGTTATGATTTTCCTTAAAAGTTCATGAAAAGCACTGACACACATTATTTTTTCCAGATTTTTCTAGCCTATAGTTTGGCTTTTAGAGGGAGTGGACTTGAACAAAAATTATCACTTTAAAGTTTGATATACAGACAGACGGACATGACGAAACTATAAGGGTTCCTTGTCAGGACTAAGGAACAGACTAAAATAAATTGAGGGGGCTCTTAAACAAAAAACGTGATGTTTTTGCTAGTGTTTAGGATTCCGTATCCAAAGGTTTACCTTTAGGCTACGGAACCCTATTACTAAGACTCCGCTGTCCGTCTGTCTGTCCGTCTGTCACCAGGCTGTATCTCATTAACCGTGATAGTTACAAAGTTGAAATTTTTACAGATGATGTATTTCTGTTGCCGCTATAACAACAATAAATACTAAAATGCAGAATAAAATAAATAAGGGGGCTCCCATACAACATTTTTTTTTTTGCCATTTTCATAGATAATGGTACGAATACGGAACTCTTCGTGCGCGAATACGCTTTTTGTTATATGTAGTTTATAAATTCATCACGCCGAGTTTGAGCTTGTATGTGTTACTGTTTAAATTCTGAAGGTAGACATCGCAAAAATCATTCTTACTTACGTCTAAGACGGTTATTTTTAAAGATGAAAAAAAAACGTTTATCTTGATAATGAAACTCCACCCATATAGAAAGCCCCCTAAAAATAAAAAGGTTTTTTGGTATATCAACACCTACCTTATTGACCTACCGCACGTCGACTCAGTGCTTGCTGCGTGATGTCCTATTAAGTGCACTAAATAGATGCCGTAGGTTGGTCGCTGGCTCAATCTTCTAAGGTTCCTAAGGCACCAAACTGTAATTGCACCTGCCTCTCACATCAAGCACATAACAACGACGCACTAAATATTTCGTAAAATTAAAAGACGATGATAGTTTTAAAACTTAGATAAATCTGCATTCATTACAATTTTTCATGACGTCTGAAAATTATAGAACACTACTAGTAGCGCCATCTATTGTATGACACTTGAAACAGTAGCACGCATCGATGTTTTGAGCGCTGGCCAAAGATTGGGAACGCTTTGCGTATCTTACGAAACGATCATCGTATAAGGCAGCGATACTCTAAGTATGTTCCGCGGAACCCTAGGGTTCCGCGATACCCCTGTAAGGGTTCCGCATACATCCAATGCTTGCTGCTTGCTTGCAATGGCTCTGAATATTTTTGTCCCGTTCCCAACAACATAATATATTTGTGCGAAACAGGATTCTCATCATATGCAGCCACGAAAACAAAATACCGTAATAGAATGGACGCCGATCCTGATAATGAGACTTCAACTGTCCTCTATCAAACCTATCAACCGATTGATGAAAAATAAAAAACAGTTTCATACCTCCCATTAGTTAGATTGTTTTTCTTTTTAACCGACTTCAAAAAAAGGAGGAGGTTCTCAATTCGCGGAGCTAACAACCAATCACTCACGGCCTACACTAGCCAGCCAATCACGTAATCGTAATGGTCTTCTGTGCATCTTCCTCCAAGCGCTCAACTTAATTCAAACTCTTCCTTCTTACAAAAACGACCTGAAATTGTCTATTATAGCTAAATTTAATAGGTATCTATTATATGTATTCAACTTACTTAGGATCAGAGCAATGTATGTAATGTTGTCCAATATTTAAAAATATTTAAAAAAAACGTCCTTCTAAGAGGTGATTGTAATGTTCAAATACAACATTTTCTATGGAAACAACATCATTATCCCATAACAAAATCACATGTCCATACAATCAAAGTCAGACATTTTTTCAGTACCAGCTGTTACCCGCGACTTCGCTCGCGTGATCTTTAGTTTATTCAATGTATCTCACAGGATCATTTATCGGAAATAAAAAGTATCCTATATGTTAATCCAGATTATTTTCTACAAAAAAATCATCCAAATCCATTCAGTAGTTTTTGCGTGAAAGAGTAACAAACATCCATCCATAATTACAAACTTTCGCATTTATAATATTAGTAGGACTAGCTGTGCCCGCAACTTCATTTTCGTGGACGAAAGGATGTTTGGTATATGTACATATAGTAAATGCTCCCACATGAACATTTAACCGGTATAAAAAGTATCCTATATGTTAATCCAGATCATATTCTATAGGTGCAAAATCCCATCCAAATCCATTCAGTAGTTTTTGCGTGAAAGGGTAGCAAACATCCATACATACTTATCATATTTACTAAGGATATATAGGCCCTTTCCCGGGCACATATACATGACACAATCTGAAGTTAATAGTTCAAACCTTTTGCATTTTCCATGTTGGTCCCACAGAAAATGTTGTATTTGAGCAATAAAATACCCAGAAGAAAGTTACCCCATCAAATTAGGGTCTTTTATAGGAATTTCTAATGCACTGTTTATTCCTCGACGACCTCCGTAGCCGAGAGGCGAGCGCGCCGGACTATAAATGGCGCCGCCTTCTCGGAGGTTCCGGGTTCGATCCCCGGTCGGGTCAATGTAGAAAACAAACTTTTCTATATTGGCTCGGGTCTGGGTGTTGTGGTACCGTCGTTGTTTCTGATTTCTATAATACAAGTGCTTTAGCTAGTTACCTTAGGATCAGAGCAATGTATGTGATGTTGTCCAATATTTATTATATTTATATTTTTACTGTTTGGCATTTTTTTTTCCGCACAAATGTATTGGTCAAGTAGGTTGCGATCCTGACTATAAAGCGAGCAGTTGCGGGTTCACTTCACATCCTGCAAAAGTTTGTGACCTTGTAATGTAATACAAATTCTTGTAATGAGCACAAGCATTTGTACCCTAGTTATATGATTTTATCTATTACTTATTTAGTAACTTTACAGCATATTTATTAAAAAGAAAAATCACATGCAAGAATTACAAATAAATTCAGCCACAAGCGTCGTCACATTTACTATTCCATATAAAATGTCATAAAAATTTAATACAATATACAAAACAGGTGCTCCGTGGCTCATCTCGACCACAACGAATCCGCACTCTGCGCCCCGATCGAACCAAAGGTTCCCATTATGCTAGCAGCATTACCACGTTGAATAGCTATGGAAACCTGTTGAATTTAGTAACTATAGTACAAGCTTTACTTAGTTTGATTAATCAATGTATGTATTTATATCTGTTTGCATTTCTAGAGTACTGCCGTCATAATTAATGAATGCATGTTGTGTGTTAATTATATTCTATGTATAATGTTACTTATTATTTAACTAAATTCTATGAAGCACTGCAAATAAACAGGAAAATATCAGAGTTTTATATACAAACTTGAATGATTGAACAAAATAATTTAAGAAGAGTTGTTAGTTTATTCATACTTTATGTACATAACTTCATTTAATAAGCTATTTACAAGTGATATCACATACTCAGTTCTCTTATGCAAATTACAAAACGCTAGTAAGAGTAATAACTGCAGCAGTTGATTTATTTCATCATGAGCTGTAACAGAATGCAGTATAAATTGAGCTTTGAAAGAATTCATATTCAGCCTTACACAATTTTTTTTATAAAAATTTTTTCTAGACATAACTTTAACACATTATCAAGTGATATAATCACAAAATACTTTTAAAATACAGAAGTATCAAATAATCCCAAAGAACGGAATTTTTCAAACATAAACAACAACAAACATGAGGTGTAGAGTCGTATGTATCAAAATTTGTTCTTTGTACTTGAACATTATTCAGGGGAATCCCAACTTCTTATGTCTTAACCATAGTTAAAGTTAAAAGGTATGTTAGGCCAGTATGATGGTTTCTCTTTGTCACTTTCTTGAATAAACTGTGAGTGTAAGGACATTTCTAACGCTGCTATTCTCTGCCACCGGCCGCCGTAAAGTTCTTTTAGCACCTCCTCCCTATTTTCAGGAGTTTCTGGAGGCCCCGCCTCCATTTCAGCCATAAGATCATCTTCAGCATTCTTCGCTTTAAGTCTTTCTCTTTCACGCCTCGCGTCCTCTTTGAACTTTGCGTTAGCTTGCAGGAACTGAATGAATTCTTCGCTCACCTCGAAATCATCTTCCCCGCCCTCTTCTTCTTCATATTCCTCCTCATCTTCAGACTCCGATTCAACATGCGTACTCGTAGATTCAACTTGAGAACAGGACGTTGTTGGAGGATCCATGTAGTTTTTCTTACGAATTATTTCATGCAGCACCCCGTTCTCGTACTCTAGAGCCTTCGCCCGCGCTTTCCAGTGTGCCAGCTGATGCTTCAGCTGCCAAGTCGCAGCGAACGTAAAATTCTCTGCCCAAGCCGACATGGTTTGCGCGAGTTTTGTTTGCTTTTTCTTATTCCTACCGACGCCGTTCTGTTGATATTTGCGGGCAGGTTTCTTTTTTCGTTTTCTATAAAGATTTTTGTTTGAAGACCTGTTATTATTTTGAGATTCTTCTTCAGGTGGTGGACAAAACATTGTTCAACAATTTGACGTATTGTCTTTGTCAAGGAACATTACTACCAGAGGAAGAATGTCAACTCCATACAAATAAATTAGGGACATTTTTTTACCGCGCCATCTATTGTCAACCCAATAAAAATGTTGTGAGGCGGGAAATTTGAAAGTAAGGTACTCAATATTATTTTTCATAAAGTAGGTGTCGTTCCTTCTGGTTGTACAAAAGAATGGAAAATTATTTCATTTAAATTACATTTAAATAAACCAGAAGGAACGACACCTACTAACTAATTCATGCTTTTATATTAATTTACATTAATTCGCCGAATCGGAAAGAAAAATGACTTATTATGAATAAAAATACTAGAATATCCTTAACACAATTTATTATCATTCAAATGGCGTCAGTTATTACATAATGTTGCTTTAATTAAATAATTATTTATTCACAAGTAAGTATAAGTATTGGACAACATCACATACATTGCTCTGATCCTAAGGTAAGTAGCTAAAGCACTTGTGTTATAGAAATCAGAAACAACGGCAGTAGCACAACAATAAAAGATTAATACAATCAATTATTATGTGGTTTATAGCCATTAACGAACCAACGTTCTAATCAGTTTAGTTAATCTATTAGCTAAGTAGATTAATGTAAACACAAAAAGATACTTTAAACACACTACACATTGTAAATTAGATACACTAAGTACAGGTCAGCTCCGTTCAAATGCATGCTGACGCAATGAGCTTGCAGCGTCCATATGAGAACAGCTGTGCTTTACAAAACATTTTGGGAAAGTAAACATTAGTTTTACTTTTAAAATTACACACATTTTTATAAGATTTTATTAAACCTGATGTATCGAACACTTTACAGAGTAATATTATAAAATAATAACTTATTAACTACCTCATTTAACAGAATTCTTTTCAACATCAATGAATCATGTCTGCCTGATGTCCCTGGCTCTAGTTTGTTCGGTACATCCATTGAAAGATTGTATGATGAGCTTCGTTTAGGTTTATTCTGAAATTAGAATAAAAATTACATTAATTGTGCAAAAATGACATATTATTTGAGATAGAGGAAGCAAAACTTATTTATAACTGACATTAATTAGTAAAATAATAACTTATTAATCCTCATTTAACAGAATTCTTTCAGACATCAATAAATCATTGCTGGCCAATGACTTTGGTTTGTTTGGTACATCCATTGGAACATTGTATGATATGAAAAAGAAAGGAAGTACAGTTTCTAAGCTTTCATGACAATCCAATATCCATGTGGACCAAACCACAGGGAACATCAAGTATTATTTGTATAGTGTGCGAAATTTTAAGCAGTAGTATAGTGACAAACCTCTTTACAATCCTCAGGAACAGCAAATCTGTGCAACTTCTGAGAACCCAAAGGAAAATCGCTGAAGAAGTCCAAATGTCTGTTGCAAAGCATTCTGTGTTCTATAAAGTTTACGCTGGAGTTGTTGGGGCCAGTATTCTTGTTGGGGCCTTCAGGAAACACATACTTTGCCCATAATTCACAACTGAAACACAAAATAAAAATTATACATTGAATCAAAATGAACTTACCCTGAAAGAAGAGTGTAGTAAAAATAGGTACATACCGAAGTGTGTTAGTCTTCCCAGGATTGGGAAAGCGAAACAATTTGATAAATGGACCCTCAGCCGACCTCAGCCAGTGATCGTCCGCACTTATAGCAACGCCGCTTACTTTCCGCCGACATATTATTAAAAAAGAGTCACTATCTCGAAACAAACACCGAGTAAATATCTCAAAACACAAATACACAGTCACTATCGTAAAATATTTGATCCGCACAAAGTGGAAACAAATTAAAAACCAAGCACAGCAATCTATTCAAAATTTCAAATTTTCAAAACCACACAACGAATGTCACTGTCATCCTGTTTTAAGACCCAAAAATGAATTTTTTAGTCTCTTTTTAGGTCTTGCATAATGATATTTTCTACTCCAGCAACACATCAAACTGCCCAAAGGTAGTGTCTTAAATTCGACAGCTAGAGTTGACGGAGGGTGGTCTTTGTCGTCCATCATCCATGATCTGTCTGTCTGTCAGTTTAGACATACTCTGACTAATCTGTGTGTGTCTGTCATGCTGGGGCTTCACCTGCCTTCAACCTTCAAATAACGGCATGATTAGCGTTAACTAAATTAAAGCATTGAGCTACGCGCTAAGTGCGTGGCCACACTTATTTGACGTTTAATTCTAGCGTCTAGCGACTTAGTTAGCGTGTGATCTGTGAGTGCATCTTTAAAATAAAATAAAACGCTTCCAAGAACTTATTACTTTTCTTATTTTGTCTACTCTATCCTAATTTAATAACTATGCACTTTAACATTTATTTCACAAAGAGTTTTTGAATGTGACCGTGTTTTAATACGTTTAGTGTAGTAGGTGTAGCCACAACAACGCACTAAACGCCCGCTTAATCTCTTTGATGTGTCAAATGTTACCGCCGTCCGAGTTATCGTCTAACGTCTAATGTTATTGAAGCAAATTAGCGCACAAAGACCGGCCACACCTGCGTGTTACGTCAAATAGAGCACTAATTAACGACATTAGACGCAGGTGAAGCCCCAGCATTAGTCAATAACAAACTGACAACAACAGTGACAACAATACATGACGTTTCCCTTGTTCCAAATTAAGCTGAAATCAATTTTAGGGATCTCTCTACTTAGTTAACTACAAGTGCACTTTGCAGTCTTGGCACCCAATTTCTATTTAAATGCATAAAATCTGATGCATACTCCATTTATTTTTCTAAATTGTTGAATTATAGTCGATATTAGCGATCTCAAAATCAGATGAGGTTTCAATGAAAGAGTCTGTACGCTAAAATAGATTTCAGGTCAATTCGGAACAGGGGAAACTGTCGGACTGTCATTTTTATTTATTTTGACGATTGCAGCCTGCTTGCAGCACAGCAGCAAGCAAACAATAAAATGTAGTATTTGCGTATCGATCTGTGTATTACTTTGAATTCATAAAGCAAATATAGCAATTAAGCCCTGAAATGAGTTACAAAAATCAATGCCGAACGTGCTTGGGAAGAGAGAAGGAGATGCGACATGTGCACGGCATCGTAACCATAGCCGGAGATGAAGTTAAACTTTCCGATATTTTACAGAACTTTTACGATTATAAAGTACGTTAGTTACCTTTATAATATTTTATAATTATAAATACCTATTTATTATATGTACATAGTAGCTGACAAAAAAGGCCATAAACTAACACACCAAGGCTCAAGCTGCCACTGTTTTGTACTCTGTTTCTTATTCGAAACCTGCTTATTCTAACTATCATCTATTTATTTATTTTTATAACAGATATGTCCTGAAGATGACCCTCATCCTGAAAATATCTGCATCAACTGTGTGCACCAGCTAACAATAACATACTCATTTAAAGTGCTCATAGAGTCCAGTGCTAAAACATTGACAGAGGCTTCTCAACAGTTAGAATCAATTGGTGACAATAATTATGATTATAATTATGACTCTGATGACCTAAAACAAGATCTGAAATCGCGCAGTTACAAAGAAAAGAAAAAGAAACTTAAAAAAGTGCATACCACACTAATTGAGAATGAAATAATTGTCTTATTTTGTGTTGAATGCAAAGCAGAGTTTTCCTCAGTAAAAGCTTTAAGTGAACACTGCACTAATAATCATCCCGTAAAGTCTGATATCGGAAGAGCTTGTGAATACTGCAATGAGAAGTTTGAAGACTTCCGATCATTAGTACAACACAGAAAGCTGCATCTAAAACCATATTTATGTGAAAACTGCTGGGAAGGTTTCTATAATGTTAATGATCTGAACCACCACGCCTGTCAGCCAAATGTTGACAACAAAGCTAAGAATAAATCTGAAAGATTGTTACGTCAATGTGACCAGTGTGGCAAGTCATACCCTCCAGGCTACATTAGAATACACATGCTAACCCACAGCAATGACCGTCCCTACGGCTGTAAATATTGCCCAAAGCGGTTTAAAGTGCCTGGCGGACTTCATTCACATATACTTTGGAATCACAAAAGAACAAGAAACCATAAATGCGAAGTTTGCAATGCAACATTTATATCGTCAAGCTCCCGAAGTTCACACATACGCAAGAATCATTTAAAAGAAAAGAAGTATGGATGTGATAGTTGTGGGAAACGGTTTTTCTCTAAATCTGAATTGCAGCGACACTCCCTAACGCACACCGGGGTGAAAAACTTCCACTGCCATTTGTGTGACAAGTCATACCAAACACGCTATGGTCTAAATGTCCACCTCAAATCTCATTCGCAAATGAATATGAATGTGATGCACTTGTAACACTTAGCATCATTCATTAAAATGAATTAATATGTTAATAATTGAATAGTACAAAATTTGTATTTAATTGATCTCATTTTAAAATTATTTATAAAATTGTAATTTATAAGATTCTGTGACTGCCAAGCAATAATTCAACTTAAATCTGATTTTACCAAATAAATATTACAGTATTATTTAATTAAATGTTTATTATTTATTCTTTATTGCATGAAACAAATTTAGTGAAAGCAATTGGTGGACCTAAAGGAATTCTCTAGCAGTCAATCAATATTTTACTTAATTACTATATCTCTGTCATGTCATACTTTTAGTCTGCATTGCGGGTTATTATATTATATTATACAACTACAAATCAAAAATCAGATTAACCAGGTACGAAAACTTTAATACAATTTATTTAATGAAAACAGACATTTAGTGGATAGGCACTAATTATAATAATATTTGTCTTACGAAATAATAAGACATCAACAATCGTGAACAAGTGACAACGGCAAAATATGGCATACCATATACAACTAGCAGCATGGATGTTGAGCCCTGGGGAAAAGATGCTCAGCAGTGCTAGCATGCGCGCATCGGTTATTTTATCGATAGACAAGACAAATTTTGTCTTCGACGATAATTTTGTCGTTTTCCCTAACCTAACGGATCACAGACGTCTCGAATACTTTTTCTTAATATGTTCAGGGTCTCCCGTTGATCATAGCCACTTATTTTTACGTAATAACACGGCATTGCCATGATATTTTGTTTTATTCTTTGTTATCGTCGAAGACAAAACGACATATTTACGTCAAGTCGATAAAATGCCACAACAAAATTTTATCGTGTTGCGCATGCTAGCCCTGCAGAAGACTTACAATTACGTGAATGACAAGTATTGCGACGCGCCTGCACCGACGGCCGTGATTGGTTGTTAGCTCCGCGCACACGCGTCTCTGATACGATGATCGTCTCGTTCGTAAGATGCGCAAAGCAATCCGCACTGTGCCCCAGCGCCTAACATCCATTCCGGGGATTGTAACTGAGGCAGAACAGCGGGGCTACCATAAAACTTGAATTATACACTAATGTATAAAGGACAATAACAATAATTATCCTGGTTATAAGTATCCATAACTTCCTTTTCTTATAAACTTCCAAATCCAATCGTTTTTATCACAACAAGTAGTCATTTAATATATTTTTTTACATATTCACCAGATAACTCGAAGGTGTACATATAAATATTAATTTTCACAACAAAAAACACCTTTATCATAATAAAATAGGTACCTTTAAATTAACGATACATTAAAATTCGGTTAAAAGGACAGGTCATTAGGAAAAAGTGATCATAATTGTACTAAACGAAATAAATGTATCACTATGAATTATATCAATTTAGAAAGCTTTGTAAAATACGAAGTAAGAAAAATAATAGACACATTTTCGATATAATATCTTATACAAGAATAATAAATAATGAAAATCTAATTGGAATTGATATGATAGGTAAATAACGATATCTATAAGATTACATTATTAAAAATGTTTTTCTCCTATTTGACGTACAAGCTAGCACATTTAGTGAGTGAATTGACTGAATGGAATTTATTTGCAGGATAAAATTAATGCTACGTGACCAAAAGAATTGGGTGCATGACAATAAGACGTGATAAGAACTAGAAACGGGAATACCAATTTTTGAAATAAAAATGCCAAAGACATAATAGACTGCCTAGACCTAACACAAGCGTCTAGAATCGCAGTCATAGAGAACAGTTCTGGACACTAAAACTTGTAGCTTTCGCACACTTATTGTTTTAGCCACGTAGTATAAAGTACCACATGGTGTAAATCAATGTAGGGTGGGATATTTTAAATACTTAAAATAAAATTTTCATAATAAAAATAAAGACTGATATTTTGTGGCATATATCCTGGCACAGGCAATGATTCGGTGGGTAGTTGTGTTAGTTCAATGTTAGACTAAAAATGATTTCGCACGTATCAAATAGGAGGCAAGCAAGTCTTACAGCGTGTGTTATAAAAGTATAAAAATATAACTTCTTATCACAGTCCGACTACGACCATAATGAACGCAGCGAGGGCGCCACCTCCAAACTAACTTGTCAAAGATCACATAAGTTTTTTAGTTCCGTTTTTCACCACGTTCATACAGATCTTCGTCGGGCTGTAAAGAGCTACATATTATTTAGTATTCGTCGACGCTACGCGAGCAAAGCCCACACTGTTTTCGTTACGATTCTAATTTGTATTCCGTCATATTCGAGTGTATCCTGAAATAGAAAAAGGGTACTTTTAATAACAATAAAATAGTACGAGTCTCACTAAGATGTGGTATTTACAATGTAAGACTTTCATGTTCGAGAGCTCTTTTTTAAAGTTTTTTTGCATGTAATTATTTTATTTTATATAAAGTATCCCACTAAAACTAATAAGAAAAACTAGACAGTTAGAAAACACTTAACGTTATTAATTTACGTTTAAATATTATAATTGATATTAAAAATTATTTTTAGACGTTTTTCCAAACTACTTAAATTAAATTATTACCGTAACCCTAAAAGACAGCAGTTTGTTAACGATGTCAGCATGTGCATGATAAAGCCGAGCAAAAAGCTTAATTATAATAGCATCATTACCAACCAATAATAAAAAATAAGTATTCAATCACACAAAAACAGCTGGAAATGGAAATTTCGCCCCAATGGAGTCTAAATTATGCTTACATTTGTATAAATATTATTATGTTTTTCACATTATTAAACCCTCCTTTTTTACAGGAGCAAATTTTCATCTTTGCTGCCTTTTAGCCAAGCAAAAGACGAGGACTTAGGCAGGCAAAAAAATCGAAATCTAAACTATTAGGCAGGCAGTTGAGACAACCTTTAGTTGCCAGTATCATGCTGTTACTGTTACCCACTGGTATTAAATACAGGGAATATAAATATTATTTAAGTTATCTCACATATATAAAAGCATCCATTAATAACTTTAAAAATGCGTGAAATATTTGCATTTAATGCAACATGCGATTGCACAACCCCGAGACAAAATTCCAAAGCATTTATGAACGATGGATTAGGTGCTATTTTATTTGTGAACTTCCTTGAATAAGAGGCGATTCTGTTTCTCAAATGGATCAATTTTCCTATAGAAGTACTGAACATTATAGACAGGGAGATGTTATATCTCCGAAACTGTTCACCAACGCACTTGAGGATGTGTTCAAGACGCTGGATTGGAACGGACTGGGCATCAATGTGAATGGCGAATATCTTACGCATCTTCGCTTTGCAGATGACATAGTTATTATGGCAGAATGGCTGCAAGAATTGCAAAGCTGCACAGTCTTAATGCTGCCTCGAGACGTGTGGGGCTTGGGATGAATTTAGACAAGACTAAGGTAATGTTCAACGAACATGTCATCCCGGAACCAATTTCCGTCGAGGGCACTACGCTCGAGGTTGTCCAAGAGTACGTCTACCTGGGACAAGAACTACAGCTCGGTAGAGACAACTTCGAGCGGGAAATCGCCAGAAGAGTGCAGCTTGGCTGGGCAGCATTTGGGAAATTGCATCATATCTTCACGTCAACACTGCCGCAGTGCCTGAAAAGCCGGGTGTTTAACCAATGCGTCCTACCAGTTTTAACCTACGGAGCCGAAACGTGGAACATGACAGTCAAGTTGGCCCACCGACTACACGTCACTCAGCGTGCTATGGAAAGGTCTATGTTGGGGATCTCATTAAGGGATAAGATCCGGAACGAGGTCATACGACATAAGACTAAGGTGACTGATATTGTCCAAAAATGTAGCAAGCTGAAGTGGCAGTGGGCTGGCCATGTCTGTCGCAGAACCGACGAGAGGTGGAGCAGGAAGGTTCTTAAATGGAGACCACGCTTAGGCAAACATAGTGTAGGACGCCCCCCGGCTAGAGGGACCGATGACCTGAAGAAGGCAGCTGGCAGCGTCTGGATGCAAAGGGCGGGAGATCGTGCGCTGTGGCGCTCCTTGGGGGAGGCCTATGTCCAGCAGTGGACTGCAACAGGCTGATATGATATTTTAGCGCTAGAATCAACCCTTAACAGGTTTTTAGACAAATGAAAGTATCCCTATACAGCTTTAAGAAAAAAATTATGAGTTAACTAACCTTGATGAAAAGTACCGCAAAAGTTACAAGCGTTGCATGTGACAAGCAAATTAACGATTGTACCATATTTTTATACGCCAATATCAGATAGTCAAATTTTTAAGGTAATTTTTCTAAGGGAAATCTCAAATTATCACAAATCCATTACACAATAAACACAAATTATTATCGAATCCTACCATAAACTAATATTTAGTGAGGTTGCATTACCTAGGCATGCATAGGTATGTGCTTTCTAGACTAATATAGAGGCTTAGGTTATGTGACATGTAATACAAATTCATTTAATTATTTTATTTCAAAATTGTACGATTAGACTCATTTTTACACTCATTCAATAACTTGTTCTATGGCTTCATTATAAAATTCTTTAGATTTTATAAAGCTTTTCCATACAAAATGGTTTGTTTTTAGCAGCCATATTTTTTCTTCGCAATTTGACGTTAGACACGCAAGTAACACATCACTAATAATATATAAGAAAAAACTTATCAGATGAGATAAATCTATAAACTTATTATATGAGAATGTTATAGGTTTTTAGTAATCGACATAATTACAGAAGAAAATATGAGATTTTAATATTACTATTAATATTTTAATTTGTAATTATATTCTACTGTCTATAATATCATAGACATAGTAATAAATAAGACTAATACACAAAATAATGCATACTGGCAAAGGAACAAGAAAAAAAATATGATTACCTACAAAATGGATTAAAGAAGTAAAAGTGATTTTTACCCGACTTCAAAAGGACTTCTCAATTCGTCTGTATTTTTTCCATGCAAGTACGATATTCGTATTTTTATTTGCTTAAACTAGTAAACAAACAAGCCGTTTAACTGTCTATGAAATAACTTGGAAACATTTCTTTTTTTTTTAAATAAAAAAAATGATTTTGTCTGTGGTCAACCGACTCGGTCAATGGCTTTCCGCCACACTGTAACTTCCTCTATAGAAATCAAAGTAAAAAAGTAAGAAGTGTTCTATCTACCACCTAGTCTCATCACCACTAAGGCGATACAATTATTATTGTGCAAAGACCTGCCCCCCCTAGCATGACCAACAAAACACACGATATGATATGATATAGCGATTTATCGACACCCAACTGTCAAAATATGAAACACATAGCCGCCATCTTGAACTTTTATCGAAACAGAAAGCATGTCCGTGTCGGTGACGTCACGCTTATTCGATTTTGTCAGTTGGGTGTCGATAAATGGCTATATCATATCATATCATATCGTGTTTGTTGTTCATGCTAGAGGGGCTGTACAAATTTTGTATTACATGTCACATCATAACAATATACTAGCCTATCAAGCTTCAATTGCCCCACCGGTTGGATCGCATAATAGATTTTTTATTGTGTCTCTTGACCTTGGCCTGACAGGCTAGTATAATTATAAGCAAAACCACTACATTATTGACAACAAAATCACCGTGCCTCAGAAATTCATATCTAAGCCTATCTGATACATAACTTCCTCCATATCTCTCTCCTGTTGATCGGCACTATCACCCGTACCGTTAACTTGCTGGACCGAATTTGATGTGGTCGCTTCGTCTGAGCTGGTGGAGGTTGTGTTGTTGAGGGGGGGGATGCCTAGGACGATCCTGATCTGGTCTGTGAGGTGGGGGGCGGATACCACCTGGTGGTAGATGCCTTCAGCTGAGCTTAGTATCCGATCTACGTCGAGACACATTGATAAGTCGTTTACGTGCTGAAATAGATAAATAATAAATAAATAAATTGTTTCCACAATCACACCAATTATCTAGCCCCAAACTAAGCAAAGCTTGTACTATGGCGACTAGATAACGGATAAACATACTTAAATACGTTTATAAACATCCATGACTTAGGTGCAAATGCTCGTGCTCATCACACTAACATTTGCCCCTCGCGGGATTCGAACCAGCAACCGCCAGGCATTGTAGTCCGGAGCGCAAACCACTACACCAGACGGTCGTCGAACATTTTATGTTAGGTTTGCGATGAAGTTACACGTGTCCCTTGTCCCTATTTTGAAACGACTGCGTAGAAACGGTTAATTTGATTTTATTCACAAAACAACTTTAGTCAATTAAGGTTTTCATACGATATCTATAAGAGACTTTAGTTAGATACGATAAACATTACTTACATCTTAAGAGTAATTTATTCAAATGTTTGTTTCATGAACAACAGTTTAAGTTATTAAAAACTGATTGATAAACTTACTTTTAAAATTTCCGTAAAGCCGTAGTCCTTGCTTATAAAAATATCCTTTTCAGCGTCGAGTATGGCCACACAAACTAGTAAATGGAAATTACTACATGGCAACCCGGTCCATAAAACTTCCCATAGCCTAGAAAAAAACCCATAATATTTAAATTAAATTGGAAAAACATTAGAATATAGGAATTGAAGGTAAAAAATAAAAATTTAAGTTATAATTTAATTTCAAATGCTTAATGTTAATGAGGTATAAATAATGTTAGTACTTAATCGAAAGTGTTCATTGCATCTTCAATAAAAAAAAGATGGAATTTGATAATTCAATAAAATCGATTTAGTACATTTTTGGGAATGAATGCAGAAGGCTCAAATGAAGAACATTAAAAATGGCGAGCTATTATGGATACCTGCACTCATTGGGTCAAGACAGCTTGAAGAAGAGATCAAAAAGATAAGAGTCAGCAGAGTTACACCCAATGAAGAAGCACTCACCTCATAATATCCCTATGAGAGAACTCCCTCTTGAACCAAACCAACAGCCAGCGGAAGCAGAAGTACATATTCCCTGAGTCCTTCTGCGCCAAATGCTGCGCCAGTTCTGGGCTCGCGAACTGAAGCAGTTGTTGTAATTGTAGAAGCTGGTGCTTCATGCCCGCTTGGTCCATGTCGAAGTTTGAAGCCTAGGGAATAATTGAGATACTTCACAAGGTGCAAATCGATTTGAGCGTGCTGTAAAATAAGATAGCCGAAATTTCATGACGTTCGGAAGTGCCGAGTTTGTTAAATAGTTAAAATAGTTTGTACGTAATATAACAACAAATTTACAGTTTTAGACTTCGCCATTACTTGTGCATTAACACATTGCTTCTTAGCAAATTTCATTGATTCTAGATCAGAAAGAACTCTGTGGGCTTTGATTTCCGTGCACCTATCAAAAATGCGGCATAATCAGCCGTATCCTCTGATAGCATTCACTCAGAAGTTTTTTACAGCTTCGTTTGCAGATCTGAGTAGTTATTATTAATTTCAACTTCACGCGTTCCTGGTAAAAAGGGTCTTGACAAACTAACAGACGGACAACGAAGTGATCCTATATCCTATCCTTTAGATTTTGACCCCTAATCTAAAAACAATTAAAATATTATATTCCTCACATATTGTAAAAAGTGGAAATACTCACGATCTTATCCATAAACCCGACGAAGCACCAAAAGCTGTCCACCTCGTTTCCCATCAACAGCAACAGCGGCGCCAATATATCGCTCATGCCTTGCACGTAGCCCAGATCGAAGTTGTACATTACATACGTCATCAGAATGTCTTGCAGAACAACTAAATTCGGGTTATTATCCCCAGCGAAGAACGGGTGCGTCCTATCTGTTCTATTAACGTCCTTCTCCACCAGGCTTTTTCTGTCCCGGTATTCAGAAAAGCGAGCCTCTTGGCCGTCTGTCATCGAACGCCATTGAAGTTTCATACAGAAGTACTCTTCTGTCCTTTTCTTCTGGAGAGAGCGCAGTTCGGAGTGTGTCATCCTCCATGGATAGTAATCAAGGAGGTACTTCCATACTGATTGGCGAATGGAATGCGCTACGCCCTGCAGATTGAGAACTGTGTATGGTGAATGTGGGACTTGTGAATAAATGTTATGACATTGTAAGTACTGATAATTGTGCAATTTGGTGATGAAAATATTACAAGAGTTAAGCAATTCCATTTCGTAATTAAAATACCATTATAAAAATATGAGGTTCTTTTTTACGATGATAATTTAATAAAGAAAATAAATGAGGGAAAGATAATTTTGATATCTCTTTGATATCTCTCTCTCTCTCAATCTCTGAGTCTATATAAGAGAACATCGTGAGAAAACCTACTTATTCGGATACTACTGGATGTGTTGCCATGGTCAAAAATAGTCTGGTTCCCCTAAGGGTGACGGAGCTAAGGTCTGATAGCATCATATTTTAATAAAGAAAATAAATGAGGGAAAGAGAATTGTGATATCTCAAACGAAAACAGTCTTAGCTTTCGAATTCCAGCAAATACCTTTTGTTTTTTTTTCGGAATCTTTGCAAAAGAGCATTGTGAGAAAACCTCGGATAATACTGGACGTGTTACCATGGTCAAAAATAGTCTGGTTCTCCTAAGTGTGACGAAGCTGAGGTCTGATGGCATGTATGGATGGATTAACCTTTGCAAGTCCACTGCTAGGCCATAGAACGCCACAAATAAACGTCTCTGAACCGTTTGCATTTAAGTCTTCACGAAACCCTGGCTAGGTCGTCAGTTCACTTGGTAAAGGCCTTCTTCCATAAGGATTGTCAGCAGAAGCCTGCTAATTGAAACTAATCAGCTTTGCAATTCGCAGTTATATCCGTGATTTAGTTGTTTTTAAAGAATATTACCTATCTTCCTTACTGATGACAATTTCTCCAAACGAAATAACTAGATTCGCTACATCTAGGGTCAAGTTTTTCCCATGAGGGTTATCAGCAAGCGATATGGCCACATCAGCTTAGCAATTCGAAAAGTTTAGTGACTTTGGTTCTTTTACGGATATGTTGCTTCTAATGAAACACGATCGCTCCTTACGAAATAACTAGACTTGCTTTACAGTACCCGGCACCCATGTTGAGCGCTGGGGCAAAGAGTGGGGATCGCTTTGCGCATCTTACGAGACGATCATCGTACCAGAGACGCGTGTGCGCGGAGCTATCACAGCCGGCGGTGCAGGCGCGGCGCACGACTAGCCAATCACGTAATCGTGTGGTCTTCTGCGCATCTTTCACCTAGCGCTCAACATCGGAGCCGCTAGTTGTATCTAGGGTCATGGTCAAGCGTACCCCTATTAGTAACGAAACAAAGCTCTTATAGGAAGAAGAAATGAAGTCTATATTAGTAATGACTAGAACAATGACTCACGCCTCTAAATATCAGCTGTTTGACCCCTTCGACCTCTGTGACGCGTCCCTCCGTATCCTGCAGTCCCTCCCATTTCTCAGTCGACAGTGGGGTGCCTCTGTAAATACAACACGAAATACAACCCTCTTCTTAACTATTTAGTTATCTTACGAATGTTTTAAAAATACCAAATATTACCAATACCAAATAAAATACTAATGATCTAAATAAATGCTAAAGTTTTGATGTCTTTTACTTAATCACACTTTAATGCTTATGTTAAGTTTGTATTGAAGAAATTAGTTGAAATTTGGTACAGTTAGTGATCTAACTCAATACATAGAATAAATATTATCTCGTTATTGTATTTTTGTGGAATGATTACTCATTCCTATTTGGCTAATTATTTATTCGAAGATAATAGTACATTATATTAACTCGGTATACTATACACGGCCTCGGCGGCAGCGTGGTCAGCAGGTCAGCTACCTCTTCCGAGACATCCTCTTGCCTTAATACACTTTATATGCTGTGGAATTATCCCTTTTAAGATGATAGGAGCTATACTACCTTGGTTTGCACGAACTCGGCGGCAGCGTAGGCTTGACGCTGACGACCTCGTACTCGCCAGTACGAGTGACGGTAGCATCCTTGAGCGCGCTCATGCGCCTCGTCAGCAGGTCAGCTACCTCTTCCGAGTAGTGATGTACAAACCTCGAGGCGTTGAGTTCTACTTTTGAAGCCTCGAGGCGTATTGGCAGGACTCAGTAAGCTTGGAAGGCTCGTAGACCCGAGCCTAGCCGAGACGCGAGCTCTCTAAGCCATGCCTTGAGGTTACAAAAGAGTTTGAGCCTTCAAAAGAGCTCGAACCTATTAAAATAGCTCGAGCCTTCAAAAGAGCTCGAGTCTTCAAATGAACGCGAGCCTTGAATAAGAGCTCAAGTTTAGGTTTACGACTTTAATATCTGACTCGAGTCTTCAAAATTAGAACTCAAACAGATGAAAATCTTATGTCATAAAGAGCACCGTAGATGCTTAATCTATTGTGCTTTACCTCTAATTATTTTCATTTATAAGCAGCCCATCACAACTAGAGCGCAGAAAAAGACTCGAGCCCTGAAAAAGCCTCGAGATCGATCGAGCTCTCAAAAAGACACGAGCTCTTAAAAAGGCTCGAGCTCTAAAAAAGGCTCGAGCTTTGAAAAAGACTCCAGAGTTATCGAGCTCCATACAAACGAGGCGAGCCCTGTAAACGACACCGAGCTCTAGACAAAAGGACTCGAAAGCCTCGAGCCTTGTACATCACTACTTCCGAGACGTCCCTCTAGCCTTAATACACTTTATATGCTGTGGAATTATCCCTTCTAAAATGATAGGAGCTATACTACCTTGGTTTGCACGGCCTCGGCGGCAGCGTAGGCTTGACGCTGACGACCTCGTACTCGCCAGTGAGTTTGTTGCCGTAATACACTGTGGTCTGTGAGATGATTACGATGGAGTGATCCCTTCTAAGTCAATAGTAGCTTAGTATATTACCTCGGTATGCACGGTCTCGGCGGCAGCGTGGGCTTGACGCTGACGACCTCGTACTCGCCAGTACGCGTGACGGTAGCATCCTCGAGCGCGCTCATGCTCCTCGTCAGCAGGTCAGCTACCTCTTCCGAGACGTCCCTCTTGCCGTTCATACCTTCGTTGCCGTAATACACTGCGGAGTTATTACGATGAATGATCTCTTCAAATTTAATACATAAAATTTTGACAGAAACAATGAGGGGAGTCTCAGAGCACATTCAGACTCGGAGCCAATTTAGAAAGGTCTTTTTCTTAACTAACCCAAACTAGGAATCGAACCCTTTGCGTTCAACTCGGATAACGATGCGACGGCCACACCAAAGGGTCGTCGAATAATTCATCTCTAATAAATCATTTTCTTTCCAACTAAACATCCTTGACTTAGTACAAATACTTATCACAATAGCATTGCCTCCCCCCGAAGTTGAGAGGTTTGAGCAACTACTAGTCTATTCGTTTACGATAGTTACTGTATGTATGAAACAGCAGATAGGTAATCTGTCTGGCTCAGCAATTCCTCTATCCTACTAATAGTAGCGCCACAGAGTATGTATTATGTAACGCTAAACCGGGACAGATTTTAACCACACCACGACTAAGTAGGGAAGTAGTGGAAATTCAGCAAGTGATCTCGACTTTGCGCAACTTTGACGCAGTGTTGCATCGAAGGTCAGCACATTTGGGAAACTACGCATAACCAGCAAAAAATCGGGAATGTGTTCGGGAAAAGAGTAAACGTCTTCAGTCCTGAAGCCGCCCAATAGGCGTTGAAACTGGATGCGAGTTCGTTAAACTTCTTCTTTAGAATTTTTATAATTTATCGAAAAGTATAACATGAACATTAACAAAGCGCGTGCGCATCTGGTTAGCAAAGATTAAGAGCACCAACCTCTATGAAACATAATAAAGCTAGACAATTGTGATGTATGTAGGTAGTAGATTTATAATAAGTTCTCACTATGTAAGGTAGGCAAATATTGTAGTGTGTCCATCGATTACACCGGTAACTAACGGATTTGCGCGCGTTTCTCCGAATAACTTCCCGATCCCAATTATCACAGTAGTAGAGACTCCTCCCATAGGGCATCATGCTTGCAACAACATGTGATCCTCTGATATAGTAAACTTTCCTTATTAAGAACAAATAAATTACTCACCAATATCAGTTAATTTCGAAAACGCCTCCATCGTAGTCTCATATGGCCTTTGCTTGAAATTCGACACTAAATTCCACACCACATCTGTCGTGTTCTCCGTAAAGATGTCCAACTCAGCGAATGACTTGTTCAGAACTTGTGTCTCGTTGTTCGTCTCTACAACAACATATGTGTTTCTGTCGTGTCTCGTTTTAGCTGTTTTGACGTGGTTCTTGAGATATGCAACGAAGATTTCTGCGTTTCCATGTTGGAAGTAGAAGGTGGTCTGCCAAACGCCTGGTTTGGTGGAGAACTGCATTTGTTGGTTGTTGCGTGTCACGCGGAAGGTCTTCAGGTCTTCGAGAGGTATCTTGATGATGCGGGCGCGGGCGGTTGCGTAGTCAGATGTCATGTTACCGCTCAGGGTACGTTGACGGCGGCCTAGTTGTAAGTATAAATATAAATAATAATATAAATATTAGTCAACATTGCTATGATCCTAAGTTAAGTAGCGATAATAATTCTGTTATAGAAATGAGAAGCTACGACGGTACTACTCTAACCAGAGTACCCAGGCCTGAGACAATATAGTTAGTTTTTAGGGTTCCGTACCCAAAGGGTAAAACGGGACCCTATACCGAACTGAGACTTTGCTGTCCGTCTGTCTGTCCGTCCGTCTGTCATCAGGCTGTATCTCATGAACCGTGATAGTTAGAGAGTTGAAATTTTCACAGATGATGTATTTCTATTGCCGCTATAACAACAAATACTAAAAACCAGAATTAAATAAATATTAAGGGTGCTCCCATACAACAAACGTGTTTTTGTTTGCTCGTTTTTATAGATAATGGTGCGGAACCCTTCGTACGCGAGTCTGACTCGCACTTGGCCGGTTTTTTTTTCACATTGACCTGACTAGAAATCGATCCGGGGACCTGAGTGATGGCGTCGCAGCGTTCACACCAGTCGACTATGGAAGTCGTAATGTTATTAATTTTAAATATTTTCTCAAGGAAGTCTTATTGCTTGATGATGCTGGTAAAAAATACAAAATAAGGAAAATCTTAATATGCTGTAAGTCTATGTAGACCAATATTATGTATGAGTTCTGTTTTGAAAAGTCTCACATTAAGCCTTCTGACACAGAATAACTAAGAATTTTAAATGTATCTATAAAATGTAAATCTGTTATTGGTTGTTTGTCTATATTGTAAGTTTTTATAACTCTGTTATTTAAGGGCCGTGGATTTTGTGTAAAATAAAATAAAATAGTGCTTAAAGTTGACAATATAAGCAAATTTCTAAATAATAATAAACAAATTACCAAATACTTCATTTCTATAACAAAAGTGCTATCTAGCTATAGCACTTTTACTGTGTGTACTTACCTTAGGATCAGAGCAATGTATGTGATTTTGTCCAATTATTTATAAATGACTTCAGATTTTAACAGCTCTAGGAAATGTAATATTCAAATATACAAATAAATAGGAGACAAGTAAGATAAATTGCATTTTTATCATTGCCATAAAAAACAAAAAGAGTGAATGAAGGCTAAAATAGTACTACTCAATAAGACAGAGTTTCTCACCAATTGTGTTGACCACTGCCCACTCTTGATCCTGTGTGTCAGAGTCAATAGTGATCAAGTCGTTTGGTCGCCATTCAATGCATTTTGTGCCATCTCCGTTCTGCACAATGCAGAGCATTCCGATTGAGTTGAGATCCTGGACCATCCGCCCCATGGCTGCTTTGAGCAGGACTCCATCTTGAGTGAAGAGGTCCTGGGTTTATTAAAGAGTAATGTTACCAATGGAACATATACATATAAAACTGAATATGTATATTATCATTTATATCTTCTCGATTTTGCAGGGCTGATAGGTTTAACTGATGCACAACATGAAGTAAAAAAAAACATAAATATAATTTTAAGGTGCACATTTCAGCCTGAAATTTTCAGGTAAGTAGTCTTATTGCTAAAAGCCATATCTTATGTAGTCAATTTTAAAGCAAAGTAAAATTAATTTAAAGAGAAGTATGTATGGTGAAATATTACAAAACAAAAAAGTATAAAATTTTGGCAGTTTTAATAATTATTTAGGCATGTCAACTTGGTACCTATTTTATTTGTTTGTGATTTTATTTTCAAAGATTGTACCTATGTTATATTTTATCCATAAAAATTGATTCCTTTGTAATAGCATCACGTGTTACTGATAAGTTTAATTATTAGAAAAATGCATGACTGGCTATATAATGTTAACTTGTAATCTCTATTGTAGATACCTATTCAGCATTTCGCAACAAAGATCAAAATTGCACCGTTGATCCGTAGTACTGAGTCTGATAGATGGTTCAATGCTACTTGTAACAGTCTGATTGAGGCACAATAAAACAAACAAACTTGTGACGCAATTAATAAACATATAACAAAAACAATGATCCACTGCTACCACTTGCTCGTAGATCTGCAAACGGGATCATTAGGTCGTCATAGGTCAAATGTGCTTCACAAGCAGACGAAACAAAGCACTCACGTTGTCGTAAATAAATTTTACCTTGCACTGTTCCGGAATCTCGTCCACCGAACTACACGACATGTTTACCACAACACTAACGGATATTAATTAAGAAAAACACTAAACCAATACAGAATATATCATCTAATTTGTAAATGTAAGGCAAATCATACGTTTTACACCATATTTATTAAGAATTTTGATAGCAAAAGTTTTAGTAAACAACAATGAACCCAGCGAATCCATTTGTTTGAGTATGAATTAATTTCCAGTTACCAGTGCTAAAAATTAAATTCCTTGTACAATGCCTATTTTACAAAAATTCAGTTAATAATTTAATTTAATCATAATTTCCAGACAGGAATTTTTATAGTTCTCATTTCGAATGAAGAAATAAAAATTTAACAAAAAAATGCTAGGATTTAAATACAAAAGTAGAGTTGTGTGTTCGTCAATCGAAGATCAACAAATGAATGCAAACCTTGGTGAAAGACCCGTATTCATGGGAGAAAATATTTTATTTTAATCAATTTAATCTGTGATGCTGTCAGTTGACGAAGTGGACTTAAACCACAGATTCAGATTCAGGCCACTGACCAGTAGTAACCTGGATTGGCAAAGCATATATGCATTAAGCCCTTAACCTAAGATTAGGCCCCATTGTACGAGCCCCAAAGAACGCAAAGTGACGGGACGGGCTACTACCGACGAACCCGACACTACGTGCGCTTGAGCGGGAATTTAAAAACTAAGAATAATAATTTCCCTTTTGCTTCCACTTAGCCCTTTCTGCTGATATACCTACTTACTTATCATTCATCCATCTATTAGCCGAAAGACGTGCACTGCTAGATATAGGCCTCCCCCAAAGATTTCCACAAAGATCGGTCCTGTGCCACCCGCATCCACTGTTTTAATTATCAACTTTACTTATGTAAAAGAGAGCAATCGTAATTTTGCGTAATCCCAAGAAAAATATAATCTATCCTGGTAGCACTACAGTTTGCTCGAAGTCTAGTAGGTATTTATACTATTTTGTACTCTCAATAAATAAGATCGATTTAAAGACATTTTTACAGACAAAGCTGAACTGAAAAACTGAATATTGCTATCATTATTACAGGCGAGTGGTTATTTTAGTACGTTATTTAAATATTCTGCCGATGACGGAGATATGATAGATAATATTCAGGGTTCCGTACCCAAAGGGTAAAACGGGACCCTATTACTAAGGCTCCGCTGTCCGTCTGTCACCGGGCTGTATCTCATGAACCGTGATAGTTAGAGTTGAAATTTTCACAGATGATGTATTTCTGTTGCCGCTAACAACAAATACTAAAAAACAATACAATAAATATTTAAGCGGGCTCCCATACAACAAACATGACTTTTTTGCAGTTTTTATAGTTAATGGTACGGAACCCTTCGTGCGCGAGTCCGACTCGCACTTGGCCGGTTTTATATTTACCTTCTGAACAATACATATTTTTTTCCGACACAAAAGAAACAGTATCACGATCATCTTCTTTGATAGGTACTGTGTTTGTCAAGTCACAAATTTAAATTTTGCCACGCGTCATTATATTCTATTTTTAATGTTTATGGTTCCGTAGAAAACTTAATAAAGTATTTTTAATTCATTATTGATTTGTATTATTAAACTTTATTGCACAGTTTAAAACAAAAGCAAGACAGAATACTATTTCGCATTCTCTGCTAGTCGAATAGTGGTATTATACAGAATGTCCCTGGAAGTATGGATCAAATCGAACAGGCGTTTAACGGAATGAGCTTCCCGAGCTTTTTGCTCAATGGAGGTGGGTTTCATTTTCGATAGGAAAAAAGTTCAACAGCTCGAATAAAGAAACTACCAAAGATAACTGTTTAATGTTTCTAGTTAATAATTAACTAGCAGTGACAAAAATAAAAATGACTTCATTTTCAAACTTTTTGTCAAAATTAAAACCCAAATTCATCACCCCCACTATGCTCCTGATTCGTGTTCGATTTGATCTATACTTCCAGAGACACCATGTATATTCTCTGCTAATAGGGTAAACAGAAAAGAAACTAGTCTAGTTCTTAGTTACTTACCTACCAATAAAGTAAAGAAACTAGATTTCGTAATCTACATACACCTCACCTAAATTAAATCAAATGCCATTAGTGATTGCTCATAATTATAATTATGATCATTCACTAATGGCATATTAATTTCCATTTAAAGTAATTAAGTAGGTACCTCCGTAACGATCGATAAGTGAGTACTAATATTTTGCTGCAATTTTTTTGTGTACAAATTTTATTATTATTGTCAAAGTTTACGTAAGTAACATGCGGATTTACAAATTACTTATTATAATAACATTCAATGCTTTAATTCTCGTTTTCCGGCATTATAAGTCTGTTTGCGCTCATTGATGTACTACTATACTTTACCTTAGTAAAATGTTCATCGAAGTTCTGTCCTATTTAGATTTAAAGGTGTTACTGCCTATGATACGGCTAATACAGATTGTTATTGTAGGTTTAAGTTCAATCAACTTGGATTATGGAATTCATAGGAACTACCCACACCAAGCAACAGTTACAGGTATTTTTAGAATAGGTGTAAAGGCGAATTTAAAGCGTTTTATTTACCAATATGGTCAAAATGTTTTCAGAGTTGCCCTCAACACGAGAAAAGAAGAAGAATCTAGGTTTTCCTGGCAAAAAATTATAAAGTCCTTGCCGGATAATGATTAGTGGAAACAACTTGGGTCCTCGGTGTCATACCATAGCCTTGTTCAAAAACTTTAAACCTTTAATTTTAGATGGACAAAGTTTCGACTTCGTGGTGGTTGGAGCTGGGTCCGCGGGCTGCGTGCTGGCCAACCGGCTGACAGAGGTGGCCAACTGGACCGTGCTCCTTATCGAGGCTGGAGGCGATCCGCCCAGCGTCACTGAAGTGGGTGATGTGCTCTTTACTCCCTGGGGTCGTCCATTAAAAGGCTCGAAAGGGAGAGAGGGGCTTGTGAAAAAATAACGAAATATCACTAGAAGGAGGGGGGGGGGGGGGGGGGTTGTTGTGAAATATCACGTTTAATAAAAATAATTATTTTTTCTTTGAACGCGCGATTTCTTAACCAAAAAGCGGTGCGTGCCCTTGACTCGCCGTTGATTTTACCAAAAAAATACACGTGATTTCAAATACGGGCTCACCACGTATCACCATGCAAAAATAGGGTTAAAAATCCCTAAAAAAAAACGTTACGTGATTAATGGACGACCCCCCTTATTTTTGGCCTTTTACCGATTCTGAACAATTCGAGAAAAAAAATTGTAATTGATTTTTAATTTTTTTTCCAGAACCCAATGCTGTCAATATTGGTCTTGCCATCCTTACCCGACTGGAATTACTATTCTATAGACGATGGCTACTCCAGCCAGGCTCGCCGCTCGAAGAACGTTCACCATATAAGGGGTAAGATGCTAGGGGGATCAAGCAGTGTCAACTACATGTACCACGTCAGAGGTAACAAAGCTGACTACGATGGATGGGGAGAAATCAACCTTGGGTGGGATTGGACAAACGTAGAACGATACTTTCAAAAGACCGAAAGCTATCGCGATCCTGTCAAAGATAGGTCTCGGGGTTTCATGGTCCTATTGGCGTAACCAGGCAAGAATGGGAACATAGAACTGATGCGTACCTGGAAGCGTTTAAAGAGAATGGACATACAATCCTGGAAGACTTGAATGGGGATCAGCAGAGCGGATATTCTTCAGCTCAATTTTCGTTAGCTGATGGTATTCGTCAGAGCACAGCGGTCGCTTATTTGAAGCCGATAAGAGACCGCCCGAACTTATATCTGCTTAAAAACACTTTGGCGCAGAAAGTCATATTTGACAATGATAAAAGAGCTGACAGTTTGGAAATAAGACTTCCGAATGCAGAGGTTATAAGAGTGAATGCAAAGAAGGAGATAATCTTGTCAGCGGGAGCTGTGAACAGTCCTCAGCTACTGATGCTCTCTGGTGTAGGACCAAAGGATCATTTGGAAGAAAAGGATGTCGAAGTCATTTTCGACTCGGAAAACGTGGGAGAGAACCTTCAAGATCATATTATGGTGCAGGTGATGCTGAGTGGAGTTTCTGGCATCTCATCGATGATGCTGATACTTTTTTTAATTGGAACAAGTTCCCTATTTCAACGTTGATCGGATTCGCATCCTTGAACAAGTCTGACAGCTACCCGGATTATCAGGCAACGGTGTGTCCATTGGGTGCGTCACATCCGATGGTTTTACTGGCTTGCAAGCAAATGTTTGATCTGGAAGACGAGGCATGCTTGAAGTTCATAACAGCGGGAAAAGGGAAGGAAACTCTCAATGCATTGATCAGTTTACTGCATCCAGAATCAAGAGGGAGCATTAAATTAAGAAGCAGAAAACCGGAGGCGCCCCCTTACATTTACAACGGATATTTTTCCAGTGATAATGATTTGGAGAATCTCGCTAGATACGTAGAAGATTTCGTGAGCGTAGCTAATACTAGTTCTTTAAGAACTTTTGGGTCAGAAGTAGTTTATATTGACTTGGAGCAGTGTAAGAACTACGAGTTGGGCAGTCGCGAGTATTGGAAGTGTTACGTGCTGAACACGGCAGGGTCCCACTACCACTTGGTGGGGACATGCGCGATGGGGCCTGAAGGAGAAGGGGTAGTCGACGAGAGGTTAAGGGTGCGAGGGGTGGACGGTCTCAGGGTGGTGGATGCTAGTGTTATGCCAAAGATTACGACTGGGAATACAAATGCACCAGTTATGATGATAGCTGAGAAAGCGTCAGACATGATTAAAGTTGATTACGGGTCATAATAATTATGTTAAACACGATGCCATTGCAATGTGACACTAAATGTAGTCTTCTTAGCTTCTTAAATTATTATGGGCACTTACTGTCTGTCAACGTCATACAAATAAAAAAAAAGGTGTCAAATGTTTGTTATCAGTGTAACATATTTTTGACTGACTGTACATAACAAGAATGTGTTATAATAAACTTCTATATAATAGTACATGGTCTTATTATAATTATCATCGATCGATATATTAAATAATTGATATTCACTTTAGTTTTAACAGTTTTTAGATAGTTTTATGATGCAACATCAATTAGGTAAAAAAATTGATTGCTATAAAATTTTACCAAAAAAAATAAAACTAATTGAAGATCAATAACACTTGAAAAAAATCATTGACCTCAGGTGGGACTCGAACCCACGTCCCATCGCATGCCGGGCGAGTGCTTTTTTTCAAGTGTTATTTATCTTCAATTAAACCATGCATGGAATTGTTAAAAAAAAAATTCAAAATAAAACTAGTTGTAATTCTCCTGGCATCCTCACATGTATTTAATGAGTCGTTAGCAATAGTAACGCTATATTAACATATACTGTTGTTATAACATTTATACACATATTTATTTACAAGAGAAAACGTTTCGAAAACGATCACAGAAGAACTTGTCTACCGAGTACGATTCCCTGCTGAAACTCTTCACGCGCTACTTAAGTTCACCTATCTCTCTCTTTTCTTAAAGAAAGAAAAGAGACAGAACATACAATATTGTAAAACGCCTTAATAAATTAATTTTAGACAGGATTATACGATCACCATTAAAATGTCAGTAATACATTATTAATTATTGCAATTAAAAGCCGAATCAACAGAAATATTTTAAGGTAAAAATTCCACTGTATTAAAAACCAAGCGTGTAAATTGATTGTTACTTAACATCAACACGAATTGAGAAAACTATTTTTAAACCATTTTTATTTCCCACTGACGTGTTGCCGTAGCAATCAAACGCAAGCAGACTGGCTCAAATCAAAGTGAACTACGACAAAATATCGGATATGAGACACGCAGGGTATAAGCTTGCGGCATCTTATTAATATAAGTCTGTGCACAAATTACTCATCATAAGTTAGTCTGTCTCTTTTACTTCTTTTAAAGAGGAAGATCCGTGAACCTAAATAAAGTTAAAAGAGTAACAACACGTAAATCAGACCCAATGTTGAAGATTTAGGAGCTGACATTAAATTAAATAAATAATAATAACAAATCTTTAATCCAGGCTCAAAGTATATGTAATCATGTAGTATATGTAATCAAATCACGTTAAATATACAATTAAAAATAAATCAGAGAATCAATAACTGAATGCTTTCTCTCTGTCAAAAATTAATTTGACTTTCGACAGGAGAAAACAAAACACGATATAACTAATTAAGTTATGCAGTGTTTACTAATAAGAATTGCATAAAAATACACAATGTACTACTACTCGAAATTCAAAGTCATTCATTCAGTAGGGGCCATCCATAAATTACGTCACACGAATTTCATGATATTTTGACCCCTCCCCCCATTGTCACAGGTGGTCACATTTGTGATACTCTCCCCTCCCTAATGTGACGTCACATATTTTGCAATTTAACATCTAGAAATTGATATTTTTTTTCAATTTTGTGTTTTAAACTAGAAATATAACATTTTGAAATGTGACGTCATATAAATTAGGTCCCCCCTCCCTCCCCTTGTCACGTAAGGTCACACTTTGTCGACCCCCTCATCCCTTTAACGTGTGAAGTAATTTATGTATGGCGCCGTATGGAGGCCCTCTTTCTGGCACTTATACTATACTACTAATGCATTTCTCGCCTCCAAAACCAGGAGCTCTGTAGATTTTGAGATACTTCTATTATTAATGTTTAAAAAAATCTATAAGCTCTAGTTATACCATTTTCACAGATATACGATTATTTGGTGGTGACTGGACATATAAAAGACAAACTGAAAATGCCACTACGTACTTTAAAATGACAAAAGTTAGTAAAATGTCATTGTTTACACACTACATTTAAGGAGTATACTCGTAGATATGTGGTCCCGAAGCGGTGGTAGGGCAAAGATATATTTTTGGGACGTGTACAAGTGCCCGGAAGAGGACCTATACTCGTATACTGAATAAATGACTTTTGAAGCAACAAGCTTATTGGATTTATGTTTTGTAAATAAATCTTAATATATAAAACAAAGTCGGGTTTGTTACAACAATTCTAACTCAAGAACGGCTGGATTTTCATGGTTTAAAATTTGTTGAATTTGTCTCCGCCCCGAATAGCAGAAAAAATAATAAAAACATTGGAAAATCTGACGAAAAAAAAAACTGTGAGGCGGTACGAAGTTCGCCGGGTCACCTAGTTTAATATATATTTAACGTCAACTCCCAAAATGACCAGGCTACCGATTCAAACGTTTCGATAACGATTTGTCAACCGGTTAATCACGTGATACTAATGTTAAATACTATAGAGTCACGTGGTTTTTCGGTCGATAATTTATGATCGAACGTTTCTGAATCTCCAGCATGGCGAGAATATTATCAATCATACAGTATGCTCAATAACTAATTACAAAATGTGTCTTAAAAACAATTCCTAGTACGATATCTTTTAATAGTAATAATGCATTTTTCTTTTCACAAAACAAGAATATTATACTAGTCGGTAAGATCAACGTGAGAAAATAAAATTTTCTATTTGCTATAACTGTATTTAAATAAATACACTTTATACTTAAACATTACACCGTAACTGAAATAAACGCGAAGCAATTTTGTTATTTGTTACACTGTAATACAAAAGGGCATTAATTACGCATAACTTATTTTTATTTATTACACATACAAATTGATTCACTTTTTATTTAATTTGAAGGTTTTTTTTATTTTAACAGTTTTTTCGACAGAAAACGCATTTGATCTCTTCAACAATTAGGTTTTAAACTATAATTAAATCGTCAACATATTGCAACTTTTTGATTAAGTTAGAAAACTATTTTAAAGATTTTTAACAAAATCACTTATGTAATCGGGTGACATACAGACATCGTATGTTAAAACATGCATGTAAATAAAATATATCTTATACAGGGTTACATTGCAAAGTAGTGCCAAATTTTCAGGGACCACTCAGAATCAGTAAATAAATCGATCTAACACATTTTTGTAAGAAACAAACACATTATTATTATTTTTATTTTTTTTTAATATTCACAATGGCTCGCGAAAACAAACCTTAGCTTTTTCGATGTAAGGTACATTTCTAACAGCAGGAGCGCCCGCGCAAACCAGAGGTTCAAGTTGCCGACAAATACCTCTAGATCTTATTCCTTAAAGGCACTACCTTGCAATGTAACCCTGTATATAAAAGTAAACAAAAAAGAGAAATAATCTTAAACTTAATGTAAAATTGTTCTAAATATACAAGTACCTACCTACGTTTGCCCAAGGAGTCAGAATCAAGAACACCTGTTTTTCATTTAGCTAGTACAATATCAAGAACTTATCCATCTCGAACTGTAGAAAGAGGTAGCATGGATTTTGTAGCGTCGTCTCTTTCTCTGTCATTGGCAATTGGTAAAAAAACAACTTCGGTTTCCAAATCACATTTAACTGAGCAAAGCTGAAACTATGGCGACTTAATAATGGATAAACATATTTTAATACGGTTATCCAACGTCGATCGATCGAAACATAAGTAATTTTGATGTTTGATGTATACTATATATTATGACTACGTATCTTTCAATCATTACTAATTTAGTGCCATGGAAGGCTCGAATTCGCCTATTCAGTGTTCTACAGCCAAAATAGCAATGTTTCAATAGGCATGAATTAATGATAACGGCAGCAAGCCCAGGAGAGATGAACCTATTGTTAAGTCACATTTAACAGAGCTGGAACACTTCTCGCAAAATCAAAAAAAAAAATACAACCAAAGTATTCACTAAGTCTCTTATTCTTTTAGTAAACCTATTGTTCTACAAACGACAGAGACAACGCTATACAAAACCGAAGCTACCCGATTATAAGCCGAATCTCTTTCATATGATTGAAGCGTATTATTTGACAACTAGTGTTATTATTCCATCAGACGATACAATCAGAATGAGCAGCTATTTACAAAGGAAACTGGAAACATTCATATACCCGTAACACTTATAACGTTTAGTTATTACAATGTAATTTTAGGATCGTAGTTGTCTTCGTAATCAATGTCAACTGGCAAATTATGACGCAACATGTTTAATGAAGAATGTTAACTTTTTTTAAATATTAGCTCTCCATATTCTCTGTCAAAAATAAAAAATACAAGTGAAAGAATTACTTTAGTTTCCGATTTATAGAAGTAAACGTGTGACGGTGTGACGTCATCTCACAACACTCGCTCAGTCCGCTCGCGCTCTCAGCACGGTGTGTCTGGCGACTTGCTACTAAGCGGAGCGTTGTAAATAGACGTCACATGCGGTCACGTGACTGTTAGCGGGACTCGATATTTATCGTAAGTTTAAATGCCTGTAAAATCAAAACTAATAGGTATTTTTGACTACAGCAAAAACTAGTGTGTTTGTATACAAACAAGCTTTACTGTAACAAATTTCCAACCGATTTGGCACACCTATTAACAGACATGATCACAAAGACTACCACGAAAATCGCTTGTTCGGACGTATTATCCTAACAAATTAAAAAACTATTCACATATCAATCCTTTTAAAATACAAACAAGTCACAGCCGTGTAAAAAAACCACGACCATTTTTAATTGTTCATAAATTGTCAAAGGTTCGAAACAAGATGGTCATTTTCAGTTATTAGGTTTAGACGTCCAAACGTTCGAAACATTTTTGTAGCAGGTCAAAGCTTATATTATCATCATTTATGAAGTCCCGGTTGTATATTAATAGTGATCGGATTTTCGGAACCTTGGTCATCTAAACTTTCTTAAGAAATGAATACGCCGTTCGTAATAAATGTTTTTACATGTAAAAATGTTTCATAAAATGGTGTTTTGTAGTAAATTTTTAGTTCTTAGTAAACAATTAGTCAATCCCCAGAACCTGGGACTGAAACGATTTATTATATAAGTTTTATTGAGAGAGGCATATCCATATTATTTTTTCGTGTAGGAAAATCAGAAGTTAGGCAAATACGCACCCGATTATCCGATCACTGAATAGAAGAATATAGAAAATCGTTAAGTTACGCTATACCTATTGCTATTTGCGTTAAAAAAAACCTTAAGATTTTTGTACGATTTTAGCCGTAAAAATAAAACTGGGACATTCTGCAAAAAATAACAATTGAAAAATAGAAAAAACGGTTGGGCAGATATTTCCCGGCAGATATTTCACGAATTACTATTATTATTTTATTACGTTAAAACGTCCAGTTTGCAATTCTGTGTTACTTTGATGATTTATTGAATTTTAGGTTATTCAGTGATATTATTTGTACTAATTATGATGTTCATAGTGAAATACTGTATACGTAAAACACACGTCAACATTGAGTACAGTCAACAGCACGTCGACCTACCCAAAAAGTCAAAAATTCTCCAATAGATTTTCATCTTTGAGCCTGACATATAATAGAGATCATTTTCAAATGAGAAAATTTGACATTTTGTGGGTGGTCGACGAGCTGTTGTCCGTACATTGGAAATACACTGAATTTGACGCCAAAGTAAGTAGATTAATATATTAATATACACAGCGTTTGACTGTTTTGGAAGTGTCAGTTAATTCGATATAATTTATGCAATACAATAACACCCATTCGAAACGTATACGTACACGTACAGTATACAATGTTTACGAATACATCGAAATATATCTTGTAAAGCGCATTTTTTACCAATAAATACAATTTTGGAATCGCAAAATATGGTACTTGGTTAGCAGAATTTGCTTATTATATCTGAAAATGAAGTAAAAAACGCACGTATTATTTTGCGCTCAGCTATACAGGGTGTAAAAAAAGGCTTAACGAAGCCTTAAACCACGAATTCTATACATAAAACCAAGTAGAATGCAAAAAAAATAATTGCTGGGAAATAACTTTTATTTTTGTGTATCAAAAAAAAAACTTATTTCTAACCCGCAATGTATAGCGCGCACGCCACAGAAGAAAGAAGTACTGAAAATTTTTATCATGTTTCTTTGTAAAAAAGTTTAGCATTATCAAACAGAAGTCAATTTTGTTAAAATCTTTGAAAAAAAAATTGTAACTTTGACTGTCAATAACTCGGTAACCCGTCATTTCCCAGGTATAGTGTTAAAGAAAAAAATGATCGTAATAATACGTAGAATATGTGGTATTCAGCTTCGTCAAGCCTTTTTTTTACATCCGATATACAGGCTGTTAGGTGAATGGTATATCAAGCCAAAACTAGCCTATGTTAAAATAATGCATATAAATGTTATGGTGAAGTCAGAAATTCGAAATCATTATTTTTGAAAAAAAAAACACATTTTTTAAAATTTCTGTTTTGCATGAAAATTTGAGAAAATTAAATGATGGTTAAAAATTTTAACATTACCATACTTTTTATGTGTTAACATAGGCTAGTTTCGGGTTCACATACCCTTTACCTAGCACCCTGTATAAAGATTTAAGATTTGTCGATAAATTATGAATATGCCAAATCATCGAAGTCTGACAACTGATTTGGCATATGTACCGCAACCATTATACGCCTGAGAAAAATGTGAATGCGCATTAATATCGAAAGCTGGATAGTCGGTGTAAAAATTACAATAAGGGGTAAGTGTTGAATTGACAAATAATAACCCTGTATGCATTTGTTTTGCACCGGGAAAAGCAGGTACAGACATAGATAACATTTTCGCATATAAAAATATGCTTATTCACTAAAATTAAAAAAATAGATAGCTACAAACTTATAATATAACGTTTAAAGACGAACAGCCGTCAAAATATAACAATTAGTCAGTCTTCGAAGACGTTGGAATCCCTTTCGTTAAAAAAAACGATCTGGACGTCTACTACGAAAAACGATATACGATGTTTCGGACGAAACGAAACACGAACGATACGCAAACGATAAGCCTACTACGAAACACTATCGGATTTCAATGCTTCGATCGGATCCATAGACACATTTCGGAATGACTTCGTGAAACGAATGACTAAGTTGCTATTTACCGAACTTATAGAAAAAAAACCGGAAATCATTTAAAAAAAGCAACAATAAACGTGCTTTTTTATTTTACTGCTTAAAACGATCAATACATCAAATTTTTAAGATTCTATGATATTTATTGTGATTATTTAATGTTAAAATAAAACAAATGTCTTCGTCAAACAACGAACGTCGTCGCCGATATCGGATCGGAAACGTTTCATAGTAAGCAATCCGCAAAACGATTATCGTATTGACGGATTTCGTTTTTCGTAGTAGACGTCCTGATTCCATGATTTTCATCATTTCCAAAACATATTGTCAGTTATCTTTCTTTTCGTAATAGATAAAAAAGACATCATCAACTGTCAAACTAGAATCATGCCTTATAAGGGATCTATAAATATTTTAAATAATCTTTTACAATATTTGTAAATTAATGATTAATTTGAAACAACCCAAAAACAAATTATTATATTTAGTTTGAAAATTCTTCAGTAGTGTCTCATTTCATTCATCAGAAAGAGAAAGATATAGCACTATATAGAATTAAGATAAGTAGCTTACACGGAATCAAGACCCTATAAAGAGCTCAAACGATTACCAATAATGGTAATACTAATACACAAAAAAAAATTGAAGGAAGAAAAACAAAACATCAAGATTTTATTGCGAAGTACATTTATGAATAAAGGTGACAGACCAAACAACTGACTACGTCCGACGTCTGACTACGTGTTTACGTCAATATCAACAAATATTGCTAAAATAATTATTAAGTTACTTTTATTCAGAAAGTCATTTTTATCATACATATTAATATCAAGTTGTGCCACTGGCGCATATAAATTAATGAAAATTTGACATAAAAAGGTTGGGAAGTTTTTGAAAAGTAGTATCTACGGACACACCATAGACACCCAGGCTTATTATGCCCCAGCAATTCCTGCAAAGAGGCGTCACTGTCAAAATGACAGATGACATTACGTTCATTCATTCATCTCCTTGCCACCATTTTGATTGAAACAAAACACAGAAGTGTGACAAACAAAATATAGTCGATCCGAGTATTACGATTAGTCAATAAATCGATGAATCCGAGACCTATGATTTATTTTTTTAGTTTAACATTACTCAATCACCCGAAATGATAAAAGAAACGGTAAAAACATTTGAAAGGGATTCCGTTACAAAATTGAAAGATAGTATTTTCATTAAATTTTCACTAAATTGGTACAAGTTTGTACACATTGCGGACTAGATGCTGATACAGTCGCGGCCAAAAGTAGTTTGTTTTATACTTGTTAAAGAGGATATTTACGGTTTAGGTTTAATCAGCCTCAAAATATGCATAAATAAGTAGTACCAAGGTGTAGTTTTGTTAATCTGAATTTCTAAGTTAAAATAAATGATAAAATAATTTAGGTACAAAATGTTACCTCTTTTGCCTGACGTTTTCATTGAGTTTTAAATTATGCAACGCGAAAGTTTAAAAGTAATTAAATGATAAAAGTACATTAGTTGAAGAAATTGTTCGAAAAAATAAAACTTTTAATTTAAATTATCCTAAAGGTAAATATATTGTGCCAGAATTTGAAGTAATATATATCTCGATAAATATTACATAAATTATTTTGAAAGAAATAATAAAATGAAAACACTAGCAAGGTATGAGTATTCGAATTTCGATCAGATTGGCCACTACTGCTCAGAGGAAATGGAATACCAGTTTTTTTTTCTGTTTGTTTTCTTACTATATTTCTTTCTAGTCAGACAAACGGTTTAACCGTTATCAAGTAATGCGCCTTTAAGCAAACATTATATAATTTTTATTATTGTACTCTATTTTAAAATCTGTTAGTATATCACCTAAAAAGATTCAAATTAACAAAACAACACCTTGATTTTGAGGTTATCAATACATTTACAAATTAAGCCTATTCGATACACTTATTAAACCCATTATACAAGCACACAAGTTAATTTGAGATGTGTCTGATATCGTTGTCAAGCTCTATACCTGTCAGTGACTTGTGCCCACGACTGTACTGCGGTTGTTTCATTCGTTCGCCATTTTGTCCTTGCACAGATCCAGTAGTTCGGACAGCTGGGAAAACTTTGTGCAAGCCTCTTGGAGCATGTTTCTGAAACAAGCATTAATATTAGGTTATACACCCATATTATAATCATTTATTAGTGAATTTTCTTTTAGGGGAGGATTGTTGAATTTGTAAAGTAAAAAGGATAAAAAAACCCGCCAAGTGCGAGTCGGACTCACGCACGAAGGGTTCCGTACAATTATCTATAAAAACGGCAAAAAAATCACGTTTGTTGTATAGGAGCCCCCTTAAATATTTATTGTATTCAGTTTATTAGTTTTTGTTGTTATAGCGGCAACAGAAATACATCATCTGTGAAAATTTTAATTCTCTAACAATCACGGTTCATGATATACAGCCTGGTGACAGACGGACCGACAGACAGACAGACAGAATGACAGACGGACAGCAGAGCCTTAGTAATAGGGTCCCGTTTTACCCTTTGGGTACGGAACCCTAAAAATACATTCCAAAACTTTACAGCCGATCTTAGTTTGTATGAAGTTTGTGCCAAAAGGGTCCCCCGCTCAGCATTAATCGTGGCTAGAACTAACTTGCCACGACACTGATATTCTGCGGTACACACTGATGTTCTAAGTAATAATTTGTATTGAATGAAGTCAACAAATTTTACAAGTATAAAATAAGACGGTAGAACAGTATCGCAGCTTGGAAAGCCGATTTTTTAAAATGATTTCACTCTATATGTCTAAGGGAAATGTGTTTACTTTTATCACTACAGGAAAATTGAAAATTTCTACTTATGAAAAATAGGGACGCATAAGTTTCGTCTAGGGGACACCAAGATATGCAAGCTAAATATATAAAAAAATGCTAGTTAGAAACTTAAGCAACATACCTGGAAGTGTTACAGAAGAGACGCAGTTTGTCCTTGTCTAGCGCGCTGGCGTCCTGCCTCGCGAGAGCGAGACAGCTGCGGAAGGCTGCTTCCAACTCGTTCAGTTGGTGTTCGCTGATTTCGTCTTCTGAGCTGAGTGCTCTGTGAAACAAAAGGGGTAATTTACAGAGGTTTATACAGGGTGGTCCAGGCCAGATGGATATAAAATTTTTTTAGGTAGTCTGGTCAGGGACCTATTTGTACCCGCCAGGAAAAAATAGAGGAGAAAAAGTGGTGATATTTATAAAATAAAAAAAAATCATTATCTTGTAAGCGGCTGACAAGTGTTTTTTTTCCTGGCGGGTAAAAATAGGTCCCTAAGCCGACTACCTAAAAAAAAATTATATCCATCTAACCTGGACCACTCTGTATAATAAAGTAATATTAAATATTTGGAACGCTTAGCTTCTCCTATAAAACGTGTGGAACGCCCTTCTGGGCTAGAAGTTTGCGCTACGTACTGCAAAGCCAGGTAGTTGCGGGTTCGCTTCGGATACCGAAAGATGCAAATGTTGGAGTGATAAGCACAAGTATTTGTGATATGAGTATGTAATTTAGAAGATATCTGTCGTTTCTGACTTGACTCGAAGGACAATCTTTTAAACTTTCGCGTTGCATTATAACTAAAACTTATAATCACAGGTCTAAACGCGACGAGCTATATAAGATGTAAACGTATCAGGTAATTATTTTCTAGGACGTGGTTCTACTGCTCAAATACAACAACTTTTTGTATGAGACCAACTTTAAAATCGTAAAAAAATATTCCATATCTCCATACAAACTGATATCAGCTGGTCTGCCGTTTTGTATGGGGAAATGGTTTTTTGTTTTGCGATTTTGAAGTTGGTCCCATAGAAAAAAATGTTCTAATTGAGCAGATGAATCATCCCCTAGAAAAGAGTTCACTGATAAGTTTACACCTTATATAAAAATAGTATGTAGTAGTATTGATACTGTACTACTGATGTAAGTACATTACTGTAAGTGTTGTGTGTCGCTCTGAACCTTCTGACTCTAGTTCAAGTGCACAACAAATATTGGAGAGTTCGAGGGTAGAGAGAGAGAGGGGAGAGAGAGAGAGAGGGGAGAGAGGGTAGTAGAACCGGCCGCCCGATGCAGACGAAGACGCCGCGCACCAGTCCCCTCGTGACCACGACCGGAGCATCACGGTCGAAACGCCGAGGAATGTAAGTAGTAGTAGTATCAATATTACTACATCATATAGTATGTCGCGTTTAGACCCGTTATTATAAGTTATAGTTGACTCGAAGGATTCAAATGCGCATTACCGTGCCATTACATCAATCGGGTCATCAACCTAGGGAACGGTGGAATTGTTTGGAACTTTGGAGAAGACGTTGGCACCACTTTTGGCAGTTCATTGCTGGACATGGGCGTTCAGCCCCTCTAGCACGAGCAACAAAACACGATATGATACGATATGATATAACGATTTATCGCCTCTTTATTTTAAAAATATGATGATAACACAGCCGCAATCTTGAAATTTTATTGAAACAGTGAGCATGTCCGTGCCAGCGACGTCACGGTTATACTCCCTTTTTCGATAAAAGTTCATATTTTGACAAAAAATATGCGATAAATCGCTATATCATATCATATCGCGTTTTGTTGCTCATGCTATAGGGGCAGGACGAAACAGCGAAAGGTTCTGGGCTGTTTGCATCCAGCGAAGCATACGCTACAGACATACCCATTGATGGCTTTCGTGAGAGTTTGAAAACGACCCTTTTAAAACAGTAGGACGATACATGTCGAACTAAACTACATAGTAAATATTAACGTGTTATAATATCACGTAGAACTGACGGCCGATGGAGAAGGAAGGTTCTAGAATAGAAGCCACGTACCGGCAAGCGCAGCGTAGGACTCACACCCACAAGGTGGGCAGACAACCTGGTAAAGGTTGCAAGAAACCGCTGGATGCAGCCGCGCGCAACCGGATCAGCTGGAATATACTGGAGGAGGCGTATGTTCAGCAGTGGACTTCTTATGGCTGAAATGATGATGATAATAATAGTGAACATACCCCCTGACGGCTTGCGTGAGAGTCTAGGGGAGAGTGGTGTCCAGCTGTGGAGTGGTACAGACTATGGTTTGCTTGAGTTTGGAACAGACCCTAAGTTTTGCAGTAGGACAATACAGGTTAAGCACTCATCATCATCATAATCCTTCAGAAATCCACTTCTGGGCAAAGGCTTCTTCAGAACTTAATCACGCAACACTGCCTGCTGTCTGTGATATACTAAAGTACACTACACAACAACACATACCTGATTTGGGGTGGATCTTTGAGCTGGAGGACGACATACACTACAGACATACTATTCAACCAAGCTAAGTTTGAATTTCGCTAGAATGCGGCGTCGTACTAAAGAGAACGTAATATTAATAATTACACAAAGTTGATCAATCCAAGATATTGTAATTTATTTTATTGAATGGAATGAATAATACACCATTAACATTAGTCAATTGACTTATAAATTACTATAAATTCAAATTTAACTAAACTTAAAATTAAACCTTAATAAAAAACAATATTGTGACAAATATTCTGTTACTTTTTTAAAGTCATAGCGAATCCTTTTTAGCAGACCGTACCTAAGCGTCAGTGTGACGATCGACGCGTGGTCACAGAATAGATAATAGTGTACAGAAGACGCACTCTTCAAAATCATTTAAATAAAAATAAACCTTGCCGCACAAAAATAAAGTCTAATACCGGTCGCATCGTTATCGCTTGCCTACTGCTATAATAACCTAAAGTTCGCGTAAGCAAGCAAAAATGTATCCAATATCTACGTACCAGAATATCTATTTCTATGGCATTCCCAAAATGCTTGCTCTTTCGCACGATTCAGGGTTACTACATGCGAGTTTTGTGAAGTTGTATTTGGTGCATCGCGTGATAGGTAATAGGTAGGTATGAATAACATACATTCTCGTAAATAAGTTGGCACAACTAAGTTACGGTAAATACTTGTAACTGGTTATACTTTATCTATTACTAGCTGACCCGGCGTACCTGGTACCGCCAAACAGTATGTTTTTCTGTCAAAATTTTAAAGTTTATATTATTTATTCTGCTATTCGGGACGGAGACAAATCCAACAAATCATTAACCATGTAAATCGGTCCAGCCGTTTCACTTGTTATTTTAAGTGTTGTAACAAACACGACTTTGTTTTATAAATTCAAGATTATTACTACTCAATTGTAAATAAGCTGTAAGTTTGCTATAAAGTCATAAAATAAAATAAAGTGCAATACAGTATCTCTTTCCACTCATTTTTTCGAAAAAAGTAAGCGGCAACCTACTGTATATACACTAGCTAGGTCCGCAACCTTGGCGCGGCAACTACTTGCAGCGTCGTACCTACAGTGCGGAGTGCGCCAGGCCTGGAGACGTATTTTTGAAGCATTGGAAATGAATCTTGAATTCGAACACGAATACGATTCGTGTGCGAATTCTATTTCTATCACTCCCGATCTTACGCATTTTTGAATCACTCGAATTCTGTGTTCCTGTTATGGTAAAATTCTTTAACTATTTTCGTTTCACGCAGAAAATATTTAAAAGCGGAATGCAAAAACTTATTGATTTTAAAAACCGGCAATGAATCGCATGGAACGGAACGAAAAAAAAAAGTTTTTAATCTGTGAACCATATGTTTACTTGTCAAAGTCATACTTCTAAACTTTCTACTAGTAGAATCGAAATACGAGTGGGTCGGACCACTCGTTGCAGAATTCACAGAATGAATTTTCAAAAATAGCGATTTTAGTCATTCATATGCGAATCTTGCCATTTCGTATTCGAATTGGAATTCGCATGATTCAAAAATACGTCTCCTGGCCGTGGTCCAAACTTAGCTTGATGGAGTTGTACTTATAGATGGCCTGCGCGTGAGTCTGGGCAGACTTTATCCCAGCAGTGGGACGATACACAACAAACTTACCCGTTAATAGCTCTTGTGAAGCTGCGCACGTGCGCCGCGATGTCCGCGCAGCGCGCCGCCTGCGCGCCCGACGCGTCGCCGCTCAGCTTGTCTTCCAAGCTGTGCGGGATGTTCAGAGCTGACGACAGTTTGGCACTGCGAACGAATTTTTATTGATGAATTTTTTGAAAAAAAATGTTTTTAGCAATTCCATACAAGGTTTAATAGAAGATAAATAACACTTGAAAAAAATCATCGACCTCAGGTGGGACACGAAGTCACGTCCCATCGCATGCTAGGCGAGTGCTTTACTAACTAAGCTACCGAGGACATCACGTGACAGGATGAAATTTCTCAAGTGTTTTTTTTCACGATTTTTATTTGAATTATTACAGCTCGTTTAGTAACTTTTGAATAATAATATATACTCATGACGATATTCCTCATTAGCAGGGCTCGTTTACCGGTTAATTTTTAAATCTAATCGGGAACATTGGGAGCGTTTTATTTCAGTTTGGCTCTACATTAACCGTAAAACACCGGTTTTCTTAAAGAGCGAAACCAAATAGGTTTTGAACGAATTGAAGGTCTTTAGCGGTTTTCATTTTACTCTTACCGATATCTTTCAGCTGATATTGATTAACTATAAACACACAAAACTCCAAAATTAAATCAATTTCAGCTTACTCGACGCTTGCAAACTTATAATGCAATGCATTAATATATGAGTATTAAACAAACAACAAGTTCTGTTTAGTTCAAACTTCAATCAAGCGACGCAGCGTCTCTCTTAATCAAACCGGTTTTAAGTAGTGCCCTTATTGTAAATTTTTGTTTTTAGCAATTCAATGCAAGGTTTAATTGAAGATACGTAACACTTGAAAAAAAATCATCGACCTCAGGTGGGACTCGAACCCACGTCCCATCGCATGCCGGGCGAGTGCTTTTACCAACTAAGCTACCGAGGACGTCACGTGACAAGATGAAATTCCTCAAGTGTTTTTTCTCGCTGTCAAAGCCAGCGTATCTCTGATCAATGTTGTAGCTACGCATAGCTGAGTAGCATACTACCGTCAACACCCTATAGAAATAATAGTGCCCTTATTTTGGATGCGCTCCGAACGAAACCTTTATTAAAACCGGTTTAAACCTTTATTTACCGGTATTTTCGAATCACTCACCAATAACTAGAGAACACCGTCCACAGCCCCTCGAAGGCGTCGATGACGCACATATCCCTGTCCCTGTCCGGCGCGGCGGTCTCGCTCGCGCGCGTTAACCTCTCGAGCGTCCGCTTCGCGAGCTGCATGTACTCGGGTATGATCTGACACTTGCCAGCCACTTCTACGCAGAGCTCCTTGAAGTTGCTCACTTCGGATTGGGAGAGAGATGACGGTTCTGCGAACACGAGAAAGCCATTAGGGCTGGGTTGCATGATTTAAATCAAGTTGATTTAAAACACGACTTGATTTTTTAAATAAAAATCACTGATTCAAACCAAGCATTCGATATTTCGTGGTAACTGTTCCAAATGGTGTCTTTTTTCCTACCAACACTCATCGTTTCTTCACGTTACAAGGTTATTTATGTTTCTCAAATAGACAGATATTCTAAATATAAATAAACAAACACAAAATTTTGAACTGAAATGACATAACCTCAAAGCGTTTTTTCTGGTCAATGTGACATTTTCTTTTTTTGGCGGTATTGCCCTGACTGTACATCAATTCTATCTAAATAACAATGTTTCCCGGAACAATAACTAAGGTAATGATCGCAAAACCTAATAAAAAATAAAAATAAAAATTTCGTGATTTTTTCGATTACAATAAAAAAAGTCATGATTTTTTTTCATCCCTGCATTAGGGTCACACAAGCTTTTGTCGAACAACAGAGCCAACAACTACGTCAATTTTATCGACGCGAGACTGTTAGAATTGTACCTTACATCGTAAAGGCTAAGGTTCGTTTTCGCATGCTCAGTGCATGCGAATGTCATACTTTGCAGTTCTAGGTTACACAATAGTGCGTGCGATTTTTTTTTTAATGAGAAGTTTATCCACGTTACCATCTTTTAACAGCGGATAGTAATAATTAAATATGAAAAAATTAGTTAATTTTTTTACGTAGACCGATTTAGTAACTGATTCTGAGTGGTCCTTGAAAAATTGGGATTGCCTTGCAATGTAACCCTGTATATGTACTCGATTTTGTCAGCCGGCTTTGCCGATTAACGCCGGCCCACTTGAATTTGTAGCAACCTTTACTTAATTACAGGTAGGTTGCCTACCTGTAATTAAGTAAAGGTTGTTAAGTAAAGTAAATATTACGTCACACGTTAAAAGGTTTCGATTGAGTGTGACTTTCTATGACAAGGAGCGGAAGGGAGTCCTTAATTTGTCACATTTCAAAATCTTATATCAAGTATTGCAACCCAAAATTTAAAAAAAATTTTTAGATGTATAATTGCAAAATATTATGTGGGGCGAGCAAAATAAATAATACTACCGCGGTCTAGGAAATACACTTTCAAGTTCCCCCCCCCCCCCCCCCTTTACAGCGACTATTCCGAACCTGACCCGAAATCCTATGTTAGGAACTTGAAAAAAAATATAATATTTGTTCCGAACGTAACCCTCTTCATACTGACCGCCTAGAATGATACGTCGGGGCAGGGGGCCTAGCGCGAAAGTGCATCGTTCGGTCGGTCGTATTAACCGATCAAAATAAAACATCCATTCCCGCTTATCAAAGGTCTGACAATTCATGAACAATTAAAAACAGTCGGGTTTTTTACACGGCTAGAATAAGTTGGTCACATTTTATCAGAGGATTGACACATGAGACTGGCCACTTTAATTTGTTAGGTTTATACGATCAAACGAAAGACACACTTTCGCGCTAGGCCCCCAGGTTAGGAAGCGGGTTAGGTACGGAACAAAAAAATTTTTTTTTTCAAGTTCCTAACCTAACCCGCGACCGGGTTAGGATTTCGGGTCAGGTTCGAAATAATCGCTTTAAAGTGTTTCGTATTTATGGGTGCCCCTAAGCAGAACTTCTGGGTTCACGTTGGGTTTTTTAATAAAATAATAATAAAAAAATATATTGGACAACATCACATACATTGCTCTGATCCTAAGGTAAGTACCTAAAGCACTTGTGTTATAGAAATCGGAAACAACGACGGTACCACAACACCCAGACCCGAGCCAATATAGAAAAGTTCATTTTCTACATTGACCCGACCGGGGATCGAACCCGGAACCTCAGAGACGGTAGCTCTCGGCTACGGAGGTCGACTAATATAAGTACAGAGTAATATAACATATCTCTGGGTCAACTTACCTTTGCTCTGTATAGCCTTGAAGGCGTTACTTAGATCAGTGATCACATGCTCTATCCTCGGGAATACTTCGTTGAAGACCGCGATCCAATGCTTGAGTACGCATTGCAGTACGTCTGCCAGCGACCACGGAGGCGCCTTGAATATCACGTGCTGCCATAGATTGTTGTATTTCGCACGCATTTCGTTCTGGAATATTATATAATTGTATAAATTGGACAATAAATACTAAAATACTAGATAGCATCACATATATTGGTCTGATACTGAGGTAAGTACCCAAAGCACTTGTGGTGTAGAAATCAGAAACAACGACTGTACCACAACACCAAGATCCGATAAAGAAAAGTTCGTTTTCCACATCGACCTGTTTAGGTGTTGATATCATTTTGAAAAAAAGTTTTCGACGATCCCAATAACCATTATTTACAATCCAAGCCCTACCCACGATACAAATACTATTTAAAATCATAGAGAAAGTATTGTTTCGAGCTATGAAATAGTGAAAGGTTCGTCTGTGGTGGTTCACGCTCGTACCTCTAGTATATTGGCTAGTAGCTGGTAGACGGCTCTTACCTCTAGTATATTGGCTAGTAGCTTGTAGACGGCTCGTACCTTTAGTATGTTGGCCAGCAGCTGGTAGACAAATAGTACATCTAGTATGTTGGCCAGTAGCTGGTAGACGGCGCTTACCTCTAGTATGTTGGCTAGCAGCTGGTAGACGGCTCGTACCTCTAGTATGTTGGCTAGCAGCTGGTAGACGGCTCGTACCTCTAGTATGTTGGCTAGCAGCTGGTAGACGGTTCGTACCTCTAGTATGTTGGCTAGCAGCTGGTAGACGGCTCGTACCTCTAGTATGTTGGCTAGCAGCTGGTAGACGGCTCGTAACTCTAGTATGTTGGCTAGCAGCTGGTAGACGGCTCGTACCTCTAGTATGTTAGCTCTTAGCTGGTAGACGGCTCGTACCTCTAGTATGTTGGCTAGCAGCTGGTAGACGGCTCGTACCTCTAGTATGTTGGCTAGCAGCTGGTAGACGGCTCGTACCTCTAGTATGTTAGCTCTTAGCTGGTAGACGGCTCGTACCTCTAGTATGTTAGCTCTTAGCTGGAAGACGGCTCGTACCTCTAGTATGTTAGCTCTTAGCTGGTAGACGGCTCGTACCTCTAGTATGTTAGCTCTTAGCTGGTAGACGGCTCGTAACTCTAGTATGTTGGCTAGCAGCTGGTAGACGGCTCGTACCTCTAGTATGTTGGCTAGCAGCTGCTAGACGGCTCGTAACTCTAGTATGTTGGCTAGCAGCTGGTAGACGGCTCGTACCTCTAGTATGTTGGCTAGCAGCTGGTAGACGGCTCATACCTCTAGTATGTTGGCTAGCAGCTGGTAGACGGCTCGTACCTCTAGTATGTTGGCTAGCAGGTGGTAGACGGCTCGTACCTCTAGTATGTTGGCTAGCAGCTGGTAGACGGCTCGTACCTCTAGTATGTTGGCTAGCAGCTGGTAGACGGCTCGTACCTCTAGTATGTTGGCTAGCAGGTGGTAGACGGCTCGTACCTCTAGTATGTTGGCTAGCAGCTGGTAGACGGCTCGTACCTCTAGTATGTTGGCTAGCAGCTGGTAGACGGCTCGTACCTCTAGTATGTTGGCTAGCAGCTGGTAGACGGCTCATACCTCTAGTATGTTGGCTAGCAGCTGGTAGACGGCTCGTACCTCTAGTATGTTGGCTAGCAGCTGGTAGACGGCTCGTACCTCTAGTATGTTGGCTAGCAGCTGGTAGACGGCTCGTACCTCTAGTATGTTGGCTAGCAGCTGGTAGACGGCTCGTACCTCTAGTATGTTGGCTAGCAGCTGGTAGACGGCTCGTACCTCTAGTATGTTGGCTAGCAGCTGGTAGACGGCTCGTACCTCTAGTATGTTGGCTAGCAGCTGGTAGACGGCTCGTACCTCTAGTATGTTGGCTAGCAGCTGGTAGACGGCTCGTACCTCTAGTATGTTGGCTAGCAGCTGGTAGACGGCTCGTACCTCTAGTATGTTGGCTAGCAGCTGGTAGACGGCTCGTACCTCTAGTATGTTGGCTAGCAGCTGGTAGACGGCTCGTACCTCTAGTATGTTGGCTAGCAGCTAGTAGACGGCTCGTACCTCTAGTATGTTGGCTAGCAGCTGGTAGACGGCTCGTACCTCTAGTATGTTGGCTAGCAGCTGGTAGACGGCTCGTACCTCTAGTATGTTGGCTAGCAGCTGGTAGACGGCTCGTACCTCTAGTATGTTGGCTAGCAGCTGGTAGACGGCTCGTACCTCTAGTATGTTGGCTAGCAGCTGGTAGACGGCTCGTACCTCTAGTATGTTGGCTAGCAGCTGGTAGACGGCTCGTACCTCTAGTATGTTGGCTAGCAGCTGGTAGACGGCTGCTTCGTACTGTTTAAGGCGCGATCGCAGGTCGGGGTCTGCGCGCGGTTGCGGCTTGTGTTCGAGAAGCGGCCGCAGTTCGCTCAACCCGATACATTTAACGCCGTTGATAGACGCCTTGTTGCAGAGGTTTTTGTCGTTTGACAGTAAAATCTGGAAAGACAATTGTGCCGTTTTACCAAATATCTCTTTAAAAACATACTCGAAACGGCAAAAGTAGCCTACTGTTAACCAGAGGTAAGATTTGCAACGTTAAATAAAGAAGACAACTGTAGTTTCACTATGCCCTGAATTGAAATAAAATGCACAACTATTGATAAACTTCACTTTTTATATAATAAACAGTTGATTTTAACCTTTTCAATACTTTGTTCCACGTTTCTACACATTAATACAGCAAAAATTGAGTGGCTAAATACTGTGCTATAGTTTTTAAGCTCAGTACTGCTATATTTGTTAATGGTTTGAATTAATTATTAGGCTGTTTATTAGAATAATCACTAAACGCGAATAAATCCTTATTACAGCATAAAGTAAACAATTAAGTAAAGCACTTGATCTCAGTAAAATAATGTAATATCTTACTTTTCTTCTACTATAAGAATAACAATGTTATCTGTTAATCCATATCGTAAATCCAGCTCATACGTGTAGCTTACCACGGCTTTTCCGCGCTCGCTCTGTTGCAAGCAGCAGTTCAGTATCTCGTCGTCCGGGATCTCGCAAGGGTAGATGTGGGAGTTTGAATCTCTGAGGGACTGCCCTGAAATGTGATGTCTTTGTAGAGTGAACCGGTCTTGGTAGAATTTTGTGATGGAGAATGTTAATAGGTATGCCAAATCGGTTAAAAGTTTGTTACATACAAATACACTAGTTTTTGTTGTAGTCAAAAATACCTATTAGTTTTGATTTTACAGGCATTTAATCTTACGATAAATATCGAGTCGGGAAAACAGACACGTGACCGCATGTGACGTCAATTTACAACACTCCGCTTAGTAGCAAGTCACCAGACACACCGTGCTGAGAGCGCGAGCGGACTGAGCGAGTGTTGTGAGATGACGTCACACCGTCTACTATATACCGGTATACTAGATATTAACTGAACAACCAATATTTTTGTATTTTGTCATTTTCAATCTATTTTTTTCACATTTGACATGTATAATGTTATATGAAAAATGAATTGAATTGAACTATACCTTTAATGCGGCTGTTCTCAGGCAGCGACTTGTACAGATAGTCCATAGCGGATTTGGCCCGTTTACATATTGCCCCGTTCCCGTTGTTATTGTCTTTCAAACGGTCCAGCTCGTTGATCACTCGCCACGGGACCAGCAAGGTGGGTTGTTCACTGTACCCTGTAGGAGTTGATAATTGAATTTTATTAGGAGTGAGATTGTGCCGTGTGGTGCCGGCACGTTAAAAGAATAGCACCACCCCTTCTCTTCCTATGGGTGTCGTAAGAGGCGACTACAGGAGAACCGCCATAAGAAGACGGGCAGCAGCGTCTCCTCTCCACCATTGGCCAAACTGCGATCGCCAACCCGCCTGCCAAGCGTCAAGCGTGGCGATTATGGCAAAATCCTCCTTTTGGAGAGGCCTGCGTCTAGCAGTGGACTGATATAGGCTGGTGATGAGAGGAGTGAGATTACAATCAGCTTAGGCTTACAATTAGCTTACAGGCGTAGCTTTTTTTTCATCATCATCATTTCAGCAGGCAGACGTCCACTGCTGAACATAGGCCTCCCCCAGTGACTTCCAGATTGGCCGGTGGGAAGCAACCTGCCTCCCGGTTCTGGAATCGAGGCCACGTACCGGCAAGCGCAGCGTGGGACGTCCACCCACAAGGTGAAGTGACGACCTGGTAAAGGTTGCAGGAAGCTTTTTTTTTAGGTCAGGAAAATGCGTTAAGTTTGCTTCACACATAAGCAGCCCGGCATTAATCGGGAACGGCGGGCGGTAAAATCGAACATTTGTAAATTAATGTTCGGGAATCACAAACCACTCGGCTGCCGCACATAATCAGTCGGTTTGGCAACTGCGGACTTATGCCTGTCGGCTGTCGGATTTTAGCAATAAATTATAGTTTATTAATGCGGCACAACACAAACGAACCACTACACCAGTCAGTCGTCTAATAATACTGACAATGCCGGCCCGCTTAAGTGTATAGCAACCCTTACGGATATCACACAAGCCCCGCGGCCAGATTTATTTGAGACTTCAAACCTCAGAGTGAGGGCTGTATGTATAACCACTAAAAACCTGACGGTATCCTTCCGTAGCCAAGTGAGTCGTAACAACAGGTTTTGTTGCCTTAGACGTAAGGCCAGAGGCATACAAAGCAGTCCTAGATCGGATTTGGATAATTATTCTTAGCCGAGTCAATTAATGTAATAATGACACATGTCATTAAAATCACATTTAGGCATTTACTATGGTACTCATAAACAAATAAATAAATGCAGCAGATAAAAAAGTAACACGTACCTTTTATATGTGAATTTACCACATTTTTTATCACATCAAGTTCATGTATAAAAATGTTTGTATCGACCACTAAAACTAGATTGTCATTATTACTACCTATGTTGTCTTTTGTACATTTTATTGATGATACATTATTTACCTGGAATAAAAAATATTATGTACAAATTTCTGTTTTTTTATGAGTAAAGAAATAAAAGTAAGCTTTTGTCAATTCTTTAAAAAAATTCTTACTTCTTTACAATCCACATCCATATCTTCACTTGTATATGATATTCCTGTCATATATGAGATATCTTTGCTAACATTTAAACTATCGACTGAAGTGTCCGTCTCTCCTTCATTACTTAGCCTTGTCCGCAAAGCTTCCAATCTGTCTTTTGCTGTTGAAAAAGTTTTGATCGGTGTCTCTTTACTGGATACTTTGTATGATAACTTCGATTTTATTGCAGATACTAATTTACTAGCCTCAGAGAACTGAGGAGGAGTCGCAGGATGCTTCATAAATGGATATTCTGCTGTCTGGTTACAAATACCCTCTTCAATGTCGGCAAAAGTGTCCTTCTGCTTTGGTTTACTACAATATTCCTCAGGTAACTGAGCTTTCATTGAGGATATGATTTTGTTCGCAGCAAAAAACTGAGATGGAGATGGAATGGACTGCAAACTATCACTGCTTGGTGACTGAGTGTTGGTAGAACATTTTGATTCGTTAACATTTGGACTTTTCAATTCTGTTTTCTGAACTTTAGCTTGCGTTTCGGTTTGGGTTACGTTTGGGCTTATCCTTTTGTTTGCTTTTGATGGAGATTTGTCATTAGAGTTTTCTTCTTTCTGAGCATCAGCTGCTAATTGAGCGCGAAGCTGTGACAGTCGTGAGTTTGCACTGTTTTTTGGAGTTGTCTTTTGTAGGTCAGGTTTGGATGGACTGTCCTTTTTGTGGGGATCAGGTGGTTTTGATGGGCTAGGCTTTTTTATGGGTGTTTTTTGCTTTTCTGGTATAGATAGTTCTGTAAATAAGGATCTCAATGTGGAATGGTTCTTACCAATACAGAGTCAAATGCAAATATTTAATCATGTTATAGTGGCAGAAAAACAAGTATGGATGACAATACATTCTAAAATTCGAGCTACCATACAAAATGTAACTGGCCAGATTATTTTTAACTACAGTTTTTACTTAATGTCCTTAAGGAAAGATGTTAAATGCATCTTTCAAAAGTTTAATGCTCCAACCATGAATCATTACCTTTACTGATTTCTCCAACTACCCCATCCTTAAAAAGAATTAGATTGTATTTTGGTCAGAATACCTTCTTTTTGTTTCTTCTTCATGGGACTCCCATCTTTAGTATCACTGTGCCTCTTCAGACATCTTTTTTGGGTTTCTTCTTTTTTATTCTTTTCCGAGTGGCTGCATTTTCTCTTTTTGTGCTTACCATGACCCGATTTGTCTTCAGCCTTGATAAATATTGTATAAAATATTGATTAATTATTTTTCCAAAATACAATAATTTAGCCATCTACAACACTTAATAATTATCAACATTTATTAAATTGTGATAGTAAAATCTGCGTTTTATTTAATAATTGGGTTAATAAAAGCCAACGAAAGTATTCAAATAATAAATTACGAAACAAACCTGTGGTTGTGTCCATGAAGATTTACCCGTTTTCTTGTTAAAATAATACTTTCTCCCGGGGTTTGATTTTGATGTGCATAGTACCCAACCTTCAGGCAATTTCTTAGAATCATTTTTATCCGAATTCATGATGATTTACATGAAAATAAACAATGAAACTCATTTACACTTTGTAAAAGAAACAATTCGGTCGTTTGACAAAAAAGATAATGAAGAATGATCATAGAGAAAAGAAGAATTAATGATTGTCAAATATGTTGTCTATGTATCAATAGTGGGAGATAGATGAGGCAAAATCAAAATCGAAAATAATATAAAAATAATTGGGTTGATTAATATTGAAGTTAATCTATATTATGTACATTGCATTTTTGAGCTTTATTATATTTACACAAATATATAAATAAATTAATAAACTAAAACTATGTAAAATAAAGTAAATAATATTTACAAAAATGTATATAAAAGTTTAAAAATTATGTATATAAAAGTTTACAAAAACTCAAAATCACCCATACCCACAGAAGAGTTACAGGTTCCCAGAAGGCTGGCAGCATTACCTCGCTGAATAGCAATGCTTATTCGGTGGCCAAGGTAGCTGCCAGCCCTCAGGTCGCCAGAAACATTAACCAAGCGGGTGGATAGCTCGGAAAATAGTTTTTTGGCCTCAGGGCCCCAGGGACCATATCATAAAAATAATATATTGTTTTTTATAAGAAATAAAACAGGCACATACAATTAAAAAAAAACAGCTTTACATTGTAGTGTAAATAAACAAAATTTGATTTAGTTAATTTTAATGATTTAACAGATTTTTGTTTTACAGAGCAAAATATTAATAATTAAATCACAGCTTCATATGACATGACAACATGGGTTACCCCTCTACGCGTTTACTACGGTGATTACCTGTATCAGTGACTACAGCAGTTTATTTGATCAGTGACTACAGCTGGATTATTTGATCAGTGCTGTTGTCCTCTTCCTCTTGACAGTGATCAGTGACAGCTCTGCTGTGTCAAACAGCTGATTTTGTAACCTTTCTGTTCCTTGCAGTTTTGATTTAAATTTATTTATTTCGACTTTAAATCATGGAACGAATAGTAAAATTTGGTACTACAATTCGAAATAACTGGAAAAAATCAGTTGTTGGTGTTATTGCCCTATACTATGGCGCCGCTACCATGAAGGAGAAATATGAGTATGAACATTGAAATATTTTCCTTTTTGTATTAAAATACTAACTAAAACTATAACACTTCAGCATATAATTATTATACTTGTTTTTATACAGGTAATTAATATTTTATACCTGAGTCCAACTAGTTTTTGATCTTTTTTAAAATCATACAGCAGTAGTGATGTAGATATTAAAAGTACCTACATAGTGTCTTTCAACTTCAATTTTATCAGGATCAACATTCTCATGCGAGCAGCGTGCAAAGAAGCCGCGCGATATGGCGACTCCCTTATTCCGATGGAGAGGAACCCAACTTTAGTCACTGTTATTCTGAACCCAGTTGCAAATAAGCGTAAAGCTAAAAAGGACTTCGAGCAGTACTGCGAGCCTCTACTACACCTCGCTGGGCTACAAGTGGACGTCATACAAACGGCATCAGAGGGAAATGCCAAGGAATTAGTTGAAAGTCTCAAAGGGACAGAGGCTATTATAGTTGCTGGTGGAGACGGGACCTTATCTGAGACAGTTACAGGTGAAGTAATATGAATGAAAACATTAGCTAATTAATATAGTCAGCTTTATGATCAAACAACTTACATGTGGCCACATACTCATAAAATTTTTATTATCTCGTTTCGATTTAGTGGCCTAACAGGCTAAATTATAAAGAGCCAAACGCATTTGTGTTGCATAGAGCGAAAAGACGACGCGTCACTGCAAGTTTTTTATACTTTACAGTTTCCTGTGCCGTGGTTTCGAAAGCTACTTGCACCATACAAACTTGTATAGAAATACTTTGTTGTGCAAGTCGTTTGCAACTTGAAATGAAAGGCAACATATATATTTTATTGACCCATTGTTATTATCTGTTATGTTTCCAGGGCTGTTGAGAAGGACTGATGATGCAAACCAGTTTCCCGTTGGCATTCTGCCACTTGGTCGCACTAATGCTTTTGGTAATTCCCTGTTTCCTGGTGGTGATGGTGTTGATAAGGTCAAGCAACTTATCGAGGCTTGTATGGCCATCATAGAAGGCAACACAGTCTGGAAAGACGCTATGAAGATCGAACCTATTCCTGAAGAGGATGAAGTACCCAGCAGACCTATTTACGCACTAACTTCATTAGAATGGGGGGCATTTCGAGACACATTCGCCAAAAAAGATAAATATTGGTTTTGTGGTTCACTGAGAGAGTATGCTGCATTTCTTTTCAATGGTTACAAAGAATCGCTGACCTGGAATTGCAGTGGAGTAATTAAATACACACCACCTTGTGCAGGCTGCAGTAATTGTGTTCAGAAGAAGCCAGAAGTAAAAAGGAAATGGCGTTTCTTTGTACCAGCTACACAGGCATCACAACAATATGACAGTGCAAAGGTAGAGAACCCAGAATGTTCCAAATCTCAAGAGCTATGTTTCAAAACTTGTGATTTTAAAATACAACCCTATAAGCTACAAAACCATCTGCCAGCATTGGGTATAATGTTAGGTAGAGTGTCATATTCTTACACAGAATTTGTGTCAGAAGGTTGGGACCGTTTAAAGAAGAAAGGCAGCGAACCGAACATAATACCAGCGAGGACAGTTGAACTTATCACAAACACACCCACAACTGAAGTCATGATTGAAATAGACAAAGAAGAGTTTGAAGTAAAACCTGTCAAAATTACATTATTGCCAAGAATGGTGAAATTGTTCTGTAAATCTGAATTAAATACTATTTAAATAAAACCTCAATTTGTTTTTTAAAGATTTATTAGTATAAAATAATGTTATATTACAATATGTTTTGTCTTGTGTATTCCCAAATGAAGATAGCTGCCGTGACGTGAACATTCAGTGATCTGACAAAACCCTGTTGGGGTATTTCTACACAGTGGTCCATCATTGGCAGGAGATCGCAGGGTATGCCTTCTTTTTCATGTCTGCAAAAAGTTTATATAAATGAAACATGCGCCAGATAGCACGCATACTGTCAGGGCCTCGAAGTAGGTAATTAAAATCTTTGCAACAAGTTATCAGTATTAGAAGCGTTTTATACTGGAACCGAATCGAGACTGGGGACTTGACAAGTGGTAATCGCTCCGTACCGAAATGATATCGAATATCGTCGTCGTCTGTCATATAATATCAACGACAATGTACCACGTGATTTTACGACGGCATTTGTCAATCCCATACATTTTATTATTTTCAAACTTTGTTATATACCTAGTTTGCAAATTGTTATTTTTGGCTACGGACTTGGATTGCTACAACGTTTTCTACTAAATAACGGGAATTAGGGCTCTGTAGTATAATAAAAAAAAAGATGATGATGTATACCCTAGCAGCAGCAAGGTCTTCCTAGGAAACATGAAGGCCTGCAGCTGGTGGAGGTTTGCTCCGCCGCCACCACGCAGTAGCGCTGCGCCTTGCGCCGCGCGAGGTACGCCTTCAGAATGAGTGGTCGCGATCCTTATCGGTGAGGCATCGAGGAAGAAGCATAGTCAAATTAAGGTCACAGTGAGAGATCATACCCCAGCAGCAGCAAGGTCTTCCTAGGGACTTGGAGGCCTTCAGCTGGTAGAAGTAGCAACCAGGTACGCCTTTAGAATGTGTGGTCGCGATCCTCATCGGTGAGAGACCGAGGAAGAAGTCTAGTCAAATAGAGGACATACTGAGAGATCATACCCTAGCAGCAGCAAAGTCTTCCTACAGAACTTGGAGGCCTGCAGCTAGTAGAAGTAGCACCGAGGTACGCCTTCAGAATATGTGGTCGCGATCCATATCGGTGAGGGACCGAGGAAGAAGTGTAATCAAATAGAGGTCATAGTGAGCGATCATACCCCAGCAGCAGCAAGGTCTTCCTAGGAAACTTAAAGGTCTGCAGCTGGCAGCTGGTAGAGGTCTGCTCGGCCGCGACCACGCAGTAGCCTTCCGTCTTGCGCCGCGCGAGGTACGCCTTTAGAGGCGCGCCCGGACGGACCTCTTCTACCTCAATCCAGCGCTCTGCCGAGACACTGGAAATGAAAACGTGAGTGAAGTAACAGTTTAAATTTTTTTTGGCAATACTTTTTAAAATATTTATACAAATATTTAAAAAAAGTATAAAGTGCCTGTCATGCCACGCGCAGTGTAGGGTTCCGTAGTTGCCCGTCGTTACCACGATATATTTCAGCAATTAAGTACTTCATTTAAGTCACTTTTAATGTTTTCTTCTAAGGAATTTTTGAACGACTACTACTCAACTTATCGAGCTATCTAAGCCGTTATGATTTTCCTTAAAAGTTCACGAAAAGCACTATAATCGAGAATTTGTCCAGATTTTTTAAGCCAATAGTTTAACTTTTATAGGGGGAGAGGACGACGACGACGAGTACGTGTATCCTATCACTAGTGATGTCTATAATGATAATATAACTCCCCTCGCTCGGGGCACATACCATTCAAAAGAGAACTTAAAAACAAGAGGAAAATAGAATAAACTACTGTGTGTGTGGAGGCGCGGATGTGTGCGTGTGTGTGTGTGTGTGTGATTTATTTCATCATATATCGTATAATAGACTCAAGACAAGCCATACCTGAGCCCCTGGAACTGCTTGTCCTGCAAATGCCGCAGGCTGTCCACGACGTAGGCCTCGACACCGAACACTTCACCCGTGCGCGCCATGCCGCCCAAGTTCGGCAGCTTGTCTATGAGCGACGCCACCACTATCAGCCGGCTGGGGCTCTCCTTCTGTTATACGAATAACATAAGAGTAAGACTTGATTGAGGCAGAGTTGTGTCATGCTGAGCAGTATTATAGTGTCACCCTTTTGAATTCCACTGCTGGAAGTAAGCATCCCCCAAAGAGTTCCAAGGAGCACGAATTCCCGCTTTTTTTCATCTCTTTCTAAAGGTGCATTTTCATTGGTCGAAAGCGTGCGGGGGCTCCCCGCATTCAGGATAGGGACTTATGATAACGGAGTCATGGCATGCGTTACAGAAATCTCTCGTACCCCGCATGCGGGCACCCCCCCCCCCCCCCCGCACGAAGATAAATTGCGGAAGATTTATGAAACGCATGCCACAGGACCCGCACGGTAGGGACCGTTTACATTAGTTGTTAGCGCTCGCATGCGGGGTACAAGAGATTTTCGTAACGCATGCCATGACCCCGTTTTCATTGGACGATTTCAATTTACTGATAGTCATCCGGAATGCGGAAGCCCCCGCACGCTTTGAATCGACCGAATTATCGACCGAGTGTTGACGCAACGCTTACGCAGCGGCATTTACTAAACGCTAATTGGACACTGCCACGAAAGACGCAAGTGTGGGGGAGGAATAAGTCGGTCGTTAGTCCGAATGCGTCTAGGGTCTAGGCCCCGCATTCGGACTAACGGCCAATGAAATCTATCGGTCGACAATTCGGTCGGGGGGGTCCCTTATTGACCAATTTAAATGCGTCTTTAAGGTCGTCGGTTCACCGAGCTAGATGGCATCCTATGCTACTCTTGTCAAGGCGTGGTCTCCATTCGTGAACCCGTACAGTCACATGAGTCGTGGCTATTTGTGCATTACTTTTGCACATTCAAGCTCCTAGGATAATTCACTACCATGGAAAAACCCTAACTATTATCACTTACCCTTTTCCCAGATTCGTACACGTTTACATCGCTCATATTCTTCCAGGGGATATATTTCTTCTGTATCGTTCCTAACGCTTCAACATCGTCAACGACTTGGATCTTTGTATTTTTCTCTATACTTAAACTAAACACCTCGTCATCAGATTTTATACTCATACTAGATTTCTTGAAGAAATCCCATTTTGAAATACATTCATTGATATTTTTCATACTATTCTTAACATAGCTGAAATCTACATTTTCATTATTATTAATTTCACAGTACCGCGGTAAGAAATAATAAATGAAACTTGGCGTGAAATCTGCGACAACATCGAAATTGTTGACGAAATACTCTTGCTGGAGTTTTAAAAAGTTTTTGTCTTTGGCACTTTCTATGAATGTTCTTTTTATTACTTGTATCGTGTAAGTATATTTGATTGAATCATTTTTGTATATACTTTGGAGTTTTACAGCCAAGTATTGAGCGTGAAGTCTTATATTAAACATTTGCCCCATAGTGTGTGATAGTAACATATCCATGACAAATTCGTATTCCTCGTGAGAACATTGCTTATTTAGTATCTTGTGTTTGACTGTCCAGTACAAAATCATAAACTGCGAAGTCAGTGGTATATCCTTTAGGGGTTTGAGAACTTCTTTATTGAGGTTTGTTTTCTGAAAGAAAATAACGAATTAATGTGACTTGTTAATGTTGTTGGTACCTCCTAATATTTGTTATGTGTATGACGCATGTTTTATGTTTGTAATTTCTTTGGCTTAGCCCAAAGTTGACTGGTAGAGAATACACAATGTCTATAAACAAATTTAAAATAGCGGAAGCCTTACCTTGAGACAAAGATGCAGAGCAATGTACCATTCCAAACAAATTCTTACACTTGGCTGATGAGGCAGTTTTCCCAACAATTCGACATACCAATCTACATTCTCCTCTCCACCACATCCTGGTGTCATCACAGAAATAAGGAGTAAATGCTGTAAAGCAGTGAGGATCAGTCTGTGAGCCTGGGAGTGTCCATGGTATCTCTGCTTGTTCCTAAAAACCTCATCTACTCTGTTCTTGATAAATGCAGCTATATTTTCTAGAATATCCCTGTCCTTGATTTTGCATAAAGCTAATATCGAGAGGTATTGGATTTGATAGTTAAAGTGAATGTCGGTACTGGAAATAAATTGAAAATAATATGTGATGAAAGAGAATTTTTGATATTTTCTAGCAAAATGAAAGTTCACAAACCAAACTACTTACTTTTGCTTATTAAACCCATACTTAGGTTCCTGTAATATTTCGACAACAAGGTTCTCCATGATTCTAAAAAAAGGGTTTAATAATGTAACAAAGTTAAAAACTAAATTAATTTTACAAATCAGAAGAGGCTAGTACTAATATACCTTTGGTCCTTTCTTGGTACTGGAGAATAGAGCAATATCTCACTTAGAACATAAATAAGTTGTCCACAGTCTGAATTAACTTCTATGCTATTTAGTTTCCTTATCAAGTAAAACAATGGTGCTATTTTTACCGAACCATATTCTATGATTTTTTTGCCATAAAGAATAATAACATTGTTGTACATTGACCTTTTCAGCAACACATCTTGAGTGATTAAGTTAACAAACTCTTCAATACAGGGATTATATTGATTGTTTGATTTCAGCTCTTCTATTTCTTTCCACATTTTGGTTATGAAATGAACAACATCAAATTCGTTATTCTCATCTTGAACAAGAGATGGCAATATGGCATTCATGATCTTTAGACACCATTTTAAGCATCCATATCCACCACATTCTATTACATTTTCTATATAATCTGCTATTTCTTTTGCATATGTATTTATATTAGATTCTTGGTAATTTATTAAAGAATATAATATTTCACATGATTTCTCATAGAATATATTTCTTAGTCTTCCAATACTGTTTTTATTTTCAAAGGTAGAAGTTAGAGTAATGATATCTTTCAAACCCATCATCTCATGTTTATTATTTGCAAGTATAATTGGGTTACTTGATAAAACATGAACTAGAAACATACCCAAAATCTTACTTTCTATAATTGTATCTTTATCTTTTATAAATAATACACATGTTTTATACAGTTGTAATAGAATATCTTTTGCTCCAAGATTGTTTATTGAATCAGACATAGATCTGAATCCATTTGATAGAATGCTCATTTCATCGATGGATATTTTGGTGTTATTTGATAACAAACTTAAAAGATAGTGCAGAATGGTCTTATATTCCTTGGCCACAATCAAATTTATATTTTCTGTTGAAGCCCCACTTTTTTTATACAGTTGTGTTAAATAGATGACATCCTTTAGACAGTCTGATTTGTCTGAGTATTGTCTTGTGACTATATCATGAGCTTTTTTAATTTTGCCGAGTAATACATCAATGAACAACGCCATATCTTCAGGGTGATGTTTGAGGTATAACAGACAGAAATCTATATGTAAATATTCAATTAGTTCAAAGAATTCCACCTTTTCTTCATTTTTCATGGTAATTTTTTTAATTAATGAATTAAGTGGACTGTGAACATCAGATTCTTTTAATTCAGACTGAAGAACACAATATATGTTCATACAATCCTCCTTCCAATGAAAACTATCACAACAACTGCCTACAAAGTGTGAAATATTGACCACCACTGCTTTTCTCACAGCAACATTGTTGCATGGGGTTTTTAAAATTTCTATGAGCAACTTTGTCATGTCTGTTCCATTTATTTCGGTCATAAAATCTTTGAATGTGATAGTAGATATTATGCTGCTCATGTGGTATAATGGTACTGGAGACCACTTAATCAAAGGTATTGATGTAAAGATATGGAGAAATACTTTTCTATCAGCAATGAATGTGCATACTCTTTTCTTCAACTCCTCACATTCAGAGGGGTCATCATAAATATTAATGTCATTCAAAGCCTCCAACAGGACTATAGCTTCAGACTGGCTAGTTATTTTTGACTCAAGTCTGTGCTGTATGCATTTAAGCCTTACTTGGGTATTATCATGTTTGAGGCCAATATTGAAAGCACAGTTCAACCAATGGCCTAGACGTTTTAGTGATCCAAATAATTGCAAAGATGGTAGAACTATATTGCTTTGCTTTTCTTCTAAACTGTCCATAAGAATGAAGTAGTTATTCCATAGTATTTTTTCAGTCATTTTATTAGAGTAGTCCCATTCAAATATAATATTATTATTTGCTTTCACACAAATGTTTTTGTTTAAAACCATGACACAATCTAGAGCTCTTTTAGCAAGGTAAATAGATATTTTTCTTATAGTAGGGTCTGTTGATGATAGCCCATACAATATTTTGTGCCAGAACTCATATTGATACACTACTTCAGTCTCATATAATATCTTTCCTTTGCTGTCAGCCACAGGTAAGTAATAGTCTGATAGAGAACTCAATACTTTGAGGGTAATTTCTATGTTGTCACCTTCAAGTTGTTTGATGTAGTTCCAAATTTTGTCGAGGATATTGAAACCTGTTATTCCTTCAAACAATTTTGGAACTGTGTTGGTTAAAAAATGGATTTTTAGTTGTTCATCTGTACTAAGCAAAATGTTCTTCACTGGTAACTCCAAAAAAGGCAAAGTTAGTTTACCTCCTTTTTTGATAACAGCTTCCAAGATGCTATCTGATATTTTTAGGTTTAGTAAAGCTGTTTTTGGTTCAGGTGAATCTGAACTTTCTCTGACTTCAGTGGGCAAGTCTATATCTGATAATATTTGCTGCAGTAAATGCTCAGATTTGTTTAGTATTGTCTCGGTGTTTAAGCTTAGTGTAGAAGCAACTATTTTGCATACATTTTCAACGTTTTTTTCACTTACGTGTTGAATAAGTTTGGCCGCAAAATCGCACTCTTCGTCGTTTTCACAGTCAAGGTCTTCTTGTGCATTTACCAACAGTTTGTATTGAAGAAGCTGAATTGCACTAAGAAGATGTTTAGTTGAATAGTTATCTTTTTTCATTAAAGATTTCAATCGCGCATCTATTACATCTTCGTTCAAGTCTAGTAAATCCATGAAAGCTAATACTTCTTCATGAGAATTCATATTTCTTAACTGTATCAATAATTCTAACACTAAGTTATCTAAGCACAGATTTGTATTTACTTAATTTTAATTAAATAAAAACTTTTCAAACGTGTTGTCTGCTACTAGCCACAGATTAATATATGTCTAAAGACAGATAGGAAACGACCCTAGGATTGGATCTACGATAGTAGAAGTTCCAGAATGCACCACAGCCCAGACGCAGCGCTAGTAAACAAGATGGCGACTTTTTTTTTTAATTAAAAATACTTCATACCGTTAAGCGTTATTGGACAGTAACGGTATTCTACAGGACGGTAACGGTATTAATAAAACAAAATAATACACTACAAAATAATACTTTATTGTACACGCAGAATCACAAAACTGACATTGCAAAAAATTACATGTTAAATACAAATTACAGTTTTAACAAACAAAAGCATTTTAAGTAACAACAACAGATATTCTTAATATTATTACATTCCATTAGTAGTAAAAAAAACATGAAGACACATTTACACAGAACTTATATATTTTAATATACAGGGGTAAGGTCGAACAAGCTAATTATTGTGCAGGTAAGAAAGAACCTACAGAGAGAATGAAAAAATAAAATCAGCTGATCCTAGCCCTAAGTGCTACTCAACAAAAATGTTTGGTATTCCCAAATTTTTCATTGTGAAACTATCGAGATCCATAGGATCTCAATAGTTTGAAGTTGTTAAATAGAAGATAAACCTGCAGATGAACTTTGCTCAACCTAACACCTGTTGATACAAAGACAAGTGAAATGTTATTACAATTAAATTCATAGGCTGTGAGTAAAATAGGTGTCAAATCAAAGTTTAGTAAACAAATATCTTGTCAAATGTTATTCGCTCAACAATGCATTTAAATACCACATTATCGAAGTCAACTTGGCTAGCCTTACAATGCAACTACTAAAAAGATTTTTTGTAGCTATCAGATTATGATCATATTCTATGACCTAACCTAATTTGCACAAGCCTTGAAGCAATATAAATAATAAGTATTTAATAATATATTACATAACATTATAGCTATAATCCTTTTGACAAAAATGACAAAATAAAACAAAACTCTAGAATATAGATGAGATTTGAGTTCAAATACAATTAAAAAGGTCAGCAACATGTTTTATTTTATTTAATTAGGACACACAACAGGTAACAGCGAAGAAGGTAGCACAATGTTTGTGTAAAAAACTTACGGCCTTACTTATAAAAATCGACTAATCAACATCTTAGTAACTAATAAACTATTCAGTCCTTAACTTCTTAATTAGTGCTTAACTATTTTTCACTCATAATCGCTATTTAGGCGTTAGTTAGTTAATATGTCACTAAGACGTTGTTTAACTTTAATTACCGTTTATAAATAAAGATATTTTTAAATAAGCTGTTTAGCAGTGTTTGAATTTTAATCAACGTTTATAAGAAAGACCGCCTAATGACATGCATCATAATCTATATATATAAAAGAAAGTCGTGTTTGTTACAACACTTATAACTCGAGAACGGCTGGACCGATTGCCATGGTTTTTGATTTGTTTCCGTCCCGAAAAGCAGAATACATCTTTAAAAAAATGAAAACTCGATATGTGTAGTGAATACTTAATCATTTCAATAAATGCTGATTTGTTTATTACATGTCAAACATTTGTTGTCCAATCCTGTCAAATAGTGTTTAACAACTATTTTTTTTTTTTGGAGCTTATGGGGCCTGGTTGCGGAGACCTTTAACCCACAACTTTATTTTTTTTTGAAGACATCATGTGTGCTTTCAGAAATTTATTTTTTGTAAATTGTCTCCAAAGTTCAGGTACTGTTATATTTGTTTGTTTTAGACATTAATTTGTGAATTTTTTTATTAATTATTAAATTTTTAATTTCCGAAAATAATACCTAAGATTTATTCTAGAGGTTTTTTTTTTTATATCGCACGGTTTTTGCACTGTGGCCTAAGTTAAAAACAAGGAAACGGGTAAAAACATAAAATCATCGGAAAGGAACGGAATTTAGGGAATAAAAACTCAGTTGGTTAAAGGTTATAAGATTAAGGAAAAAAAATCTACAGGTTAAAAAAAGTGTAAATGTCTTTTTATAGGTTATCTATGATTTTTCTTGACGAGCTATTCATACGTAGTGGTTATATACTCTTTGAGCTATTGTCTATGTCTCGAAAGTTCAGGCACTGTTATTATATTTGGTAGTTTTATGCGAGTGCACATTTTAATAACAACTAGCTGACCCGGCGAACTTCGTACCGCCTAACAGTCAATGAATGTTGTGTTACTTTTTAGCTGAACTAATTTAGGCTTTGATGAACGAAATACAATGATACAATTTTTTTTTTTCTCATTCTGTATGTATGTTTTCATCATCATTCATCATAATAAAATACTTTTTTGTTTCTATCTATATTAATATATTATTTTGTACCATTGTATTACGTTCATCAAAACCTAAATTAGTTCAGCTAAAAAGTAACACGACATTCATTGACTGTTAGGCGGTACGAAGTTCGCCGGGTCAGCTAGTCATACATTAGTAAAAATAAAAACATGGCTTAATTTAAATATTGACCATTCTCAGTAATTTCTGATTAATTAAGTAGTAATTAAGTATATTGGTGCCTTATTTAATCAATTAAGTATATTGGTATATTATGTAATTAGGTATATTGGTTTTTGTTATCTAAAGGTCAATGACTGTTGCTGACATTGAATCAATCTTTGTGTTGCAGAAAAGAGCCGTACGTGCAAAATCTTATCTTGAGATTGGGCTTTGCGAATCTCTTAGGGAGGTTTTTAAAAATATTGAAATAATAATTAACAGTAACGTCATAATACATTTTTGAAAATATTAAACATATAAGTTAGAAAAAAACCTAAGTTCATCGCTTAGCCTTAAGAATTCACATCATTATAATTCTAGAAATAAAAATTTGCCGTACCAAACTTCAGGTTGATGAAGAAGTTGGTAATTCATTTTTCGGAAATGTAAAACCTTTTCAATAAAACTTTAAAAATTCTACCGCCGAAAAACTAAAAACCAAAAAATACAAACATTTTTTTTTAATTTACCTTTAAAACTAAAAAAAAACTGATTAGATATATTATTACTGAGGCTCCACTGTCTGTCTGTCCGTCTGTCACCAGGCTGTATCTCATGAACCATGATAGTTCGAGAGTTGAAATTTTCAAAGATGATGTATTTTTGTTACCGCAATAACAACAAATACAAAAAAACAGCATACAATGAATAGTTAAGGGGGCTCCCATACAACAAACGTATCTTTTCACATTTTCATAGATAATAATAGTACGGAACCCTGCTTGCGCGAGTCCGACTCGCACTTGGCCGGTTTTTTCGGCGGTTGAATTTTTTTGTTAAAACGTTATTATTTGATGATATTCTGCGGATATAAAATCAGCATTAAAATCTGCAAGTAAACGGTAAATCACTTCTATTTTCCCACCCTTAGGGTAAGTTTTTTTCTTTATTTATATGGGACCAATTTGAAGGTAACATACCCTATCTAATAAAAATGGAATTATCAAAATCGGACTAATCTGTAAAAAGTTATGCGTTGTCAAACATTATAATCAGTGAGTGAATAATCAATCATCTCCTGTTTCCTTACCTTTAGAGTTGTTTTTTTTTTCAAATTTATATGGAACCAACTTCGAACTATACCCTTTCTAACAAAAGAAGAATTATCAAAATCGGACTACTCTGTAAAAAGTTTTGCGTGATCATATATATAGCCCCGTAAATCAAGGTCAACCTTGTAACCACATATTCTATACATCATGGTGAACCAATTTTGTTTTATCACTTTTGCAAATTTGCATGAAAATTTATCGACTTCCCATACAAAATTAACAAATTAGTCAATTAGATTTGTAAATACAGTAAAGAAAAACATGCATAATTTAAAAAGTGCTAGAACAAAAGTTGTTTAATATGATGTATAGATTATGTGGTTACAAGGTTGACCTTGATTTACGGGACACCCTGTATAAAAAAATATACGCGTCGACTTGAGAAACTCCTTCGTTTTTTTTTGTCGGTTAAAAATACCATAAACTCTTGCTTAAGCTCCGCTTCGGTGAATTCGGCTCCGTATGGCGAATAGTCATCATCATCCAAGGACGCTGCGCACAGCCCGCAGTCACCTGCAATTTGAATTGTTGTCAATATCTTTATACACAAATAATTATGAAATGCTGCTAAGAATCTATAGAACTCAGAAACAACGGTAAACGGTACCACAACACCCAGACCCGAGACAATATAGAAAAGTTCGTTTTCTACATTGACCCGACCGGGGATCGAACCCGGAACCTCAAAGATGGCTGCGCCATACACAGTCAGGCGTGCTCACCTCTCGGCTAAGAAGGTCATCAATAGTTTTAAAAAGCGACGCCTGGCGGTTGCGGGTTCGAATCCTGCGAGGGCAAATTTTAGTGTGATGAGCACGAGCATTTGCACCTAGTCATTTATGTTTATAAACTTATTTAAGTATGTTTATCCGTTCTCTAGTCGCCATAGCATGAGCTTTGCTTAATTTGGGACTAGATAATTGGTGTGATTGTGGAAACAATTTATTTATATTACATATTTATTTTATTGTGCTTACCCAAAAGCTAGAAATCCTGCCCTTCATTGTGTAGTCTACTATGCATGGCTGGATTGACCGGGCACATGTTCTACACGTGAGAGTCGTGCTTGCACCACCAAAAGAGGCATCAACATGCAAAATCTGGAGATCCGCTTTACAAATCTGAAAATAATTGAACACTTTTATTCACTGTAGGAATTATCCTATTACCTTTGCTAGTGTACCAAGTGTAGGTTACCTAAATAATATTTCCTCTAAATTTCATGTTTCTTGATAGGTACAGTGGTTTAAGCTGAATATTGCCTCTCAGTGACACAGTAATTAAAATAAATAAATAAAATGGCACTGTGAGTGCAAAAAATCTCAAAATTAAGAATAGTCATATTATAAGTCACAATTTAATGCCTTAAAAGAGAAAGAAACAATAATTGAAACACTTAAAGTAATTAGAGTCCACTGCTGGACATGAACCTCTCCCACATTGGGAAAAAAAAAACAAAATAAAAACTGAACCGCAAGAACTTTTAGAAAGTGGTAGCCCTGTTATTTATTGTAGTTCTGTTATAGGAGGCCCTCAGCCGATGACCCCAGGAAATCCAAACTTCTCATTAAATCGGAAAGTAGCTTAGTATTAGGTACTTCAATATTTATTTATTGTAACTACCTATCCATTAATGCAGTTAGTATTATATTATTGCAGTTAGCAGTTAACTATTGCAGTTAGCAATAATATAATACTAACTGCATTAATGGATAGGTAGTTACAATAAATAAATATTGAAGTACCTAATACTAAGCTACTTTCCGATTTAATGAGAAGTTTGGATTTCCTGGGGTCATCGGCTGTATAGATGGGACCCATGTAGCTATCATAAGACCAAGCAATCATGAGGGCCTCCTATATGCAGTTAGAATTACTGCAAAAGATTCAACTTAGGTACCTCATTGCTAGAGACTTATTTAGTCTAGGATCATGGAAATTTAATATATTTCCTTAAAATATTCAGTGTTTAGAGCATCTGTAACATCACGAAAGCAATCAGATGTTCATCTTTTTCAGTTGCTCCTCCTCCGCAGCCACCATTAGCGCCACCCAAGCCATGGTTTTTTTCGCCGCCTTCCTTCTAAAAGACAAGAAAGCAAATTACTATTACAGCAAATTACTATTACACCAACTTTTTATTGGTGACATGTCAAGGGTGAAGGAGTGTTAGAAAATGAGGTCAATATCAAAATGTTATCTTCTTTTTAGAAATAAACTTTATTCCAATTTCTGTGCACGCTTAATCAATTTTTTTGACTTATAACATTTTTTGATTTTATTAGGCTTTTATTATGCTTATTCTAAAGACAAAGGAACGATAAATTTTACTTTTTGTATTCATAATAAATTAAAAAAAATAGCCTTTATTTCCGATACAAGTGGTTGCTACAAAGTTCACAATTATGTCTCTCAGCTTGGTGTGCCTTTTGGCATAGGCCTTCTCTAACGTTTTCCACTGCTGCCTGTCAGCTGCTGCTCTTTCTATTCATACACATAATTTAATGTGTCCTCTTAAGAAAAAAATAACTAATACAAAACAATTTCTTACACAATTTTCTTTAAGTTTAGTAGTTTTCTACACTCTGATAGGCTTAACCTATCTCATCTGTCTCTTAAGTAATTTGTGACACATACGGGTAAACACCTGGTTAAATTCTTATCAATGAATATTAACTTGTAATCTACAAAATATTGACTGCTTAGTAGTACTATTTATGTATAATAATTTTGTATAATCCAAGCTTTGAAGAACATCATCCAATGTTTTCAATCTTGATCTAGGCTAGGAAAGACTCTTAGAGTCTTATTAAAATCTAACTGATTGCAATCATGCGACTGACTAAGCGAGGATGCATGTACAGAGCATTGTAATATTTGTGTCTTTGTTTTCTAATTACTTACTGATTAATCCAAATTAATTTCTTCTGTCCTTATGTTTTAATTGTTTACTAATTAAACTATTATTTGAAGGAATCCATCCAAATTAATTTCTTCATAATGTAGACCGACAGGCCGGATCAAAATATTATGATGACATTAACCTCAATACTTTCTTGTATCTTCCTTGTTTCTTGGTGCAGAATGTATGCCTAGACAAAACAAAACAATACTATTATTATTTCAAAGCACTATCACCAAGGGTTTTTTTAGATTTTTCAAGCCAGTAGTTTTAAGAGGACACCCTATTCGAGCAAAAATTGGCACTTTAAAGTTTAATATATCGCCAACGGATCCCTTAATCGAAAAATTGTCTTTGCAACCCTTAAGTCATACATATCTCCACAAAATTTCAACTCTCTAGGGTCAACAGTCTCCAAGCAAACCCTCGGTAGGACAGACAGACGTATATGACGAAACTATAAGGGTTCCTTGTCAGGACTACGGAACCCAACCACCAACCAACCAACAATTTAACATTATTTAGGTAAAATTATAACAAATTTTATATTTTCTTACTACTGGCTAGGGTCGTGGGTTCATCATAATGCTCGTTTTAAGTGGCAATTTTCAAATCTTACTTCATCTAAAGTAAGATTCATAGATTTGTACCATTGGTAACCTCAAAGTTTCTTTTAGCATTTTACATGAAAATTATCAAGTTTTCGCTACCTCATTACTAGTGACTAGATTTGAAACATGATAACAGATGATTTAAGTTGCAATTAGCCAACTTTTATCCCCTTTTAAAAAGACTTTTCACCATGTGACTTAACATAACCTATTATCAAATATAAAACATTTTACAAGAAATTTGGCAATTTCTTGCTAAGAATAACTAGTCACTAGATATAAAACATCATACAGATGTTTAACGTGCCAATTTTGCTGTTAATACTCACCTTTTATTATATATTTTTTCTCATTTTATCCAAAGAAACATTTTGCAAATCAATCACAAATTCCCAACGTTGCTTAAAGAATATATTTAATGGACGTCAAAATACTTAGATATTATTATCAAACACTACTTAATACAATGCTTATCTCAATTATTTACCAATATTTAATTAATTAATTAGTTTCAATTCATTTTTTTATTGCTACTACTAAGGTTGCCAGCTTTAAATAATGTATTATTTCCCGACGATTACTTTGAAAATATTAATAAATTCGAAGATTATGTAACAAATTGGATTAGCCAAGGCCCTACTCAAAACGTAAAATGAAATTTGATGGTAAAAAGATAATTCGATTTTAAAATGACGGTACACAAAGACACGATTCTGATCTTTTTACATTAAAATGTTAGTAGCTGCTGCTATATTACTATTTCTGTTACAGGCAAGATATTTTGTACAACTGTTTTGTTGTTTTTAGGCCTTAATGACGATTTACAAAATTCAGCTTAAAACCCCATAGCTTTTAAGTTTCCCTAAATAAAAGGGGAAATCTCCTAAGATGGTAGTACTGATATGAATAATACTTTTATTACAGACGTTTCGTTTTACGGTCCTAATAGGATCCTTGCTTGACTACGAAAGGATTTAAAAAGTAAGTAAAATTATTACCAGATGAGTTGTGGTGAGGAAACAATCGTTGTATCTACATTTCGTCTTAAACATTCAAAGTATTTTTTCGTAGAACGGAATCGATAGATACCGAATGCATGTGAGTGACAGTTAATGACGTCAATGACAGATTCACAGATTATTCAGAGGACTGGAGAACTCAGACAAATAGTCTTTATTTAAAAAAAATTGCCGTCAACCTTCGTGCATTCCGTTTTTTTTTAAAGAGAAAACGTACTTCACTAACTAGCTGTCAAAATGTATGGCGCTTCCACCCCGTGCTACTAGCTAGCTATTTGGATTTTCGCTATTATTTCCAACTCGGCCGCGACTTGATCACATTTTGACATGTGTCAAACAAATTTCACAGCTGATAACCCTGTTCCGAATTTCGCTAAAAGCACTACCTATTAGCACGAATCCATTTAAAGGAAAGTGCCAAATAATCGCCCAGCGTTGATAAAAATATTTTGTGTACAGTTTTAGAGAATAAAAAGAAGGCAGTGCCTCCGCTGCCGGCGCCGGCACCTATTTTGGAAGCCGGCGCCGGCAGCAGCTAAGGGTGGCCGGCGCCGGCACTCGACACGGATGTCGGCGCTAGCATCTACGGATGCAGACATTTATTAAGTTATTTATTTTATGGTAAACAATTAAAATCTTTGTTATTCATCGTAACACAGAGCCTAAATTAAACGCTTTACACACGGTTTAATTAGAAAATGCGATGAAATATTGGAACTTGGATTTTTTTTTCTCGCTAAACCATGTGTCGAAAAGAAAAAGTCACAAGTATTAAAAGCGTTTAATTTAGGCTCCTTAATGCGATGAAAAACAAAGATTTAAATTTGATGTAGTTTCATAAATTCATAACAAAAATTCTAGGTGTCTGGACTCTGGGGGCTCTAATATTTCATGCATTTTCTAGCTAACCCATGTGTAGGAAAGAAAAAGTCTCAAGTATAAAAAGCGTTTAATTTGGGCCCCTTTATAAGTTAAAAACAAAGATTTGAGTTTTTTTAAGTCATAAGTCCCAAACGCCTTGCACACCCTTTGCTACACTCAAACCTTTGGCATCACTTATCCAGAATTAATTGTCAACATTTGTTTGTGCACTATTAATGCTTTTTCAAATTCTTTGTATGATGACAATTGGCCTCCTCCTACCTGCATCTTTTTGCGGCCGGCGAGCGCTCGATTTAAATTTTTGCTTCCAATAGTATATTTCCGAAACACTTAGGCTCGGTCTATACCCAGCCAGAAACCGGAGCGGGTGAACACGGATTCAATCCATCGCTTAAATAATTATTTGCCAATAACAGTGTTTGCTATCTGTAAAATTGCGAAAAGTTGTTTTGAGAAATGTTTTTTTGCCAAATGAAAATTTGGGAAAGATAGTTTGGGATGTAATACTTTGGAAAACGATTTTTGGCCAAACATTAGTAATGCTTTTTTTTCATTTAACAAAAACAAACAAAAATTTCTCAACAACATGAAAAAACAACTCGGGCGAATCAGCAATCAGCTGTGCTGTCAAACTGACAATTGATTTTTTTCTTGGTACTGCCGGCTCCCATTATCATAATTTTTAGGTGCGAACGCCGGCAGCGGAGGCACTTCCTAAAAAGAAGGCCTCAAATACGCAATTTGTTTTTCTGAAAACCGTCACCGAAAGCCCATAGTGGACCCCTAGCAAAGCACGTTTTATAATACATCATAACTGGTTCTAGTTTTATGCAGCAGTGCACATACTGCGTGCACCGCCATCGGGTCGCTGTTGACTAGGCGTCGGCGGCGCCGCCGCTGCGTGCGCCTGTTAGGCTCGGATTTTACTAAGTACGGTTTCAACCCATCGCTTAAGCAATAAGATCGTTTTTTGAAAGGATTATCGCGAATACAAACGGATTCCGGCAGCGTAAAGTCCGAGCCTTATTTATTATGAATGATCGAGCAGGTCACGTTGTCGTTTTTCCCGAATATTTTAAAGTTAATGTTATTGAAAAAATAGTAAAACTTTTGCGTTGTGATAATATCATAAAAAGACATTAATAATACTCGGACGCAGCAGCCGATGTAAGTGTAACTTGGAAGAGTTATAGGTAGATGCGTCACAAGCCGATCGTGCCTTTCTGTCCCTTGTTCCGAGCTCTCACTTGCACGTGGAACGTGTCACTTTTTCGTTCGTAAAGCCGGCGTTCATCGATTTATAAGACGTTAATTACGTCAAAAAACGATGAATGCGCACCTTATATTCTTTAGATCTTATTTTTATGGCAATACGTTGTTGCAATGTAACCCTGAAATCAGGGTTACATTGCAACCAAGAACGTAAATACGTTCTTGGTAAACAAATGAGAGTACCAAACCCAAAATGTACAATGGTGTTGGTTGATAGATTAGATGCGCGGTACATTTAACAACTCACAGTGGTAGTAATGAGCAATGTCAGCATGAAAAATATAATATTATAAGGGGATATCAAGGGTACCAATCGGGGATAATAAGTGCTTGCATGCAAGCATTTGTTATATATTTTTTTAAGTTCTATCTATTGCGAGTCTTTCGTAGCCGTGGCTTACCTATTATACGTCCGGTCAGGTAGTGACCGAAACAGAAAGTTTTCGGTGTAGTGTGGTCAGTCAGTAGTGCTAGTGTACAGAACGCCATACAACTAAATATAATATCGATAAGCTGCGCAGGGCCTTTTTAAACGGGTCTGAATAATTCCAGTTGCATGAAGTCCTAGGCTCGAACTATAAGCAACCACAATGTAATCCGTTCAAAACAGTCTACATAATGCTTGAGCGATGAATATATTGAATAAGTAATCGGATCCATTTCCAGCTGCATATAGTCCAAGCCTAAGCCTTATAGCATTATTCCTTTTTAGGGTTCCGTGCCCAAAGCGTAAAACGGGACCGTATTGTACCCCATCGTGTGGGGTATCGTTGAATAGGCCCCTTAAAATGACTTAGGGGTCGCTAAGACAATTTGTCGATTTAGGGATCCTTTTGCGAAACATTAAACTTTAAAGTGCCAATTTTTGCTCGAGTAGGGGGTCCCCCTCCCTCTAAAAGCTAAACTATTGCCTTGAAAAATCAGAAAAAAAACATGATATAGTGCTTTTCATGAACTTTTAAGGAAAATCATAATGGTTTAGATAGATCAGTTAGTTTAAAAGTAATAGTCGCTCAACTTAGTCGTTCAAAAATTACTCATAGGAAAACATTAAAAGTGTCTTAAATATAGTTATTGCTATATACTGCACTGCACGTGGAACGACACACACTTGGTCATTCACGCGTAAACGTTTCAACGGATTTGGATGAAATTTCGCACACTTATAGAACATGATCTGGATTAACATATAAGATACTTTTATCCGTTCTGGGTTAATACTGTATAAATGATCCTGTGGAATATTTTTCTATGTATTGTTTTTTATTTGAACGTTTCGCACTATCTATCATACCAAACATCCTGTAGTCTACGCAAACGAAGTTGTGGGCACAGCTAATGTTTTATATTATTGTACGTACAATTTGTTGTCTTTTTAGGATATTTTAATTACTAACGTTACTCGTTTGTCGTCGTTACCATAGTCATCATATTATAGATGTCAATAAATAAATATTATATCTAAGTATTATACCGTGTCGTGGGTTAACGCGGATTTAATCCATCGCTAAAGCAATAAGGTCGTTTTTGAACGGATTCTTGAGGACGCTAACGATTTCCGGCACGAGGAGGCGGAAAGTGCGAGCCTTAGTGTAACTATATTGCCTTGATCAGTGGTGTAACCAACGATTGATTATTCGTTAAGTGTCGTTAACGCTGATATTGAATTCGCGCAAATCGGAACGCACTCATACACTGACCTGTTTTTGACGTTTCGTATATGGCAACATATTTTTTTAACCTGCCAAATTACTTCTGCCATTCTGCCAAATCCAACCAAAATTCTGTAAAAAATCTTTGCACATCTTATTTCTTTTTATTTTGTAAAATCTTATAGTGAGAAACTATTGTTTTTAAATCCATTGCTTTGCTTCTGTTCTTTCTTTTTCTTCTTTTTCGTTGAAGTGTAGTTTTTTACTACAATGGAAGATAATAGTTCTAGTGATGATGAAGTCAAAGATTCGCCTTTGAGTCCTAAAATGGGTGGAAAGAAGTTTAAATTGAACGATGGAAGCTCACAGGACAGTTTCAAAGAGGCTGGTAAGTGTTTGGAGCAAGTTTCCGGAGCTAGAAAAAAAATGTGACGTAAATTATTTTTGGGTACGTTTTGGTTGTTTTTATAGTTGCATCTTCGAGTAAAGATGAGAATGTGGACAGCGGAGTGTCAGCGGATAAGTCCGAGAGTACTAGTAGCGATGATCGTGCCGCTAGGACCTCCGAGGGTCCGTCAAATGAGGTTATAAATGCTGCACCTTCAAGCAGCAATGTGCGGGCGATTCTGTTAAACATACGGCGCCCCAAACGCGCCCGAAACTACAGAAAACGTAAGACTCCTGACCGAGACTCCGATAGCAATGATTCATCTAGAGACTCTGATGATTTGTCCCCTGAAGAGAGCACCATTGACATGAGTATGAATAGGACCAGCAGTAAAGATAACAGTAATTCTGAAGCAGAGAGTGATGATTTGCAGAGATTCATGGCTACTTTATCAGATCCATCAGGTACTGGGTAAGTCATCAATGATGTAAGTAAATATTTGCATCTCAGCAAACTGTCTAAATGCACCCAAGATATAGTAAATTGTGTGTATACAACCAGGATGATAATGGTCCATTTTTTGTCTATTTGCCTCTCACTGAATCTGATGCTACAGCAGGTACATCTTTGCATCCCATTAAATTTGTTCACTTATTAATATTTTTTTTCCTAACGCAAGGGGCTTTGATCAAAAATGCACCAATACACAACCTGTATTTTAAATAATCTAAGCACCAAGTGTATGTCTAATGAATTGTTTTTAAATATTATTCTCAATAAGCCTAGCAACATTAAAAAAATGGATATAAGTAGTAGTAGTATAGTACCTATTCAGTCAGAATATTGTTGGCTTATGACATGTATTTTTTTAAGCCTAGCTAGCTTGTGTTAGTAATCTAGAGTTGTCATGCATGAACATGCATGCATTGGCATACAACATCCATTTATATTTAACATGCATTTTTTTTTATGAATCATAATAAAAATGCACATACCTAAGTGTCAATATGTTCCTTAAAATTTCAGGTTATTACACCACATGGCGGTGTTTATTTACTTATTTTTGACAATAATTTTGTTATCAAATTTACAGATCAAGTTCGTCAGACAGTAATGATACCTCTGGTACTGAAGACATGGTGCACATACAGTCCGATGATACTGACACAGAGGAAGGGGATCCTTGGGTGGACCTTACCAGCAACCAAAACGAAGATGAAGACCGAGGAAGCCCACCAAGTGTGCTTCTTAAAACACGACCTAAGCATAACTATTTGATGTTAAGAGGCAAGTCAACTGGATGGCAAATAAAAAGCCGAGAACTTGACATTTATTACCAAATGAAAAGAAACTTGCTAGATTAGCCTAGTCCATGCATCCAATAGTAGTTATCCTCAGAATACACAATAGTACTTACATCTTTAAAGTAGGTACTTCAAACTCCTTAGATTCGTAGAGAGTTATATGTATAAAGAAACTGTATACATACCGCTTACTTTGAAAGTCGGGGTACAGTTATAGAAAGGTCTGTTGCAGTTTTTTTTTTAATCATTTAGTCATTCAAAATGTTTAGAAAGTCATACAGTTAGCTGAATTGGGAAAACAAATCGCAACATCAATTAAGTTTCTTTTGGTAGGCTCTGCAATGTTAAGTAATTTGCAAACAATGACTATTTAAAACTTTTGTTTTCTCACATCTTGCAGTCAGGGTCACCTTTTTGTTATCATAACCTTGAACTTTGACCTACAATTAAATTGTGTAAAGAAAGCCAGTAACAAAATAAATTAATTTGGTACACAACCATTTTATCTGCTAAAAATATTGTGCAATAGCTATCTAATGATGATAAGATTGTTTTAATTGTATTCTGGGGCGTACTATTGAATAGGTACTGCATATTATTGACAATGTGTACTTAACTAGCTAAATAGACTACGACCAGAACTTGGCGTCTGGATTACTTTGCTTGTCTCATTCAGAGGGCTTAGTACGTGTTCCACAAAATTTACGCTTCACATACTTTGATCGAAAAGTCAACGTTAATTTGTATTACTTTTCGATCGATTTAAGTGATTTGGTTTTTTATTTTGCAACTCGCACTAGGCACCCGGGTGTCAAATATGCTTTATGGTGACGGGCAACTACAGAACCCTACACTGCGTGTGAGCCGACACGCACTATTGTGTCGTTCATAATATGATAGCCGTGTTGCCTTGCCTTTCAAATTCTATTGTCTTAGAGGGTTCAGTGTAAGGAGAGGCAAGCACGCCAGACTTGGCGTCGCAATCTCATCAAAATCAAAATCATAGAAAAGTTGGTTATACACGGTGCTACTTTGCATCCTTGCCATATTTACAGAGGTAACTATATCACTGACAATGATAACAAATCAGTAAAAAAATAAAGACCTTATTCTATTTTTTTTAAATCTTGTGTATTTTATTTTATCTGCAATCTATTAAACACAACACTAATTATCGAAACGCATGCACATCACTGTTCTTATTCATCGGCACAAAAGACTTTGTAGTATTACTTGATTAGTGATCGCGTACCGTTCGAGACAAAATCGGTTTATTTCTATGTGTACTGCAAAACCAAATTTACTAAAAACTTAGTGTGCTTTATTTATGGGAGTCTCTAGTTTATCTTAATTCTAAACAATAGGTATTGTTCCCTACTTTTATCTCTGTGAATATGGCAAGGATGCAAAGTAACACCGTGTATAACCAACTTTTCTATATTGTCTCGGATATGGGTGTTGGTTGGTGAGGGCAGACATGCTTTTGGTAGGGCACCCACGAGATGGTCGGACGAATTGAGGAATACGATCATGCGGTCCACACAGGTATGATCGCAGTCTGTGGAAGAATGGTCGCGATCCTCATTAGTAAGGGACCGAGGAAGAAGGAGAAGATACATAGAGTAGTGAACTAATTGAATTTATTCCAGAAATAATAAACCGCGAGATGGGCCTGGCGTATCCGTGCGGCACATCGAAGTCGGAGCTGAAATTCGAGCAGAAGTTCTACGGCTCGCTCCACGCTGTGTATCGGATGGAGAAACTCCACCATCTATACCAACATAAAGGCTGTGTTAATTCCATAAATTTTCACCCGCAGGGTAAGTGTTTTAAAATTTTAAAATATTTTATGTTGTCTATGTATTTTAACACTATTCATAATGTTCCTGACTTCTTGCTCTTCTTGTTCTGTTTTTTCTTTTGTGTTTATTCTACTTCTGTTTATTGTAAAACCCACTTATCTAATAAAATAAAACAACCCAAAAATTGTAAAGATCGGATAAGTCGGATTAATGCTTTAACTAAATTATTCTCTGACAGTTAACCTCATGTAAAACCATGTACAAGTATAGTTTTATTATAATAGAACTTATAAAAAAAACTGAATGTAAAAGATTACATTACATCAAATTTTAAAACCCCTGGATATAGAAAATCAAAAAGAATCCGTGGACCTCTTGCCATTCTTTGCAATTGGAGTAGGAGAATATAAAAATAATACAATTATTTACGTACCCAACCCGTACCCGTAATTTTTTATTCAATTAAACAGTCAGCATAAGTCGTCAAATATTGTGAACTTCGTCTAAATTTCACATTTAAGTCAAATAAAAAACCCGACTTAAAGATATACCATTCAAAATCGGGCCTTAGACATGTACCGTTTCCAGGCCACCTCCTAGCGTCAGGGTCGGACGACACGAACGTGGTGGTGTGGGACTGGGCGCGCGGCCGGCCCCTGCAGACCCTGAAGACGGGCCACAAGTCCAACGTGTTCCAGAGCAAGTTCCTGCATCTGAACGCGCAGAGCCAGCTCAACATCGTCACGTGCGCTAGGGATGGACAGGTGATTATATGTAGCCTCAGAACCTTGTGGGTGGACGTCCTATGCTGCTCTTGCTTGTACGTGGAATCCAGTCTAAAACATTTCTGCCCCGGCATCCGTCGAGATATGTCAGCGATTCTTTTTCGTTCCATCTCCCAAAGAAACACCCAGCACGTAGTTTAATCTTGAGCTTTTTTATGAGGTCCATAAGGAAGATTGCAGGAAGCCGCTAGATGCAGGCCGCTTCCAACCGGCCATTTTAGAAGCCAATCTTCAGTAGTAGACGTCCTGTGGCTGAAAGAAATGATGATGATGATAGTGTCCCATGTGATTTTATTTGGCTTTACACCAACCCACAAGGATGTACCTGGCCTACATATTTTCCATCGGCTGCCATTTTAGTTTACTAATCCGTATGACAGCGGTTTTTGTTCGTTTACGGAATTCTTAATTTCTGATTTGATCTCGCATATGGGCGTACGTCACTGCCACTCTAGCTTGCTAATCCGTCGGGCTAAGTAAGGAACTATAACAATATTCTTTAAATACAAGTTAGGGCGTATTGGCGTTTATTTCATAAAGATATTATAAATATATTGTTTCAAACTTTCATGATCACTAACATTAGAATAGATAAGATATTATAAATGTTGTGTTGGCTCAACCACGAAAAGTATACCCAACGAAGGTGTTTCGCCTCGCCATCAATCGTGTCTTCAAAATGAGTGTGAAATGGTGTTCTTCTCGTGTCGATGGCAATTCTATAAATATGTGATTACCGTATTCCCACGTAAACTGCATTATCGGTGGCACTTAACAGGTCTTGCTGTTCGAACACGCAGGACATGATAAAATTGATTCGGGGGAAGCAGCAAACACTTAATTAGATCCCTTAACGACCGACGTATATTCGCAGCCTGTTCAAATTGTCTGTACTGTAAAGTGTCGTATCAATATTAAACGTGTAGTATCATCTCAGGTCCGGCTACTGCAGTGTCCGCCCAGCGGCGGTCAGACGCTAACTCGACGGCGCCTGGCCTCGCACTCGCGCGCTGCGCACAAACTGCACGTGTGTCCGCACGAGCCGCACGTCGTCATCTCGGCCGGCGAGGACGGGCTCGTCATGCAGTGCGACGTGCGCGCGGAACACGTCTCCAGGTACTGTACTGTAGGAGCCGCACGTCGTCATCTCGGCCGGCGAGGACGGGCTCGTCATGCAGTGCGACGTGCGCGCGGAACACGTCTCCAGGTACTGTACTGTAGGAGCCGCACGTCGTCATCTCGGCCGGCGAGGACGGGCTCGTCATGCAGTGCGACGTGCGCGCGGAACACGTCTCCAGGTACTGTACTGTAGGAGCCGCACGTCGTCATCTCGGCCGGCGAGGACGGGCTCGTCATGCAGTGCGACGTGCGCGCGGAACACGTCTCCAGGTACTGTACTGTAGGAGCCGCACGTCGTCATCTCGGCCGGCGAGGACGGGCTCGTCATGCAGTGCGACGTGCGCGCGGAACACGTCTCCAGGTACTGTACTGTAGGAGCCGCACGTCGTCATCTCGGCCGGCGAGGACGGGCTCGTCATGCAGTGCGACGTGCGCGCGGAACACGTCTCCAGGTACTCTACTGTAGGAGCCGCACGTCGTCATCTCGGCCGGCGAGGACGGGCTCGTCATGCAGTGCGACGTGCGCGCGGAACACGTCTCCAGGTACTGTACTGTAGGAGCCGCACGTCGTCATCTCGGCCGGCGAGGACGGGCTCGTCATGCAGTGCGACGTGCGCGCGGAACACGTCTCCAGGTACTCTACTGTAGGAGCAGCACGTCGTCATGCAGTGCGACGTGCTGAAGAATAACTCACTGCCGCAGCAAAGTCTTATTTCTATACAGGGTTATTTGAAAAAAATCAACATCGTCGCACGACTAGATAGCTAACATCATACACAACAACATTTTTTCTACGACTTAAGATAATTTGACACATTTTACTTTCATACAAAAATAAATATTAATTTTATTTGACGTCTGAATGTTCTTATCTCGGGCGGGGCGGGGGCGGGCGGGGTGCGAGCGTCGTGCGTGCGCGTCACCTAACATAGACTTACGAATGTCACGACAGTACAATAAAAGCTTGGAAAATCATTTTTAATGAATGTATTGAGTTATGATAAAACTCTTAGAGCAAGTGTTGTTGTTTATGATGTTATGCTATCTAGTCGTGCGAGGGAGGTTGTTGATTTTTTTCAAATAACCCTGTATACATTTTACATTTTAATATTATAAAGGAATACCTATTAATGACTTAGTTTATTATATAAGAGTGTTCATACTCTGTACTCATAGATTATATATCAATGTTGTTGGTGTCCAAATAAAATAAATAATATAAGAATTCATCTAGTCGAATAGATTGCTTTGGTGACTTTGCTTTTGATTGTATTTCAGTGTTACATGCAATATAAAGCAAGACTATGTAGGGACCGAGCTAAGAACGTCGAATATTGCGATAATTGTGTAGTTAGAAGATTGCACTGCAGGACCAAATAGAAAAACTGCCCAAACCACTTGCAGTGAGGGCCCAGTGGCGTACATTAGTTTTATTTCGAGGTAGGCAGAAGATAGTGACCGAGTCTCTTGCGCTATTTTATCTCGGCGCTAGCCCAAAATAATCCCGAAGTAGTGGTAGGGAAAAAAAATATTGGGACGTGTAAAAGCGCTTAGTTTAAGCCTATTTACATAAATAAATTGTTTTTTTCTTGATACTTACTTAGGTGTTTTATTTATGAAAATCTGTAGTATCATTAATGACACACGTTTGTAAGTACCTACTGCCTACTTCATCTCATTTACCTGCAGGGCTAGCATGCGCGCGTCGGTTATTTTATCGATAGACAAGACAAATTTTGTCTTCGACGATATTTGTTGTTTTCCCTAATTACAGACGTATCGAATACTTTTTCTTAAAATTTTTAGGGTCTCCCGTTCTTCGTAGCTACTTATGTTTACGTTATAACACTGCATTGCATGATATTCTGGTTTTTTCTTTGTTCGTCGAACGTCAAAAGTCGATAAAATGCCACGACAAACTTTTATCGTGTTGCGCATGCTAGCCCTGCAGGTCGGCACTGCCTTATTGCATATATGCACCGAACGCCCACACATATTTCCAGCCACATAACAAGTAAGACTCGCTACGCTGTTCTGTGTTTCCAGCAATTTACTTTTATAGTCTGATGTTGAATTGAATATGGCGCCAGCCTCTCACAAAGTTAGAACATAGCCCATCATATCATTTGCTATGCGATTCTAGCTTTCTACTTTGAGAGAAAATAAAGGGTTTATACTAGCTGACCGGGCGAACTTCGTACGTATTAGATTACTTATCCTGCTATTCAGGGTAGAAACAAATCTCAAAATAAATCCAGCTGTTCTAAGTTAGAAAATGGTGTAAAAAAACCTGACTTTGTTTCAAAGACATAGATTTATTATGGCCACTAAGATCGTCATTCCATAGAAAACCATTTCTATAATATTCCACGTCCGAGATTGTAGATAGACTGTACCTTTGTTTGAGTCTTAGTGGGAATAACGATCCTTAACCCTAAACCGAACTTTTAAAATCGTTATCTAACAATAAACTAAATTATTTTATTCTTTGGCTATTACACTTTTTGGCTGTATTTTATCAGTTACTCGCACCGCGCCCTTTGAAAACTTTCTGCATGACCCAATGGTTGACTGGCAGAGAATGCTTCTAGCATTAAGTCCACCTTTTGTACACTATCTGTAAGTTGTGCAATAAAGTTCTTAATAAATAAACCGTTTCCAGACTATTCCACGTCCGCGACCGGGGTATGACGGTACCCCTATACAGCGTGTGCGGGCATCCCCTCGATCCGAAGCAGCTGGTAGTGGCGGGCCGCGACAAGTTCATCCGCGTGTACGACCGACGCAAGTCAACCAAGCCGATCACTATGTACTGCCCCACGCACTTTAATGAACAGGTAATGTAGCCACAAGTAACAATTTATCTCAAGTTTTTGTAATGTATTCTTCCTGAAGGTTGTCTGGAAGAGAGAAGAAACTTTTCCATACGTTATCAGGCGTCAGGGTCCCTGCTGAAAATCAGCGTCATGATATGTCCCTAGCTGTCACGACAAATGCTGAGCGGGGACCTTTTTGACATATTTTTTAATTTTATATTGTCTCGTCTGAATGTTGTGGCACCGTCCTTGTTTCTGATTTCTATAATACAAGTCGACCTTTTTGACACATTTTTTAATTTTATATTGTCTCGTCTGGATCTTGTGGCACCGTCCTTGTTTCTGATTTCTATAACACAAGTCGTTTACCTTAAATTAAATTCAACATAATTAATTTTAGGGGGCCTTTTTGACACATTGTGTAATCTTAAACATGATTTATTTTGTATTTAGTGTATGTGTCAAATAAATATTTTTCTATTTCTATATTGTCCCGTCTGAATGTTGTGGCACCGTCCTTGTTTCTGATTTCTATAACACAAGTCGTTTACCTTAAATTAAATTCAAAATAATTAATTTCCAGATCAGAGACAACCTTAGGATGAAAAAAATGTGTGTGATGTTGTCCAATATTTATTTTATTTATTACCATCTAACCCGGCGAACTGCGTATTGCCTAACAGTATTTCTTTTCGTCAGCTTTTCTAATGTTTTTATTATTTACTAGCTGTGCCCGCTGCTTCGTTTGCGTGATACGTTTGCTATATCACATATCCCACAGAAACATATAACCGGAAAAAAGACCTACCCTATATGTTAATCCAGATCATATTCTTTAATTGTCTTAATCAGAGTGCATTTGCTACTCCAGACTAAGGTTGCACCACTGATTTTTGTACATTAAAAAAGTGTTTTAACCTTAGTCCCGTACAAGCAAATGCACTCTGAATAAGATAGTAAGTGTGCAAAATTTCATCCAAATCCGTTCAGCCATTTGCACGTGATTGAGTCTTTTCTTTGAATTGAATTAGTAGAAAGTTGGATTCTGCTATTCGGGTCGGAGACAAACCGAACAAATTATAAACCGTGAAAATCGGTCCACCCGTTCCCAAGTTATAAGTGTTGTAACAAACCCGACTTTGTTTTATATAATAATATTTATTTATTTGGCAGCCGAGCCCAAAGAAGAAGGTGCGCATGTCGATGATGCACCTGACGTGCGCGGTGTACAGCCACGACGGCTCCGAGATCCTCGGCTCCTACAACGACGAGGACGTCTACCTGTTCGACGCTAAGGCCGACGTCTATGACAAGTGAGTGACGAGTGTGTTCAATCGGCCAGAGGGCCTAAGTCTATGTAGTAACATTGTAGGGATAAAAGACAGTATAGGCGACTAGAAAGTTTAAGGTTAAAGACAGTATGTTACTACAAAAAATAGGGTAACTGTTTTTTTACAGTAAGTATTGAAACTTTCAGATCCCCTGTCAAATAAGTTTATTTGGCTTCTCTATGAGAGTGACGATTATGTTCATTCGGCTGTCCTATGTAAGTGACGATTGACGAGTGTGTTCATTAGGTTTCCTTATGTGAGTGACGAGGGTGTTCATTCCGCTCTTTATGTAAGTGACGAGAGTGTTCATTCGGCTCCCCTATGTGAGTGACAAGTGAGTTCAATAGGCACCCCTAAGTGTGACGAGACGGTTCATTCAGCTCTCCTATGTGAGTGACAAGTGTGTTAATTCGGCTCCCTCATGTGAGTGACAAGTGTGTTCAATCGGCTCCCCTAAGAGTGAAGAGTGCGTTCAATCGGCTCCCCTAAGAGTGAAGAGTGCGTTCATTCCGCTCTCCTATGTGAGTGACGAGTGTGTTCATTCGGCTCCCCTATGTGAGTGACGAGTGTGTTCATTCGGCTCCCCTATGTGAGTGACGAGTGTGTTCATTCGGCTTCCCTTTGTGAGTGACGAGTGTGTTCATTTGTCTCCCGTATGTGGGTGACGAGTGTGCTCAATCAGACTGTTTTCATTTAGTCGACTTTTGATAATTTGACACATTTTACTCTAATTAATACAAAAATAAATATCAATGAATTTTCTGCTCTGTGCGCATCGCATCGCGCGCGTCTTTTTTTTGTGTGTGAATGGAACACAGACTTACAAATGTCACGACACTACAATAAAGACTTGGAAAATCATTTAATTTAATTAATGTATTGAGTTGTGATAAAACTCGTAGAACTAATGTTGTTCTTTATGATGTAAGCTATCTAGTGCGAGGTTGTTGATGTTTTTTTTAAATAACCCTTTATAACTTGCGATGTTTTTTTTTGTTTTCTTTTTATATCTGTTATATTGTCTGATTTCGGGCACCAATCTGATATCAAACGACCATTTCATTTGAAACGATAAGTAATTTCCAGAGATCGATACTCGTAGGTAGGCGGGATGTTGGATTGGTGGCCGGTGCTCGACACTTGTTTTAAATTTATAAATTTATGCATACCTTCGTCGATTCCACGCAAATAATTATACATGTCGTGGCAGCTTTTAATTTGACGACCTCTGTAGCCGAGAGGAGAGCATGCCGGACTTTAAGGCGCCGCCATCTCTGAGGTTCCGGGTTCGATCCCCGGTCGGGTCAATGTGGAAAACGAACTTTTCTAAATTGGCTAGGGTCTGGGTGTTTGTGGTACCGTCATTGTTTCTGATTTCTATAACACAAGTTCTTTAGCTACTTACCTTAGGATCAGAGCAATGTATGTGATGTTGTCCAATATTTATTTAATTAAGGCAACACTTTATACTAGTTAATAATCAATGATTCTGTGCTATTGAATGTGTATGTCTTGTTAGCTGTCCATAAATAAAATAAAATAAAATAACCTACTTTACTTTTAACACCTCCAGGGACAACACGAACGAGCTAAAAGAAGGTTACACGCATCGCTACAGCGGCCACCGCAACAGCGCTACGTTCAAAGGGGTCGCCTTCTTTGGGCCTAAAAGCGAGTATATTGTCTCTGGTTCCGACTGCTCATACATATACATATGGGAGAAGAAGTCTGAAGCTATTGTGCAGTGGATGCAAGGAGACGTCAATGGGGTGGTGAGTCTGAGATTTTATATTCAAATGACTGTAGCTCCTGAAGTATGGCACCCAAAATAGTAGTTTTGGTATCGTTTTGTAGATAATCTCAAAATGTATCTCATAATACAAATATAAAGTACGTATGAGGCTAGTTTTCGAATTGAGTATAAAAAAATGGTAAATTGAGATAATTTTACAGATATTTTTTTTATAACTTAATTATTTTCTCTATGAGTGTAGAATTTTTAAATTATTTTAATTTTACATTATAGGCGATATCATTACCTTTCAAATGAATCTTTTTACATAATGTTTAAGACCTCCCAGATCCATGGAAATAGTATTTTTGCATGCTATACTAAAAAAAAAATGCAGCCATTTAAGAGGGGGAAAGTTAGACCCCTACATTGGGGGGTCGGTGGCAATTGTCTTAACTTAACTTATCGGCGCCGGTCGAAACCCGGATGAAACTAATTATAGAAAAATGTCCAGTGCACGTCGCGTTTGCACTTGAGGTAAACGGAGAGAACCCTCTTTGCCCTAAGGTAAACGGGAAGAACCCTCTTTGCCCGAGTTAAACTCACAATTGGTCGGTTCTCTATTTTTTAGTCACAATTTTTTTAGAGTTTCCACAGATGTCTGTTTTGTCTCGACGTTAGATGCTGCGTTCTATTGCTCTAAAAGTAATTATTGTATGTGATGTTGCTTATGAAAATCGTTAGGTCTAAAATCATGGTTCATAATTTTGGATTATTGACAAAATAAATACGATTGAAAATATTATCAAATATTAATTTTATAAACCAGCTAGCATTCGCTTGTAGGTGACGCCATTATTTTAATGACTATGCCTGAATATGCCTGCCACTGGGTGAGCGAGAACAAATCCCTTTGGTTTGTGCCTTTCACTAGAAACAGTTTTTCAATTTGATAACATCAATTGGTTACTGTACTGCTAAGGCCTGCTAAAGGTTGCAGGACGAAGCTGGATGCAGGCCGCTTCCATAGATCAAGTAAAATACTTAGTCAATGGCCGCTTCCATCCGGCCGAAATGGAATCACTGAGGGAGGCCATGTTCAGCAGAGGATGTCCTGTGGCTTAAAAGATGATCATGAAGGCCAAAAGTGTGTTAAAAACATTTTAGAAGTACTCATCCAGTTTCATCAAAAACTCATCCATCCAGGTCCATGACATTAAAAAGTTATTCATAAAAAGTTAAAGAAGGTTGTTATCATTTTGGATTTCAGTCACAATTTCATTCAATGGTTCCCAACCCTTTTTTGAACCTATTATTGTCTATAGTCATCCGTCCGCCATTATTGTTTACTACGGAGACCAAGTTAGAATAATTCGACTATATCTAATTGGTTGTAGTGAAACGTAGTAAAATGCATAATCAATGTTGGGGCGTGTCCGGCGCGATGCGCTTACACAGGAATATTTCTACAAAGCGGTAGGGCGTCGGAGCCCGCGATAGTACATGTGATGTCTACTAGTCCAAAATTGTCCCGAAGCAGTGGTAGGGAAAAAAAAAGAGACGTGTAATAACGCTTAGTTTAGGCCTATTTGCAAAAATAGATTGGTATTATTGGTGTTCCAGGTGAACTGCATAGAGGCGCACCCGCGGTTCCCCGTGCTGGCCACGAGCGGGCTCGACAAGGACGTCAAGATATGGATCCCGAAGAGCGGGACCGATCCCAACTACAGTGGAATTGAGAGGGTGAGTAGTTTTAACTTAACCCCTGAGCCCAGGAAAATGAGACATTAAGCCCAAGAAAATGAGACAATAAGCACAGGAAAATGAGACATGATTGTTTTTTATTGTTACGTGGTCTCAAGATATAGATGTCGTAGCCCGATCTTAAAATTAAACACTTCATGATGTGGCCACATCATTTCATAAAATGCTCGTATTTCATAAATCGGCCAAACAAAACTGGCAATATCGTTTAAACGTCAACGTTTGATGATATGTCAATCAACGTTTGGCCATATCATTAAAATAGGTATAAATACGTTTGCAATTTACTGGAATTCGTTTTATATTAATTTTGGGCAATAGATAAAATTTTAAAAGGAAACTAATAAATAAAAAGATTTAAATAACCTAACTAACCTCCACATTACGTGTCGAACTTCACAATAATTTGACGTTATGCCTTTGTTTCAAGTGACTTTCATAAAAATCCCCTAGCTTGATGTCTTAACGATAATACACTGCAATTAAATCTTCTATTTACACTTATTATTCACTTTCGCAATTTACAAGAACAGATCGAGCAATTAAATAATTGTCCGCCGCCATGTTGTACCACCCACAATAACAAAGCGACATCAGCGCCTCTACCGTTTGGCCATTTCATGAATTTGTCGGTCATTTCGTCAAACGCTGACTGATTCATTGATCTGGCCTATCAACATCATGATGTGGCCAGCGGGTACTGTGCCGTATCATGAAAAACGACCATTTTATGAAGTGGTTGGCCACATCATAAAGTGATTCTAAGATCGGGCCACGACATAGATACCTTAGACTGGAAGCGACCTTAACTATAGTGGAATAGAGAGTGAGTTTATGGTTTGACTTATTTTATTATGACTTAATTGTTTTGTATGCTGTTTTTGTTACAAACATCGATACTCACAAACTTGCGCATTTTTTATATTAGTAGGATTTTTTATCATTACAAATACCAAATTTAAAAATATAAGCCTTGTGTTTCACTGCAAGTGCAAAACTCGCTTAATATTTTAGTAGATTTAACAAATCCAAATACGGAAAGCTGGCCCTACCCTACCACCATGTGGGATAGATAGCTAGGAAGTTTATTACTTGAAGATAAATAACACTTGAAAAAAATCATCGACCTCAGGTGGGACTCGAACCCACGTCCCATCGCATACCGGGCGAGTGCTTTGACCACTAAGCTACCGAGGACGTCACGTATTCTGATCAATGTTGTAGCTATATGTATAGCTGAGTAGTATACTACCGTCAACACCCTATAGAAATATTTTTACAAATATTTGACTATTGGTTAAGATCAGAAATGCTTAAACATTGTAAATTTTTGTTTTTAGCAATTCCATGCAAGGTTTAATTGAAGATAAATAACACTTGAAAAAAATCATGGGATGGGACGTGGGTTCGAGTCCCACCTGAGGTCGATGATTTTATTCAAGTGTTATTTATCTTCAATTAAACCTTGCATGGAATTGCTAAAAACAAAAATTTACAAAGTTTATTCCTGTTTAATTCACCTGTGTTTATTAAGAAAATATAAACTAAAATTAACAATATATATTGTCACGTAAAGAACTAATTTGATACATGTATTGCAAATACTTTTTAACATGTTAATAAGGGACCTGTTAATCAGGCAGAGGACTAAAGTAACGGACATAGTCCAAAAATGTAGCAAGCTTAAATGGCAGTGGGCTGGCCACATCTGTCGCAGAACCGATGAAAGGTGGAGTAAACGGGTTCTCGAGTGGTGACCACGCCTAGGCAAACGTAGTGTAGGACGACTCCCAGCTCGATGGACCGACGACCTTAGGAAGATGGCTGGCAGTGGATGGATGAAAAAAGCGGGACATCGTGCTCTTTGGCGCTCTTTGGGGGAGGCCTACGTTCAGCAGTGGACTGCAATAGGCTGAGATGATGATGATGAAGGGACCTGTAATTGGCATTAGACTCTTTGTAATAATTTAAAAAAATAGTATGTAAGAACTTGCTGTAGATTTTCCTCAAATATATAAATCATTATACAGGGTGTACAAGAGAATAGGACACTCCTTAAATCCACGTGATCAGCTGGTAATATACAACAACTTTTTCTATGGAAGCAACATTGAAATCCAGAATTTTTTTTCAGCTTCTCCATACAAACTTCTTGCATACCTCGATGATAACGTATGGAGCATCTGAAAATAAAATTACGATTTCGATGTTACTCCCATAGGAAAAGTTGTTGTATATGATGAGTTGATCACGTGGTTTTAAGGAGTGTCCCATTCTCTTTGTACACCCTGTATAGCTGCATAGTATAAAATAAAATCGCTTTCCGCTGTCTGTCTATCCCTATGTATGCTTAGATTTTTAAAATTATGTACGAAACGGATTTTGATGCATTTGTTTTTTAAATAGAGAGAGTGATTTAAGAGGAAGGTTTAAATGTATAATATATGCATAATATAGCTTAGAAACACTGCTAATTTGAGTACTAAATAAATTCCTTTTTTTCGCTTACATTGCAAACGTTGGCTGAACCCTACAAGCAAAATAATGTACTACTGTATTGTACACCATAAAAAGGTCTACAAAAAAAGGGCGTGATGGTATATGTTTATCTCTTAGGTATAACCCACGATAACCATTTTTTATCATTCTTTTTATGAGAAATAAATACATTCTGTAGTATATTTAATGTCAGTATGTATGTATGTATTTTGACGACCTCCGTAGTCGAGAGGCTTAGAGCATTCAACCAACAGGAGACGCCATTGACAGGCATTCCCCTCTGCCACAAGTCTATGACCGTCGGTCACAGAGGTTATATAAAACTATTTGCAGCGCGTTCCGCCATCATTGTCAAATCACGGTGAGCGTAGAAGGACCGCAGCTAAAAATGCCAAATTACGCCGTGTGCTCGTTTTAAAAAAGATCAGAAACATCTTATGTGCTAAAGGACAGCGTAAATTTTCATCTATAAGTATTATTGAGTCTCAATATTAGCAAATAATGCCTTAAAATTGCAAAAACCTCATAAAATTTGTCAATCAAAAAGTGATACCAGTAATAGGTAAAAAATCCTAGTTTGCGTAATTTTTTATACTGAAGTACCCAACTATAAAATCACACTGGTATTTCACGTTTGATATTGTTAATAATATTAATTACAATAGATGATTGTTGAATTAATGATATATCACAGTTAACAAATTATGATTCTTGTTTAAGTTTTGCGCAATTTTTTTGGACTTAATACTTACTTTTAAAGTATCAATAGTCAATACTATAAATATTTGCATTTAATCGGTCTACTTCAATAATATAATATATTTGCGAACTTCACCTTATTCTGAAAATTTGAGATTTTTATTGATATACGCTGGCCACCCTGCAGCAAAATTGGTGATGGGATAGCACAAAAACAAAATATCGATATCGATTTAACCACTTGACCTTTAGGTCACCTAGAGTTGGCATTCCACTCGAATGTATTTCAAAAATGGGAATATATTCGGAACATTCCCAACAAACCCACCCGTTGGGAAAATCAACGGGTGGATTAGGTTTTATTGTTTATATGAATTAATTTAACACAAAACTGATGTTAAGGCTCAGGTTACAAGCATTTTTGTTGTTATTTATTTACACATACAATAAAAACTGTATGGTGTTATAAATTTTGTTTAATTTGGTTGCTTTACTGTATGATATAGTGTTATTTATATAACAATAGGCATTATTATAATGTGTCCATATTAAGATGCCACTAAATATTAATTTTCATTATTTTTGCGAAAATATAACATTACAAAAGTTTACGACAAAATCTTTGAGGCACCTAAAATATCTTATCATTTATCTTAAACTCTAGAGAAACATGTGTTTTGTACTAAGACATTTTGCTTGTTGCTAAAAGTTAACAGATTATTTATTATTCCAGCGTATGTTAAGGCTCGGTCTATACCCATTTGGAAACCGGTCCGGGTAAGTACGGTTTCAATCCATAGCTTCAGCAATAGGGTCATGTTTTAAACGAATTCTTGCGGATTTGATAATGTTTTGGATAATGTTTTTTATTCATTATTATTCACCACCTTCTTAATTACTTATTAAGTCATAGAAATCAATCCATTCCAAAGAAACAAAACTTTATATTATAAAGTTTCCGAGCCAACCATCTCCAGTCACCACCATAGACAGACCCAGACCAATAATATTTGAATTCATTTACAACTTTGTCTTTCTAAGCAAGCAGAAAAATTGGTATTATGATATTCTTATTTCATGATTTCTCTAGACTAATTTCATGTTTTCGATTTAAGAGATGAAAATATTTGTAATATTTTTAGAAAGTCTTCTGCCTGAACCGGGAGTTAGGCCAGCCAGATGTGGAAAAAGCAAGATTGATATTCAATTTACAGGTCTTTTAATTATCTTTATCTATCTATCTGGACAATGCCTTTACTCCAAGAGGGAGGGGCTAGATGAATCATATCCACAACGATATAGAACTACCTTACCTACGAACTTTTCGAATTAGTATACAGCGCGAATACAGCTAAAATAGTTAACACCCAATCTTGCAAATCCTACTTTACAAAATTCAACCTTATAACTTTCATCATCACATCATCACCAGCCTATATCAGTCCACTGCTGGACACAGGCCTCTCCAAAAGGAGGATTTTGCCAAAATCGCCACGCTTGGCAGGCGGGTTGGCGATCGCAGTTTGGCCAATGGTGGAGAGTTCTAACTTTACCTTCAATTATATTTACAATTTTTGCGGGTTATAGCCCAGTTTTTTTTAATTATAAATATGACAATACACCTGAAAACCAAATTTTGCAGGTATTTCTTGCAGTTTTAGGCTTGGACTTTAACCAGCCGGAATCTGTTAGAATCAGCTAGAATTCGTTCACGACGACCTTATTGCTTGCGATGGATTGAAACCGTACCGGTTTTCAGGCTGGGTATAGTCCAATCCTTAAACTCTACCATACTGACGTATATTAATAAATAACCCTGTAGATCTTAATGACAGCCAAAAGGAAAGTTTCTATCATCACCACTACCAGCCTATATCAGTCCACTGCTGGACACAGGCCTCACCAAAAGGAGGATTTTGCCATAATCGCCACGCTTGGCAGGCGGGTTGGCGATCGCAGTTTGGACAATGGTGGAGAGGAGACGCTGCTGCCCGTCTTCTTATGGCGGTTCTCCTGTAGTCGCCTGTACATAAAGTTTCTATCTTACACATAATAAAGAGTCTGAATTGAATAAAACCTTATCATAATACTGGCACAACTCATCGATAAAATTTATCGATAGTGTTACGCACTATCTTCGTTTATTTAAAACTGACGTCACACTCGTGCATGGATAAGTTGCCCTTGTGTGTGAATATATTTGTGTGCGTCTAGTTTAAGCTAGTGTTAGATAATTTATGTTGTGTGCGAGCGTAGCAACGTCATTGAAAATGCGTTAGTGTTAATTCTCTATGTGTTCGTTATTCCCTTCCCCCCGCAAGAAATGACAGACTTTTTCTCATAGAAATTAGCGAGCTTGTCGTCTCCTGTTGGTTGAATGCTCTAAGTCGAGAGGTGAGCACACCGGACTTTAAATGGCGCCGCCATCTCTGAGGTTCCGGGTTCGATCCCCGGTCGGGTCAATGTAATAATAATAATAATAATAATAAAAACGTTTATTTCTCTTACAATCTTAGGTACAGTAAGGTTAAATAGGTGGATACAGTAGGTGAAGATTGGAAGAGACTGACGTCTGAACTAGGTGGGAGCCTGTATTACAGAACGCCAGTGTTCCCCTCTCTCGGTGTCACTCGGGGTACAGACCAGCCAAAAGAGAAATTTAAAACAAAGAAAGTAAAATTTTATAAATTACTGCTAGTGTGTGAGCGCGCTTTAGCGCGTGAGTGAGTGAGTGAGTGAGTGAGTGAGTGAGTGAGTGAGTGAGTGAGTGAGTGAGTGAGTGAGTGAGTGAGTGAGTGAGTGAGTGAGTGAGTGAGTGTGTGTGTGTGTGTGTGTGTGTGTGTGTGTGTGTGTGTGTGTGTGTGTGTGTGTGTGTGTGTGAGGTGTGTGTGAGGAGTAATTTGTGAATGTACTAAATTACCTTGGAGGGATTAGTAGATTCTCCGTTTCGGAGTAGAATGTAGAAAACGAACTTTTCTATATTGGCTCGGGTCTGGGTGTTGTGGTACCATCGTTGTTTCTGATTTCTATAACACAAGTGCTTCAGCTACTTACCTTAGGATCAGAGCAATGTATGTGATGTTGTCCAATATTTATTATATTATTGACATTTGACTAAATAATATTTGGTAAAATGAAACATTGTCAAGCAATCATTTGTTATACAATAACTAACTAGTAAAATTGCGAAAAGTTGTTTTGACAAAGGTTTTCTGCCAAATGAAAATTTGGGAAATATACTTTGGAATGTGATACTTTGGGAAACGATTTATAGCCAAACATTAGTATTCCGTATGTGACGTTGGACACAGGCCTCTCCAAAAGGAGGATTTTGCCATAATCGCCACGCTCGGCAGGCGGGTTGGCGATCGCAGTTTGGCCAATGGTGGAGAGGAGACGCTGCTGCCCGTCTTCTTGTGGCGGTTCTCCTGTAGTCGCCTCTTACGACACCCATAGGAAGAGAAGGGGTGGTGCGATTCTTTTAAAGTGCCGGCACCACATTGCCTGTTTCCAGCAGTGGACTGTTATAGGCCGGTGATGTGATGATGTGACGTTGTCTAATATTTATTAATTAATTGACACAGGTGGTCCGCGAGAACAGCGCGTCGGCGCTCCGGAGCCCGCTGTTCAACGACTTCCTGCCGAGCCTGTACTCCGCCTGGCGCGGCGCCGAGGCGCTGCCGCCCGCGCACTCCAACATCGAGTTCGACGGGAACGTCTGCGCCGCCTTCTGACCGCGACGCGTCACGCGTGCACTCGCCGGGATGTACTAGTACTAGCGGCGCGGGGGTTAAGCTCCGGAAACGTATCTTTGAATCGGGCGAATTCACAAGTATCGCATACGATGCCCTAGATAATTGTACACGAATCCTGGGATTTCGTATGCGAATCGGAATTCGAACGATTCGAAAATACGATTCCTGGAGACGTATTTTTGAATCATGCGAATTCCATTTCGAATACGAAATGGCACAATTCGCAAGCGAATGACTAAGATCCCTATTTTTGAATATTTATTCTGTGAATTCTGCAACGAGTGGTTTGACCCACTCGTATTTTTTTTTATGGCTTGTATAGTATCGTGCCCGTCCGGGAACGGTCCGATAATTTCGCCAATGTCGGATTCGGAGAGGCAGAACATACTAAACATCTAATGATAAGAATTATTTAGGAAAAAATCTCTACTGGAAAAAGGTTAGGAAGTATGACATTGACAAGTAAACATATGGTTCACAGATTTTTTTTTTTGTTTCGTTCTATGCGCTTAATTGCTGGTTTTTAAAAATGATAATTTTTTGCATTCCGGTTCTCAATATTATCTGCGTAAAACGAAAATAGTTACAAGATTTTTACTGTACAACACAAAATTCTAGCGATTCAAAAATGCGTAAAATTATAGAAATAGAGTTCTCACTCGAATCGTATTCGAATTCAAAATTCATTTTGAATGCTTTAAAAATACGTCTCCTGAGCGAGAGTTAGAAGAAAGACCATTACGATTAAGTGATTGGCTAGTCATGCGCCGCGGCTACTATGAAAACGTTTCGTTCGCTCGGGCTTATTAATTTAACCTATCAAATTAAATTAGCTATTCGCTTGTATAAAACCTTTGACAATTTGTGTACCATTGAAAACGGTCGGATTTTTACACGGCTAGTTTGAGTTGGTCATATTTTGTGAAAGTATTGATACAAGGAGATGGTGATTTTAATCTGTTAGGTTTATACGTCCGAACGAACGACATATTATCGTAGTAGGCCCTCTGCTCCGTCGGCCGGGATTGGTTGTTAGCTCCGCGCACGCGGGCGTCTGATACGATGATCGTCTCGTAAGATGCGCAAAGCGATCCCCACTCTTTGGCCTAGTGCTCAACATCGGTACCGCGTACTGTAAGAAGTCAACACATCATGTTTTAAAAATTGTACAGTTATGTGGTTATTTGGTGATTACTACATATTTTTAAGATTGAAAATATGAGCCCATTATTATTTGCAAAATATGTAAAACTACAAGTATCATTAAGTATTTTTTTAAATTACCCGGCAAAGAGACACAATGAATATTTTATTGTTACGCGGTTGTGAAGCTTGTTGGTTTAATTACTTTTTAGGATAAAGCAATTTAGTTATTCGTATAATAATTGCATTCTCCCAAAAAACACACTGCTTTTGCAAAAATGACTTATTAATAATAATATGTTTGGCTTCTGTTATTATTTTTTACATAGAGGCCTCAGATTTTCAATTAGTCTTTTCAGGGACTGCGTCCAGTATCGGCACGGCACGTCATTTCTTGGTGATAAATAATAATGTACCTTAATATTATAGCACTTGGGTTAAAATTGCAATTATAGTGGTCTCAGCAAGCTGCGGTATGCTTTGGAATACCGACCGTATTATTAATCTCAACCCTAGATTCATAATATTAAGTTACATTACTATTCGTCATCTCAAAATCTCTTGCCGTGCCGTGCTAATAGTGGACGCAGTCCCTAAATGTCCAGTAATCACCAAATAACCGCATAACTGTCAAAATGTTATAATAGGCCTCTTAAGCCCTAACACGCTTGAATGACCTTGTCGCGTCGCGCCCATACAGTTTCGCGCGTGCGGATGACCTCTAAAAATCGGAAAAACATGTTTTTAATGAAATTAATGCCATTAACGAGAATTTTCAAATAAAACTCTCAATTCAAAACATGTATATTTCTATAATCTTGTTTTGTGTGAAAACAGTAACGAAATAGCTTGTGCCGTTTATGAGAACATTTGCAATTTATGAAAAAATAGACACTTTTTTGGGAAGAGACATGTTTTCTGTGTACCAAGGAACTTAACGGAAAATCAAAATTATTCAATTCAAGATGTTTATTAAATCCTCTCTATCATATCGTATTTTAAATTTATAGATCCAAGTAACAGGATTTCTGACAATTTGATTTTCATATTCGAGATTTTAAGCACTTGGGTGGTGTTTAAGGCCTTAAGACGATAGCTAGATCGATACTTTATTGCGCACCAAACAAAGTTAGTTGATGCTTACAGAAAAATGTACAATTTCGGTGGACTTATCAACATAATATAACAACAGATAGAATATAACATGAGATGACAACAATTTAAAAGGTTATTAATTACTTTTTGGGGTCAAAAAATAAGTGATATTCAATCAATGTAGAAAACCAACTTTTCTATTCTCGGGTCTGGGTGTTGTGGTACCGTCGTTGTTTTTGATATCTATTATACGAGTGCTTAAAACTTACCTTATGATCAGAGCAATGTATGTGAGGTTGACCAATATATAATTGTTTATTATTATTTATTTATTTTGTGGCTGAAATAATGATTTCTTTATTTAACACTGATGTGTCGAGGGTTAGGTAATATTGTAATAAATAATATATTGTTTTAAACTTTCATGGTCACTAACATAAGAATAGTTTGTTACGAGATTGCTCGAAAATAAGGTACATGGTAGCAATCAACAAACTATGCTATTGAAATAAATAATTCGAATAAATTTTTACAAGTGTCAAAACGGTCCTATTACATCTCGGCGACTGTAGGTGGTTAAGCAGAACTGTAAAGTCATACCAACTAGAATGTCTTATAGATTTACAAAATGTAAAAGTCTATAAACACTTTACACAAAACTGCGCCGAACGATCGGTCTAGAGAGCATTGCCATTCGCGTAACACTAGAGGTCATTGACCTACCTCAGTCAGGTCACTCTTATCGTTCACTCGAGGTTTCTCAATACCTTATGCATGGGGCACCAACAATGCGTAGTTAACACCTTAACATAGTAGCAACGAGAATCGCTCGCGCTAGTAAGGTCATTGAACTGCTAAGCAAAGGTCAATAAACTGCTTCACTTCCATAATTCTTTTTAGCGGGGTTGAATTCGCCTCGCTGCGTCGGACAATACAAAAATACAGTAAAAATAAATAAAGATGTATGCTATGCAAAACTTTTTTTGGATTTAACATCTGCAATGGACATGGCGGTCAATAGGATTTGCCTAGTGACATTAAAATTTGATGTTAGATCCAAAGAAATGCGTCAGTAAAAAGCATATATTATTATGACTATGATTTAGCCCTGGAGACTCAATAATAATATTGAAGCAACAGAATAATAATTCCCATACCAACTCGTAAGAATCGTTTAGAATTTTCTGAAAATTCGTATAAGATATTTGCGATTTCGAATCTTTATTTAATACTTCATAATATGACTCCTGTACGGATTTAAGTTCCATTGGACGCATAGTCTAGTACTTTGTACAAATAAAAACTTGAAAACAATGACGCAGCCAGTGTGCAGGCTCCTGTGTGCAGGCTTCTGTGCTAGTTGTCTCAATCGTTCGTACGTTACGCGTAAATGCGGCCGGCCCGTAGACTTTCACTTCGCAAAAAATAGAGTTATATTATGTCAAGTTCATATTGTATTTCAAATATCTTGTTCTAAATTATGATGACCCATAGTTTAAAATATTTCTTACACTCTGTCTTAATGTAGGTACTTTGTGATTGTTACATAAAGAATTGTATAGAAAAAAAAACTGTATAATTTTTTTTTTCTAATATTTGAGTTATAAAAATGGAAAACGGCGCTGACTTTTAAATTTTTAATTGTAAATATAAAATTGATTGTAAGGAATTTAAAGTTTAAAATGCCTTACCATACTAATTGCAATTAGTATTTACCACACCAATTGCAATTACATTTTGTAATTAGCACCTACATACATATTAGGGCTATTTTACTCAAATGTTCTACACAATCAATGATTTTTTGTAACGTCATGTTATTACTGTTAATCTATTACAGAGAGTAGCTAATTAAAAATTAATATTAAAAAATCTCATGGCCGATGTAAACAATGCAACTTAATGTATGGATGTTTTTTTTATTGGTATTATTTGAATTCATTATGTATATTTTTGGATTTCGACATGGTTCTTATGTATAAAAACTTTCGTTTGTAAGAGGTAAAAAGTACCTACAGTGTTGTATTGTGAATATGTCTACAGCTTCCTCATTACTCTAAAACGAATTCTAAGCCTGCCATAGTTTAACGCATAATGAAAGCCATCGAAACGTTCCAATCATATAATTGCAGCAATCAGATCTTCGTTACTATGAGGTGTTTTTTGTGTGTCAGCCGACGAAACGTGTCTCCAGCTGACACATGCCGTTTAGGCAAACCAGGAAGGTTAGGGTTTCAGAATATAGTTAGAAATTTAACTAATAATGACAGCAATGATAGCCAAAAAAACTAGCCATCACACTGAAATACTGTTGAAACTACGATCGTAAAACTATGTGCGAGCTGGAGACCCATGTCTCTGGCTTGCACATCTGTATCTTCGTAATTACTCAAGATACGATCATAATTTATACCTCAAAATTCGCGGTCGAATTGCAGCATTCGACTCTAAATATATCAAAACTTAATCTTGAATAGTTTAAGAGCTACGAACAGATAAGTATGTGTAAGCTGGAGACCCATGTCTCCAGCTTACACATGGTGAATTAGAGTAACTGTATAAGTTAGAGTTTCATTTTAAACATGAAATGATTCGTTGTAATAGCAGCACAAACGATGTTTAATTTCAAATCTCTGGGCCTCTTGGTTTCATAATTATAAGCCAAAACCTGTTTTCCCGCCAAAAAATTCAAAATAATGGCTCTGAAGCGGGCAAAGCGCGACGTTGCCATTCCGTGCGCTACACTATTGTAGTCGAGTTTGAACTCAAGAGCTAGTATTATTTGGAGTCATTTTAATTTGCGCTCTCGATCGTTTTTAATTCTATACTAAGAATGATAGACAAGGAGCCTTAAACATAAGGACAAAATAGTTCCTCCATAAGTTTTTATATTTAATTTTGGTGGTAGTGATTTCACACGAGGATGATTTTATATTTTTCATTTTTTGATGAGAATGTAATTTGTTTTTTCACATTTCGCTAATTTACATTAAAAATATCATTCCAATAAGCAAACTAATCTATTCCATTGATTTATTTACTATTTCAATGTTTTTAAACAAAGTAAGTAATGGTTCAAAATAATATCTATAGTTTTTATCCTCATAAGTTTTTTAACGGCATACGGTAACCTTACATCCGCTCGTTATTTACACAGAAAAGCCATTTTGTCATCGGCTCGGACCGGGCCGACGATTGAAGTAAATTAAAATATTTTTACGTTCTAAATTGCGCTAAAAGCACTCAGCGTAAAACCGACCAAATATAATAGTCACAATTAATATTACACAAAATAGGGTTTCTTTACCTACCTGTTGCATTTATATGGATTCGTGCTAATAGTGCTTTAGCGCAATTCGGAACAAAGGGTTATTATAGCGCGACTTCCGTTTGATACTGTATATATGGTAGACTCTGACTTATCTGTGGTATCTATCAGGATTAGCGTTGGGATTCCACCCGGGTAAATTCCCAAAAATGGGAAAATATTCGGGAACATTCCTAATGAACAGGAAAATAAACGGGTGGATTCGATTGTTGATATATTTATTATTTAACTCAAAATAATGTTAAAGCTTAGGTTCTAAGCATTTTTGTTGTTATTTATTTACACATACAATAAAAAACAGTACCTACCTTATAATCCATGAATTGATTATTTAATCACAATAGGCAAATTATAAAACGTGTTTATTTTTCCAATCGATATTTATCATCTGTAGTTTTCTATTTACAAATTAAAAGGTTTGCAAGTTACTAATTTAATAGGACAATCGATGGCTGAACGACCCCATGTGAGAATGGCTGGTTTAGTTATCCATCGTGGCGTAGGTAGTAACTGAATTCACAGCATCATGCGGAGCGGAGCGGAGGGCATGCAGACCAAAAGTTAAATTCTACCGGCAAGTTTACCTACATCGTGTGATTACGTGCCAACAATTTACCAATAGAAATAGGTATAAGTGTACCTACTATACGTTAAAATCTCTCCTATTTATTATTATTTTCTAGGTTTTCAGTGCGAAAAAATTGATGAATATAGAAATTCTTAACATTTATTAAAAACTCCTATCTGATTTATAAATAGATCATGAATGATTTAGAATTTACTGAGCAACACAAACATTAAAAACATAAATAATATGTAATAATCTCACACATTATAACTTCTCTGTATTATAAGTACTTACGTAATATCATCTTAAAAATCACTCTAACTCGGGACTATCTATAGACTTAATAAAATATTTACGTCGTTTTATTTCCAAGTTCTCTCTAATAATTCTGACTGCTGTGTCATCTCACATTAGGAAAAAGTTTCAAGTCATATCTTTGTAATAGAGTCCTAAAAATGGTGGCAAGTCTTATAATTACATAGACTTTTCGTCACTAGCTCCTAGTCTATCATTCTTAGTATTAGAAATAAAAACGATCGCGATGCGCAAATTAAAATTACTCCAAATAATACTTGCTCTTGAGTTCAAACTCGACTGCAATAGTTTAGCGCACGGAATGGCAACGTCGCGCTTTGCCCGCTTCCGAGCCATTATTTTGAATTTTTTGGCGGGAAAACAGGTTTTGGCTTATAATTATGAAACCAAGAGGCCCAGAGATTTGAAATTAAGCATCGTTTGTGCTGCTATTACAACGAATCATTTCATGTTTAAAATGATACTCTAACTTATACAGTTACTCTAATTCACCATGTGTAAGCTGGAGACATGGGTCTCCAGCTTACACATACTTATCGGTTCGTAGCTCTTAAACTATTCAACATTAAGTTTTGATATATTTGGAGTCGAATGCTGCAATTCGACCGCGAATTTTGAGGTATAAATTATAATCGTATCTTGAGTAATTACGAAGATACAGATGTGCAAGCCAGAGACATGGGTCTCCAGCTCGCACATAGTTTTACGATCGTAGTTTCAACAGTATTTCAGTGTGATGGCTAGTTTTTTTGGCTATCATTGCTGTCATTATTAGTTAAATTTCTAACTTTATTCTGAAACCCTAACCTTACTGGTTTGCCTAAACGGCATGTGTCAGCTGGAGACACGTTTCGTCGGCTGACACACAAAAAACACCTCATAGTAACGAAGATCTGATTGCTGCAATTATATGACTGGAACGTTTCGATGGCTCTTATTATGCGTTAAACTATGGCAGGCTTAGAATTCGTTTTAGAGTAATGAGGAAGCTGTAGACATGTTCACTGTTGTATTCATAATTGTATTTTTCCTGCTATTATTTTAAATCGTGATAGTAGAAGTACGAAGATTTCTACTATGGAATTTAACTATGAACGGTATTTACATTTGTATAAAATACTAGTGTTGTTCTCACGTTGATATTAGTTTGAATATTATAATAAACATTGGAACTTAGTTTCTAATCATAATGAATCCCTGGTGTATTCGTTAGTTAATTTCTTATTCTAACAAAAACACTGCAAGCCTGTGATATACTAATTTAAAAGATGTCTTGAACCAACTTTTAACAATAATTACCATTGCTTTTTACCTTTTTTTGGGAGGGTAATCAAAATTAAACAGTTGTAATATTTTTTGGTAGTAACTTATATGATAGTTAATAGTGCATTTTATATTAGTATATCTAAGTGTACATTGCTTTTGTTGTTGAAGTTCTCAATCGTTATATTTAATTGTGTTATTAAAGATTGCTGGAAATAATACATGTATTATGTTAGATTTTTCATTTGCCCTTATTCGTAATATGAGTGGCTGCGTGGATGACCTTGTTATAAAATGATGGTAAACATACAGGGATTAATGATTGTCTTTTTAAAATAATTATACTTCACACTTCTTCATTTCATTTAACTAAATATAACAACGCAAATTCATTATCCATATAATATTAAATGAGAAATGTGTATTTGAAGATTTCAGTATTTAACCAATGTAATAGGTACACTAATGGAAATGGTCATATACAAGGAAATTACCACACTGGCTTGTTAAAAAATCTCAATTTAAATATTCTAGTACACACTTTAAAAGCAAATGCATGACAAAGTGTAAAAATGTTATAAATATTTAGATAGGGGTACAATGTCATTAAGTATCTTAATGGTAGTCTCACACTACGTTTGAATATTGTTTGTACTCAGTAACTGCAAGCAACATTAAAATTAAATATGTCATTATGGTTCTTGGCATAAAATGTCCACAATAATCCCATAAACACTACTGAATTATAATGTTTTAAAATAAAAAAGTACCTCTATACTGTTAATGAGTGCGGGAGTACCATTATGATGACTATTAATTACATAGCTAAACCATAAGTTATTAATAAACATTTTGCCATTGCAAGAATATATCCCTACATGATGTAATAATACACAATAATTCTTCAAGATTCGCATTATGTTTTTTTTTATCATTTAAACAAGTGTATTTTTAATACACTACAGATAATGATGATGAATGTTACTTAGGGTTTACTTAAATTGTGATATAATAACTAGTTTGGCCAGACATTCAATAATGTTAGTTTGAAACATCAGTCTGTTCCTTTTAAATCAAAGAGCCTTAGGATGACATTGGTACTTCGAAAGTTGACGAAATTACAAACTTTAAAATGGGATCGTCCGTCACGATAACATCCATTTGTTGTACAGACAACAGCTCGTCGACCTACAAAACGTAATTTTTTTTTATTGAAAATGATCTCTACATTTCAGGCTTAAAGTTGAAAATCTATTGGCTTTTTGGGTAGGTCGACGTTCTGTTGTTGACTGTACTTGTAAACTATTATTTATTTTATTATCATTACTCAAGAAGTGAGATGAGTATGTTTTAGTAAAAAAAAATGTAACTTTAGTCCCAATTGTGTAAATAAATGATAATTTTAAATATTTTCTTCTCTTTTATTTACATTGTGCATTATTTTGCATTTTTGTCAAAAAATATATTTTGTGACATATAAAATGCTTCTAAACTACCTACATACCTAATTCAAACGTAAATTTTCCAAGCACAATAATAATTACTTTGTCACAAAATTTTTTTAGTGTATTTTTTAGCAAAAAAAATGGAGCATGTAGAAATAGTGCAATAACTTTTTAGTTTCCCGCCTTTTTGTAGAAACACTATAGCGCCATACCGTGTTACTATTCCGAACTAATCAATGCCGCCGTGACCAAACATTTGAAGTTTTTATTAAAAACAAGGGCCAAATTAATAAAATAAGCATACTGCCTCAATAATATTTGGATTTAAAACAACATAGGTTGGGTATTTGGTGTCAAAGACGTCTACTAATCGAAATAAAATTAAATCATTTTTACCCACATGCTCGCCATAGGTTGTTAATGGGCAGCGCGCTCGACCAATCGGAGGCGAGGCGTACAGAAGCCCGCGCCATCTTCGTTTTCAAACTCATCTCGCCGCTCGCTCACTCGCTCTGTCAGTCAGTCGCGCGTCGGATCCGGAGAATCAAACAACTCGTCTATTTCTATTCTAGTAATTAACACCAAAACCAGAACAATCATGAGCACCAATGAAAATAACAGTGAAGTGGCCGTGGACAAGGTCGGCGAAGAGAAATCGGACGCGAAAAGTGATCTAAAAGGAGCCAAAAGGGCAGCGGAGGTGAGTGCACATGTCAAAAAAATGTATTCATTTAATCGCTCGCCATTTTATTGAACGCTATAATAGAAGCTGTATTACGTTAATTTACCTACGTCTAATAGATTTGTAGAATTCCCCACGTGGTGTATTAGATACTGACGCTACACTGGAAAGTGTTAACGCGACCGAACCGGCATATTTTTGGATGTCATTTCTGACGAGTTATGCATTTTAGCGTGTGTGAGGTAATCGATGAGTCAATGCCATGATATCTTATGGTGTTGCGTTCGATAAATTCACACGTTGTAGACGCATCACGAGTACGATTATAGTCCCGTAGCTTTGTTTACCCGTTTTCGATACTAAGGCATGACCTTGGCAGAAAAAAAAACATGGCGCGAGAATGTACGCTGCCTGTTTGATAGAGCTGTTGTAAAATATCTTTATGTTGTTACTTCAATAGACTTGGTTAACCTCACCGCGTTGACCTATGCATACGGTTGGTTGTTTTAAACTTTCCCAGCTATGTTGTTCATGATAGCGTGACGCTAGACGGATGGGTAATATGGCCGGCAAATGTCAGTAGTTGTAGCAGGCACTGGAGTCGCCGCGCAAATGTTTGGCTAAGCTTAACTAACAGATTGTATATTGATACTATGGAATTTATTATGAAATCCAGTGTGCCATGTTTTTACCGTTCATTTGCACAATTGTTATTTTATTTCGGTCGTGTATACTGAAAACTAGTCAATGACCCGGTGTTATTTGCATGCATGTAGGTGTTTTGTATGTACCTAATATACACTTCCTTTGTTCCACAAGTAGGCAGCTAGCCACTTGGTAATATGCACGTCGTTTCTCGATGATAACAAATTGAGCGGGAAATCCTCAAATCTACAGAAATTCGTTTGCTGTAGGAATTAAATATATCTGCTGTCTCTCTCCCTCTTTCTAACCTGCATACCAAGCTCGAGGGCGCATGGCGTCAGCAGATAATTCATTGAAATAAAGTAAAGGTTCAATTTGGGACGTTTTTAATATATCGATACATTGACATGAAATTGCGCGTCTACCTTATTGTTTTTGAAGAGTTTTGTGGCTTTTGTTGGCCCCTCGCCTTTATGGCTTCTCAATATGAGCGCGTACGTATGCGCGGTGACTGCGATTAACTTTGCCACGGCAAAATAGGCCGTACGGAGCCGGCCCGCGTTGTACAGCTCTCTTTCCCCCACACAACTAATGACCCACGCTTCTTTATCGTTACGAATCTTTGTCACCTGCGCCTCATTATTTCTCACGTAACCTAGGTGCATTTTCGCAGAAAATTGTCTTCTGTAAGATTAAATTGAAAATCGATTGGCTAATAGCCAGTATTATTACTCGCACGATCTTGAAATGTCAAGGCACTGTCACAAGTGTACGTAAACAAGTGTGCTCCTTTTTTGATGGTACAACTAAGTTTTATGTTTTTCTTCTTTGTTTTTTTAGGAGAAACAAACAGAAGCAAAAAAAGCGCGAAAGGAAGAAAATGGGGGCGGTGGAGATGATGAGCCACACAGTGAAGAGGAGGATCTAGAAGGAGAGGGTGACGGAGACGATGACGACGACGAGGAAGTGGAGGGTGAAGAGGGCGAAGAAGACGAAGAAGTATTAGAAGAAGGAGACGACGACGATCTCGAAGGTAGTCAATAAATTAGTATTACGGTTTCATAGCTTGATAAACTTCATTGCTTATTATAGACACATGCCTCATTAATGCAATTATGCACTATCTAAAAGTCGGCAATGTAAAGGTCACGATAATTTATAATTCTCGTCATAATTCCCTCACATTGTCACAATATCTGCTATACACAGGAGAAGTTCGAGATGAAAATATGTAGGTCAAATGTGAATTTGGGATGAAAATAGTATTTCACGCGAGTGACACGAATATTGCCCATCCCATGCCATGTTTTGTAAATTTGGAATCGTTACGCAAAGTTACTTTTGATTACCTATCTCTTTAACTGATAAAGCTATTTCAAACAAACAATACTATCTTGTCAAAAATAGAAGTATACTCGGACTTTGCTGAAGCGGCGGCTAATCCTATCGGAACTTCTGGAAGGTGCATTTTCGCATGATATTCGGATCTTATTATTGTTGTTTTTAACGATGTGCCTTGCTATTGTTACAGACGAGGAGGTGGAAGAGGAGTTATTAGACGAAGAAGAAGAGGATGACGCGTAATACGGCTCGTGCCTCTAATAAGGACAATGTCACAGTGATGTGTTAGTGGTCTTCGTGACGCCCGCCGCGCGGCCTCGCCTCGCCCCAACTGCCGCGAGCCTCAACCAACAGTTCAAGCTCGACAGTTGAGAACACGCGAGGCCGGCGTCGCTCCCACCTCAAATGGGTGCACTTCTATTTAAATGACAAATTTAATTAATTAAGTCAAATCCAATGCAGATTTTCAATTTTTACAGTGTTTAAGTTGATACCGAAGCTGTATCTTTACTTTTCTAAGCTCGCTGACGCGAGTGTGTAATTAAGAATTAGCAGAATGTTGAATTTTGTCATGAAATGTACAAATGTGTTTTCGGAAGTAAACTTTATCCTAAGTGAAACCCACTCTGTATTTAGGTTTACCTGTGAGCCCGTAAAATGGTGAAGTTGTGATATTTTTCTACAGTAGAAATGTATCCTATTGTAATGATAAAATACTATAAATTAGATGATACGGCAGAACTAAATACATAGTAAATAAGCGATTAAGTCGCAAAGCTCAATTCTTCATTTTTTTGTTGTTGATGCGAGTTTGTGTGTACATATTTAGCGTAAGTGAAGCCTGTGATTTTATAATCAGTGATGTAACATAGTGTGATTGTTGCATTCAGAATAAAATCTATAATTTTTTTTCGCTAAATCTAGCTTCGTCACGTTTTGGTTACACAATCGCCCCCTCGTACAACTCTTCACCATCATGGACCGAAAGTAGGTAATGAATTTTAATAATTATATTAGTGATAGTGTGGTTTGAGTTTGACGCTCGTCCAGAGGTTTCGGGTAGTACGGGGCGGCTGGGTCTTTCAGCTAGTAACCTCCTCAGTACACGAGACGCCGTACTTCACTTTTATGACAGTTTACATTAGAAAAACATCACAATTTTGCCATTATCTCGTGCACATCGCGCGCCGGCCGCCGGCTCTCCGAGTGACTGATAAAGAGAGCGCGACGGCCGCCGCGCCGCGATAGCGAACATTATAAAACCGGCCTGTAATTTTTGTCCATAATTGTTAATTAGGATTGGAACCTTCAGTTCGGTATTCCAGTGTTTCACGGTGTGGAATAAGAGATTCCTAGGTTAAAGCTTAGTGTTTAGGATGTACGTCATTTTGTATGAAAGGACGCTAAGGGAGCCGTGGCGTGGGGCGGGTGAAGCGGGACGGCGGCTCCCCCCGCCGCGCGCGTGGCCTCGTTCGATTTGCCGCCGCGGCGTGGGTCCCCCCTCCCCCCCTCGCGCCCCCGCCGTCTGCCGCGCCCGCCGCGCTTGCCCCGTACCACGGCATGCCAACGCGTTCCCGAGCGTGGAAAATCACCCGTCGCGCGATTTACATCGCTGCTTTGCCGCCAAGATGTCGGCTCGGTCAGCGATGTAACCGCGCGCGGCAAACGAGCGTCCTTACAACGAGACGCCGTTATTATTACGAGTGTTTTGATACTTCTTGTTGAATCAGTTTTCACTCCGTTCAGTCTTACGCGGGGAGGCGCGTTGTTACGACCGATTCAGAATACATTACCTGTCGTTTACGTAACTCGCGGCCCTCGCGGGATGTTTATGAAATGCATTTAGCGGATATTCTATCGGCGATTGAATACCAAAGGGAGCAAAGTTATTTTTGATTAGATAAAAATATCATTGAAATCAATAAAAATAACCTCACGAGTAAATCCTATTGTCCCGCCTTTTCATTTTGTGGTAAGAATGAGCTGTCGCATATTGTGTACGATGTACGACTATGTGAATACCTTAGTACGATTTTATTTATTTGTGATGTTGAACACTATTGATTTTCTACAATGGACGAAATGTAAATACAACCGATTTTAAGTAAAACGTTATTTTGTTTTTGACGCTTATTTATTTGTCCCCAAAAGTATCCACATTGATACGATAATAATATTCGAGATAGCGTTATAAAAATAAGTATGGCGCGGCGACTGCGACACTATAGTCGAAAGAATTTGTTATAGGCGTCGTGCACACTGAGCAATATGAAACTGAGAAACAGTCACTGAGAAAAAGTTTGCAAACAAAACAAAGGATTCTAATTTCTGTTGTCTGCCGCACAGTTCACACTATAAATAATAGTATTTATTTGAATAAAATGAAATATTTTCAATTATTATTATGCACATGTATGACTTGCACTCCCTTCTATCCTTAGTGTCAGATGTGCAGAAAGAACAAGCAGACGCCTTAGGTAGGTACTTCCGTCGTTATTATATTCCAAGTCGCCACGTTCCCTAAAAAATATAAATAAGTTCATAGATAGGTGGTACATAATTCTTATATCATAAAACCCATTGACCTAAATATCTTAAAACCTATTCGTTTATTAGGTACTTTATGTATTGAACTAGATTGGAAGTTAAGACTAATAATTATGTTTTGTATTTTTCGAGTTTTACACGGGGAGACAGCAGGCAGATATCCGAAAGTTGGACGCTCCTAAGTCCTAATTAGACATTTTATGTAAGGTACATAATAATCATTACTTTTTGTCTTTGTTCAGTCAGGTTTTAGTATATTTACATAAGACACTACGGCCTCTTAAATAATCATTTGTAGTAGGAATAATTCATTGTCTGAGCTAAATAACTAAAAGAAAACTCCCACGTGTCAGTATTTAGTCGAACAACGGAAATATTCTATAAAACAAGTTGGTATAAATAATAATAATACTTAGGTAGGGTACTATCATACAAACTCACACTCAAGGTTGTTCTACTAAAGGGAACGACGAGCTTATCAATATTACATGCAAAAGCTAACGGTAAAACAACTATCGTGTGAGCGTGGCCTTACTTACATGAGATAGTAGCGACATCTAGTTGATGGCATTAGTCAACAAAATGTACCAAGTAGGTAGAGGTTTTGTAGATTAATTCATTCCTCTGTAACTAGATGGCGACACTGTTATATTACATGCTGTGATTACGCGCCTCTTTTTAAAAAAGGAATGATGAAAGAATGGGCAATGAAATGGTGAGTTTAAAATATTAAATTTGCACGTAGGCAGGACCTCCAGATGAGTAGAAGTTCAATACTTACACAATAATTGTTTTATCGATACAATCTAGCTAGTATCACGTTTTGAGATCGTTTTAAAAAAGCACAGGAGCTGGCACGAATTTATTATTGAAACCTATCTACCTACAAGTTTTGCGATGCATAAGCCTGTAATGAATTCGTGTTTTAAGTTTTAATTATAAAAAACGTAAAATTAAATGAACTAACCTTGTTTAAACTTTACCACCACTTCACTTCTCAACAAGGAAGGATCTCACTCAGTCAGCTTGACCACCTCACTTCGCCGTGCCTCGTCCACTTATCTAATTAAATGCTTTTATATTATTAAAAGCGAACTATGGTCTTGTTGGATTGATGATAGAACCACACACTTTTGTAAATAATAACCGAAATTATAGGATGAGCAAAGTTCCGTTTATTATCACTTTCCTTCACACACTGCAGCATTAACAATAGTCAATGATTCAACAATCCAGGAGTAAAGGTTTTTTTATTCATTTTGATAAAAACGGCAACAGAAAAATTTGCCATGTGAAAACTACTTGTCGTAATGGAATTAGCCAATAAGAGCTGAGCGATTGACGGAAACAGAAAAGAGTCAAAACGGCCATCGCTTTATTTTTTATATTTAATAATACTGCCCCTAAAATTATTTACAATCCTAAATTAGGTTTAGCATATCAGTAGATGATTTTGAATTATATTAATGATGTTATTGTGCGATTGAATAATATCATCGACGACCGGAAGTACAAAAACAAATTGTGGATAAATGGTGAAATTAGAAAACCCCTACTGCAGATGGTTAAATTCTACTCTTAAATTAAAATAAATATAAAAGTTAGTAAAATATTTTTATTAATCTAACAATGAGTTTAGAATTTTATAGGCGCCCTAATAAATAGCGGGGAATTTAAAAGTTTGAAACTACGTTAAAAGTTTTACTACATAAATGAATAAGAATCATGTATTGCTGTTTGTTTAGGTATGAGTTGTGCTAAAACAATAGGGATTATAAAAGGTTATTAGGTTACAACTAACTACATAGGTACGTTATTAAATTTTAAATACCTATTTTTTTTTCTATTTAGTATTTTGTCAATAAATTGAATTATTAGAAGAGTTTGTAGTATAGATTTATGTGATTTAATTGATATATCTTTCCAAAGTGATAACGATGCGATCGTCTATATCGCCTGTTGTATCATTTGTCATATTAGGTACGATATGATGGGCAATGTCTACAAATAATAATATTATGCGATTGTTGTGACCAAATCTAAATCGCACCTCTCTCTGCCGCGGACCGCGCTTGGTCGAGGATCGAGGAGTTTCTTTAGTACGTTTTGAAAGCTACGCGTGGCTGTACGTGTGTCGATTCCGTTGCATGTATAACTTCGCGCGTAAACTTATAAATTAAATTGACCTTACCTTTGGAGTGAAGGGGTTGAATTAAAAAATACATGCACTTTGTCGTTGGTATGTTACCTTGACCGTGTTGGTGGTAAAATGTGAATGAAGAAAAGTTATGGTGTAAAGTTTAATGAACTTTCAGTTTTGATTTACAACAAACAATAAGGTAAATGAAATCAATGTTTTTTTATTGCAATTAAAAAAAGAAAATAATTTTAGTAGCAAACCTATTACTTGTAAGCGGTTACTTAAAATTCTATAAATAATAACGAGGGATCCCTTTTTCCTACGCAGTGTTGACAAAGGATTGTGTTGTTGTGATGCATTCTTACGTAACAAAGGAATATTTAAGTCTACTTACTTCATTTTGATATGTTCAAAACCTTAACCTTAACTAAGTACCTACCTAGGTAATTTGAAGTTGTAGATTTTATCGGTTTAAGGGATAGTCGGATAAATAAAACAAACAAGCGTTACTCGTACAGGTAGTTTTCTCTATTGATCGATTTACCTGATAAGCTTTTCCGTTCTAGTATTAGTACCGAGCAGAATATTATTTTACACAATTTCCAACATTTGCCATATTTGGTAAGTTTTCATTGTTGTGATAAAAAACTATTGTTTTTTTATTTAGATTAATTTTCTTTTCTGTCAACAATAATGTCAAATTCAAAACCCCTTGTAGCGGTTACGTGAATTAAGTTTATCATCAAATAAATGATCTCAGTCAGTGACTTCACAAAAACTAAATTAAAGCAAACATGTACTTAGTCTTTATAAATTAATTCAAATTGAGTTATTAATTAATTATTTATTGTCATGATCGATAAGGATATACCAATTACCTCATCGAGTTAAATGTATATCAATGTATTACCTACGTTATGAATTTGTTGCATGGATACGTTCATGTTTAACAGGCTCAAGCATAACTAGGAGCTAGACTGTTGTAAGTAGTCATCTTATAAGACATACAAATAAGGTATAAAATGATTAGAAGATTCTGCTACATGTTTAAGATTTCCTAGTTCTATGATTGTAGGTACGAGTTTGTCCACTGCTTGGCTGGTAAAGAAGTTTTTGTAATGATGAACTATAGATATCAGCCCCTCTAGCATGTACAACAAAACACGATATGATACGATATGATATAGCGATTTATCGCATATTTTTTGTCAAAATATGAACTTTTATTAAAAAAGCGAGCATAACCGTGACGTCGCCGGCACGGACATGCTTACTGTTTCAATAAAAGTTCAAGATGGCGGCTTTGCTATCATATTTTGAAAGTAAATATGCGATAAATCGCTATATCATATCGTGTTTTGTTGATCATGCTAGAGGGGCAGGAGACGTATTTTTGAAGCATTCGAAATGAATCTTGAATTCTAACACGAATACGATTCGTGTGCGAATTTTATTTCTATCACTCCCGATTTTACGCATTTTTGAATCACTCGAATTCTGTGTTGCTATTATGGTAAAATTCTTTAACTATTTTCGTTTTACGCAGAAAATATTTAAAACCGGAATGCTAAAACTTATTGATTTTAAAAACCGGCAATGAATCGCATGGAACGAAACGAAAAAAAATGTTTTAATCTGTGAACCATATGTTTACTTGTCAAAGTCATACTTCTAAACTTTCTACTATAGTAGAATCGAAATACAAGTGGGTCGGACCACTCGTTGTAGAATTCACAGAATGAATTTTCAAAAATAGCGATTTTAGTCATTCGCATGCGAATCTTGCCATTTCGTATTCGAATTTGAATTCGCATGATTCAAAAATACGTCTCTTTGAATGATTCAAAAAAAGTTAAGCTTGTTTGAAAATCTTACGACTAACGACGCCTACGTTTCATCAGTTGGCTGGATCGTCTGACGTGCGTGGTAGTCAAACTGGTATTGTATGGTTCATAATAATCAGTAAGTACGCCTAACATAATACAACTCCCGGCAAGGAAACCCTACCCCTTAGCCTTAAGCGTGCGTCTTAATCTGTGAGCTAGGTATTAAGTACCCTACTTACTTTTTAGGGTTCCGTACCCAAAGGGTAAAACGGCCTATTACTAAGGCTCCGCTGTCCGACTGTCTGTCTGTCCGTCTGTCACCAGGCTGTATCATGAACCGTGATAGTTAGCGAGTTGAAATTTTCACAGATGATGTATTTCTGTTGCCGCTATAGAAGTAGAATACATAAAATATTTAAGTCGTTGACTGCCGAATCTAGACACAATAGAAAATCTATTGTTTTCTGCTCACCGGTGAGCCGCGTGGCGCTCAGCGTGTTAAGGGGGCTCCCATACAACAAGCGTGATTTTATTGCCGTTGTTATAGATAATGGTACGGAACTATTCGTGCGCGAGTCCGACTCGCACTTGACCGGTTTTTTTTAAAGGTATCTACTTACTTAGATTATTTTTCACCCCGGACGCGCCAACGCAAACAGCAGTGTGTTGTTTAACGTGTCACGTGTGTATGTGTGTTTGCTTGGAGTAAACGGATGAACCGATTATGATTTAGTTTTGTATGTTTAAAAAGTGTTTGATCGAGAGGGTACTTTACAAAACGGGTTACGAAGTAAGTGAATAAAACTTGATGTAAGTATCAAAATTTTAAGTTTTAAAGACCATATTATAACACTTGTGTTCAGTAGATAGAAGTTTAGCTTTTTCCAATACAAACGTAACTTACTTATATTACAAATACACCTATATTTTAGTGCCATCAGGGTCTGACTGACACCTCTGTTGTTTATTATTTATACAATGAATCATTAGTGAGTCATGTTATGATCATGATCCAATTTTAGCGCATGTACGAAGACAGTAGGTAGGTATACTCTTAGAATAATTGTGTGTGTAATTATTCGCACACGAATCGTATTCGTATTCGAATTCAAGATTCATTTCGAATGCTTCCAAAATACGTCTCCTGTTATTAATTTTATTCCAACCGGAAGTCTATATGATAATCAACCCATGTGTAAGAACTAGTTGTGCCCAACCCACAACTTTGTTTGCGTTGACAGCTGGATGTTTGGTATGATAATAAAACAAAAAAACGTTCAAATAAAGAATAATATATAGAAAAATATTCCACCAGATCATATTCTAAGCATATACCCAGACCCTTATTGATCTTTATCGAAAACAATCCACAGCGACCTGCAACCTGCAACATCTTTTCGTAGTCAAATATTTCGTAGACCGACATGAGATCGTAAGTTTGCAGAAATCAAAAACAAAATTGGAAACGCTATCTTTCTTCTTATATGAGAAAATAAACCACCAACCGCCAGTGGTCAAGTATGAAGTGTTGCCGAAAAATCGATTATCAATTAATCGATTGTCGTCACCCCGCAAAATCTAAAAATCGATTGCAATCAATAATGTCGACAATAGTATCAATTAATCGATTATAATTATCCAAGTAAACGATACTATCGATTAAATCGATACCTGACTTCTGACCTGCAGGGCTAGCATGCGCGCTTCAGTTATTTTATCGATAGACAAGACAAATTTTATCTTCGACGATATTTTTAATCGGAAACGGATCAAAAACGTCTCGAACCCTTTTTCTTAATATTTTGACTCCCATTGATCATAGCCATTTACTTTTACGTTATAACGGCATTGCCATGATATTTTGGTTTTTTTCTTTGTTATTCGTCGTTGACAAAACGACATATTTACGTCAAAAGTCAATAAAATGCCACGACAAAATTTTATCGTGTTGCGCATGCTAGCCCTGCTGAATTAAGATAATACTAGCGATTACATATCGATTATATTGCTGAAATCGATAGATCTACAAATCAATTTTTAGATATAATAATTGCTATCCGATGGTTGCTGGATGGATGGATGGATGGTTGCTGGATACTTGCGTTGTTACTTTCAATGGACGTGAAATTTGACGAAAACACTGGTTTTACAAATATATCCACCCTTTTTTAATAAAAATAAAAATAAAGAGCTAGCATAGTTGTTTACTTGACCTGTAAACTAACAGCGATACTATCTTAATCGATACGTCAAATAAATCGATTGTATCGATATTATCGATTAGATTCTTTCTCTTAATCTTCGCTAGACTAGATAGAGCCTATGCGGTTTGTGATTGGAATTGCACTCTATAGCGTTACATTATAAAATGACAAAAACGAGACTACTTACTTAGTTCACAATTTATTAATATTGGGCTCACTTCACTAAACGATGCGCGGTCGGACGATGACGAACACTGCCCGGTCGCAACACAGTTTTTACTTAGCGGCGGGTAGGGTACGCATTCGAATTTTGCCACCCTCATTATAGCTCGATAGTGATAATTTGTTGATTAAGTATTCTATTCGTAACCTACAATTATAGAAAGCTTTGGTATATAAGTAAGCTACCATTTGTAAATCGAGTCCTGTAAACAATTTTATGTTGTAAACGGATGGCTCAATAAAGTGTTTTTTTTTTTTTTTATTAAGCCCTGATCAGTATTGGCTCGGGTCTGGGATGTTGTCCAATATTTATTTATTATTTTATTTATTATATTATTATAATTCGCGCCATAGCGTTTCCGTTTGTCGTTCATTTTTCACGTGTATTCCAGTTACCAACAAAGGTAACTGCTTACTTGCCATGTCAAGTTACAACTTCGTGGAGAACAGAGGACAGCTGAATCACCATATATATATACATATACGTTATAATAATATTTGTATTGTCACGTACGATCACGGTTCCATTAACATTCTGCTGAGGTTATTAATATCTAGGCTTATTATTTGTGTCATATGGTTGAATTAGTTCTATTAGAATCTATTTCCGTAATCATGCAACAGCTCATTATCATCAGCTAACAATCACTTGACACAGCTGATGATTTTTCTTTGTGTACTTCTGTATTTTGACTCGACTAGCGCCGCGTTCCGTTCAGGAAACGAAGGGATCTATACTGGTTTGGCATGGAGCGTTTAGGCGCAGATTGTCCAATTCGCAAAATGTGAAATGGTTGCAAAATGTCCAGTTTGCAGAATGTCCAGTTTGCACAACGTCCAGTGCGCAGAATGTCCAGTATTGAACATAACAAGTTGTCACTCACCATCAATCACTAATAGAATCAAGACTGAGGTACAAATGATTAGTCAACTTATTAGTTAAAAATCAGTTTAATTTTTGTCCCCATTTCAAAACAACATAAATAAAAAAAACGTAAAGTTTCATTCCGGTGATTGTAAATTTAAATTCGTAAATCACTGTTGCAGTGTTATTTAAAGAGACGGTATTTTTTTTTAAATAGCTTAATTGACATCAGTTTAATTTTCTTGTTGCCTTAAGCATTTTTTGTACTGCGAATATCAAAAATAACGTAAATAAGTAAGTAATAAAATATCAAGTAAGTAATAAAAATAAATCTTTTACGTCTCTTTTGATAATTTTATTACTTACTTACTTTACTTTTAAACAAGGTGGAACTATGTGTGAGATATCTTGTCTATTTTGGTTGTGCAAATAAACAATAGTTAAACTTAATTAAAACTTAATTTCATTAGGTAACATTACAATTCGAATTGTCTTCTATTCTATTGTTATTTACAAGCTACAAAAATGAATGAATTCATTTTTTAATTGTAGCACAAGCATCGTATGTCGGATTATGGTCAAATACCTTGATTACCGGAACAAGGCGCCACATGAAAGATTTATTCAAAACAGTTTTATAAGTAGGTATTCCAAGTTCTAACAAACAAAACAAAAACATCGTACGCAACAGTTTTGTAGATTCTGATAAACAAAAGCATCGCGTTTTTCTTTGTCTGTCAATCTAATCTCGTTATCGGTTGATACAGGTTGATAACCCTGATATTAACCAAGTTGTCCTTATTTTGCCAAAAACAGAAATGTTAAGATAGATTTGACCTTTTTACGTTATCCGTTTATCATCATTAATAATGTTACGGATACAGTTTAAACACCTCATAATTATAAGTGTTCAAATTGCTAAGTACCTACCCTAATTAATACGCTTTCATTAGCTTCACTTGTACATGTACATGTATTAATCAAATCTTAAAAAACAATTTAACCTTCTATTGTCGTATCGATGAAAACGCTGTCGATTGTCGATTTGAGACGCTGTGTCGATTTAAAATCCGGATGGCAGTACAACGATTTATGCGATCGAACTGATCTGGCGGAGAGTGGAACTATGGTGGAATTTTGGCTCATCTTTTTTAGGGTAAAACGGGACCGTATTAGCTATTACTAAGGCTCCGCTGTCTGTCTGTCTGTCCGTCTGTCACCAGGCTGTATCTCATGAACCGTGATAGTTAGACAGTTGAAATTTTCACAGATGATGTAGTATTTCTGTTGCCGCTATAACAACAAATACTAAAAACCAGAATAAAATAAATATTTAAGGGGGCTTCCATACAACAAACGTGATTTTTTTGTCGTTTGTATAGATAATGATGGGTTCCCCTTCGTGCGCGTGTCCGACTCGCACTTGGACGGTTTTTTTGTTTTGATTGTTTCTCGATGGTTCTGACGAGTAGGTTAGATAGGTGTCATACTTACGAGTGTATACTCGTATCAAGAATAGTGTAAAACAATGCTGTCTTTTAAAATGACTTCACCTATTTATTTGATTCGTTAACAAGGCTGTTTCGGCTTAAAATAGCAATTACTAAACACTGTATACTTAAGTAGAAATTCACACGTAGTATTTAGTTAATTTATAATACCTATTATATAGGTTTTCAATTGAAAACGTCGGCTCAGTACAGTCGATCAGGTTTCTAATTATAATAAATCACTTTCCTCTTTTTTCACTTTCGCTTTCTCATCGATCAGTCGATTATTCGGTCAGTCACATTTTTAACAGCTCCATGTTAGTGGTCATATGGTTTATGAGTTCAATTGGTTGAAGAATTTCCTCAAGCCAAACCAATCAAGACAGTTCAATGACCGACTGACAATCTAATATGCGAATTTAGAAACTGAAAGCCTAACCTTTGATTTCTTAAACTGTAAGATCAATTTTGGATACCGCACCTACCTAAATCTTAAAAAATATTATAGCCATCATAGATGCTACTGTACAGAATTGTTGTCAAAACATTTATTTACGCAACTCGGTCAATGTCACGTAGTTTCTTAACCGCAACTTCAATATTCCACATCGACATTGTTCAAGATGTTAACCTCAACATCCCATGACCTGTCGACGATCTTGAAATTCACTTTGCATAAGTTGTTAAATACATCTATCCAAGTTTCAAAAATGACAGGGTTAAATTAATTTGCATAAATATCTAAAAAGAAACTTACTATGTTGATTTTTTCTGCGGTTTTAGTGATTTAGATTGTATTATTTATTATGTGAAATATGATTTATATCATTCTTGAAATTATTTTCTATAATAAATAGCGATCTATCAAGCTCTAATATTAATCACTACATTACTTACATACTTGGCAATTCAGTACATTGATGAATGACTAGGTACCTACTAGTAATCTTTAAAACAATTCTCTATGCCTATCTGTAATTTAGAAATAATAATAATTAACGTGCATTGCTGCACCAACCACTCTCTCTATATTAGTGGTGCACTTTATTTTGTCGATAAAATTTAAGAAGTTTAAACTGACATTTTCAATCTGATTAAAATTATTGACCTTTAGAGTAAGGTTTAATGAAGGTTCTTCTTATTAAGACTTGTTTGTGACTTCTGATGACCTTGAACCATCTAATTCCACTTCGTTTTGTAATGCCCCTCAAGCAAGCCTTCCCAAAGGGATATTTAATGTGCATTTCAGTCGTCGATTAACCTTTCAACGAACAAAATAATAATGAAAACATACGTAGTGTATTATAATTAATAATAATTTATCGGACAAAGTAAAAATCAGCTTTGTTTTGAACTACATAATTTGTGCAATCTTAGAAAAAGGAGTTTAATTTTGTTGTGCCTAACCAGGCTTCAATTGGGATTATAATCTATTTTATATATGCCAATTTATTATCGTACTTGTTCATTAGGCCTAAGCCCAACAAAACGAGACTCAATAGAAAGAATTTAAAATGTTATGTGGTCGCGCCCGCTCGGTATTTGATAACATAAAATAATAAACAATTAAGATTATAAAAAAACATCGACATCGCCCCTACGATAGTTAGACTGATCGCGTCTCTACGCTCGTGCTGCAGTTGCAATACAGTGATGAAAGTGCTGCGGCATATTGTGAAACTCGGTGCATCTATCTGTCGACATTAATATTTGATATTTGCATTGTCTCAAACTTGTTTGCAACTGTTTAGGCTCGGTCTATATGCTGCCGGAATCCGTAAGCATCCGCAAGAATCCGTTAAAAAAATGACCTTATTGTTTAAGCGATGGATTGAATCCGCGTAAACCCGGGCCGGTTTCCGGCTGGGTATAGACCGAGCCTTACTGTAAATGATCTACAATTTACGCATCAATAGGCATTAGTGCAAGATGCCTGGTTTAGTGCTTGACGCCTAGTCGGGATGCCAAGAGAGGCGTACGGAGATATTATATTATAGGACACCGACCACACTGCGCGCACATTCTTCAAACATAGTTTCAGTTTTAATGTGCAAAATAAATTAGTTCTCAAAAACTTTTTTTATGAAAATAAATATTAGACAACATTATTGACATTGCTCGGAACCTAAGGTAAGTAGCTAAAGCACTTCTGATATCGAAATCAGAAACAATGGTATCAATTAGTATTGGTTAGCTATGGGTACTGCTGACCCATACTATAGACAAGTTCATTGACCCGATCGGGAATCCCGGACCTCGGAAATGGCGATACCAAGTCCGATCTCGCCTAACGGCTACGCCGCGCAGGCGCAGGTCGAAAAAATGCTACATTGTTAGACATACAAACATTTTCTAATCTATTTCGTTTACAGCCAATGTCGACATTCCACTCAAGGTCTGGTGTAATGAGTTACGGCCACGCGAACGTTTGCGATGCAATTTATAGGTAGCCACTAGCAGCCACTGAGTAGCCTAGAGTGTTTGTTATTAGTTTATAGTTATAGGTAAAGTCAGTCATCTCTGGTTGACGTTGTTTACAAAAATATGTGTTTGTTTCTGACACTCCTTAAAACCTCATCAGCAGCTCATATACATAAAATTTTTGTATGGGAACTACATCGAAATCCGTTTTTTTTTGGTTTTCTTTAATTCAATACACACTAACGCGATACGTCGATGATAATGTGTGATGAAAAAAACACGTTTTGGATGTGGTCCTAGAAAGATTTTGTATGTGAGCAGCTGATCACGTGGTTTTATGGAGTCTCTTGTTTCTTCAATTTGATTCTGCAGGGCTAGCATGCGCAACACGATAAAATTTTGTCGTGGCATGTTATCGACCTTTGACGTTCGACGAACAAAGAAAAAACCATAATACGGGAGACCCTGAATATATTTAAAAAAAGGATTCGAGACGTCTGTAATTAGGGAAAACGACAAATATCGTCGAAGACAAAATTTGTCTTGTCTATCGATAAAATAACCATAGATATAGAGCGAATTCTAAGTCTATGACTGTAACTGAAAAATACTGAGCGTGTAACCTAACTTATTTCATGCCTGTATCGAAGCACGCGTTGATGTCTTTCTTTAGTGTTTCGATTTTATTACCAAACATAGTGGAGGCTTTAAAGCTGTCACGCTTATAGCTTCTTTGATAAATAGGTTATAATTGTTATTCACAAATTAATTCAACTATGTATAACCCTTCCTCTTTAGTGGTCCCCTAATTGTGTTAATGAAAGTTGGAGTAAAAGGGTTCTCGAGTATATATTGGTGTGTCGTATGAATAATATTTATTATTATTACTTCTCGAGAAGTGAAGTAGCAATCTACATTCCTATAAAAGTCAGTCAGATTTGTTTGAGAGAATAAACTGAAGGTGGTATGTACAGTGAACAGCACGTCGACCTACCCAAAAAGTCAAAAATTCTCCAATAGACTTTCAACTTTAAACCTGACATATAGAGATCATTTTCAAATGAGAAAATTTGACATTTTGTGGTAGGTCGAAAAGCTGTTGTCCGTACTTAATTCAATATCAAAATCAATCGATCAATATTAGGACAACATCGCATACATTGATCATGAAGTAAACGCTCAAACACAAAACTGCGATGCGACGTCGCATCGCAAATATCTACGCACGGATGCATTTGAAATCTATCTATGCAGTTTTCTGCATTGCGAATTTGCATCGCACCGATTCTCAGTTTTGTGTTTGGGCCCTAAGTTACAGAAATCATAAACAACGATGGTACCACACCACCGAGATCCGAGACAATATAAAAAGTTCGTTTTCTACATTGACCATCGGGAATCGAACCCGGGATCTTAGAGATAGCTATGTCTGCCCTGGCGTTTCGGCTACGGAGGTCATTGTTAATTGAGAATTAAGAAACCTAACCACAGTACAATGCGGTTCAGACACGTATATTACGTGTCGGTGGTAACAGACAGAACCACAAGCCACAGCTGAGGGAAAGCGGAACTGAATGATCGGAACGGTGCTATACTTTTGTTTTCATTTGTAACACTTTCCCGGCTAGTATGGGCATGTCTGTATGTGTATTTTGACTTCCTCCTAATTCCATGAAATAATAATAATAAATAATGTAGGTAATCAGTATTCGGAACTACGAAAGTTCATTCTTCGATTTCAGACAAGTTGTTTCTCTAATGCTTGTATTGTATGTAATTAGTAAAAGTAATATGGTCTCAAGGCATTTCTTGATGATGCAATATGATGATGATTATAAGAGCTCTACACCACCTTCCCTTTTGTTAGCAACTACTTCCATTTCGTCGTCCCGCCACCCTGGCTACTCCACAAATAACACCAAATAGCTATACATCCGTTTCCCTTATTAAATATTAAAATAAATAGGCAGTAACTGTTACCGTTTCCTCATTACTTTAAAAAATTTAATCTAGCTAAATACATTTATTCAAGTAATTAATTTTAGTTTAGAATATTAAGTTCATATTTTGAGTTTGTTCAAACAGTGCTGATGTATTTTATTTTAAATTATTTTATTATTACGCATAAACAGCAACTTAGTTCCGGTGCAATTGTTAAGATAAGTGGGGGTATTTGTTAGACTGATATAACGGCTTGTAACGTTGATTTGGGGTTCTTGAATTCTGTCTTGTATTGAATAAGGAGTTACTCTGCTGGAATAAAAGTGTAAAGTGTCTACAGTGTGTCGTTATTTCGCCAACCTGACCCACGTATATCACTTTTGTCTATGGTTGTCCTCTATACGAAGGTTGTCTATAAGAGATCGATCAGCGATAAAACCGCCTAAATTGTACAGTCCACAGCACGTCGACCTACCCAAAAAGTCAAAAATTCTTCAATAGATTTTCAACTTTAAGCCTGACATAAAGATAACATTCTCAAATGAGAAAATTTAACATTTTGTGGTGGGTCGACCAGCTGTTGTCCGTACGTCGATCTGTAAAAGTCATGTGTAATTTTTTTAATGTGCAATGAACAGTATCTATGCAAATAGCAAAACAAGATAAACTTGCCTTTGTTTGATCCAGTACTTAATCCGAGGCATTTAGTAAGGATCGCGACGTAGTCGGTCGGAATCATGACACAGAGGTCAAGTTCGAGGTTACCGTCGATTGTTCCGAGCCTCATCCGAATCTCACGAATGCAACGGCACGTGCGTTGAATAGAGATCGGATTCGCCGAGAGGGTTCAGTACCACTGTTTTTGAAATGTTTATTTTCCTTAAATATTAGAAATGTGTTTTTACGGTTCCGTACCCAAAGAGTAAAATCACAGGTAAATCGGGACCCTATTGCTAAATAAATATTAAAGGCCCCCTTTCTTTCTCTTTCTTGATAGGCAGGAAGACAACCAACAAGTAAAAAAAAATATAAAGGTTCAAAATTTTCTTTTTTAAACTCTAAAAACCTGGCCATTAGAAAAAGTCAAACTAAAACCTTGAATATTTTTAATACATAAAAATGTGGCACATGAAAGCGTTATTATTGTTTGGCTTCTCAGTGACTTTGTGAAGTATACTTTGACACAGTTTTTATGCTTTAATTTTATTTACATGTTAAGAACATTATTATATTTACACAAATATATAAATAAATTAATAAACTAAAACTATGTAATATAAAGTAAATAATATTTACAAAAATGTATATAAAAGTTTAAAAATAATGTATATAAAAGTTTACAAAAACTCAAAATCACCTATACCCACAGAAGAGTTACAGGTTCCCAGAAGGCTGGCAGCATTACCTCGCTGAATAGCAATGCTTATTCGCTGGCCAAGGTAGCTGCCAGCCCTCAGGTCGCCAGAAACATTAACCAAGCGGGTGGATAGCTCGGAAATAGGCAAATAGTTGTGAAGCAAATAGGCAATTTCTTAGATAGACCTTACATTTGCGGGAATACTTGTTAGGAACTTTCTCTGTTAGAAACTAAGTAGTTATCACTTTCTTTAATGTGTCATCTCACCGTCATAAACGTGATGTAAAAAAGCGTCGTTCGATGACATTAATCTTCAATAACATTACCTAATTACAAATAACTATACCGCACTTAAACTATATTTTCTTAGTATCTTGATTTGGTTTGGTTACACACGATAGTAATTTACAAATTAATTTGACTATAGCAATCGTTCTGTATTGTGTTCTTCTAGTTTGTTGGTATTTGTATTTTTTTTGTTTGACGATCCGATCGACTTAATGGCGTGGTGATTTGCCTTGAACGCAAATGGTTCCGGGTTCAATTTCCGGTCAGGGTCAATTTAAAACGAGCTTTTTAAAATTTATTCGTGATTGATATGCTGGGACACGCCTCTATCTAGCATAACTCGTTGTCTAGGTCCTCGTAAATCAGGGATGTTTAATACCATATTTCGGGATCATGACAAATAGGTACCTACAATGTGGCAATCGCACACAATTGTCTTTTAACGGAATAAAATTATAATCAGATGGGCACAAAAGCAAGAAACACAACGAGGTCAGACGAACTTATTTTGTTGATTCACTCAACCACCTACCTCAAATCGTTGTGAAAGCATTAAGAACGATAACTGTTGTGTGATTGGAGTAGAACAAACGCTATTTATAGAAAAATAAAAAACAATCACGTGACAAAACGGAGGTCAATGACCTAAGACCGATTAACCGGGCTTAACCGATTGACCGGGTAACTAGCAACAAATGTTTGCTTGCAACTGCCAAGGAGACAGATACTGGCTGACAGAAAAACAGCCAGTATCTTGGACACAGGTTAGATTTAAAAAGTTCCAGACACAACAATAGGTAGGTAATTGTCGTTATCTGTTTACAAGAAGGTAACAAAACAACTGCACAAAAACTATTTATCGTGGTTAAGGCAATTAAGATGAGGTCAGTAACTAAACAAGGTTAATAGGTGTGTAAGTAAGTAGACGGATCTTGTCTTGACATTGACTTGGACAATTTTTGTGTTGGATTTGTATAAGTTCCTGTTGTCAATGAATATTAAATAGTGTAATTAAATTTCGTAATGTACCTACGTACGTAGGTATGTAATTAAATAAAGTCACTGGGAAGGCCTATCTTCAGCAGTGGACGTCCGTCCTGTGGCTGAAAAGATGAATTAAATTTATTTGTCTTTTTATTAACTTTGGACATTTTACTTCAGACACACCACTAAAGACATTATCTCCATTCCATCTAGGTGGTGGTAGTAACAGTGCAGGACCGCTGAAAGTATTCACCTGTGCAATTAAGTAGAAATTAATAATATATTTTCTTATTCTGGATCAAAATAGGAGACTGTGGATTATGTGTTAAAGGGTTTTCAATCTTCCTTGATCTTCCATCCAGCTACTGCGAGCTATCTTCCTAAGGACCGGTCCATCGAGCTGTAGGTGTTTATTATTGTTGATTCATTGACATTTGTACACTGTACTGTGTCATAAATTACCTAGCAATTCGAAGTCTTAAATTAGGACTCTTTCAATTTAAAACTCCTTTTTTTCAGAACCTTAAAAATCCGTAACAAACTTGAAGTATTTTCGAATAAAACTTTTTTAAGTTGCAGTTTACCCTAATCAAATGTTTATGACTTACTTCCTAACTTCCTTCGTTCTAGTTTCCGTATCGCAAGTAGGTGAGGTCAGCTCGACGGCGATTCAGACACTGCGCACGTCTTCGGAAGGCGACCAATGTCAGCCCTCCTGCGCATGAGTTGAATCGCAAAACAACTAAGTTAAACAAGTGGATAGCTGATTTATTATGACAAGTTTTAGCTGGCAATGAATGTTTGACAAGCATAATTTTAATATTAAGAAGGCTTTGAGAATAAATCTAAAAGCTTAACTGTTGAATTAAAAAAATATAAGAATTCATGATAATAGTGCTTAATAAGAAATTTTAGGGAAAATTTTAACGGTTAAAATAGATCAGTTAGTTTAAGAGTAGTCGTTTAACTTATGTATTACAAAATTTCATACCTAATAAAATTCCTTAGAAAGAAAACATTAAAAGTGACTTAGATGAAAATAAATAAATAATACAATAAATCATTCTTCTGAAATATATTGTGGTTACGACTGGCAACTACAGAACCCTACACTCTTAGAGCATCTAAGCCTACACTGCACGTGGCACGACACGCACTTGGCCGGTTTTCGTTCGGCAAAATCTACAAACAAAGAACATTTAGAAATTTGTATTTAAAAAAAAAACATTTCGAATCCCACCTCGCAGAGAAATACTTCTCTACATAGCACGTTGGACCTGATTTGCTTAAGAGGCCAACAGTCAAGGACAAGTTTATTTATCTTGAAAAAAAATGCCATGAATATATACTTATTTGTTCCAGAAATTTCGGTATCTGCAATGCTCGCTCGCACGCTGTGCGTAGTAGCGTGCGCGTGCGCAGCTGCGGCGCTGCGCGTCGGCGTCGGCATCGCAGACATCACCGGCCCGCCTGCCGAGATCACATTTGTAAGTATAGTATTAGCAGGAACAGGGTGTGATTGAAATAACGTAAAACCATTTAGAGAAAAAAAAACCGGCCTAGTGCCAGTCGCGCGCGAGGGGTTCCGCACCATTGTCTGTAAAAACGAACAAAAAATCACGTTTGTTTTATAGGAGCCCCCTTAAAGTATTAGTTGTTATAGTGGAAACAGAGTACATCATCTGTGAAAATTTCAATTGTCTAACTATCACGGTTCATGAAATACATATAGCTTGGCGACAGACGGACGGACAGACAAACAGACAAACAGACAAACAGACGGACAGCGGAGTCTTAGTAATAGGGTCCCGTTGTACCCTTTTTTTTTTTTTAAAAATGCAATACCTAATAAATAGTGGACAACATTACATACATTGCTCTGATCCTACGGTTAAACAGCTAGTATACCAACCGTTCTCAATTGCAATACCTAATAAATAAATTGTGGACAATACATTGCTCTGGTCAAAAGGTTAAACAGTATACAACCCGATCATATGTCACGGGGTAAACAGCACATGACATTTACAAAAGCTTAGGTAACTTAACTGTTGTTGTTAGATGACCACAGATTAGATAGTCCAAACTTGAATGGTTGAATAACTTATATTTAAATTAGACTAGTTTGTTTTATCAACTTTAAACCTTAAATTCAATCTTGTTTGGAGTAAAATTCTCCACTGACAGTTTTTTTCTACTTAGCGTTTTAAGTTAAATGATGAGATGCTGACAAAAGCTGAAGTGAAGCATTCTTACTCAGATAATATTAACTCAGTCAGACCACCCACTGAGTTCATTTATACATAGCACAATGGCGATAAGGATAATTGCGCTAGAATTCCATCAACTTTTTCCTGGCAAAGGGTATCAAACACTCAGACTGTAAATAACACACGTGCTCTAAATTGATATTTAAAATATATAATTGACAAGGGAGAAAGAAACGGAACATAGCCCTTTGTTTTGTAGACAACGACAAAGTAAAAATATGTTAAGGTAGAATAGAAACTTCTAACACAAGCAAATCCTTCAATTAAGTACCTCCGAAAAATTAACTGTAGTATGTTTTGTTAAGTTGATGAGTTACAATATGTATAATCGACTATAATATAAATAAAGCAACAAACATTGCTAACGAAAACAGCGGAGCGTGTAAAAAAATAAACCACATCTGCTGATCTAATCATACAATGGTTTTTAAAACCGTCTTAAAGTAATACGAGCATATGAAAAGTTTAAATTAATTTCTAGTGCGTGTAATTAATTTCTCAACTGCATCAGTGCAGACAGACAAAGAAACTGCTGAGTTGATGTTGCTGACATCTGTAAGTGGGCCGAGTGACCGAGCGCGCCAAGGTCGGAAAAGGTCGGAAATATGCTGCGAATATGCGCGTGAGTCACTGCGCTAACGTTAACAATTTGGAGCGGTAATTATCGACTTAACGAGTGTGTGGTGAATCTTGATTATTAGTTGAAAAGAACAGGCAGCGATGACTGCTGAAAAACACCTGAGGTTGACAGAAATAAACGGTGTTTCTCTTATGGAAAGCTGCACAAAAGTTATTGAACTGTCGTATGAAAGCACTATTCAGTAATAGGATTTTAAACAAATGACATCAAATAGAAATTCTGAATGTTGTGCTTCAAACGATGCCCAAAAATCTGAAAGCAAACTACACTGTTAATATAAAAACAACAATTTAAAATAATAGATGAACTGTTGAATATTCGTTCCATTAAATATTTAATTAGGTCACTGATTCCAAAGTAATAATACATACGATGCAAAATAGAAACGCTGGACTGTATTGATTGTTTTGCAAAATTTTCCCAAAATATTTGGTCAAATACGAGAGTAAGAAGATTGCAGCCATAAGCCAGCACTCATCGATATGTCGAACGATTGCACGTTCATGATTCATAGGTATCACATGATATAACTGCAATGTTATGCTATGGAAATTGTTGAATTATTGTGATGTTTCCTTACACGTTATACCTAACTCATCACTTGTTCTCTTTTGACCTAAACATAAAGGCTTAATTCTGCGTTATTCCTTAGTTTACCAGAACCAGATAGTACAAATAAGTCTAATGGTAAAATAAAAACGATAAAACCCTCTTTACATCATAGCTAACAAAATGAGTCTCAAATGTAAGTTTATAAAACAATCGATAGTTATATGTTTTTCTTTGTTTCCGTCACATTAAATGAATCAGATTTATAAAGAGACCATCTAAGGTAGCACTTGTTATGAGCTGCAGAACTCTGTGACGCAATAATGAGGTTGATGACAGGGAAACTTACTGGAATCGATTATCTCTTAATCGATATAATAATAATAATAATAACTCTCATTGATAAACAAAATAAATTCGTAATTTTAATAGATGTAGCTGTTCCAAATACACACAATTTACATAAAACAATAACCGAAAAAATACACATATATACAGAACTTAAAGAAGAAATACTTAAAATCTGGAAAATGGACAAAGTACATATTGTGCTACTGGTGCTCTCCAGTACCGGTGTTATTCCAAAACATCTTCTGAGTGCCCTCCGCAATCTTGACATTCCTGAAAACACCTTTATGACAATGCAAAAGGCTGCGATACTTAACACTTGTCGCATAGTCAGGAAGTTCTTGCAGGACGACACCACTTCCATCACCAATTCTGAAAATGCGGCTTGCTTGGCTTAGGCCCGTGGGTTTAGCATTGTTTCCGAGGACACCTAATGCTCCTCGAGATTAAAAAAAACAAACGAAAAAAATAATAATAATCATCTTTATTTCAGGCTTTGCCCATAAAAGTGTTAGTTACATTTAACTTACTGATAGTGTTAGTATTAACAAAATATTTTACTGCTTATAATAAATAAAATTCATTAATAATAATGCTAGATCATTGTTTAATGAGAGTTGGTAAGGCTGATCATTTGTGGATAATCTTTTGAGAAGGTTTACACGAATTCTTAATTGTTGATATTGTGTTGAACAGTTTGTTACCTTGTTTTTTGTTTGTACTTCCCTGTACGAAATTACGTGAGACTTGATAATCTTAATTGACAGATTAAATGGACAAGTATTACAATTAAGGGATTTTTAACAACACAATAATAAGGCATTGACGAAAGAATTATATTGAGGTTGAACTGATAGAAATGAAGATGTTTTCTAAAATGATAGAGCCCTATTCCTTGTTGTCCTACGTACGTCTTCTGTTGTAAGATAATGCTAACAAAGAATTATATCAATTTTGATGCAACTATAGAAAGCATAGTAAGATCTAAATCTTATCTATTCTTTGGATTTCTTTGTTCCTAGGAACGTAGGACAACAAGGAATGAGGCTCTATCTATGTAGCAAGCTTGCCTGCATCTCTGTGCCACCATTTTGTTTACTTCTGACGCCGAATAGATTGGTTGTGTTACGGATAAAAAGGCAAGATAGTCAACATTTCTATTGTCATTTAAGACAACAACGTCATACAAATTTATATCAGTTTGCCAGACCAAACTTCACATTGCGTGTATCGTCCTTTATTTGTTATGGGTTGTTTGGGATGATCTTCCCGCTCAAATACAACTTTTAATGGGATCAGATCAATATTGAAATTTCTAAATAACAACAATATTTTCCCAAAAAACATAAAACAGCTGGTCTGCTATCTTATTTCGTTGGACTTAATAGAAGCGAGGTTGTAGTAAAATCTGTTGTTGTATTAAGACAGTATAATCAACCTCTAAAAGGAAATATGTAGGTACAGTTATGACGCAATAATATGAAAATATGAAATTAACTAATAAAATAGTGAAATATGATCTTATAAAGTACCTCTTTTACTTAACATTCTGCTATATACGAGTAACAAAGGGACGTTGTCTTTTACTATCAATAAAGTGATATAATCGGCGCGCGCGCAGGCCATAGAGGCGATTCATTCAGCCACGGTTCGGCGCACTTATTGTTGGGGCCTTGGCAGCTGTAGGCGCTTATGGCTTTATTTATAGGGTTCCGTACCCAAAGGGTAAAATGGGCCCCTCATACTAAGGCTCAGCTGTCCGTCTGTCACCAGGCTGTATCTCTTGAACCGTGATAGTAAGACAGTTGAAATTTTCACAGATGATGTATTTCTGTTGCCGCTATAACAGCAAATACTAAAAAAACAGACTAAAATTAAAGGGGGCTCCTATACAACAAACTTGTTTTTTTTTTCCTGTTTTGATATAGATGGTATGGTGGTGATGGAATAGTACGGAACCCTTCGTGCGCGAGTCCAATTCGCACTTGGCCGGTTTTTTATTATTAAATAAACTGTTTCTTTTAAATTTGGGTAAAAAAACGTGTCGCCGAATAGGTACTCGAATGGTAGGTAGGTAGTCAGACAGAGGTAGGTTTTGTTATTGTCAGTCATCGCGATGTTTCCGTTCGTTGACAAATGGGTAGGAATATAATTCATTTGGGACGTTGGGTCATACGGAGGTCAGTCTTTGACCTCTGAAGAGGCCAAGGTCTTTTTAGATGTGATACTTACTTAGTTTAAAGAGACGGATATGTAGACGGTTTTCGAACGTTTCGAAGTCCGGAGAGCTTAAGAGACTATACAGTGTTAGGCAGGCGGCTTCACTCCTTTAAATTAACTCCTATAGTAGTTTGTTAAACAATATAGGTACTTGTCTTTGTCTAGCACCTTATTCACTGAACATCAATGTATACAATGTTTATGAGCAAATAAATATTTATTTATTTATTGTCTTCTCTCAATGAGAGCGATGGTAATTGTGGTACCTAATAGGATTTCGGATGCCAAAAACTAAGTTCATTGTTCAGCCTTGACCGAAGCAGATGTATATATCATTGTTATTGGGACTAGAACCAGTTTGCGTCCTTGTCTTCTCAGTCAGTTTAATTAGAGAGAGAGAGAGAGCACTAATATGATGGCGGGTCAAGATTTGTGGTTTCGCTAAGCTACCTTGTTATTGAGGTTCTATTAGGTTACCATTTTTTTTGGAGAATTGTTTGGTATTAATTTTAGGAGATACCTATATTTGGAATATTTTTAATTATACTGTTAGATAACCGTAAAATTCAGGTTTTAGCACATGAACTTGTCTGCTTTTTAATTTTTTATATTATGCCCGGCTTCTTTTCGTGTCGAACTGTCGATTCTTCGTGTACACGCACACGTGCAGCTTTACGAACACGCGGGGCATAATAGAAGATGGTCTAGGAGGAAATACCGCACGTCTCGCAATCTACATTTCAATTACTATACTAAACCTAAACTATCATTGATTTGGCAGTGCCATTCATCATCATCATCATCATCTCAGCCTATTGCAGTCCACTGCTGGACGTAAGCTTCCCCCAAAAAACGCCAAAGAGCACGATCTCCCACTTTTTTCATCGATCCAATGCCAGCCATCTTCCTAAGGTCGTCGGCCCATCGAGCTGGCGACCTACACTACGTTTTGCCAAAGCGCGGTCTCCAGTTCTCCCCTCGATAACCCGTTTACTCCACCTTTGGGAGTGCCATTAATTCAAATAGGTACTTACATTGGACTTGACTTTCAGATATGCCTACAGAGTCGATAAAACCTTGAGTAACCATTGATGATCAGTATTTGTGAGTATAATTTATTGTGATAGCACAGTATACATATATCTATACAGTAAAGAATCTACCTATAAACGGTCAAAATGCCTCAAAAAGACATCTCAGTAAACAAGGAGTACCTACTACTTGGAGTCTTGGATGCCGAATACTGCCGATACGAGACAAGATGCTGTCAGTTGTCATTGTCGCTGTATAACGTAAAAACGTAGAATTTGAATTCTCATTTCTATTGTTTTCAGTTCGCGCGATTTTAATCAGCTTTTAAGACAACCCTAACGCTCCAATGACGTATTTGGCGTATCTCGCTAAACAGCGGGGTAACCATGAACTCTTAAAACAATCTCAACGCTGTCAAATCTGTCAATTTTGGTACGTCATTACATACAAAATTTAGCAGATTTGATAATGTTTGACAGATTTGAGATTGTTTTTAGAGTTCGTGGTTACCGCCCAGGAGACGTATTTTTGAAGCAAGCAAGCAGCGAAATGAATCTTGAATTCGAACACGAATACGATTCGTGTGCGAACTCTATTTCTATTGCTTCTGATTTTACGCATTTTTGAATCACTCGAATTATGTGTTGCTATTAAAGTAAAATTCTTGTAACTATTTACGTTTCACGCAGAAAACATTTAAAACCGGAATGCAAAAACTTATAGATTTTAAAAACCGGCAATGAATCGCATAAAAGTACGGAACGAAATAAAAGTTTTTAATCTGTGAACAAAAAGAGTTTTTAATCAGTGAACCATATGTTTACAATTTTACATGTCAATGTCATAACTCCGAACTTTCTACTAGTAGAATCGAAATACGAGTGGGTCGGACCATTCGTTGCAGAATTCACGGAATGAATTTTCAAAAATAGGGATTTTAGTCCTTCGCATGCAAATCTTGTCATTTCTTATTCGAATTGGAATTCGCATGATTCAAAAATACGTCTCCAGGCCTAGTTTCCATACTCTATAGATAAATGTACTGTGGTGATAGTCGCGTTTTGTTCCCCAAATTCACCTAAGTTTGCATACAGTTTTTATAAATGCCTCCTTTTCTAGAACATGCTGATAAACAGGTCCAGTCGATTCGGCCCGCGAATACAGTCAGGGTCGACAGCTAGCGAATATTCGGTGAGGCAACGTGTTCAGTGCAAAGTAACGTTTCTTAGTAGCCAATAATTATTTGCACCTGCTTTAAATTTTATAAACGGGCGAGGAAAAAAAAACAAGTTGGACTTTTTGCAGTTTTGATATAAAACTTAATACGCGTTAACGATACTTTCGCTATGTCACAAATTACGTTATAGCGGCGCGCGCTGTGTGGTCTGCCTTAAAGTTTTTTTAACGCTTGAAAAAAAATCGACCGCCTCAAGTGGGACCCGAACCCACGACTATCGCATACCGGGCGAGTGCTTTTCCAACTAAGATACCGAGACGTTAGAAGAGCTGGCGAAATCTTTCAAGTGTTTCTGACCGGAGGAGCTCGATTTATTTGAAGTATTAAAAATCTTAAATAAACCTAGCATTGTAATTTCTAAAAAATAAAATTTTAATGGTCTTTCTTTGTTCGCTAGTTTTGCCATTACGCGTCATAGGCGTTTTTGTAAGAGCCATAACACGAATTTTGCGATTTAGATGTTTCACAGATACTTATTATGATTTTTGTTTTCGTTCAATGAGCGTTTTCGATTTTTGAGAAAAAGACTGAGGCCAAACAAACGAGCAATTTGAGTGACTTAATTTAAGCTGCCTTCGGTTCCATATTAATGTGGCAGCTTAGGCCAGACGATGACGCAAAATGAGTTATCAATTATAATTGCGCGACGTAAAAAAAGCGACAACTGTCAATATTACGCTCGTTTAGCTCAGCTTAACATAAAGTCTAAGTTTTTTTATTGTCCTGAAGGAGGTGAAACAAGGACGTCAAAATTTACGCAAACAATTTTACGAGACGGCTGTGTTTAACTACCTATTTAACATCTTTGGTTTTGCAACTTAGTAGATAATTTATCAAAATATCGGTGTCGCAAGTTTACTTAAAACTCGATTACAATATACCTTAAATCATTCGATTGATGAGCAATTGTTTTAAGAATCATTAATAACTTGTACGAGGGCTTCTTTCTGGCTTGATTTAACAAGGATTACCACACTGTGACAGGAAAATTGTGTAATAATAATAAATAATTACCTAGCCTTAAACCAAGCAAAGCTTCTTTGGCTATTTCATAAACATCCATGACTTAGGTACGGACAACAGCACGTCGACCTACCACAAAATGTCAAATTTTCTCATTTGAAAATGAACTCTATATGTCAGGCTTAAAATTGAAAATCTATTGGAGAATTTTTGACTTTTGGGGTAGGTCGACGTGCTGTTGACTGTACTACAAAATAATGTTCGCGCTCATCACACAAACATCCCAACCGATGTGGGATTGAACCCGCAACCATCTTGCTTTGTAGTCCGGAGCGCGAACCACTACACCAGCTGTCTGATATTATTTTCAAACTAAAACTTGCTTTGATCACGTTACGAAAATTAAATGTAGTTTCTCGTTGTACTTGGTTGAGGGGTATAAAAGATTAGTAAATTTAATAACCTGCCTAGCTCGCACTTACATGTCTTGTAATTGTATGTCCTATAGTAAAATCAGGCTGACAAGTGACTGAGTTTGTTGCGCCATTTCTTTTCATCACCAGTCGACATGTAGTCCCGAAGCGCTGGTAGGGCTAAGTTATATTTTGGGACGTGTATAAATGCCCAGAAGAGAGCCTTTATAATGAATAAATACATTTGAATTAAAGGCTATAAACGAGTTGAATGTCCCTTCAAATTGGGGTTAACCCTGGCCTATACGTTAAGAAGCCCTTTTAGGGCTGTTGCTGGTTTTTAACTGTTAGCTAATAGGTAAGCATAGACAATAGAAGGGAAGTGAACGTGTCATTCATCGTTTAAAAACAATAAGCTAACCCCATTGGAAGACAGGCATTGTGACTGCGACACAGCGAGAAGTGATCAGCAAGTTTAATCATTGAAAAACATTCTCGCTGTCATCATAAATGATCTCGTATCTATAAATTACTTAGTTTACCATACAATAGACAGTAGAGAGAGTTGAGGTTAACGTACCAGGTGCTGGCCATTCACCCTATCTTGAAATTTTATTGTATGTAGACCAGGCACATTTTTTGACGTCACTATTATTGTAAATTCCTTCTTCCGAAAATAAGACTTCCGCAAATTCAGATTGGAAGCACCACAATTCATCCAGCAAAAAACGTGTGAAATCTCATTAGTTTTTCGGAAAACTGGTTGAGGCTGTTTCTGTATAAATTGTTTGTGAATTAAGATTGGATATTATGATTAAGTGATTTATAATAGTTTTAGAAATTTTAAGTTTTAACTTAACTACTAAATTTAGTTGGAAGATATGTTTTTATAAATGTAACTATACTAACTATGTTAAGAATGGCCACGCATAGGTATTATCATATGTATAATATACCATGGTTTGATACAGTAGAGAGAACTTTGTCATTTATCGTATTTGTTATAGCAACTTTAGTATTTGTTGTTATAGCGGTAACAGAAATACATCCTCTGTGAAATTTCAACTGTCTAACTATCACGGTTCATGAGATCCAGCCTAGTGACAGACGGACAGACGGACAGACGGACAGCGGAGCCTTAGTAATAGGGTCCCGTTTTACCCTTTGGGTACGGAACCCTAAAAAGATGGCTGTTCTTTTCGCCCCTTGACGCGAGTGTAAATTAACTCAATATTGACAATGGCTGTTTGTTTTCTTAGCTCGCGGGTCTAACTTTATAGGTACATACCATTCGAGTGTTAGTTTGCCGATACGAACTTGCAATATCCGTGTTTGCCCTGTCTGATTCGCGTATTCGACCGATAGGTGATGAATGACGCGGGATGCAAGGTCAGGAGACGTATTTTTGAAGCATTCGAAATGAATCTTGAATTCGAACTCTATTTCTATTGCTTCAGATTTACCGCATTATAGTAAAATTCTTGTAACTATTTTCGTTTCACGCAGAAAATATTAAAAACCTGAATGCAAAAACTTATAATTTTAAAAACTGGTAATGAATCGCATAGAACAGAATGAAAAAAAAAAGTTTTTAATCTGTGAATCATATGTTTACTTGTCATGTCAAAGTCATACTTCCGAACTTTCTACTAGTAGAATCGTAATACGACTGGGTCGAACCACTCGTTGCAGAATTCACGGAATGAATTTTCAAAAATAGGGATTTTAGTCATTCGCATGCGAATCTAGCCATTTCGTATTCGAATTGGAATTCGCATGATTCAAAAATACGTCTCCTGATGTAACAGATTACATAGCAACACATTGAGTTGATGAAAGGTTTAGTAAATAAATTATTATAAATGAAGAAGCTAAAGCACATGAAGCGGTACTACAACACACAGGGTCCTAGACCCGAGACAACGTAGGAAAGTTTGATTAAACGAGGAATCAAACTCTGGACCTCAGAGATGGCGACGCCAACTCCGTGTTATATTGATGATCAAATGACAAATAAGTGCATTAATAAAGCAAATTATTGGTTTGTAAACACAAAAAATACTTTAATACGTTGACAACGTGTGGATCACTTTTTATGATTGACATTGTTAATTTAAAAAAAAATGTGTTGAAGAATGTGCTTCCTTATACATCTAGGCTGATCAACCATATCCTGCATTCGATACCTAAAAGTAAACTGGTGTGCCGTGTCATCATCATTATTATTTCAGCCACATTATTATTGTCCCTGCTGACCGTAGCTCTCCCTCAATGACTTCCAGATTTGCTGGTTGGAAGCGGCATTCATGCAGCGGCTTCCTGCAACCTTTACCAGGCGTCCTGCAACCTTTACCAGGCCTCCTGCAACGTGTCGTCTGTCCACGTTGTGGGTGGACGTCTTACGCTGCAGGACGCGTGCCGTGTAGTCAATAAGTAATTGTATTAATATGTACCATACCTCAAAGTATATTTTTTAGGATTCCATACCCAAAGGGTAAAACGGGACCCTATTACAAAGACACCGCTATCTGTCCATCTGTCGCCAGGCTGTATCTCATGAACCGTGATGGTTAGACAGTTGAAATTTTTACAAATGATGAATTTCGGTTGCCTCTATAACAAAGTCAAAGTCAAAGTCATTATTTTTTGCAAATCGGCCATCAATGGCACTTTTACATGTCCCAATTTTTTTTTCCTACCACCGCTTCGGGACTACATTTCGGCTGGTGATGAGAAGAAACGGCGCAACAAATACTAAAACCAGAATAACATAAATATTTAAGGGGGCTCCCATACAACAAAAGTATTTTTTTCCTCGTTTTTATACATAATGGTGCGGAATCCCTTCGTTTGCGAGTTCGACTCGCACTAAGCAGGTTTATTTTAAGTAATTGTATGATTTATTAGACGAATCACGGGTTATTCTTAATGTTTCAGATGGGCTATGCCAACTTTGAGCAGGTGGGCCGTGGCATCCACTTGCGGCAGTTTGCAAGGGCCTTCGTGTTGGAAGACGAAACCTCAAAGCAGAGGCTAGTGTTCGTCTCAGCTGATGCGGCTATGATGGGCCATGGGGTCAGGAGAGAGGTAAGCAGAACTCTTTGAACTTAACTGGCAGACACCTTTTCCAGGCATTGCTATTCATCATCATCATTTCAGCCACAGGACGTCCACTGCTAAACATAGGCTGCCCCCAGTGACTTCCAGATAATGCCGGTTGCGCGCTACCTGCATCCAGCGGCTTCCTGCATCCTTTACCAATTCGTCTGTCCACCTTGTCTCACGCTGTGCTTCGCGGTACGTGGCCTCCATTCCCGAACCTTTCTGTGCCCCATCGGCCGTCATTTCTACGTGCTATGTGCCCCATTCGTTTTAAGTCTTTCGTTTTAATTAAAATTTATTTTTTGACTTTTCAGGTAATCAAGCGTCTTCAGAAGCGTTACGGGGACATATACAACGATCAGAACGTGATCCTGAGCGGAACCCACACGCACTCCACGCCCGGAGGGTTCCTCATTGACTTCCTTTTCGACCTGCCCATCCTCGGTTTCGTGAGGGAGACCTTTATCGCTTACATCGCGGGGATTTACAAGGTAAAGTTTGTAGAACAAAGAATCGGACCACATTGGCAGAACATATCGTAAATTTACGACCTCCGTAGCTAAGAGGCGAGAGAGCCGGACTTGGCATCGCCGCCTCTGAGGTCCGGGACCTTCGATTCCTGGTCGGGACAATGTAGAAAACTAACTTTTTTAGATTGTCTCGGGTCTGAGTGTTGTGGTACCGTCGTTGTTTCTGATTTCTGTAACACAAGTGCTTAAGCTACTTATCTTGGGATCAGAGCAAAGTATGTGGTGTTGTCCAATTAAAAAAAACATACAAAAAATTATCACGATTTTTTCAGCCGGCGGACGTCCACTGCTGACCATAGCTCCCCCAGTGACTTATCAGGTCGTCTGTCCACCTTGTCCCCCCTTGTCTTACGCTGCGCTATCAAAAAAGTATACAAACAGTTAATTTCATGACCGACTTCTTTTGAAGTCAGCTGAAAATGGATTTACAATACTGTATGCAGCAGACTGATTAGAATTTGACTGTTTAAAGGGTTTAGCAATGCTACAGCAACCTTGTTCAGTGACTTCTATGAGATCTTCTTTCTTAGGTACAACTGGCAAGGCACTATAACTAAACTATTCAAGAGAGCTCAAGCTGGCAAACATTCCTTAGTAGTTTTCTTTGTCATCCACTTGTAATATAATATTATACGTTTGCTTTTCAGAGTATAGTAATAGCTCACAACAAATTGACACCAGCAAGAGTGGAGTATGGAGAAATAGAAATATTGGATGCGAACATCAATCGATCGCCTACTTCTTACCTGCGGAACCCGCCAGAGGAGCGAGCAAGGTATGAGATCAATTTTTATCAACAAACAATAAATTGATTGTATGGATTTATTATTCGGTGAATGTGTTATATCCTGTTATAATTCTGCAATGTTCTTTCTTCCTGGTTTTTACAACAAGAGTGATAATATGTCATTACAATAGCCAAATATTCTCCTTCTTGTTCCATTTACGTATTGGTGTCATAATAGAGAGAAGAGAAAGAGAGATCAAGTTTTTATAAGCCACGCCGAACAATACAAAAATAAAATAAAGAGCACAATAACGATGAAACAGTAAAACAGTAAAGAAAAGAGATTAATAAGTAATTAAGATAAGAGGCCAAGTACGAGTCGGACCCGCCCAAGAAAGGTTCCGTCCGATCTGTAAAAATGGCAAAAATCAAAAACCCGCGCGGCTCTCTTTACGGTATTGCCTTTGAGCCCGTTTTTTCCGTGCGCGCCGCTGTCGTTAACACGTTTGTTGCATGGAAGCCCCCTTTAATATTTATTTATTCTGCCTGGTGAGAGACGGACAGACAGACAGACGGACGGATAGCGAATCTAGTAATAGGGTCCCGCTTTACCCTCTGGGTACGAAACCCTAAAAACAATTCATGCGCTTATTATATGCGTTATTGTCGCGTATTAAGTCCTCACTTCACCATCCCCAGATACAAATACGACACAGACAAACAATTGTCCCAAGTGAAGTTCGTGTCCCCTTCCAACGAGATCATCGGCGTGCTGAACTGGTTCGCGGTGCACCCCACCAGCATGAACAACACCAACCACCTGGTCTCGTCCGACAACGTGGGCTACGCTTCCGTACTTATGGAGAAGGCGCTTAATGGGAACAATACTGCGCCGGGGAAGGTAACTTTAACTCTTCAAGCATATACTGTCTGTACAAAAGCACAGGATACTCCTTAAAGCCACGTGAGCAGCTGCTCACAGACAACAGCTTTTAGAGAAGCTGTACTTATAGAGAAGGCGCTTGGTAACAACACTGCGCCAGGGAAGGTAACTTGGTCTCTTTGGGCACATATCCTCCATAGTCGGCCCCTCAGAGGTTGAGGATCGTGACCCCGCCTATTTAACTGCCTGGATGATGAGCTTTCTCCAGGCATTTCTTTGGGCATAGGGTACAAAAGCATAGGACACTCCTTAAAGCTACGTGATCAGCTGCTCATATAAGTACAACAGCTTTTGTTATGGTAGGAACATCAGTATGAACAACACCAACCACCTGGTCTCGTCCGACAACGTGGGCTACGCGTCTGTACTCATGGAAAAGGCGCTCAGTTTAAACAATACTGCGCCAGGGAAGGTAACTTGACCTCTTCGAGCATTTACTGTACGAGTATAGCAGTATGACGGAAGATCAATCCATTTAACTGTCCGGACCTGAAAGTTTATTGGAAGAAATCGCATCTAAGGATAACACCGTCTAAAATATGCCTATCATAATCATCATTTAAGCCACAGGATGTTCACTGCTGTACATAGGCCTCCCCCAGTGACTTCCAACTTGTCCGGCATCCAGCGGCTTCCTGCAACCATTACCAGGTCATCTGTCCACCTTGCCGTCCCACCGTCCATATAGTAGTTTCGATGATAAACAGTTTTAGTTATCGAGATTCTGCGCCCGTCTAAAAGCCTCGTGAAACGGCATTTCCCGGGTCTTTAAAAGTCGATCGCCGCGGTGCTGTGTTTATTTATGATCCCGTGGCCCCCTGTCTTTTTCCAATAAGAAAATCGTTCTCAAGGATATACTACTTGTGTGTAAATGCTCCTATGCATTCACAAGAATGCGTAGCTCCTTATCGATCTCTGAAGGAGTTAGTTCCATGCTGTTGATAAACTTTGGTCTGAGAAAGTCCCTATGCTCAGACCATTTAAAGTTTCTCAACAGTACAGAATACGGATGGAATGTTACAGCATGGAGCTGCAGTAGTAGTGAGTCATCTTGGTGGTAGTGGGTCGTTCGTTAATAAAGACACGTGTACTACTTACTATAGTGATATGTTTATTTTCAGGGCAACATAGTGTGTGCGTTCGCTTCGACAAACCTCGGAGATGTGTCTCCCAACACGAAAGGTCCCCGCTGCGAGTTCTCCGGGAAGGTGAGTTTCTCTGCTATTTTATTAGATTAATGATTTTATTGACTAACTCATTATCAAATTTCAAGAATCGAAGTCCTCTGCCAGGGGTGTAAGAGTATTAAAATGTTGGAGATATCGTAAAATTGCATCAATTTTATTAAAACCTTCAAGTAATATAATACAGGCAGTGGTCGCCCGTTTCAACTTTGAAAATGGTTTTATACGTGTATCTTTCGATGGTAAAAGTACTTGTTTTCATGCCTTCGTGTAGTGTTTAATAAATATCTGAAGGTTTTCTGCACTTAGGGATAGATAAGACCGCCTTTTCGGCCAACATCAACTGTAACCTCTTTGTTTGGTGTGCATTGTACAGGGTTACATGGCATTAATATTTGTTGTCCATTTGAACCTCTGGTATGCGCGGGAGCTCCTGCTGTTAGAAATGTACCTTACATAGAAAAGGCTAAGGTTTGTTTTCGCGCGCCATTGTGACTATTATTGCATTGAACTTTGGAGTTCTAGGTTGCACAGAGATAGTGCGTGCGTATTTTTCATGAATGAGACAAGATTATCCACTCGTGCCATCTTTGAACAGTGGATAATAATAATAAGTTTGTTTTTTAGATCGATTTAGTTACTGATTCTGAGTGGTATTTTAAAATTTGGCACCCCTTTGCAATGTAACCCTGTAGAGTATCTATCTATCTATCTTCAATAGAGTCAACAAAATGAATGGTACCGTTTTCGTTTGAAGGTATGTGACCAGGAGAAGCTGCTATGCAAGTTGCCAAAAGAGCGCTGCTACGCGTCGGGCCCCGGCAGCGATATGTTCGAGAGCACACGGATCATCGCCACCAGAATCTATCAGGGGGCTATGGTAAATCCTGGTTTGATTGAATAGCATGGCATTTGAATACAGGTCCATTGGCTGGAAGTGTTGATTAAGAAGGTTTATGTTACCAAGAACTGACAACTAATGGGAAAGAAAGGTTCACGAGTGGCAGTAACGAATTGGAATACGCAGCGTGGGCAGGCATCCCACGGCTTGGATGAAAACTATAGCAGAGGCTTAAGTCCAGCATTGGATGTCAAAGGGCTTATGATGATGGCAATATTACCAAGTTTTTTTTTATCTGGATGAACACAGCTATAGACGGAATTAGGAGGGAACTTTTTCAACAATCTTTTGAAGATCCTGATATGACATTTATTACTAAAAGTTTATCTTAACGGACGCCTGCTTAAATGCCTGAATGTACATTCTCGACAAAAAGTTTTAAATAGACGCCTTTTCCAATCATGATTATTTCTTAACTTGCACAGTTCACTTATATTGCCTGCGATTTTGTAAATGACCACAAGAACCATTACATTTTTGGGGAAGGCATATGTCTTAGTTAATAGCAGTGGACATCTTATAGCTAAAATGATGATGAAAATAAAATTTCCAGCAACTAGTACATAGGCCCGGGGAGGACGTGACGGGTCCCATCAGTTCCATGCATCAGTTTGTGAAGATGCCGGAGCAGGAGGCGCATCCGTACGATCCGGTTTCTGACACCTTCGACACGGTAAGTTCATTTTTGAAGAAATTAAACCCCTTAGGTAGTAATTAACTTTTATATTTCACTTCTCCGGCATTCTATCTCGGCATTTATAAATTCTTTTTTTTAAACGTACTTATTTTGGTCCCATACAAAAAGTTGTTGCATTTGACAAATTTCACTAATAAATTGGCATCATCTATAGGTGTAAGAATGGTTTAAATTGCCCCCTGTATACTTTTTCTTATTATACACTGTTATGTCATAATTCATAATATTTATTTGCTTAAAAACATGGTAAAATTGATGTTATAAAACTTGACTGGTTTAAAGGTCCAAAATATTTATTAATTACTGTATTTCAATATTCTCGTGTCGTGAAGTATGATGCTGGCATGTTAAAATAATAGCACCACCCTTTCTCTTCGTATGGGTGTCGTAAGAGGCGACTACAGAAGAACCGCCACAAGAAGACGGGCAGCAGCGTTTCCTCTCCACCATTGGCCAAACTGCGATCGCCAACCCGCCTGCAAAGCGTGGCCATTATGGCAAAATCCTCCTTTTGGAGAGGCCTGTGTCCAGCAGTGGACTGATATAGGCTGGTGATGATGCATTCCCATTTTCTAGCCTTTTAGTTCCCTTTCATACCAGCAGTCGTGTTTTTAGAACATAACGGTCCGCGGCTGCCTGCCCGCCATGGGCTACAGCTTCGCGGCGGGCACGACGGACGGGCCCGGCGCCTTCGACTTCCGGCAGGGGACCACCTCGGGGAACGCGCTGTGGAACGCCGTCAGGGACTTCCTGGCTGAACCCACGGCTGAGGACGTCAAGTGCCAGGCGCCGAAGCCCATACTGCTGGCTACTGGGAGGGTAAGGAACAAATAAGATTTCATCCTGTCAACCTCTTCCAGTCCCCTGCTGGACGTAAGCTAAAGAGCGCCAAAGGGCACGATTTTCCAGTTATTTCATCCAGCCATGCCAGCCACCTTCCTAAAGTCGTCGTACTTTCAATCTGTGGAGCTTCCTACATCACGTTTGTCGTTTGCTAAGGCGTCGTCTTCACTCGAGAAACCGTTTATACCACCTTTTATCGGTTCTGCGACAGATGTGGCCGGCCCACTTCCACATAAGCTTTACGCTGTAGAAAAAACAAATATTTACCACCTCGGGGAACCCGCTATAAAACGCTGTCAGGGACTTCCTGACCTAGCCTACAGCTGAGGACGTTAAGTGCCAGGCGCCGAAGCCGATACTACTGGCTACAGGGTGGGTAAGGAACTAAGCTTTGACAATGTAATAAACACAAATATTTAGTGGTCTCAAAGAGTCAAGTAGAAAGTAGTATAAGGCCATTATTTAGTGACATTTATCACAAGCATCTCCGTGCTCCGGAAGGCACGTTAATAGGTGATCGCGGCTTATATTACAAATTATAATCTTTGAAAACCCGTATTGATTGCACCGTATATATAATGATTTCATGCAAATATATTTCTTTCAGATGAAGTTCCCCTATGCGTGGCAGCCATCAATCGTGTCATGCACAGTCGCCCGCATCGGGAAGCTAATGCTAGCGGCAGTTCCCGGGGAGTTCACTACTATGGCAGGAAGGCGGCTGAGACGGATGTTGGCATCCACTGGCGCTGAGAAAGTGGTCATAGCTGGACTGTCCAATGTCTATGCAGATTATATTGCTACTCCTGAGGAGTACCAGGTAAATTCATCAGACTATGGCAGGAAGACGGTTGAGGAGGATGTTGGCATCCATTGGTGCAGAGAAAGTGGTCATAGCTGGACTGTCTAATGTGTATGTAAATTATACTGCTACTCCTGAGGTGTACCAGGTAAATTCACCAGCATCATCGTCAAACTATGGAAGGAGGACAGTTGAGGAGAATGTTGGCATCCACTAGTGCAGAGAAAGTAGTCATAGCTCGACTGTCCAATGTGTATGCGGATAACATTGCTACTCCTGAGGAGTACCAGGTAAATATATCAGCATCATCAGACTATGATAGGACGACGGATGAGGTGGATGTAAACGGCCACTGGTGCAGAGAAAGAAGTTATAGCTGGACTGTCTTACGTGTATGCGGATTACATTGCTACTCCTAAGAAGGTTAGGTACCAGGTAAGTTTATTATCGTTAGTCTGCGGTAGACCAGTGATAGACGTAGGCCTCCCCTATAGAACTGCGATCAGCTCTGGGCCGTTTGAATCAGCTTTCCACAACCCAGACGGAGTCGTCAGTTCACCGGGTATATCACTTGTCCAAGTGCCCACGCCGCTGCGTATTCCAGTTTCAGGTACATTAAAAACAGTGATGCTGTATTAAATTGAAATTAACGATACTTTGCTTAAAAATAAAGTTGTGTTTCTCTTTATTATAAGGTTTTGTTGATATTATAATATAAAAGATTTTAGAAAAGCGGAACTAAGATTGAACCCTGGTCCCTGGGGTAGACCTACTTATTTTTCCTAGTTTAGTTTTTCGTTACTTTTGCATTTTTCTGGAATATTTGTAACTGCATTTGCCACCTACAACACAATGATGTGTAAAACAGTAAATAGATAAATATTCTTTCAGGCACAAAGATATGAAGCCGCCTCCACAATTTTTGGACCTCACACCTTGGATATTTACTTGAACAAATACAAAGAGCTGGCTGACGCTTTATCCACGGTAAGTTATTTTTTACTGAGGGATGCAAAATTATTGTTCTAACTAGACTTGTTAAAAAAATATTTTTCGGCTTATTTTAACACTCGTAAAGTAATAACCAACCTGTAGGATAATTTCCATTAAACTAGAATCACGAGGCATTTAGAAATATTTTATAGCACTAGAAACTGGAATATTAATCAATCAGTCATAAGACCAGTGATCAAAAGAAACATTTCGTTTCTAAATTTTAGTCTAAATATTATTAAAGTAGAATACTAGGTTTAATCCCCTTCTCTTCCTATGGGTGTAGTAAGAGGCGACTACAGGAGAACCGCCACAAGAAGACGGGCAGCAGCGTCTCCTCTCCACCATTGACCAAACTGCGATCGCCAACCCGCCTGCCGAGCGTGGCGATTATGGCAAAATCCTCCTTTTGGAGAGCTGTGTCCAGCAGTGGACTAATATAGGCTGGTGATGTGTGATGTGACTAGGTTTAATGGATGCTAATGATCTCAAAATCACCTCCTTTGTCACATTTATAAAAAAAAGGGGTTTTTAGGGGTTGGCCCAGTGACCCAAAATGAGTCATGGCCTCCAAAAAAAGGACTCCCAACGGTCTGTTCTGCGCCACTTTTATGTACACGGAACTCGAGCAGGTCCCTTAAAACCTCGTGTCCTCAGCGGTACCTGACTTCAGGATGGCATGGGACTCGGTCATGCCAAGTACGGTATTGAGTACCGTCGTTGTTTCTGATTTCTATAACACAAGTGCTTTAACTACTTACTATAGGACCAGAACAATGTATGTGATGTTTATGTTTTTGTCTAATATTAGAAGAGATACGAATACTTACGCTTGCTTCACGATCTTCTCCCATCTTTCCATGTGGCTGAGCCAGCGAAGTCTGTGAGCTTTTATTTCGCTGATGATGTTTGGCTCGGCCACGAGATCTTCTTACTTGGGTATCTTCTGCTTGTGCCGGCCCCAGAATCTTTCTCCATGTTTTCCTTGCCGTCACCAGGAGTTTGGTCTCTTTGGATAAAAATGAATCGTTAGTCTCACTTAACTCGAGAACGGCTGGACCGATTTGGCTAATTTTGGTCTTGAAATATTGGTGGAAATCCAGGGAAGGTTTAAACGGTGAGCAAATATAGAAAAATTGCGAGGAAGATACTAAAAATGTTTTTTTTTCTCATACAAACTGTTCCTACCTGTCAAATTTGCGGAGGTACGAAGTGCGCCTGGTCAGCTACTATAAAATATTTCTAGTTATGATTACTACAATAAGCTGACACTTCCGTAGGGTAAATCCATGGAGCCGGGCCCCGAGCCCCCGGACTTCAGCAGCCAGCTGATCACCCTCGTGGCGCCCGTGCTGTGGGACGCGGCGCCGTGGGGCCGGGAGTTCGGGGACTGCGCGCAGCAGCCGCAGAAGTACTACGGGTACGGGGACACTGTCGTCGCTACCTTTGTGAGTATTCATGGTTTATACACTTAATTAAGAGTACAGGGAATTAAATTTGAGTTTTACTGCAGCTTTACTCGTTAATACGCTCTAAGAACATTTGTAAAGAGTATTGAGTTGTTGCGTTCTACAATCATAATGTGATTGTAAGGTAGTACGCAAAAAATTACATATTATGTGGGGAAAAGCGCAGTAGCTTGAGATTTTTAGCTCACGTCGACTTTCTATTTTCTAATTTGAAGATAACTGTTAATTTTCTTTTGTTTCGATTACGTATGGCTAACGCATTAAGACTGTATGTACTTGCTTAAGAGCGTAAGGCTCCATCCATCCATCCAGGACACTCGTTTTGACCAAACAACTAGTTCATACTTAACCTAATTGGTTCAATTGGTTCCCGTTCTAGAGATACTGAGATCAAATGGCAATCACTCCAAACTCCTAAAGTAACCGACTTGCGATATTTGACATGGTAATAAATAATATTGTAGGTACTATGTAGTTGCTATGCATCTGTTATACCGGCCCGGCCACTAAGATATACGAGAGCGCGTGATGCCCACGCGCTAACATATCATAACATTAAACTAACGGGATGCTGCTGCAGGTGGCGGGCAACCCGCGCAACAACATCCGGCACGGGCGCGGCTACGGGCTCGTGGAGCGCCTCGTGTCGGAGCAGGACGACGCCTGGGTGGCCGTCGCCTCCGACGCCGACTGGGAGACCAAGTGAGTCGCACTACCTATAATAAACATAGACTTACACTTTGCACGTGCCATTCGTTTTGGCATGGATATGAAGCTGTTTTCCTTATTCCTCGATTTCGTACCTGCCTGCTGATATCCAACTGACTTTTGATGTCGACGCAGAAAACGTCAAACAGTTTGCTCATTTCATCAGCTCATTTTAATGGTCATTTTTAGGGTTCCTAAAGCAATAAGCATCAATGTTGTCGACCTCCACTTGAAGAGAACAGTGTACAGAATTAGACACGTTCTTTTTCAGTTTGTCACTTTGCTATACGAGTAAGTATCACAGGGGCCGCAAAATTCAAATCTAGGCAGCGGGGTTCATTTTTGTTTTCTGTTAAAAGCTTCGTTATCCTTTTTTTCAATTTCCATTTGTTTTCATTGTTTCAAAACAAAGCTAGGTTTATTATCAATTTAACTAGGAGTAAAGTATCACGTATAATTCTACCCCAGATACATCTGGCGACGCAACTCCGTGGTACTCGGTACCAGCCACGCGGAGCTGCAGTGGGACATCCCCGAGGGCACGCCGCCCGGCACGTACCGCCTGCACCACTTCGGGAACTACAAGTACATCCTGGGGGGGATCTATCCGTATCATGGGTTCACTGACCCCTTTGAGGTTAGGTAACTTATCTTTAGTTCGCCAATGAATTTTTTAAAAATTATCTGTACCATGTCATCACTGGCTTCTTTGAGGTCAGGTAACTATCATAAAGTTTGTTCGGCTATGAAAATATCTGGGTCACCTTATTTTGATCTTAGTTTGCAAGAGTAATTTATGATCAAAAGCAAAGTTCTATACAGTATGTTAATTAATGAAAGGCATTCCCGTCACCTAAAATAGTAGCGCGGAAAAGTACCTAGCGTATCTGCGCTGCTCAAATCCCATCCATAAGTCTCGTGACGTTGACGTTTGGCGGTATTGAGGGAAAGTGGGCATATATAGGGTGTTTAATTTTTATAATTAAACACCCTATAAATAATTTTTATTTGTATAGTATCTGTAGTATTTTTAAAATAAAATATTTTTTTCTTGTTTGGAATATTTTTTCATATACACCGTGAATTTTGAATTACCCGAGAAAATTACCTAACATACTCAGATATCGATATACATCGAATTTGGCGAATAAAAAAAACGGAACGGCGTACGGCGTTGGCGTACGGAAGGAATAACTATGAATGAAAAAAAAAAACATTCATAGTTATTCCTTCCGTACGCCAATATTACGCGACCAAATTAGGTGGATTTTGGTTCCGTTAATGTTGGAATGATAATGATTAATATTTGAATTAGCAGGACTTTTATAGTGCATATTTTTTAAGGAATGTAAGGGATCTTTTAAATAAATTTCTCATAAAAAAAATTTTTTATTCGCCAAATTCGATATATATCTGAGTATGTTAGTTAATTTTCTCGGGTAATTCAAAATTCACGGTGTATACTGACGTTATACTGTTACGGGTTAGCGGGAACGCCTTAAGTTAATTAAAATACTGTATAACTCACTTTTGGATAATTGCATTGCGTTGCTGGAGATCTCAAAAATAAAGTTCTAATTATAATCGGGACTTTCGTTTGAAAATGGATAGGTACCGTGCTCAGTTTTGCAAGCCAGGCCAGGATACGCCGATAAGGTTTTTATGCAACGATATTAAAAACGGTTTTTAATATCGTTGATTTTATGGGTTTTTTTACTTTCGGTTTGGACATTGTTTTAGTGTATTACTGACCATATTATACAGTCCTTAGTACGAATTGAACGAATAATGACTAAATTAGGACAATAATGAATCAACTTATTAAATCTTATTTATACTCATTTAGAGAATCTTAAAAGTTCCATGCACTGTCATATATTGTACTATAGTTAGTTCAATTTTTAATTAGAGTCAGTATTAGTCATTTGAGCTATCTTCAAATAGGAATCAAAAATTTGCCATTTTGACTATTTAATAAATCGTAGGAAGGGACAGCTTAAATGACAGAATACTGAATCAATCAAATTAAAAAAAGTTGTGTACTGTATTTTAAATTATATTAATTGCCTTTGAAATCAAATAATCAAGCCATAACTCATTGTTAATGACTTATTTCTAGTTTATATTGTCAGAGAAAAATCAGGAAAAAGCTAAAGTTAGTGTGAGTGAGAATTAGTTAAAAAATAAAGTGTTAAAAAGGTTTAATGTGCTCATGAGTCTGAATTTTGATTAGGTTAAGTATCCCCTGGTTATTGGGACGTTGAACAAGGATACGTAATTTGATTTATACAGGGTGTCCCTGAAAGTATGATACTGGTGCCTTGAAACCAATATGTGATTTAAGTAATCAGGTGAAACCAAATAAGTTTAATGGGTAATCCGTTATAAGTAAGTTTGTACAGTTAGTTGTAGGTTACTATTTGATGCGAGAATTTTTGCTTGGGCTGCCAGCCTGCCATTAAAGATTTTTAAAAGTTGGTAACCCTGTATATTGCGGTTGTAAAGCTGTGTCCTTAGACCCGACGCACGCACACTTCAGATTTTTTTTCGGCCTATGTTGAATCGGTCTTTAAACTATATTCAATCGTTCGATTGCAAATCGATTCAGTGTGCGACTCGCATGTGTTGTAGCAATACATTCACCAAACAGCCGACAAAAAAGTTTGTAATGTGTAGGGATAGGTATTAATTTGTGATTTAATTGAAGGGTAATTTGATTGCGTTGCATAATTTAAATACAATGAAACGGGAATAAACGCGATCATAATTTAGGTACAAATGTTATCTACCTATTATCAACCGACTTTAAAAAAGGAGGAGGTTCTCAATTCTTAATGTTGTTTTTTGCCTAAAATGGTTTCGACTGGGTTACGCTGTGTAATGTGTAAATCATTGAAAATTATTGTTTTTAGCAATTCCATGCAAGGTTTAATTGAAGATAAATCACACTTGAAAAAAATCATCGACCTCAGGTGTAAATTATGATTGCGTTTATTTCCGTTTCAGTGTTTTTGAATGATCATTAATAATCGATAGATCTTGTTTTTCACCTAATTTGACCTGATAGATATGTCATCGAATTCCTCTTCAACTATAGTCCATTTAGGATAAGAAGATCGCTGTGACACATGACAGGTAACGTTGATAGTGGATAAAAAGCAAAACAATAACAAAAACTTAACGAAACACTCGACAAAAACAGTAAAAAGGCAAAACTGGAAATACTATGAAGCACAGCAAAACCACAGACCACTTAAAAGGCAGAAGCACTCATACTGACGACAAAGCACAGGCTTTGACAAGCCGACCGCATCGTTTCATCGGATATTTATCGATATAGTGTCGATTTTGAGTGGTCAATCCCTATAGGAAATTGGGCGAGTCATATCGATACAAAAATAAAGAAGGCCTGTATAGCATTTTGTCAATGTAGAAGACTAGTTGGTAAAAGTTGGGGTCTAAATCCAAAAAATCACACTTTGGCTATACACATCCGTTATCAGACCTTCTATAACTTATGGATCAGTTGTATGGTGGCCCAGAACACAACTGACCACAGTGAAAACAAAACTCCAGAGTCTACAGCGACTAGCGAGCGTAGCAACTACTGGATGCATGAGAACCACCCCATCAGCCGCGCTCGAGTTCCTCCTAAACTTGAGACCGCTAGATCTCATCATACAGGAGGAAGCACAGTCAGCCGCCTTAAGACTAAGAGCAAACGGACTATGGAAACAAAACATAGAAACAACACACTCAAAAGTTCTGCAGGAGGTCCTAAAGGAATTACCACTCCTCGAGGCGCCCATGGACAGAACTCCGTGTCAACACATCTTCGATCGAAGATACAATATCCAACTCACAGAAGAACCAAAAGATAACTCTGGCGTCGATGAAGTTAGGATATATACAGACGGCTCAAAAACGGCACATGGTACCGGAGCCGGCGTCTTCTCGAATGACTTAAACATAAACATATCGACCACACTAGACAAGTTAAACTCCATCTTCCAGGCAGAATGCATTGGTATAACCAAAGCGGCACAGGCGGTTGTCTATAATAAAAATTGTCTCGGATAGTGCATCCGTACTCCAAGCCCTTCAAAACAATGTCGTAACCTCCGCACTCATACTAGAGTGTCACAATGCACTCCAATCCATTGCAAACACGAACAGAGTAGTTCTGCAATGGATCAAAGGACACAGCAACTCACTGGGAAATGACACCGCAGACGAATTAGCCAAAAGAGGATCGAAGGTAGTAGTCCATGGACCGGAACCACTACTGCCTATACCTCAGGCCCAAATCAAAACGTGGCTGCGTGAAAAAACCACAGAAACACACCATACCGAATGGATGAACAGTGTAGGATGCAGGCAAACAAAAGATGCAATTCCGGCAGCATCAAAAAAGCTTGCCCGCAGCCTCATCAGACTAAAACGGAACGAACTTCGGAAGGTTGTAGGTACTATAACCGGTCATTGTTCACTAAACAGGCACCTATTCCACATAGGAGTAACAGACAGCCCCACATGCAGAGGATGCATGGAGGCAGAGGAAACGCCGCGGCACGTGCTCATGGAGTGCGAGAGCGTGACAGAACAACGGGCACGGATTCTCCAATCACCAGGATCACTCCCGGAAGCCTTCAGGAGCCTGAGGGGTCTACTGAACTTCTGGGATGACTTGGGCTGGTTGGAGTAGGGGAAGGACACAACACGCACAATGGTCCAATCAAGAGGCTAAGTGCGGACACCTCCCAGCTAAACTAACTAACTAACCCTATAGGAAAGCGTTCCATTTTACGCATCAAGTATTTCAGGAGATATTTTGTTTGCTTATTTTTAAAACTCGTTAGCAATAATAATGTGTTGAATAATCACTTAGATTTCTAAATGCAATGTTTTAAAGATTTTTGCAATAAGCTTTAATTAAATTATAAAATGTTTTTCTTAAAATATGAAATCATTAATTCGTAGTATTCGTACTAGTATGGGTGGACCGAAACGTGTAAAGTGTCAGAGCGATTATCTTATCTTGAATGGACTATAAAATCTGTCTAACTAGAGTAGTTTTAAATGTCTTTTGGGTAATTTATAATTAAACTGATCAAATCATATTGCGTTGTAAGCTAGTCCTAACTTCAATGAGTTGAGGTTGTTTTATTCATTGTAATATAGTTTTTGATTAATTTAAGTAATCCTTAGAAAGATAAATGGTGGTCTTTTGTAATAAAGATTTATTGTTTTTTATTTAATTTAATTAGTTTTATTTCACTCTTTTTTAATTTAAGATCCTATTTTTCTATTTAAATTCCTTTTAAAAAACTATCAACATTATAAAAACCTTTTGTAAAATAATGTTCAGGCTTTCCTTTTTTACAGAAAGAAAGAAAATTCATATTCGCATAATTTTGTATACCATAAACCCAACTACAGGGTAGGCTAAGTTTAGTTTTGGATAATTATCATGAAATATTCTTTAAATTTTACTGACTTGATTCTTCAAAACTTTCTTAAAACATGGTTTACATTTGAAACACTTATAAGTCCAGTAATATTTACCCACATTATTTTAATTTGTCTATCTCGTAACCAACAAATTCATGATAAACTTGATCACTGTTATCTCTGGCACAAATATTATATATCCATCAATTATAAGATTATCACAAAGATTGAAGGCCCTTTAGTGTTACGTAGTAAACGAGAAATTAGGAATATACCCGTCTGTATTTCACAGCATATTAAACAACAGTCCTTGAAAAAAGGAAGCTGAAATCTGACATTTATAATATAATAATAAATAAATAAATAATAAATAAATATTGGACAACATCACATACATTGCTCTGATCCTAAGGTAAGTAGCTAAAGCACTTGTGTTATAGAAATCAGAAACAACGACGGTACCACAACACCCAGACCCGAGCCAATATAGAAAAGATCGTTTTCTACATTGACCCGACCGGGGATCGAACCCGGAACCTCAGAGATGGCGGCGCCATTAAAAGTCCGGCGCGCTCGCCTCTCGGCTACGGAGGTCGTCAATATAGTTTAATTATAGACACTGTTGTGGACTGTATGTTCAGGTTCTCGTTCAGGGTTCTAGGTTCTCGTTCAAATGAAACTCGCATCGATGATCAAAAAATACTGAACATTTATTCTAAAAAACACGCTATTAATATTTACAAATACACCTCTAGATTAGCGACTAGTGCGAGGTGTCGCGTCGATCGGTCAACTGTCGTGTAAGCGCGTCTCGTTCCCGTTCCTTGGTAACTGCTACGATGCTCCGTCCTTGTCTAGCCGCCTGCTACGGCTATGATGCTCCGTCTTCGTCTAGCCGTCCGCTACATTCTCCCCCCGGCGAAGACTCCGACGAAGCCTCTTCCACGGTAAGGACGGCGATCTTCGTTACAGGTCTCCGGAAGACTCCTCCTCGGGTGCGAACGTCGGCGCTGCGTACTCTGCCGTCTGGCCCAGGGTATATCTTCCGGATAATTCCTCGTGGCCAGGTGTTGCGGGGCAGCGCAGCATCCACAATGATCACCAGATCGTTTTCTTGCAGCTGACGTTCGTTCGAGGCAGCTGCCTGGCGTGGTACGAGGGTCGGTAGGTATTCGCGAACCCATCTCCTCCAGAATTCGTCAGCAATTCCTTGGCTGGCTCGCCAAGACTTACGGTCAGCTGGCTGGCATGGCCCGGTGTGCGGCAGGCCCGTCGACGACCCCAGCAAGAAGTGGTTCGGAGTTATCGCTTCTGGGTCGTCAGGTTCAACCGAGACATGAGTGAGTGGTCTCGAGTTGACCGAATATTCCGCTTCAGCCATCACGGTCTGCAGCACCTCTTCCTTTGGTGTCTTCTCACGCAGCACGGCGGTCAATGCTGTCTTCACAGACCGAACCAGACGTTCCCAAGCTCCCCCCTCGTTCGGTGCGCCCGGCGGGATGAAGCGCCAGGTCATTCTGTGTAACTGACCCAGCTCTTCCAGTGCAGGTGCCCATTCTTTATAGGCAGCGCGGAGTTCTGTATCTGCACCCCGGAAGTTGATGGCGTTGTCGCTAATCATAGTCGCGGGCCACCCTCTGCGCGCTGCCATTCTTCTCATTGCCATGACAGCGGAATCCGTGGACAGGGAGCCCACCAGTTCTAAGTGCACCGCTCGGGTGGTGAGGCACGTGAAGAGTGCACCCCACCTCTTCTCTCGTCTTCGTCCGACGGTCACCATCATCGGTCCGAAGTAGTCGACCCCACAGTTCGTAAAAGGGCGTCGATAGGGGTCGATGCGCGCCGCCGGCAGGTTCCCGAAGACCGGCACCCGTGGTTTCGCCTTTCTGAGGCAACAGGTGGCGCAGCTCTTCGACATGCTTCGTACTGTTGCTCGTAGGTGCAGGATCCAGTACTTTTGCCTTAGGTCGTTCACAACACGCTCCCTGTTCGCGTGTCCAGCTATTTCGTGTTCCCGTTTCACGATCAGACGGGTGAACGGATGACGTCCGTCTAGAACAGCGGGCTCCTTCATTTGTTCTGGCACATTTGCTGCTCTTATTCTGCCGTCCAATTTTAGGGTTCCGTTCTTGATTTTCGGGTCTAGCTAATGTAGTCGCCTTGACTTTGGTATAGGCTTTCCTCCTTCCAATAGTCCAACTTCCAGCGGGAAGCTATTTGTGGACAAAGGCCACCTCTTGGATCGTCTTCTTGGCGGTTTCGATATCCTCGTAGCTCTCCACCAGGTCGTCCATGTAATGGTTGCGTGTTATTGATACGTAGGCTGCTGGGTGGGTGCGCAGAAACTCCTCGGTGTTCCGGTTGCGCACGCTGTGAGCCAAGAACGGGGAACTGGAGGCTCCGAAGATCATTGAAGTCATCTTTAGTACTTGAACCGGTTTCTTTGGGTCCTCTCGCCAAAGGAACATCTGTGCCGGTTGGTCTTCAGCTCTGATTTTCACCCGGAGAAACATCTCTTGAATATCTGCCTTAACTGCTACTGGCTTCTCCCGGAATCTGAACAAGATGCCTTGCAGCGGCTGAAGAAGATCCGGTCCTTCAAGTAAGAAGTCATTCAAGCAGACTCCGTGTGACTTCGCGGCGGCGTCGAAGACTAGGCGGAGCTTTCCCGGTTTGTTAGGGTTAAAAACCGGGAAATGCGGTAGGTACCATTTTCTCGGGTTCTGTTGTTCTGTTCCGTCGCAGGCTTCCGCGTAACCTTTCTCTAGCAGGGCTCCGATTTCCTTCTTGTATTGCGACGCGAAGTCAGGATCTCTGGCGAGTCTGCGTTCTAGACCATTTAGTCTTTTACAAGCGGCGTTGTAGCTCGGGGGTGTCTCGAAGTCATCACTGCGCCACGGTAGTCCGACTTCGAATCGGCCGTTCGTTCGTTTGGCCGTAGCTTCGAAGTTCTCAATGGCACGCTGATCTTCTTTCTTCATCTTGGTGCAAATAGACACGCCTAGTGAGTCTATTTTGAAGTGCTCCTCCATCATTGTGTCCAGGCGGTTGTCAGGCTCGTCGTTCTCCGCCACACCGCGTTCAGGCGTGAACAGGTGTAAAACAGACTCTTGACTCCGTCTGTGGATAGAGCGCAGCACCCTTCCATGGATCGCCCAGCCCAGCATCGTCATAGAGGCGGCTGGTTGTTTCTTTTTTCCAATCTTCAGTTGCCGTGATACTATTAGGTGCCAATGGTCAGCACCGATGAGCAGCCGCGGCTTTGACTTCTCGTAGCACACGACATCTGGGTTCAGGCTACGCAGGTGCTCGTAGTTCAGCAGTCGGGTGGGTATCGACTGTGTATGAAGCACCAGCTGCGGAATGGTGCGCAGCCTGATCTGGTGGCAGTTTTCTTGGTTCTTGCCTCGGATCTCGAGACTGACTGACTTGCTCTGATCTTGACGTTGGCTGGCTGCTACTCCGTTGATGTGCAGCGATCGTGTCGGTCCCTCTGCTCCTAGGTGCAGCGCCAGGTCTTCTTCGATCAACGAGATGGTGGAACCTTCGTCGAGGAGAGCATATGTAGCGATGCTTCCTTTAGGTCCAGTTAAGGTAACAGGCACCACCTTCAACAAGACCGAAACTCCTTCTAGGTCCGCAGTAGTGGCGACGGACATCACAGACTCGCGTTGCTCTTGCTGTGGTTCAACTGTGAGGCTCGCAGGCGGTGACGTCACAGGCTCGGCGTGTAGCAACTGGTGGTGCGGTCGACGGCACCCATTCACTCCGCACAGCTTAGCACGGCAGTTATTTCGTCTATGCTATGCCGGCTCGCTATGCATTTGAAACACAGGCCCGCTTTCTTCACTGTTTCCCATCGCGCATCCGACGTCGCCTTTAGGAACGCATCACACTTTGTTAGTGTGTGATTCCCGTCACAGCTGTAGCATTTGTTTTCTTCGCTTGCCGCGTCGGTAACAGCTGTTGTTGCGTACACCTCCGCTTGTTTCTTACGTGCGTAAGTCTTCACTGCTGGAGCTTACTTCTGGTTCCCAGTCGAGGTTTGCGAAGTCGTGTAGGTGTATCGCAACGCCAACTCCGCTTCGCGCATTAAGAAGCGCGATAGCATCACGATTTCCGGAAGCGTCGAATGTTCGTGTTCGTAAGCGTAGTCGCACCATCTTGATTTTAAGTGCGGCGTCAGTTTCTCCATGACGTCCCTTATTAGCATGGGAAACTCCAGGTATCCACGACGATTAACGTTCTTGAGGGCGCAGACTAGGTTCTGAAGTCGTACGGCGAACGTGTTAAGCTCTCTCGCTGTGTTGCCCAGTCGTGGTAGCTTCTTTATATCTTCTATAACTTTGACGATGATATACTCAGGTCGGCCAAAACACTGCTCTAGTGTTTGCAGGATCTGGCTAGGACTGCCACCGGTATACAGGAGCTCGGTGACAGCTTCCTTTGCTTCGCCCTTCAAGCAATTTCGGAGGCGCGCTGTGTTCTCGATGTCGGTGAAGTTGTACAACGCAGACGACTCCTTGTAGGCTGCGACGAATGGCATCCATTCGTTGAAGGCGCCGGAGAAGTAAGGTAGGTCGGTCACCTGCCGCGGCGTCGGTCGGTTTCTTGCCATCTTTTCAATCGCCTCTGCTAATTGCTCGATGCCTCTGCTTCGGTTCCTTGTCGGTGTCGGTGAGCGGGTTTGACGGCGCGTGTCTTCGAAGCGTACGCCTCCGTGAGACGTCAGCTCCCCCCGGTCGGCTCGCGGGGTGCGCGGTTCGTGCGCAGGCTGCACGCTGTCTTTCGGCTCCGACGTCGTGTTTCCCGGAGTAGTGGTCGCTTCAACAAGCCCCGGTGTCACGATGCTATGTTGTAGCCAACTGGTGATGCGTTCGTCCGGGTCCCCGATACTAGCGGCTTCTTCCTCCCGGATTGACTCTACAGTGGCTGCCAATCGTTTCTTGACCAACTCAGCTTCCAATTGGAATTCCCGTTTTCTTATTTCCGCCAACTGTTCTTCCGCTGCTAGCTGCGCGGCACGTATACGCGCCTCGGTGCTACCCGTTGACCGTAGTGACGTATGCGAGCGCGTCGGCGATATCTCACGACGTTCGGTCGTAGTCGCTGGGCGCGTGGCGGTCGGTAGGAGGGGTGCGGGGAGTGCTGTTGGTTCGTAAGCACGGCTCCCTTCCCCTTGTGACGTCAACGGTCGCGATCTTGAGGCCGCGGACGGAGATTTCGGTGGCGAGTGAAAAACTCGCGCCCTTGTAGCAGTGGCAAAGGAAAGCGGCTCTTCAGCGCCCTCCATTGCCCGCTCCTGACTCCTGGTTCGTACCATTTCCTTAGGGTACTGGCGGTGTTCTTCCATCCGGCTCGATGGACCAAACACTCTTCTATCCGGCTCGATGGACCAAACACTTCTATCCGGCTCGATGGACCAAACACTGTTCTATCCGGCTCGAAGGACCAAAAACTGTTGTGGACTGTATGTTCAGGTTCTCGTTCAGGGTTCTAGGTTCTCGTTCAAATGAAACTCGCATCGATGATCAAAAAATACTGAACATTTATTCTAAAAAACACGCTATTAATATTTACAAATACACCTCTAGATTAGCGACTAGTGCGAGGTGTCGCGTCGATCGGTCAACGGTCGTGTAAGCGCGTCTCGTTCCCGTTCCTTGGTAACTGCTACGATGCTCCGTCCTTGTCTAGCCGCCTGCTACGGCTATGATGCTCCGTCTTCGTCTAGCCGTCCGCTACAGACACATAATCAGAAATGAGGAGATCCGTGAACGAAGAAAAGTCACTGACATAACCCGATGGATTAACCCGCTAAAGTGGCAATGGGCGGGGCAAATAGCACGTAGAACTGACGGCTGATGGGGCAGAAAGGTTCTGGAATGGAGGCCACGTACCGGCAAGCGCAGCGTGGGACGTCCACCCACAAGGTGGGCAGACGACCTGGTAAAGGTTGCGGGACGACGCTGGATGCAGGCCGCGCGCAACCGGCCGACCTGGAAGTCACTAGGGAGGCCTATGTTCATCAGTGGACGTCCTGTGGCTGAAATGATGATGATGATGATAAAGATAGTTACATATAATGCCAATGAAGTTGCGCAATAAAATAAAATTGCATAGTAGGTATGATCTTAAAGACGGTAACATTATGTATTAATTTTAATGATGATTATTTATCTAAGTAGATATTGAAGATATTGTTTATTGCACACAGTTTTTGCTAGAAGCTATCTTTTTATTTATTTATTTATTTTTATTTGAGATGGGCTTACTCTTGACCCCAATCTTGCTCTAGAGCATAGATGGGATCTACGATGGAGCGAGCTTGCCCAGAAGATGCCTATTCACTCTGGACTTAAAGAGAGTCAGGTTATATGCACTCGGAAATACAGACGCAGGCAGGGAATTCCAATCTTTAGCTTTGCGCATTATAAAAGATGATGAGAAGCGCTTAGTGCGCGGATTATGGGTATATCAACTAAGAACGGATGGTAGCCGGCCGTACGTCTGGATGTCCGATGGAAGAAAGGTGACGGTGGTATTAGCTCATGCAGCTCATGAGCACACTATCTCTTTCAGACCTGTCCCTGATTCAGAACCCTTCAACAGCTAATTGATAACCGAAAAGACTGTATCATCTGAAACACTTAATACTTAAAACCATGGAAGGGATTTTTACACGCTTAAATTTTCTGGTGGCAATCTTATCTACTGCTGTGAGATATCGGGGATTATGGTTTTTATCAATTAAATCACTTTAATTAATCTAAATAATCCTTGCATTCTTCGGCCACCGCTCTACGCGGTAGTGTTGTAATTTAAATAAATAAAAAATATATATATTTAATTTAAATGTGCTTTTTTTGATTGTGTAGTGTCTGAGACGTTGACTAATTGGCAATTTAAGTTAGAATAACTCATACAGCTCTACCTCAAACAATAAAGTGTTTTATTATTAATTAGAAGAACTGATGAAGAAAAAAAAGTTCTAAAGGTTTGTATATAAGTAATACTTATTGTATAAAAAAATATGCATAGATAAAACAACACACCACAGTGTCATGGTCTAAACACCACCGGTCAAGTGGTTTTGACAGCGTAGCGAGTCTTAATTGTTCTGTGGTGGTAATTGTGATTAATTATGCCTATATACGTCCCACTGCAGGGCACAGGCCTCACCTCAACCATGAGGTGGTTTGGGCCATACTCCACCACGCGGGCCCGGTGCGGATTGGTGGAGGGGTGTTGTAAGGCCAGTGACTAAACCTTACTGTCAGATGTAATCAAGCCGCCATAAGGCCTCTGACTAGGCTTCACGACTAATATCAAGCGATATCAGCCGGGACCAACTTTTAACGTGCCTTCCGAAGCACGGAGATGCTCGTGATAAATGTAGCTAAATATGGTCGGAATGGTCACCCATCCACTCATAACCGCGGCGTTGGTTGCTTAACTTTAGTAATCGATAGCAAAGCGCTACCGCCACTGAGCTACGAGCACCTCATGTTTCTCTCTCTGTTGTGGTGGTATAGATCCATTTATTCGTACCATCCGTGTGCATATAGGTATGCTTAGAGTTCGAAGGTACTCGTGGGTACGTGCTGAGTAGGGTTGCTATATGGCCGGTAAATTCGGGAATATCCCCGAATTTTGCGTCTTGTCCCGTATCTAGTAAGAAGACTTCACTGTTCTTAATTCCGAACACATACTTATTTGTTTTTTTTTTTCATTTATTGTGTAACTACGTTCCCAGTAAAACGCACGATATGACCAGCAAAGGGGACCGTCTTATTCTGTCTGACCGCCATTCCCAACCCCCATTAAAATCTGCAGCATTATTACTATCAAAGTTTAACTAAGTATACAAGAATGATGAAAACATTGTTATTTATTTTAATATACCTATTTTAAATGCTTCCTGAAATTTCCTACCCTAGTAATAAAAAAAAACCCGTATCTGGCAACCCCAGAGCTAAGGAGTACGAACTCACTAACCACAGATGTGAAAAGAAACTTTTCTATATATTGTTTTAAACTTTCATGGTCACTAACATTAGAATAGTCTGTTACGGGATTGCTACCATGTACCTTATTTTTGAGTTCCCGATATTTCGGCACTGTTGCAAGCGCCATGATCACGGAGTAACTGAAGATCTTGCGGGTAAGTTGTTAAGGGCAAACATATCGGTCTACCCTCTTTCGCTGTCTTTTATTGCACGCGTCGGTACCATTGTCTACAAACTCACTATTTTCTCGCACCTGTTCTCGACACATTCAACACTAACAGTATCTGACCGCGACACAGCAGTTTGTTGTTTTTTCCGGTTTTTGCACATACGAATCACTGGATTCCAGACACTTGACAATTTAAACCCATCCTCGCGATTGAAATTTTTGTACTTTGTAATTTCAATCGCTTCCCTGACCATTCTTGGTATGTAGTGGCGTTCTGTCGAAATGAACTCAAAAATAAGGTACATAGTAGCAATCCCGTAACAAACTATTCTAAGAAACTTTTCTGCCACTACCTACCATTGCTGTGTAAATGTTGTTCTATATGAGCTGTTAAATCACCCCTAAAAATAAATAAAATAGGTCTTTAGACATAATCTTAAACAATTTCCAGAAAACATGGCGATCACTCTAGTAGGCAAAATAGTCATAGTTTTCCTTGTCCTCGCGGTCGCGGGGGGTCTGTCTACCGTCATATACTTCGTGGTTACCGACGGATCCGATGAAGCTACCACGGAGGCCCCACCAGGGACTCCTGTATCACCGGGAGCATCACCACCGACGGCTGTACCCCCGACAACAGCCCCACCTGGTGATGAAGTCGAGCCCCTGTACGATGTCGGAGTGGGCATAGCAGACATGACAGGGCCGTGTGTGGAGATTACTTTTGTAAGTTTTTTATTAAGCCCTGATCACCGAATAGATATATTACAATTAGGGTTTAGGCACTTAGGCAGTGCCTACCTGGTAAATGGAATAGGGTAGGCAGTAGGTAGGTACTTATAAATGTGTGTCAGGTGTCAAAACCACTGATATTCATCAATAAAACATTTAGTAAGCATCTACTGCCTTGAAATAAAACCAATGCCAAGACCAAGACGACCTCCGTAGCCGAGAGGCGAGCACGCCGGACTTTAAATGGCGCCGCCATCTCTGAGGTTCCGGGTTCGATCACCAGTCGGGTCAATGTAGAAAACGAACTTTTCTATATTGGCTCGGGTCTGGGTGTTGTGGTACCGTCGTTGTTTCTGATTTCTATAACCCAAGTGCTTTAGCTACTTACCTTAGGATCAGAGCAATGTGATGTTGTCCAATATTTATTTATTTATTATTTTATAATTGCTAATAATATTGATTAATGTTAGATATTTCAGTTACTTAACGCTACGCCACAAACTACATTAACTGCATTACCTCAAAGATGACTGGTAGAGAATGCTATATAGCATTAAGTCCGCCAATTGTACTCACCTGTACAATAAAGTTTAACCTGTCAAGCTTCAATTCCCCACCGGTGGCCACGTCATAATAGATTTTTTATTGTGTCTCTTGACCTTGGCCTGACAGGTTAAATAAATAAATAATAACAATTCATTTATTCATCAGACAACATTGATCCAATACGAAAACCTACCTCCGTAGCCGAGAGGCAAGCCAGCGGACTATATTGGCGTCCCCATCTCTGAGGTTCCGGGTTCGATTCCCGGTCGGGTCAATGTAGGAAACGAACTTTTCTGTATTACCGTCGTTGTCTCTGATTTCTACAACACAAGTGCTTATGCTACTCACCTTAGGATCAGAGCAATGTATGTGATGTTGTCCAATATTTATATATATTTCATGGTTAGTAGTAGTTTTTTAATTATAATTTAAAGGCCTTTATTATTTACGACGGAATACAATACATAAAATAAGTCTCTGATAAATCTGCAAAAAACTAAGTTTGTATTTCGTTTTTCTTTTACACTCATAAAACCTGATACAGTGCATGTATGCTAGATGGGTTACGCGGAACTGGGCCAGCGAGGCCAGGGCATCCACACGAGGCAGTTCTCGAGGGCGTTCATCTTCTCCAAGGGAGACACCAGGGTCGTCCTGGTCACAGCAGAGGTTCAGGCTATTGGTATCGCCGTGAGACGAGAGGTAAGAAACTAATTGGAATGTTACGAAATTCCCGAAGAATTAAGTATTATATTACAACACTATTGCTCGGCCCATTGCGCATTTTAGGATTAGTGACTTTAATCCCGGACTATCTACTAACACGGCATTAAACATTCTATAGCTGTCGGTTTGTATATCGACGACAGAGACAGAATGATGTCTTAATCTCGTACTAAACTAATCCGGTGGTGCGCAAGTCCACATTACTTACACATATTCAAGTCATGCGATTGATGCTAGTGATTTTTTTAGTGCCTGCCTGTTCCCACGACCTCCTCCAGTTTAATATATTTTGTTAGAATTTTAAGTACCTGGCCAGGGCGCGCTCTATGGAAATAAATATTTTAACAAGCGCCCACGACGCATCGATAGAGTTACTTTTCACGTGGTACATACTTTTACAACACGTACTCTTACTCTTGTTCCACGATTACGTACCTAAGTATTCCTTAGGTTCGTTGGTTGGGCCGCGAAATGCCAACTAGGCCGCGGGAGAGATTTAAGCTTAGAACGGGAAGACCGTACAAAACGGGTAAACGTTTTATATTTCGTGCCTTTCGCAGTTTCAATGTGTGCGTGTAGAGGGATGATTACTTGACATAAGGCGCGCACTTTGACCAAAGAAGAAAAAGATGTCGCGCATGGTTAGCAGGCGCCTCTATCGGTCGAATTCGGCAATACAAGCGTTTTGTTTTGTTTGACTGGTAATGTTGGCTTAACTTAATAACGAAGTATTTTGCATTTTGAAATTAATATTAAAAATACAAAATGCATCTCGAAAGGTATTTCAAATAAAATACAACTTACTTTTCATAAAGGTATTTAAATACAAAATATAAAATAGGTAAGTAATTTGCATTTAAAATAGAAGTATTTCAAATAAATCACATCTCTGGATGAAACACACACTTGAACACGTTGAAGTACACATTAACAGTGCGAAAAGCACGAATGTTACTTGTACGGGCTAAACGATTTAAGAATAAGAATAACATTTATTTGCAAGAATTCAATATTTGAGTTGATACATGGTGTTTAGTATTGCTAGACATCGTATTCTGTCTGTGTACAAACGTGCAAATTTCCTTAACATCTGGGTACTTGATTAAACTATACTTTACAGTGGTTTTGGAGTTAAGTTTGTTTTCCCTACATTAAAGATGTACGCGTATGTATCCATATCCATTTGTTATCTTCTAGTATTTAATTCTTAATTTACATAAATAATTTTATCGCAAAGATACTAAAATCGCATAGTAATTATACTGTTGTTATGTTATTTTCTAATTGCTGATAAGAAAAAAAATCGATGTTTAATAACTATTATCGCAACTCAGTTCTTCTACCGTAAAAAGTTGTGAGATCTATGTAATACTAAGTCGATTAATTGGGAATTTGGTACCTTTACTAACCTAACAGCATCGTATAGTGACTATATCAATATTAAAAATCTTTTATGTTTTAAATACATAAGTAAATAAAGATTGACTTGGCCATCGCATGAACACACATTGTATCTCACAAGTCATCCATTATATATTAAATTAGATTGTTTAGTTTGTCTTCTTCAGGCTTCTAGTTTTATCCACAACAAAGTTATAGGGGGGTCGAAAATGGCTTGAACTGCTTCGAGAAAAGGATTGTACGACCGTACCGCTTTTTTGCTCGACTTGGCGGGGACAGTGACGTACCGTGATTTAATTAACTTGTGTTTTGACTAATTTCGGCAAAAGTGGAAAACCATGTTTTGTCAAACTCACACTGTTTAATTTTTCTTTACAGGTGGTAAAGAATCTTCAAGAGTTGTACGGAGACCTGTATACCCTCCGAAACGTGATCCTTACGGGCACACACACGCACAGCACTCCTGGGGGGCACCTTGTGGACTTTATCCTGGACGTCAGTATCTTGGGCTTCTCTAGTGAGACGTTCAACGCTTACGTCAGCGGGATTACTAGGGTGAGTGTCACAGATAGAAAGATAGATAGATGATACTGAACGTCTGTATCTTGGGCTTCTCTAGTGAGACGTTCAACGCTTACGTCAGCGGGATTACTAGGGTGAGTGTCACAGATAGAAAGATAGATAGATGATACTGGACGTCAGTATCTTGGGCTTCTCTAGTGAGACGTTCAACGCTTACGTCAGCGGATTACTAGGGTGAGTGCCACAGATAGAAAGATAGATAGATGATACTGGAAGTCAGTATTTTGGGCTTCTACCCCCTTAACTACAACTACCCAAGCTACGCTAACTATTTTTTGCATAGATTAGCTACGATTTATGACAGCACAATTAGCCTTGAATTTTTGAATGCAGTCTTTAGATAACAAATATGAAACAATAATATTGAATAATCATTACCAGATAACAAGGACAATAGGCTAGTTGACACCACCAATCAATTAACATACTTTTTATGTGCTATCAAAACGCACCTCTGCCTTATAATTTGTATAAAGATAGCAAGCTTTGACGTCATTCTTTACCGAACTCAACTGCCTAACTTTTTATTGAATTTGAAGCAAACAAAAATCAGATTCTTCGAATAAATGACAATGTACCGGATTATCGGACCTTAAATAAGGTATCAGATTTAATAAATTATGTCTTAGAATTATTCATGATTTGTGTCAACAACCTAATTGAACCGAAGACCAAAACAATGTTATATTACAGATAAATAACACTCACAATAACACACTTAACCTTGCATGGAATTGCTAAAAACAAAAATTTACAATGTTATATTAATTTAGTGTTTCTCTCCTCACCAAGACATACATTTCATTATAATGGTCCACCTCCACCTCCTATCACGTGTGACATACCCGCTAGACGTACCTACTTCAGGCCATTAAAACACTCATCACTCACATAAAGATATGTATTGGTCATTGATCGCGAAGAAGAATAAGACGAATGCATGTATCTCAGAAGCAGCAGTGATTTGGCACCTACTGATTTCCAAAGATCTAACAGTTCACTCCGGGATTATTATTTGGTGGGTGACCATTCCGTATTTCGGAAGGTATAGTTCCTTCTGATAATAAAAGTTGGTCATGAGTAATAAGGACATTAGTCGCCGTTACCTAGGCAGTGCCTAGCAAATGTACAATATCTGAATGTTACGCGGGCAAACAGATCTAACTAAAAACAATATTATCTTTTTTTTCAGAGTATTGTCCGGGCCCACGAGAACATGGTTCCAGCCAGACTTTTCTATGGCAGTACAAGAGTCCTCAACGCGCACATGAACAGATCTCCTTACTCATATGAATACAATCCTCCAGAAGAAAAAGCAAGGTTTGTATACAGGTGTGCATGTACAGAGGCCCCGACAAAAATAGCCAAACTCGCAAAAAAAAAGTTGTTTATTGTGTCTTAACCAATGGTAACTGGTACGATAATTTCAGAAACCCTATCCTACCTTATCACGAGACTCTATTTTACAGGAAGAACACAAAACTGAATGATTTGTCATATTCAACTTTATTTTGCCAAAATTGTGACTTTTGTCAAATAATCTATTCGTCGACTACTGTAGATATACTCGTAATAATTAAAATCTTTCACAGATATGCCAACAACACAGACGACACGCTGACCCAAGTGCGTATCGTGAAGCAAGATGGCGGCCTGCACGGAGTGCTAACCTGGTTCTCAGTCCACACAACAACCATGAACATGACAAACCGGCTGATCTCATCGGACAACCTAGGATATTCTGCCTTGAAGATGGAGAGCGTATTGAACCCTGGAATGCTGCCTGGCAAAGTTAGTATAAATGAGTTCCTTCTCGTAGTTGTGGAAGGACAAATATTTAATTCACAAAACAAACCTTGAATACGGTGTAGACTAATTTGAATTCAGTTTTGAGTCGCAAAAGTTTACGCGAGAGTTTAATGAGAAATTCATGTTTCAGTCGTTACCTATAATATCCTCTATGTGACATGGTCATCTAGTAGATCCTTAGGCATTTATGGGCTGTCTTGCAGCACGTTTTACTTTCTCGACTGCATTAAGCTTCCTGTTTACTAATTATCACGCTGCTCGCCAGCAAATACCGAATTGTATTCCATTCTAAAAAGGGAGCTTTCCATCATATTTCTATTGTAATTCTAACAGATCCGTTTTAAAATACCCTCTCTTTCCCAGGGCGATGTAGTAGCTGGATTCTTCTCCTCCATACTTGGTGATGTGTCTCCAAACACACGCGGCGCACGCTGCGAGTTCAGTGGAGAGAAGTGTGACAACCAGTTCCTTTTATGTGACGCTGGGGAGAGATGCTTCGCCTCTGGGCCCGGAGACGATATGTATGAGAGCGCGAAGATCATTGGGAATGCTGTCTTTGAAGGGGCTATGGTAAGTGTCATTCTCTGAGAATGTTGTATGGGTAGATGGCCATTAGGCACTAAGGTAGTCTTATTTTCTGGATTGACGAATAATGCTAATTATATCATCATCACTTTTTTTAAGCAAAGCTGGCATGCATTTTGTAAACGCACTTTTGCTTCATTTTATCGCACGTTAATTAACCATTATTTATTTGACTTTCCACACTTACGAATAAGCTGGTCAGAGTGTGGAATACGTAGGTCGATAAAAATTTATACAAATTTTTCAATTTCCAATTCTGTTCGGTTGTATGTTTCATTTATTGCTGACAGTGAGACATATAATCCAGGATGCTGGAAAATTCTAGAGGCAGATAGAGGCCGGCCTGTGTCAATGTTCATATCGGGACAGTGAGACATGTTACTCAGGCAGCTGGAAAATGATAATGGCAGAAGAGGATAGTGTAAACGTTCGCATCGCCAAGAAACTAACAGATACTCAAGCAGAGTACCGGAAAATGCAAGTGGCACAAGAGGAATGTAATCTAATCAAGAAAGTAACACGAATTCCCCACAGGAGGTGCTAAACTCCCCCGGCGAGGAGCTGCGCGGGGAACTGGCGGTGGTGCACCAGTTCGTGCGGCCGGCCAGCCAGACCGTGCCGCGGTACGACACTGTCACCAGGACCTTCGTGGACGTAAGGGACAATCTGACTTCTAATTCTTGTTTCTAGCGCTTTGTAGTTAGGACTCTTGACCATAATTCTAGACGCGGAAAGTCTGGTACATTTGAAATGATAACAATTAGACCTTCGTTACCCTAAAAACTGCTACACACTATACTAAGGGCGTTAACTGTGGCCGAGGCAGTCAGGCATCATGATGGCTGTATGCGGTCGTGCCAGCTTGATTTTTCTGGCGCGGTATAACCGTTCTGCAAAAATTTACATGTAGCCTTGAGACAGGAAGTTAGACCATTTTTGGACGGTGGCAACACGCATCCAATGATATCTGAATGTGCAGGTGTTCTCACTATGTTTTTCCCCACCGCCGAGCGAGTGGTTTACATCCGTTCACAGATTCCGTAAAATGCAGATGTACCTATTGTGACTCGAAATCACGTCTGTGAGTCCGACCACTGATCTATACTGACTGGCGTCTGCGCGTGGTGAAATAAAGGCGACTGTCGCTAGTACCTAGTACGTTGCCGCCTGTCATCAGGCGTTTTTCGCCGCCTCAAAGCGACAGTCTATGATGTCGTAAGAAGTTGCTGACAAACTGTCGCTCCTTGTCTGTAAGCACCCTGATTGAAGTAAATAACTGTCAGTGAATGTCGGTTATTTAAAAAATAAATCTTTGATTTCGTTTTTATTCAGAACGAGCAAGTAAGTGGCTGCTTCCCAGCTATGGGCTACAGTTTTGCATCGGGAACCATCGATGGTGCTAACACATTAAATATTACTCAGGTAAGGTATTCCGGTGTCATATTTTTGTGTTTTGGTAGTAATTTTAAAATTCGAGCCAATAAGTATCTGTCAATTTTATTATAATTGCTTATAATTACCAAACAAAGCTGTCGCGGGTTCGAAAATTGTCATAGTACTGTGTCTTGTGTCAAATAAATAATTTTCTATTCTTAATGTCTATGACTGATTTTGTTCATTCCAGGGTACAATACAAGGGAACCCATTGCTCGACTCCATCGGTGACATCGTTGCAGAGGCCACACAAGAGGACGTTGAGTGTCACGCGCCCAAACCTATCCTGCTCGCTACCGGTCGTGTGAGTACTCATTTTGATCGCAAATGGTCCTTCGAGCCGGATTTTTTGCTGTTTTTACATAAATGTTTCGGTGCATTCACACCGCAGGTACCTACTTAATATTTTGCAAAATTTTCAAGCAACGTCCAAAAAAGAGAAAGTCTTCAAAGTTGCTTATGTTACACAATGTTTCCAATAGATAGATACTCTTTATTGCATACCAAGCAAAGAAGTTGATGAGAGTTACAGTTGATGTTTACAGAAAGATGTACAATTAAGGCGGTTTTAACGCTAAGAGCGATCTTTTCCAGACAACCTTCTTGCAATGTTGTCCCACAAAAAGAAGCTGCTGTGTGGCTGAATTTTGCTGACCACGTTCTTAAATAAAGTTTTTCCATGTTTCTTAATGTTATTTATTGATGCCTTGTTGCCAAATCTTTATTCTCAAAATAAGTTTAATAAAAAACTAAAAACCGACTTCAAAATGAAACTAAAAAGCGAAAAATAATATTGACTAAAACATACCTAATCAGTTCTTTTTGGAGTCGGTGCGAATGAACACATTTTAACTCTCGATGGCTGGCACGGAGTAATCATGGCGCTTGCAACAGTGCCGAAATATCGGGAACTCAAAAATAAGGTACATGGTAGCAATCCCGTAACAAACTATTCTAATGTTAGTGACCATGAAAGTTTAAAAGAATATAGAAAATTTGTAAGTCTTAAGGAAAGGGTTTTTCTACACTCCAACCAGAACGGCGGCTATTTTGGTGTCGTAACCATATAATAAGGTCTTGCGTTAAATACCAAGTCAATATAAGAAAGGAACTTTTACATTTTTTTTCGTTACTGGGTGTGCGGGTAGGCCCCCAGTAAATAAAAATTGGCATTCTGGTACCTCATAAGCCCCACGTCTGCTCAACACACTGCGAAATACGTTCTGTCGACAAATTGCAGTATTATCTTCTAACTCCTATCCGTTAAGGAGTTCTGTGGCTTCCATCATCAGGTCAGCAACATGACATGATAATTACCAGACCCAAAAATCAGCAGTGAGTCAGAAAATATATGCAAAACATTATGGGTGCCTATAAAAATTGAGGGTTGCCCTCGATTTCCCAGGGATCCCATCATCAGAATCTGACTTGGTGTAAATGGGACCACCTCTGGAGTATACCCTATCAAACTAAAGAAAAAAAATTGAAATCGGTCCATAATTGATGGCGTAATCGCGTAACATACATACAAAAAAAAAAACAACAACATTCAGATGAATTGAGAACCTTCTCCTTTTTTTTGAAGTCGGTTAAAAAATGATGTTCAAGAAAAAGTTACTGTGACTTAGATGCACAATTTGGCACCGCCGATGCAAAGCGGTGCGGTATTGGGTAGTAACAAACGTTAAACACAAACTTTTTTAACCGACTTCAAAAAAGGAGGTTCTCAGTTTGACCCGTATATTTGTATGTATGTTTGTCTGCGATTATCTCGCGTTTGGCTCATCCGATTTTCAGTTAAATATTTGTTACATTCTGGAGAAGGTTTAGTATACTTATCATACCGCTGAGCTGATGATAAAAGCCACAGAACTCCTTAACGGCTAGGAGTCAATAGATAAACTGCGATTTGTCGACAGAACGTATTTCGTAGTGCATTGGGCAGACGTGGCGCTTACGAGGTACCAGACAGTAATTTTATTTACTGGAGGCGTAAACCAGTACACACTGAAACGAGAAAAAATATCTAAGTTCATTTAAAAATTGACTTAGGCATTAAACGCAATTATGCAAGACCTTATTATCCCATGGAATGGAATTTACCTTTTTTATAAACAACTTCTGTATTATTGATAGATCCTCCTTTAGACGATAAAGTTGTATTAAGGATCTAACACTAAAAATTGTTAACCCACTTCAACAATCAACTAAAAAGCGAAAAATTATATTCTCTAAATACATAATCAGTTATTTTTGGAGTTGGAGCGAATGATCACATTTTAACTCTCAATGGCTAGCACTTTTTTACTTCGGGTAGTTTTTATATTTAATAACAAACTTGAATGTATTGTCTTTGATTTTCATTTTGTTATTTTCTTTTTTTTAATATAAATAAGTTGATTCTATTGACAATTTTACAAAGTCTAGGAAGCTAAAAATCTTAAATACTCTGAAGTGAAGTGTACAAATAATGTTTGATCACTTCGAAATTGACAGGCAAACTTCCCAATCCCCTGGCACCCGCACATCATCTCAGCCTCCCTCATCTGGCTGGGAGGCCTCGTGATCCTGGGCGTCCCAGGGGAACCCACCACCATGGCCGGGCGACGGATGATGGCAGCAGTAGGGGATGAAATGGAGGGGAAAGGATTCGAACCCAGAGTTGTCGTGTCTGCACTCAGTAATGAGTACATTCACTATGTAGTCACCAATGAGGAATATCAGGTAAGGACCTTCATTATTCATTCATCATCATGATCATTATTTAGCCATAGAACGTCCACTGCTGAAGATAGGCCTCCTCCAACGACTTCCAGATAGGCCGGTCGGTGGCGCCCTGCATTCAGCGTATTTCTGCAACCCTTACTAGGCCGTCCTAGGGGTGCTCGTAGCTCAGTGGCGGCAGCGCTTTGGTATCGATTAATAAAGTTAAGCAACCAACGCCGCGGTCGTGAGTGGATGGGTGACCATTCCGACCATATTTAGTGACATTTATCACGAGCATCTCCGTGCTTTGGAAGGCACGTTAGAAGTTGGTCCCGGCCAATATCGCTTGATATTGGTCGTGAAGCCTAGTCAGAGGCCTTAAGGCGGCTTGATAACATCTGACAGTAAGGTTTAGTCACTGGCGTTACAACACCCCTCCACCAATCCGCACTGGGCCCGCGTGGTGGAGTATGGCCCAAACCACCTCATAGTTGAGGTGAGGCCTGTGCCCTGCAGTGGGACGTATATAGGCATACTTTACTTTTTTTTTACTAGGCCGTCCGTTCACCCGTGGGTTGACGTCCTATACCTACTGCGCTTTTCGGTGCGTGGCCTTCATTCTAGAACCTTTCTGTCCTGTTGGCCTTCAGTTTTACGTGCTGTGTCCTACCGACTACCACTTTTCAAGTGACTTTTTTGGAAATTAGCCGGGTACAACTTTTAATGTACCTCCGAAGCACGGAGGTCCTAATGATATGTGTCACTCAAAATGGTTACCAATTTAAAACCGCGGCATGCGATTGATAACTTTAGTACCACTAATTACTACCAAAGCGATACTGATTTTGAGATACATGGAATAATTTTAACATTACATTCTAAAACTACAAAACATGTGTTGTTATATGTTGCAGGTGCAACGATACGAAGCTGCTTCAACAATCTATGGACCTCATACTTTGGACATATTCATCAACAAGTTCGTTGAGTACACTAACGCCGCAATCGAGGTGAGTTATTAAGTCAGTTTATGCCAATTTTCTAATAACAGGTTCGAATTTTGTAGCTTAAACATTTTATGAACAATAGAGAGATGGTAATAAATAAGGAAAACCTTGAATACAAGCGGCAGATCAAAAGTTGAATGTGGTATCAAATGAGGATTGAAAGACATGTGCAGGAAGCAAGGGGAGATAGAAAAGTCTTCACTGTCAAGAGAAAGGCTTAAGTTGGATGGTTATATGAATTGGGCGAAGAAAGTCATTCACGACAGGAATTCCTTGCGATGTTACGAAATCATCAACTTATGTGGTGCAGAATTTTGGGACAAACGTAATCAGAAGAAACTATCAATAATATGTCAAACGCAATAAAATACATAACACAACCTAAATAATAATTAATCTCTAAAACACTCATGATTGAAATACTTGTATGAACTTCGACATAGTACCTGCACCATTTCATAGATTGTTAAGATTCTGATATTACGTGGACAATTTTATGTAAGTTATACAAACGTTGATGGTGGACAGAAATCCGCTGTTCCATATAGAGTAGATATACTTTTTTCTTGATTTCATTGCTGATCTCAAAAGAAAAGTATTTTTATTCACCAAGAACAAAAAGAAGTATGTTCCTCTTACGATTCTGCATTAAGCTGTTTTAATAACTAGGTCGGAAGGTCCGAATATTCCAGTTTCGATTTAGTGCTAAAAGCTTTTAAGTATATAAGAAGTAAAACCTTTAAATGTATATTTGAAAAAATATGTATTTGTGAATCCAAAACATTTAGAAAAACACACGATTTTCATAATTTGGCATGTATTTTATTCATTTTATATTACGTCAAATAAAAAGCCACTTTCTGGTGAAGAAATATTTGGCATTCCACTTTTTAGAAAAAAAAATAAACATTACTCTTCCGGTTGATGAAGCTTCATAAATATTTGAAACGTAATGGCTCCATCTTCAATATAGTGGTTATTAGGATCCAGCAACTTAGAGGTTTCGATGTACTCAGCGTAACCCCAATTACCATCTTTCTTAAATATTTTTGTGTATCCGTTGCGAATTGGTTCCCCCTTATCAACACGTAAAAGCAGAAGCTCAACCTCCGCTTTGCACGACCATGTATCTGGCACACTATTATCGCTATATACGTAAATACCTAAATAATTTTTAGAATCCTTGCTATTTATTTGGACGCCGATTCTCCAACTAAAATTTTGCAGCTTAAAAGTTGAAGACCATCCTTTTTCGCTTTTGTTTACCAAATTCGCAATATCAGGTATACGGTACTTGAATTTAATCTCCGGTAGCTGCTCGATAGCTGTGACATTCACTTTTTTTCTTGGGTCCTTTCTCAGGGAGAACCCTGAAGGCATCGGCACTCCTGACTTGTCATACGCTACGTTAGCGAGTATCGCGCAGGCGTCAGACGAAGACAAAACGCTCGTATTAGCTCGACCTTTGGCGAATTCCTCCGGAGTCAGAGAGAGGAAGCGAATCTTTTCCAAAATATTTCGTACAGTGCCAGTGTCACCATCAGTACTGTCGCATTTGGCCACGTGCTTGGCGTAGCGGTCTGCTGCGTTCAGGAGGTCTAACTCGCTATCAATATCCAGAGTCTCTAGAGAAAACACTGCGACAACCACGTCGGGGCAAGCTTCTTCAAAGCTGCTGTCAGACAGCACTGACTTGGTGTTGGTCTTTATTACCTCTTCACACTTCTTCTTCAACTCATCGCTCTCTGTCGAATGAAGAGCAATATTGTAGGCTTGGAGGACATTCTTCGCAGTAAGGTTGTTGGCAATGTAATCAAGGCAGGCCTTCAATAAGTACGGCATTTGATAGGCTTTCGCCGCTACAGTCAGGTCATATACAGTAGTAGAGTTGACGTCAACGGAATCCAAGTAGATGTACTTCAACATTAACTGGAAAACTTCTGGCTCAACGTCGGTCAGGATGACCTTGGGTTCGTCGCCGGTGGCAGCTTTGAGCTTATCGTGAAGGACAGGAGAGGCAACGGACACGATGGCCTTGTGGCCCGCCACAAGCTGGCCGTTCTCCTTGCCCACGATGAAGCTACAGTCGGATAGCACTTTCGTCTCGAACAAATGCCTTAGCCTGTCCTTCGTGCTCTTCAGTTGTAATTGCGAAGAGGACGACATATTCAATATGAGTAAGTGATGCACACAGTTATGAGTATTGACTGAGAATTCTACAACTCACTGTTTTTATACTTTTCCAACCATTTTTCTTTCGGAAATGTGGTTGGAAATTCCTATGATAGCCTTACCAATTTCCACATTACCTACAACAAAACATACATATAAAATGACCATGTTTGATAACTGCCTAGGTACTTGATAAACGACCGCATACTTCCTGGCCGCAGATACTAATTGTACATAAATTATAAATAAAGAAGTGGACAACAAAAAACAATCACACATCTGACCTCTACTACTTAGTTAAAAGTTGAAATTCGTCTCAAGTTATTGATCGTTGTCAAGTTAGAACTGCGGAATAACCGCCGCTGAGCCGCATTCTACGTTAGGGTTGTTGAATAGTTTATTTAAAATTGTAGATGTCAAGTTACTCGTAGTTTACATATACCTACATAGGTACACTTATGTGACAGGAGTGCATGGCCGAATTCCTGGTGTTCTGTTTTTTTAGGTGGTTGGCAGACATGCCTGTAGGGCATTATAATAAAGTCACCGCCTATAATACGCGTTGTGATAAGTTAAAAAAATGAGAAGTCACCATACTTATATTCTAAGCAAGTAAAATTTTTAAGAATAGCCGAGGATCAAGCTAGCATTGGAAGAGGCCTATGTCTAGCAGTGAATGACTTGGGCTGATTATGATGACAGTGTTGTAGGTACTGAGTTAGAAAATAGGGCATATTATATGATTGGCAGACTGCTTATGTATGGGTGACTTAGGGCGTAAAAAACTTCCGTAGCCAAGAAGCGAGGCGAGGCACGCCGTTGGCGCCGCCATCTCTGAGGTCCCGGGTTCGATTCCCAGTCGGATCAAAGTAGAAAACGAACTTTTCTATATTGTCTCCGGTCTGGGTGTTGTCGTACCGTCGTTGTTTCTAAACAAGTGCTTTAGATACGTACCTTAGGATCAGAGCGATGTACCTATGTGAGCTGTCCAATATTTATTAATAATAATTATTACACAAGCTAAAATGATAATGAACTTCTTGTTGTTTTCCAGGGCGCAGAAGTCCCCTCAGGCCCAGAACCGGACGACAACCGCAACCGTACGATATCTCTCATCTTGCCCGTGGTGGTGGACAACGCCGGTCTAGGTCGCAACTTCGGCGACGTGGTGCAGCAACCGCCGCAGAGTGTCAGGAGGGGTGATACCGTTGCTGTCACTTTTGTAAGTCTGTGTCGATTGCGGTAACTCCTATTGAGGATCGCAGAACTACCAGATGGCAAACGATTCGTCTGTCTGTCTTCGTATGTCACAGCTAATTTATCTGCAGCCTATTTATACGATAAATTGATTTTTTGGCGTATAGATGTGATACATCCTAACGGAAATTTATTTTGTTATTTAAACTTATATGCACATATTAAAAATCATACAATAGGTGGACTTAATGCCATTCTTTGTAGCCGTCTCCGGGACGTCACGGAGAACGTGCGACTACGGTCCCGGTGGACAAACGTCTTTACAGGTTTTTTACTATACAAACATTGTGCAAAGCGCAATTTAAGTAAATAAACAAATAACGCCTATATCGGGTGTAAAAAAAGGCTTAACGAAGCCGAACACCACATATTCTACGTATTATTACCATCATTTTTTTCTGTTACACTATACCTGGGAAATGACGGGTTACCGAGTTATTGACAGTCAAAGTTTCATTTTGTTTTCAAAGATTTTTTACAAAATTGACTCCTGTTTGATAATAGGTACTAAACTTTTTTACAAAGAAACATGATCCGCTTACATGTGTGCGCTACACATTGCGGGTTAGAAATAAGTTATTTTTTTTGATACCCAAAAATAAAAGTCATTTCCCAGCAATTATTTTTTTTGCATTCTACTTGGTTTTATGTGTAGAATTCGTGGTTTAAGGCTTCGTTAAGCCTTTTTTTACACCCTGTATATATTTGTGAAATAATATTTTTAAAAAACCTCAGGGTACGCCCAATAGGTGGCGTGACGATTTGGAGGGTCACACCAAGGATTGGGAACCTTGGCCCTTAACAGTGATTCATGGAGGGACTTGGGAGAACCCTTTGCCCAGTTGTGGGACATCATAAATAAATAAATAATTAAAAATTGTTTTCACAAACACACCAATTAGCTAGCCTAAAACTAAGCAAGGGTTCGAATCCTAGGTCGGGTCAATTTAGGAATAAGTACGTTTTTACATTGACTTCCCTCTGGGTTAATCCGGCAAGAAAACATATGTTACCTTTAGACACAAGAATTTTATTTGCTTATTTCGACACCACGTCATTATATTATTATATGTTAGGTTACAAATTATAAAAAAACTGAAAATCAAAAAATAATAAACTTTTTTTCATTTAACCCTAATAACTAAGTTTCTTAACTAATGTAAGTATACCTAATCAGCTCTTTTTGGAATCGGTGCCAGCCACTGTGAGTTAAAATGTGTCCATTCGCACAGGTATACTTACATTAGTTAAGGAACTTAGTTATTAAGGTTAAATAAAAAAAGTTTATTATTTTTTGCTTTTCAGTTTTTCGGCGGTTTATTTTTTTTGTTAAAAAGCTTTTATTTAATGATTTTCTGTGGATATAAAATCAGCATTAAAATCTGCCCTATTTATCCACCCTTAGGGTAAGTTATATAATTTCATTTTAATTTATTTGCGACAAATTTCGAGATATACCCTGAATAAAAAAAGAATTATCAAAATCGGACTACTCTGTGAAAAGTTATGCGTGATCATACATAAAAAAAAATACGCGTCGAATTGATAACCTCCTCTGTTATTTTTCGTCGGTTGAAAAGAGGATCTCCTTTTCCAACTAATCAGGCATTCAAAATGTATATTTCTTCTTCACAGGTAGGGGCGAACCCCCGAAACGATCTGAGACAAGAGTCAAGTCACGTTGACGTGCAGAGATTTGAGTTGGGAGACTGGGCTGTTGTCGCCACTGACGCCAGCTGGGAGACGCGGTAAGGACTAGCACACCCAGACATTATATTTCATTAATTAAAAATATATATTGGATGCAGGTTGCTTCCAACTGGCCGATTTGGAAGTCACTGGGGGAGGCACAATGTTCAGCAGTGGACGTCCTGTGATAGTATATTGGACAACATCGCATAAATACATACATGCTCTGATCCTATCTATGGTAAGTAGCTAAAGCACTTGTATTATAGAAATCAGAAACAACGATGGTACCACAACACCCAGACCCGAGACAATATAGAAAAATTCGTTTTCTGCATTGACCAGAACCTCAGAGATGGCGCAACATATAATCTGGTGTGATCTTTTCTCGGCTACGGAGGCCGTCATAAAATTATAAATGAAAACGTTTTGCCAAAAAAATATGATTTGGATTTCGTTAAAGGATAAAATCCAGAACGAGATCACCAGGCAGAAGACCAGAGTAACGGATATAGTCCATAAATGTAGCAAGCTTAAGCGGCAGTGGGCTGGCCACATCATCTGTCACAAAACCGATAAGAAAATAATATTTATATCACTCTCACATATTTACAGTGACAATTTAAAAAGGTACAATAGTAGCTGTGTTAACTTGTGTGTGGGAGACTGGAGCCTGAGATAGGTTTCCTTAGAAACCCGTATTACCGATGGATCGATGGTACTCGATGGACCGACGACCTTAGGAAGATGACAGGCAGACAGACAGTGGCTGAATTAAAAAACCGGGAGATCGTGCTCTTTGGCGCTCTTTGGGGGTGGCTTACATCCAGCAGGGACTGCAATAGGCTGACATGAATGATGAATGAAAAATGACTAAAAATATACGTATGTACAGGGCTCGTCAAAACAAATCAAATGAGCCCAAACTAGGGTTTTACTAGTAACCACTGATCCTAAGGTGAAAAGCTAAAGCACTTGTGTTAAAAATTAGAAACAACGACGGTACCCTCCCAGACTCGAGACAGGACAGAAAAGTTCGATCTCTATATTGACCTATTGGTTCTTATTTACCAGTTTCACATGGGAACGGCAATCCACAATACTCGGCACAAGTACAGTTAACTTCCAATGGGTGGTGCCAACCGATGCTATGGTGGCCAACTACAGGATAGTGTACCGGGGCGTGGCCAGGAGTCTACTCGGCGGCCTCTCGCAGTTCACGGGGATCACCAACACATTTACCATTGATATTTCATAAAATATGCGAAAAAATATGGTGGTTTTATTTCGGAAAGTGCTCGCTGCTTTGCATAAGTGGAAACGGTTTATCAATTCCTGTTTAACCCCCTTAAATAATTTTATTCATATTTAGGCACGAAGTTGAGCGCCGGGAGAAAGTTGCTCATAAGACCATTACGATTACGTGGTTGGCTAGTCGCGCGACGCGCCTGCACCGCCGGCCGTGATTGGTTGTTAGCTCCGCGCACACGCGTTTCTGATACGATGATCGTCTCGCAAGATGCGCAAGCGATCCCCACTCTTTGCCCCAGCGTTCAATATCGATGCCACGTACTGTATGAAGACTTGGAATAGACCCATATACTCGTATATTAAAGTATCTACACTTCAGTGCGATAGCCCGCATGATCAATGCTCTTCTATAAATAGTTCGGCTGTACTAAACTCATTCGTTATATCATTGCCTTTATTGTTGTGACAAATACATACAAGTGATACTACCTATAAGTTGACGATGACATATCAAAGGAAAAATGTTCTTATGCTTTCTTACTTAAGTGCAAATTTTGTGTGTTACAGTTATTAATATTGCTTATTGGTTGCAAGTTCAGGTTTTCTCGTGTGTCTTTAGAAAAATACAAAATACTTAGGCGATATGACGTTATTCGAGTCTTGTTATTTTGTTTGTTTTTCCGTTTAAGAATAAAGTAGGTACCTATGTTGTGGGCTGTGCAGTGAAGTGTTCTGTTAATAAGGAAATCACAAAGTAAGTCTAAAATAGAAACAAATAAGTGAATACCTACCACAAGAGTGTTTCTATGGAAAAGGAAATATCATGAAAATAAATCAATCTTAGATGTTTACAAGGTTGGTATGTAACCAACGAGTAAGTACATCGTGCTAAACTAAGGCAAACTACATTTTTGATGGAAGGTAAAGTAAGTTAGTATCGGAAACTGGAAAATAAAATACATTTCGTAATGCGACATAAAATGGAACAAACCAAAATAAGATTTTTTGTGCCATTTTCAATCGTATTACGATTTTTTTGGCAATTAAACGTCCTAAGTTTATGAGAATACCGTTTTTAGGGTTCCGTATTCACAGATAGTCTGTTTTAGAAAGCTTTAATTTGTCATAAGTTTACATATTTTAAAGGCAACATCACATACTTGCTTTGATTCTAAGGTAAGTAAATAAAGCACTATTGTTATAGAAATACAAGCAACAAACAGCATATTGATGAAAACATATGGATGAGATGCGGCTGCTGTTTAATTATTCCAAATTGAGTTATGCGTTGGAAGAGATAGGGTTAGCAGACGATGACATCTCGATCTAAGATTGGATTACAAAATGTTGTATAACTATGTAATTTATAATAAATAAAACCGGCCAAATGCGAGTCGGACCCGCGCACGAAGGGTTCCGTACCATTTTCTATAAAAACGGCAAAAAAATCACGTTTGTTGTATGGGAGCCCACTTAAATATTTGTGTGAAATACATCATCTGTGAATTTCAAGTCTCTAGCTATCACGGTTCATGAGATACAGCCTGGTGACAGACGGACAGCGGAGCCTTAGTAATAGGGTCCCGTTTTATCCTTTGGGTACGGAACCCTAATAAAACGATCGTTCATCAAAGTATGAATTTACAAATTAATATAAGTTAATGAGTAAGACCCATAACTGGTTTGTATCTGTAACCGTACATCCCAAATACTTAAACCCCTCACTCCTAGATCTTTTCTTTTCTCTCTTATGTTTCTGTATCTCTTCATGTGAAAGTATTCAGTCTTCTCACTGATTCTGGGGTCCACAAAAGCGGAAGGAGGTGGAGATTCAGGAGGAACTTAGAGGTAAAAGACCTGGTGCCGAACCCAACATTATTGGAGAGACTAAAGCGGCCAGGCTTCAGTGGCTCAGACACATAGAGACAATGGGAGAGAATCGTGCCGTAAAAAGAGCGTACTTGGGACAACCAAATGGGTGACGCCCGGTTTGGACGTCCTATACAGGGTTTACAAAAGAATGGGAAACTCCTTAAAACCACGTGATCAGCAGGTCATGTACAACAACTTTTTCTATGGGAGCAACATCGAAATCGAGATTTTTTTCATCCATACAGACTTACTGGCATACCTCGATGATAATGTATGGAGCATCTGAAAATAAAATCACGATTTCGATGTTGCTCCTATAGGAAAAGTTGTTGTATATGACCAGCTGAGCACGTGGTTTTAAGGAGTGTCCCATTCTTTTGTACACCCTGTATAATAATATAATGATGTGGTGTCGAAATAAGCAAATAACATTCTTGTGTCTAGAGGTAACATATGTTTTCTTGCCAGATTAACCCAGACAGGAGTCAATGTAAAAACTTTCTTATTCCTAAATTGACCCGACCTGGGAATCGAACCCTTGCTTAGTTTTAGGCTAGCTAATTGGTGTGTTTGTGAAAACATTTTTTTCATTATTTATTTATTAGGAAAAGGTGTAGTATATGACCAGCTGATCACGTGGTTTTAAGGAGTATCCCATTATGTTGTACACCCTGTATATACCGATGGAAATACCTATTAGCTCAAGATCTGCTCAACCTCGGCCACAGCGACTGGCGATAGTTATTGCAAGACAGACAGGCATGGCGTGATCTGATGTCGGAGGCCAAGACTCACTTTGAGTCGCTGCGGCATTGTAGTTGGACAACATCACATACATTGTTCTGATCCTAAAGTAAGTGTTTCTGGGCGTTAACCACGAACCCTTATAACAATCTCAAATCTGTCAAACATTATCAAATCTGTCAAATTTTGTATGGAATGACGTACCAAAATTGACAGTTTTGACAGCTTTGAGATTGTTTTAAGAGTTCATGGTTACCCCGCAGATTTCTATAACATAAGTGGTGTTATAGAAATCAGAAAACGACGGTACCACAACATCCAGACCCGGGACAATGTAGAAAAGTTCGTTTTTCACATTGACCCGACCGGGAATCGAACCCGGAACCTCAGAGATGGCGGCAACGCCCAGTCCAGCATGTTCGCCTCTCGGCTACGGAGGTACTACCTATCTAAGTAAGTATTGTCCATGGACAAAAGTGCTACCTGTACTAAGTCAGCCGAAACAATAGCACGTCCCAGGGCCGGTCAAGCACGAGACGGTATCCGCCGAGGGTCATAAACTTTTGCTCGGGTGATAACACTTATCAGTACTGGTTAGGGTTGTCTCTTTTTGGTTTTTACCATGTTTTCAAACTATTTAATATTGTGCATCTAATATAATATTAGGTTCTAGGTTATTAGTTAAAATTGGACGGATATTTAAATGCTCAAATACAGAATTTTGTTGGAATCGAAAAAAAATATGTTCAGTCACCATGTTTAATCGCCAACGAGCTGTAAACATTCGTTTTTATGAAGATGATCGAATGAATGATATGGTCCCATAAAAATTGGCTCAGTTGAATCACCCTCTAAAAGAACGTAAATCTGTATCCTGAACCCATCTGAATGCCATAATTAGTTTTGTCTGAGTCATGAGTTATGACTGTATCATTAAGGTTGGAAAATAAAACATGCAAACTATCTTTACTAGTTTAAATATGAAAGTACTGTACTACCTATTACACGCAAAGAAGTCGCGTACTATAAGAAGTACTAATACGTAAAACTAAGATACTGGTTCTTCAGCAGATATTTTACATTTCACCATAAAGTTTTTTTTTTAATCCTGTGGACCACCCACAACGATACTTCAAGGCAATCATTTAACTACATCTGCGAGGCATTTACTGGCGTACGACCTTATAAGACTCAAACATGATTTTAATCCTTTTCTTATATACTGAAGGAAAATACATTTATATTCGCCACTATGCCTCACTTGTTACCCGACTTGTTAAGGCAATAAAAAAAAATATTGACTTCTCCGACTGTTAAATGAACGAAATGTTCCTTTTGCCAACCCTATAGCTGTAAGATTAAGACAATTGTAATGGTTTATGGCTCTGCCGATGATGAGGAGTCTGGTCTGAGCTGTAGGCCGGTGACGAACTGTGTTATCCGATTGAATTTAACGATTGTTTCTTGTTTTTGGGTTCATTTTAAAAGATTAAAGTAAGTGTTTATAAACTTAAACCACAGTGACACATATTATGTACAGTAGCGACTAAGTTTCTTAATTGTCTGACATTTAAAAAAAGTTAACTTTTATTTACAAACAGGTTTTCGGCTTTCAGTGTATTTAGGTATCTGTGGCAGTTGAGTTATTTGGAAGTCCTCAGTTTACTGTGGGGATTTTTTTGTACAATAATTGTATGATACAATTATTACAAGTATTGCAGGTTGCTTTTAAAACTGCGCTAAATTAAAACGATGAATGAAGGTCTTTATTAGTTAGGAATGTAAGTACACTCGATCGGAAAAAAATGCTTACATTCCGTTTAGTCAAAGTTAGTTCAAACTTGAGGATTTAATTTGATTGATGATGTTTTCTCGTTAGGACCAATTTATTTAGAGATAAAATAGTTTACCTACAAAATAATCGTTGTTTTTGTCCAGTTGGAATAAAGTTATCAAATCGTTTTTTGTTATTGTTTTGCAACGTTGCTCGTATCTTTGCAAACAAAATGATAAATGCTTTAATGAACGTATTGATTTACACAAATTTAAATATTGTAAAGAATAAGTTAAATAATATTTCCATGTATTAGGGTGAATAATTTTGCTTTTGCTAGGAAGCAAGACAGACAGATAGATAGATACTCTTCATAGCACACTAACCAAATAAGTTACAGTTGATATTTACAGAAAGATGTACAATTTAGGCAAGCTACCAACTTACTAAGCCAGATCACAAAGAAGTTAATATATGTTACCATCAAATAAAATAAACTAAGTAGGTATAAGTACAGCACACACAGCAAAAACAAATGGTAAAAAACGACAACGCACGCTAGACTTGGCGTCGTCATCTCTGAGGTCCCGAGTTCGAGTCTCGATCGGGTCAATGTAGAAAACGTTTTTTTTATACTGTCTGGGTCTAGGTGTTGTGGAGCCGTCGTTGTTTCCGAATTCTATAACACAAGTGCTATAGCTACTTACCTTAGGTTCAGAGCAATGTGTGTGATGTTGGCCAATATTAATTTAAAACCAAAAATACAAACGGTTGGCAGTGGCTGGATGAGAAAAGCGGTCGTGTTCTTTAGCGGTCTTTGGGGAAGGCTTTCGTCCAGCAGTGGACTTCTGACATGATTTGTATTAAATAATAATTATAAATTGTTTTCACAATCACACCAATTATCTAGCCTCAAACTAAGCAAAGCTTGTACTATGGCGACTAGATAACGGATAAACATACTTAAATACGTTTATAAACATCCATGACTTAGGTGCAAATGCTCGTGCTCATCACACTAACATTTGCCCCTCGCGGGATTCGAACCCGCAACCGCCAGGCATTGTAGTCCGGAGCGCGAACCACTACACCAGACGGTCGTCGCTAAATTTAGTATGGGACAAGACGGATTACGGGACCTAGAAGCGAACATCATCCCTTTTTGGTATTGCAGACAAGATGGCAGCAAAGCCAGTGACTACCAAGATCATCAATACGCCGGAGACAAGCGTGGATGACAATCTACGAGGACTCGTGGCGACGTTCCCGCTGCTGCATCTACACCCCCGGCACAGAGTTGTCACTGTCCGATCTGAGGTACCTACATCAGATCTATCTCGAATAGGAAAAGTTTTTGTTTTTCATTGACCCGTATCGAGAATTGTTCTCGAGACTCTTTGAAATCACGGGAACATATTTTTTTATGGTTGGGTGTAAAGAGAGAATTCATATTCAAGATAATATAATACTTGAAAAAATAACATCCGCCTCAGGTGGGACCCAAACCCACGACCATGGCATAGCGGGCGAGTGCTTTCCCAACTAAGCTATCGAGAATGTTAGCTGACCGGACGAAATTTTTCAAGTGTTTCTCGCTTTCGAAGCCAGCGTTAAAGAATTTATATTTTTTGCTACAAGGAGGGAAAAAACATAGACCTAAGCTAAATAAGAAAAGTTTTTTAATGGACAAATACCGGGAATCTAACTCGAGATACTTTGGGTTCAAGATGAATCACCAGCCACTATATTATGCAATTCATTTTTTTTTTACAAAAAGGCCAAATTTAACTGCTAAGACATTATAGGTATTTGTTTTTAAATCGAGTCACGGGTTTTACCAATTACTATTATTTACTATCCACTGTCACTTAAACCTACAGAGTTTATTGCTGATCACTCAATTTCAAGTGACAAACTTTAAAAAGTTTTTAATTGAACCTATCGTTTTTCAGACTGTCACTGGCAAGGTTGCATTACTCGGTGGGGGAGGATCAGGCCACGAACCATTTGCAGCAGGTACATTATTCCCAATTAATATAACAAACAATTCATGCATTTCTGCTTTTAATTTATAATGTGCTGTCCCTTTCTAGGTTTCGTCGGGTCCGGTATGCTTGATGGATCCATATCTGGCGGCATATTCGCTTCGCCGCCAACGGGCAATGTTTTATACTCAATCAAGTATCTGGCCAAGTATAATACGGGTAAGGGTCCCCCCACATTTCTTCTCCTTTGCGTGTCGACTCAGGCTTTAATATAAGTGAGGACCAAAACTCAGCCACAGATATAGCACTATCGGTAGCCTTGTAAAGATAATGGATGGATAAAAAGTATCCTATATGTTAGTTTAGATCTTATTCGATATGTGTGCAAAATTTCATCCAAATCCGTTCAGCCGTTTACGCGTGATTGAGTCACAAAGATCTCGCGTGAGCAGGTGTAGGGACACACAGAATAGTTTTAAGATGTGCCATTGTCTGCGGGAAAACACCACATAGACACTAGCGTCGTGACAGCGTCCAACCAGTGTTGACGCAACGCTTGCGCAGCAGCATTTACTTAATGCTGATTGGATACTGACTGCCACGACGTCGACTAGTGAAGAAAGACGCTAGTGTGGTGGAGGTATAAATAATAATAAATATTGGACAACATCACATACATGCTCTGATCCTAAGGTAAGTAGCTAAAGCACTTGTGTTATAGAAATCAGAAACAACGACGATACCACAACACCCAGACCCGAAACAATATAGAAAAGTTCGTTTTCTACATTGACCCGACCGGTGATCGAACCCGGAGCCTCAGAATTGGCGGCGCCATTTAAAGTCCGGCGTGCTCGCCTCTCGGCTACGGAGGTCGTCAAAGGTATAAACATTCTTGTTGTACTATAATACCTACTATATCTGTCTAACCGTTGGGAAAGAAAGGTTCTCGAGTGGCGGCCACGAACTGGAAGATGCAAGGTAGCGCCATCCACGCGATCGACTGACGATGTTTAGTCAAGGTAGCGGGTAGCCGCTGAATGCAAACATCAACATGCACGCCACTAACACCCATCACATGTATATAGGGTGTCCCGTAAATAGCACGACTAACTGAAAAGGTAGATAGTTTGTGGTGTACTCTAACAGATAAAATAAAAATACCCTAGTAAATGTCTAACCGTTTTCGAGACAATCTTGCCTCTTATTGTAAGTAGGAAGTATGTGAATAATATTTTTTTCTCACAGATACTTAATGATATTTAACAAAATGGTATTTGGATTTGGTAGATATACTATTCTAAAATAATTACAATTACAGCAACAAAAATCTGACCAAAAGTGGAATTTTCGAAAAAAAAGGCAGATTGTCTGGAAAACGGTTAGACTTTTATTGGGGATTTTTTTTTATCTGTTAGAGTACACCACAAACTGTCTACCTTTTCAGTTTGTCGTTCTATTTACGGGACACCCTGTATATACACTGACGCCCGTGCACAAACCCACGCACACTTACACACACATTTATGAATAGGTAATAATACCCTATACCGTATTCTGCACTAAACTGCTTGTTATTTTTTTCTGTTTTATTATTGTATTCTTATCATCTTTAACCATATTAACTCAAACATTTTTTTTGTTTCCACAAACACACCAATTAGCTAGCCCCAAACTAAGCAAAGCTTGTACTAAATATTTATCTAACAAGCGAACGACACTTGATAAAAAAATATTTTTGTTTACATTTTTGCAATTTGATTTTAACAGCCTTATTAGTAAAATAGGAGCAGTCCGAATTGAGCCAAAAACTGGAAATTGGGAACTAAAATCAATTAAGGCTCTATTCGGAACAAACCTTTGGTTTCTGCATCATTGTGGACGTTTTGTTATTCGGAAATAATAATATTTAAAAAAAATATTTTTTTTTTTGGGAATTGGTAATAGCAGTCAATCCTACTACCTATCTATAATTCTTATGGAACAAAATGAACGTTCCTGAAAAAAATTTGGGTCGAGTTTCGCCATACTTCCTCAATTAATTTTTAATAATTTTAATCTTTATTTTCAGGCGGTTGCCTCGTGCTGATCGGAAACTACACTGGTGACCGGTTGAACTTCGGTAAGGCCATTGAAAAGGCTAAACTCGCCGGGATTCAGGTGAGAAGTATTTTTATGTAGCTGTTTGAAGATGGAAAGATGGGACTCGTGGCTACAAGTGAATTTACACGTGTCCGTTTAGTTATGAACTCTCATAAAAAGGACTGCCTGTATGATTAAAGTTTAGCTAATTAGGGAAATCTATAGGTTGATTATTAAAAATGTGCGCGCAAGTCCACCGGAATTTAGAACAGAATATTTGATATTGATGCTGAACATTTGTTCTCAAATATAACTGGCGATAGAGAGCGGGTATCAATAAAAGATTTTATGCTTTAACTGTGTGGAAATATGTTAGATTGAACACTAAACAAGCAATACAGTTATTTTTGTATCTCATTCTTAATCTCTCACCATTATCGTCTTTTAGTCTTTTTTTAGGGTTCCGTACCCAAAGGGTAAAACGGGAACCTATTACTAAGGCTCTGCTGTCTGTCTGTCTGTCCGTCTGTCACCAGGCTGTATCTCATGAACCGTGATAGTCAGAGAGTTGAAATTTTCACAGATGATGTATTTCTGTTGCCGCTATAAAAACAAATACTGAAAAACAGAATACAATAAATAATTAAGTGGGCTCCCATACAACAAACGTGTTTTTTTTGCCGTTTTTATAGATAATAGTACGGAACCCTTCGTGCGCGAGTCTGACTTGCACTTGGCCGGTTTTTTAAAATACATAATAGGTTTTGTATGAGATAAGAAAATCTTGCTATTTCTCAGGCGGAAGGTGTGATATTGGGAGAAGACATTGCTTCCAGCCACAACAAGACAGGAGGCCGAGGCATGATGTCAGAGGTCTTCTTATTTAAGGTAAGTACGATCGTTTTATACACCGTGCTTTTTAACAGTCTTAAAGCCGAAGCCCATTTTATGTAACTATCTTAATGAACCTTTAGGAAATGTTATTTTTTATCATCTATACAGGGTTAAATTGCAAAGGGGTGCCAAATTTTAAAAATAAGATGTAGAGGTGCACTGCTTATGGTAATTGTTGTCAATTTGAACCTCTGGTATGCGTGGACGCTCCTGCTTAGAAATGTACCTTACATCGAAAAGGCTAAGGTTTTTTTCACCGCCATTGTGACTATTATTGCATTGAACTTTGCAGTTCTAAGTTGCACAGAGATAGTGCGTGCGTATTTTTTATGAATGAGGCAAAGTTATCCACACGTACCATCCTTGAACAGCGGATAGTAATAAAAAATGTTTGTTTTTTAGATCGTTTATATCGTAGATCGATTTAGATTTTGCAAAGGGGTGCCAACTTTTCAGGGACCACTCAGAATCGCGTACCATCCTTGAACAGCGGATAGTAATAGAACAAAATCGATTAAGACGGTTAAAAAAGCACGGCGTATAGACAAAGTCTGGACCGACCGCTCGAATCTTTAGAATCAAGCTCGCTCCATCTCACACAGAAGCCTATTAAGACCCTCACGGTTTTAAGGGTTATAACGATGATGGTAAATGTAAAGCATTCTTGTATTTCCAGATGTGTGGAGCAATGGCCGCTAAAGGCGCAAACCTGACATCTATTAGGGATATGGCAGTGGAGTCCGTCAAGTATATGGGCACACTTGGAGTGTGTATCAGCCCTTGTTCTTTGCCAGGTAAGATTATAAATAAGTTTTGATTAAGTAATTTATCAGAATCAAAGCTGCCTGTAGTGTAGCTCATTGGTGGGTTTGGTAGTGATAACTAATGTTAAGCAACCTATGTAGCGGCTGTGAGTGGATGGGTGACCGTTTCAACAAGGGTATGTTAATGCGAAGCGGCGTCAGAAGGAGGCAATGACTGACAGTAAGGTTAAGTCACTGGCATTAAAAATTACAATATACCAAAATCGCGGACAAACATATAATATACATACAAAAATACGGGTCAAATTAAGAATCTCCTTTTTTTGTAGTCGGTTAAAACATCCCTTCACCAATCCACACTGGGCTCGCGTAGTGGAGTATGGTCCAAACCACCTCATGCGAGAGGCTTTTAGGCCTTACAATAGGACGTACCAAGGTTGTTGCTTTATTAAGTATCAGTTCAAAGCACGTTATTCTTTGAATTCGACACCTTGTATTGCTATGTTATAACTTATGTTCATTTAGGCCAACCACCTCTCTTCGAAATTGCTCACGGCGAAATGGAACTGGGCGCCGGAGTGCACGGAGAAGCAGGGATTTCTAAAATTAACATCGGTACAGCCAAAGAGGTTGTTGGACTTATTCTTGAAAAGGTTAGTCTAGAATAAGTTGTAGATTCCAAAATCGACTTTTGTAATGTAAAGAAAAAAACAAATTTGAAGCAATCCTTCCTGCCTTATCTCATAAACTGACGTTTTTTACAGATAATAGAATACTTGAAGCTGATACCCGGCAACAGAGTGGTTGCCATGATCAATAATTTAGGAGGAACTTCTGTTTTGGAGATGAATATCATTAGTAAAGAAATAAAGGATTGTCTAGGTAATTATACCATATAACCGAATTATGTAATGTGACACGCAATAATTAATTTGAATTTGTTAAAAGATATCCCAAACAGCAGATTTTATGAGCATTATTGTTAAGTAAACGACAAAAACATTTCTGTTTACCCTAATGGCTGGCAGAGAATGCCACATGGCATTAAGTCTACCTCGCAAAGATTTTATGAAATCTGTGCAATAAATACAAGCTAGAAGAGAATTCCAGATTCCATTTTTTACAGACACCAAAAAGATCCAACTTGAACGAATATACTCCGGTCATATGAAGTCCTCGTTAGAAATGCATGGTTTCCAAATTTGTCTTCTGCATCTTAACGAGAAGAACGGAGACCTCTGGTTGGAGTACTTAGACGCGCCTACCAACGCCCCTGCGTGGCCGGGGGGCGAAGCCTCTGTTAGAAGAGATGGGGGTATTGGGGACGATGACACTTTGCTTCAGAGTGATGGGAGAAAGGTGAGTTTTCTGTACAGTGATGGAGGAAATAAGAAAGTATCATTAGAAAAATACACATAGCCTGCAGCCAGGCTACCGGGGCCAAATAAAAGGTTACTTTGCTTGTACCTAGTAAATCTTGCTATACCACTTAATAATGCATGTAGAGATTTTTCTTCGTTCTTGTTTTTTTTTCGATTTGTAAAAGAGTTAGTGCAAATATAAATAATTACTTCTTCTAGCTGCGCAACTTTGCCGCTCAAGTCATAAGATTTATTAATCACCACGATGAATGAAATAACAATTAATAAGTAGAAAAAAGATATTAATTTGCAGGACTATAGCTGCTTTAGATGTGGTGTGGTGTAAGTAAATCAGAAAATGATATATCTACAGTGTGAAACCAGAAGTGGTGTCACATGACAACGAGTTTAAGTGACGACCTCCGTAGCTGAGAGGCGAGCATGCCGGACTGTAAGGCGCCGCCATCTCTTAAGGTTCCGGGTTCGATCCCCGGTCGAGTCAATGTGGAAAACGAACTTTTCTATATTGACTCGGGTCTGGGTGTTGTGGTTCCGTCATTGTTTCTGATTTTCTATAACACAAGTGCTTTAGCTACTTACCTTAGGATTAGAGCAATGTAAGTGATGTTGTCCAATATGTATTTATTTATTTAAGTAAACTAGAAAATTATATGTCATCTGTGAGAAAGGGACAGATGGCGTACTGAAATGTTTTTTATTTGCAGGGGACCACAGGGCCTTTGCTCTCAGCTAAAGGGCAGGAAACTTTACGGAACAGTTTGACTTCAGCAGCGCAAGAGTTGAAACAGAATGAAGCGTTACTGAACAGGCTGGACTCGGGCTGCGGAGATGGAGACTGCGGGAATACGCTCAAGAAGTTCGGACTAGGTTTGTTACTTCGACGACCCGATTTGTTTCTCTATCTATTTATCTATTCAGCCTATTGCAGTCCACTGCTGGACGTAAGCCTCCCCCAAAGAGTACAAACTCCCTATATTTTCATTCAGCCACTGCCAGCCATCTTCCTAAGGTCGTCGTTACATCGGGCTGGGGGGCGTCCTGCACTACGTTTTTCCAGGCGTTGTCTCCGAACGGAACGGAGAAAACGGGTACTTGAGTGGAGACTCAAGAACCCGTTTTCTCCACCTTTCATCGGTTCTGCGATAGATGTAGTCAGTTCACAGCCACTTAAGCTTGCTACTGGACTATGTCCGTTACTTTGGTCTTCTGCCTGATGATCTCGTTTCGGATTTTATCCCTTAGCAAAATTCCAAGCATTGACCTTCCCATAGCTCGCATTCGTTACTCGGTTCGGGTTAGATTTACAATTAGATTAGATAACGAACTTTTCTAGTAAATTCTGTCTGGGTCTAATCTCTTCTGGGTGAAGACCCTGACAAAATTAATTGTCTGGCACAATGTGATACAAGGATGTTAATTATTTACTTCGTGATCAAGACAATTTATTTTTGTTGTTGTTTTTTTTTATTTTTTTTTATTTTTAATTGTTTCCACAATCACACCAATTATCTAGCCCCAAACTAAGCAAAGCTTGTGATATGGCGACTAGATAACGGATAAACATACTTAAATACGTTTATAAACATCCATGACTTAGGTGCAAAAGGTCGTGCTCATCACACTATCATTTGCCCCTCGCGGGATTCGAACCCGCAACCGCCAGGCATTGTAGTCCGGAGCGCGAACCACTACACCAGACGGTCGTGATTGCTTTGCTGTTAATTACTACCGTAGAAATAATAATAATGCATTTTATATCTCCTCGTCTAACTCATATAGCGAAAGGTCGTGACGGATCACGGACGAAGAATTAAACTTTTATGGCAATTTTACTAAAGTACACACCAAAGCCGCCGATCCGCCAACACCACCCGGCGGCCTAATAAGTGAAGCCGCTAACTAGCCCGCCGATAAAAAAAATCATGTCGGCAGGTCATGGCTTTGGTGTGTATTGCGCTTAAAAGTATTTTAACGTCCCTATTATTTTACCCTACTACTACGGAAAATGATTCTGGGTATTATCACAAGAAACCTAATCATCACACACATCACCAGCCTATATCAGTCCACTGCTGGACACAGGCCTCTCAAAAACAAGGATTTTGCCATAAACGCCACGCTTGGCAGGCGGGTTGGCGATCGCAGTTTGGCCAATGGTGGAGAGGAGACGCTGCTGCCCGTCTTCTTGTGGCGGTTCTCCTGTAGTCGCCTCTTACGACACCCATAGGAAGAGAAGGGGTGGTGCTAATCTTTTAACGTGCCGGCACCACACGGCACATGAAACCTAATGAATAATCTCTTTGTTTTAGCGGTTCTCGAGTACCTGAAGACAGCATCCCTGGACTGCCCCTCAAATGTCCTGTGGGATTTGTCGGACATCGCTGTGACGGACATGGGGGGCACTTCGGGAGGCATCTACAGTCTAGGACTGTCGGCAGCATCGCAAGCCTTGTCCAGGTCATTTCACTTGTCATTTTACTTTTACCAGTTTTTAGAATAGGTTGTCGGTATTTAATTTATTATTAGTATAAAAGATGACTTTTAACGATGTGTTTTATCAAAAACCCGACTTAAGAAAACTAAAATTCTATGCGAAAGACAAAGCTTTCTTTTAATTAAATTATCCATTGTTACAACTGATTTCTGAGTTTAAAAAAATACTATCTTCCTATCTAGTAAATACTTAACATATTCACAATGATACACTTTTTTAAAGTAGACAATCTAATAAAAAGGGTTTGTCAAATTCAGTTTACAATTAACAAAGATGTCACGGAACATGCATATAAAAAGGCAAATTGCCTTTCTTAATTTGGTTAAAAAATAGAACAAAAGGCAGACAAGGCAATGAAACAAAATGCAGACTAGATAAGGTCCTTCTAGCACTTTGTCCCGTCCCTAGTCGTGGTGGCTTGCTTGAAGATTTTCTAAATTCAGAAAATTGTGTTATTACCTACATTATATGTGTCGTGTGGTGCCGGCACGTTAAAAGAATAGTACCACCCCTTCTATTCCTATGGGTGTCGTAAGAGGCGACTACAGGAGAACCGCCACAAGAAGACGGGCAGAAGCGTCTCCTCTCCACCATTGGCCAAACTGCGATCGCCAACCCGCCTACCAAGCGTGGCGATTATGGCAAAAACCTCCTGAGAGGCCTGTGTCCAGCAGTGGACTGATATAGGCTGGTGATTATGATGATGTGTTATTACATTTAGAGCGATTGCCATCAGACATCTGAAAACTCCGTTGGAAAAAAATATAAAAAGAGTTGTTCCAGTCAGCCTGTGACCACGGTCGGTGTAACCCATAGACTTAGGATTTGCTATGTAACCCAATCGAAACGTCAGGCAAAAGAGGTAACATTTTGTATCTAAATTATGATCGCATTAATTCCCGTTTCATTGAGTTTGAATTATGCAACGCTAAAGTTTAAAAGTAATTATAAAAAGTGTATTTTCATTGTAAATTTTTGTTTTTAGCAATTCCATGCAAGGTTTAATTGTCCCACCTGAGGTCGATGATTTTTTTTCAAGTGTTATTTATCTTCAAGTGTATTTTCAGGTCCAAATCCAATGACTCTGCGTCGTGGCTGAGCGCGTGGGAGAGTGCCATGGAAGCCATCACTAAGTATGGAGGGGCAGAACCCGGAGATAGGACAATGGTAGGCATTTTCATTTCTTAATTTAGTAACCGTATTTTGAGTTTGGTATAACCACTTTTTAGGGTTCCGTAGTCCTGACAAGGAACGCTTAATGTTTCGTCATGTCCGTCTGTCTGTCTGTCCGTCCGAGGTTTTGCTTGAAGATTGTTGACCCTGAAGAGCTGTAATTTTGTGTAGATATTATTATGTTTATCAATCATGCCGACAAAGTGGTAGAATATAATTTAAAAAAAAAAAAAACATTTTACAGAAAAATAATAAAATCATTTTCCATTGTTTTAAAGTTCTTGAGTTCATCTGCTACTTTTCATTCCGCAAATATAAAAAGAAAATCAATTTTAATTTAAAAAGAAAAAAAAGAGTTAGAAGCAATTTACTTATAGAATGGTACAATTAGATCCGATAGGGCGAACCAGTATACTATGCATAATACATTTTATGATTAGACTAGCAGCCCGTCCCGGCTTCGCACGGGGTAGACAATTATGGCTAATAGTTTCGGCAGCGCATTCGACGAGAGACATTTTAAGACTCATTTTTCTACACCTTCGGTTACATTGTTCAAATTTTACCAAGGATCCCTAATTTTTTCAAAATGAAATGTAGCCTATGTCAAATTGGAAGAATGTAGCATTCTATTGGTGAAATATTTTTTTAAATCGGCCCAGTACTTTTTGAGCCTATTCATTACAAACATACAAAAATAGGTACAAATCTTTCCTCTTTATAATATTAGTACAGTAGAATCCGTTTATTATGACTCCGCCTATATTGACCAACCGGTTATTATGACGTAATTACACCACGAAGTTTGGTTTTCATATAAAATTCTTTATAAAAAAGTCGGATATAATGACTTCCCTTACAGTGACATGTCGCTTATTATGACCCATTTTTAATAAATTATGTCCGGTTATAATGACCGTCATGATTCTTTACACCTCCGGTAATGTTCGTTGATTCCCGACGACGTTCGGCACGTGGCTCGTTTTTGTTTTGAATCTCAGTGATTTTGATTTTGATTTTATATGTATGTATACATATGTATTTACTATGTTTCTGTATTAAAGTACTTAAGTACATACATATTTACATAAAAAAGGTTTTTCATTTTACAAAACGTTTTGTATGACGTCCGCTTATTATGACGTGTTTGTCAATTCCTTTCGATGTCATAATAAACGGATTCTACTGTATAGATAACAATAATATTGTAAAAAAAAAAGAAAGAATGTAATACCATTACAGGGTCCATAAGTATGGTCTCACACAATGTAATATCTATGTACACTTATGACGCAATAAAATAAATATTAATAAATGTAACGTATCAAATCAAATCAAAGGAGATGTCCTGTTTTCGGCCCACACAATGTCAATCTCAAAAAATAGAGAAAAATCAACTGATTTTGAGAAAAATACAATCAAGTTAATTTACACCATTATATAGTGGTTCAGACGTAAAAACAATTCAATAATTATCACTCACAAGTAGGCACACAAGATGGCGTCAAAATGGGCTTCACATGATAAAAAAGAACCATAAACTAGGTGCCGAGGTCGAGTTGCACAAAACAATTAAGTCACTTTAACGATCGAAAAGTAATACAAATTAACATAGACGTTTCGAAAAAAGTAAGCGACCCGACAATATTGTTTTGTAAGACCCACACTAGGCCCTCTGTCATTGTCAGTCGCTGTCAGATTTTACTTGTCAGTCTATACAAATACAACAAACGTCATCATCTTCCGCCATGATTGTTGATTATTGCTATTCTATTGTCCTTTAATTGTTTCTTCCAAGAAACGAAGCAGTTCTAGAGATATTGGATAATAACATAGTGTTAGAGATGTAATTACCTATCTTTGGGTAATTGTTCAATTCTGGGACTAGGGTCCATATAATTTGGGACATCTCCTTTATTTACTTATCGTGAATCGCTGGAACAAAGAGGTGGCAATATAATAATAAGGTTAGAACATCTGTGTCCCGCCGCATGGGCATACAATAATAAGTGTTAGTCAATTATAAACCATAGGATCAGACAATGTATGTGATGTCTGATATTTATTCATTTAAGGGTCTGTTTCAAAATGTACGAATAAAGTGTCAAAAAATAAAAATATGTAGAGGATAAAAGAGCTTGAATTAATGTGTCTTATAGCGCTATTTGACGGCGGTGAAACCTAAAAATAGATAGATACTCTTAATTGCACACTAAACAAAGAAGTTGCAGTTGATATTTACAGAAATAAATAGTGTTTATCCTAAAGATAAGTAACAAATAGCGTGTACTATCGCGGGCTCCGACGCCTTGCCGCTTTGTAGAAATATTCCTGTGTAAGCGCATCGCGCCGGACACGCCCCAACCCGCCCAGATTGGTTATGCATTTTACTACAACCAATTAGATACATAGAAGCTTGCTTGTGCCTAAGCACCTATTGTCTTGATTAAACCCGAAACATAAATGAACATAGGGCGTGGCTTGAAGTGAGTGGCAATGAGGTGCTTGCAAGCGATTTTAGCTTTCAGACGGGTCAGGCGTCGGAGCCCGCGATAGTACGAACTTATCCATACATTATGAAACAGAGCCTAAATGTCAAACCAATGTATTTTCGCGTTCAGTTGGACACGCTTCACCATGCAGCACAAGCATTCAAAGAGAACCTTAACGAAGACTTGAAGACGCTGCTGCTGAAGACTGGCGAGGCGGCCGGCGCTGGCGCCAAGGCCACCGCCGGCATGACGGCCAGGTGAGACAACTTTGTACTATATACACCGAGAAATTTTAGTGGTTGTTTTCCCGCAGTAAAATGATTCGATCTTAGTAGTACAATAGATTAATGAAGTTTTTTTTTAATTTAAATCACCTGTAGACATTCAAATTCAAAAGCTTGCAGCGCGTGCGATGCAGTTTATGCTGTATTACTTTGTGCGGGAGCTTCTTTTACTTTAAACATTTATTTTGTGCGGCAGGCTAAAAAGAAACTATCGTTTCTCACGCTTTTGAGTTGATGATTTTGTTTTTATTAGTTGTAACTAAAATGCTTTTATTTATAAAAAAAAACTCGCTTAGTTCGATAGTTCTACTATAGGTAAATCGTTCTGCCGCGGGAAATCAACCACTAAAATGTCTCGGTGTATAATATAGGGTGTGCGAAACCCTACCCTTCCTGAACCTGAATACCAGTGTCGTGGTAGCTATTTTTAGCTGTCACGACTAATGACGACCCTTCTGGCACAGTTAAATATATTAATTACCATGTAATTTACGTACGTTTAGTGCTAAATAAATAGGATTATTTATAAAATTATGCTTATTTCCGGAACAGCTTTTGGTTTGCAACAAAGTAATCTCAGGAAGCAATTTAAAAAAAAAGCGGTGGGCTATTAATTATGTCCTATTCAGTACACCATGTCTCATACTTTTTCGTTTTATTTAAGAACGCTACTCAAATTAAGCCAAAAATAAGTGGGTATTCAATTCAAGTAGTAGGTAGTCCGGACTCCGGTATAAGTTTAAAAGTACTACAATAATCAGTTTTTAAAAATATTGTACCGTTTCTATAAAAAAATGTTGGTAATAAAATTATTATCATAATGTTTTTTAAATAAGTATTGGTCTCAATTCCCAGTAACCCTATATAATTGTTGTATTCCAGAGCGGGGCGCGCGTCGTACGTGTCTAGCGAGTATGCGCGCGACGAAGATGCGGGCGCGCGCGCAGCCTCCGTGTGGCTACAAGCCATTATCGACGCTATTGCTAAGGACATATAGTCTATTTTACCACTAAAATTCGGATGACGACTGAATTAAACAGAGGAAATTATATTTAGTTCGTCAGTTATATTATTATATAATAATGGACTCATATTTTTGATGTGATAACGTCTTATAAATCGATGAACGTTGGCAGCACGTACGAATAAGTGTCACGTTCCGCCTGAGCCGAGTGTGCAAGCGAGAGCGCGGAACAAGCGATAGAGAAACGATCAGCCTTAGCGTTTGGCGTGTGACGCATCATCTCTTATGACGTTATAACGTTAAATTATCGTGTGTAAAACGACTTTACAGACAACCATTTTTTTCTTTTGTCAACCAAAAAATGACGAAGATAAATCGCGTCAAAGTTCGGGAGAGCAAGTGACGTCACTTCTAAGTAAAAATCGTACCAAGGCATGACGTCATGTGACATTTTAAATTAATGTATCTCTGTAATATTTTGATGATGTGAAAAGAGAAAAAATACGTGTCCAATACTTTAAGATAATATACCTGATAGACCAAGAAAGAAAAGTTAGTCGTTATCAATATTCCGAGGTCGACGCAGACTGTAGAATACTACCAGTTAAATATTAGACAACATTACATTTTAAATTGATCTGGCTTTGACAGCGAGAAAAAACACTTGAGGAATTTCATCTTGTCACGTGACGTCCTTGGTAGCTTAGTGGTCAAAGCACTCGCCCGGTATGCGATGGGACGTGGGTTCGAGTCCCACCTGAGGTCCATGATTTTTTTCAAGTGTTATTTATCTTCAATTAAACCTTGCATGGAATTGCTAAAAACAAAAATTTACAATGATCTGATTCCATTAGAGAATATCCCGATAAGTACCTTCAGCATTTGTGTTTAAGAAATCAGAAACAACACCGGCACCAAAACTCTCAAACCAGAGACAATATAGAAAAGTTTTCTGCATCGACCCGACAGGGAATCGAACCAGGGTCCTCAGGGATGGTTGACGCCTGGCGTGCTTGCATGTAAATCTGTAGACTTTAATAACAAGAAAAACCTGTTCCTGTTTGCTTTGATTTTGCTTTTCTCTAACTGGACGTAAGGATTTATTGTTGAAAAAACACGAAACATATTTTTGTGTTGCAACATTAAATGATTCTCTACTCTCTAATGAGTTAACCGTTAGTTTTAACTGGTATCAAGCAAAATCTTATATCTTAAGACATTATCTGTTATGTTATCAAATTATATTAAATTTTTATGTAATAATTATTATGTGATAAAATTTTTTACTACTAAATATTTATTATTATTGAATAAGTAATTTTCTTTTATGTGTCAGCCTATATAAAAACCAGCCAAGTACGTGTCGTGCCACGCGCAGTATAGGGATCCGTAGTTCCCGTCGTTACCACAATATATTTCAGCAATTACTCCATTTAAGACCTTAACACCACCCAAGTACCTAAAATTTCGAATATGAAAATCAAATAGTCGAATACCTGTTACTTGAATCTAAAAATTTCAAATACGATATGCTAGAAGAGGATTTAATAAACATCTTGAATTGAATAATTTAGATTTTCCGTTAAGTCCCTTGGATTGAAACATGCACAAAAAAGTGTCTATTTTTTCATAAATTGCTAATGTTCTCTTAAACGGCACAAGCTATTTCATTACTGTTTGCACACAAAACAAGATTTTGAAAATAAACATGTTTTGAATTTTATTTGAAAATTCTCGTTAAAGGCAATAATTTCATAAAAAACATGTTTATCCGATTTTTAGAGGTCATCCGCACGCGTGTAATGTATGGGCGCGACGCGTCAAGGTCATTCAAGTGTGTTAAGGCCTTAAGTCACTTTTAATGTTTTCCTCCAAGGATTTTTTAACGACTATTCCCCTTAAACTATGTTATCTATCTTAACCGTTATGATTTTCCTTAAAAGTTGCTGAGTTTAGAATTAAACATTGGTAGGTTGTTGTGCTCAAGCCGGGAAAGGTTTCGGTGGTTCACTGAAAATGCAAACGGGGTCGCGGGTAGCAGCTAGTGTTAAAATAACAGTCATAAATTCAACAATCAATTGTTTATTCATCACAGAGGCAACATCTATGTCATTTAAATGTTAAAATATAATTTATTATCCTACTCATAATTAACCTAGTCTCGATGTTTACGGTTCCTATTGCTGTTCTATTTTATCTATGGTTTGTTATAAAGTTTATTGTCAAAATAGATTCTAATATATTTGCTTATAGGCACATTGGTTTGTTTAAAAATAATAATTATTGTATGCATGCTAGATTATTATTCAAAAATTTATATTTCATTAAATAATTTTAATAATTTCATATCCATAGCAAAATAGCTAGTAAAACAGTACTTTCGTTGTTTTTAAATAATGTCTGAATTAAATTAGTAAATTTTACAAGGCTAAAGTTAGCGTCATACAATAATTATTGCTCCATAATATAAAATAAATATTTTCAATTTCATTAAATAAATTTAAGACACATTTTTTTAAAGTAAGGAGCAAGAAAACTTGTGTTATAAAAAAGCAAGCCGTCTTTTAAAAAATCCAGTGACATCCCAATTGAGACGGTTTTTCGCCGCTGTCTTTAACCAACTCAGACAGAATTCGCCAACGTTATAAGTTTACGTTTTTCGTTAACGATAGCGCGTCTATACGAGGCTGCGAAAGGAATAGCCAGGCCGTCCAAAATTAGCTAAGGCCCTGTTCACATGGTAACATGTATCAGTAGCATTACGTCAATACGATTTTAACATTGCCCTGTGTTATATGAAAGTCGCACGCAGCCACAGTGGGTATGCATGACGATTGGTTGCATAGACAAGTGTCAGAACGGCAACGTAAAAGAGTTTTTTAAAGAAATCTTCTAAAATCTTAGATTTAAATGAAACTACTTTTACGGATGATCCGTAAAATGGCGCATCCGTATTCGCGATTTATTAACATTAAAAGTAGTTTCATTTAAATGTATCGTGTTCGCGTAAATAAAAGACAACAATATGAAAATCTTAGATTTTAAAATTCATTTTGATGTGGGCCATTTTATTTCCGAAATCGAAGGCCGGCAAGGGCGGCAAGCAATTAGGAACATGAAGTGTTCTGTATAACAAGTGAGTAAAGTGACGGAACCTTTGGAACTTTTTAGACGCACGACGCACGCCAAAAATGTATCGTTCGTTCGGACGTATAGGTAAACCTAACAAATTTAAATAACCTGTCACTTGTATAAATCCTTTAACAAAATATGACCAACTCAAACTAGTCGTGTAAAAACACCGTTTTCAACTGTTCTTAATTCATTGTCAAAATCAAAAAATCAAAATGATTTATATCTGCAAATTGGCCATTAAAGGCACTTTTACACAAAAGTTTTACAAATGAAAAGTTATTTCAGTTTGATAGGTTAATACGTGCAACCGAACACTTTCGTAGTATGCCTCCTGACACGTCACAACGATTGACGCATACGATTGTCACTGTGACATGCGTCATCGTATGAACACATCTTTATAAATGAGATTCGTAAAGGCTCGTTCTAACCGGCCAAACTATAAACGGTACAGCAGGAGGAACAGTAAACATCGAGACGTACCTCGCGTATTGTCTATCAGAAGTCCCATTCGGTCGTCTTTTCTATCTCCATTTCTGACATCTGCTGTTGGAGGAGAAGCGCTGATATGTCATCTGGAAAGGTAAAACAACCAAAATTGTAAATATTGTAAGTGCAAATAAATACACAATGACCAAGTCATGGGTTAACAAAACTGGAGCTTTCAACTTTCTTCTTTTCACTGAGATTTTGAGGATATTTGTCTGATTTGACAATAAAGGTGATTGTATCAAGTTGAGGTACTCTTCTAGTCCAGTGGTTTGTACTCTGGATCACAAAGCCACGTTGAAAAGATACTTCCATAACCTATCAAGCTTCAATTACCCACCGGTGGCCGCGAATAATAGATTTTTTATTGTATCTCTTGACCTTAGCCTGACAGGCTAAGTTTGTTCCCATCTCTCTAACATAAACATATGACATGCCCCCCCCCCACCCCTGACGTAATATGTGAACGACCTCCACCAAGCATTTGTGTGATTAATCCGAGCATTTGTACCAGAGCAAATGCCTTCACACACATAGCGAGGCGCAAGCGCAACGGCCCTATAAGACCGCCTAAATTGTGCTAAACTTAACGTACTTTTCTTGTACTTTGTTTCTTTGGTGAAGAGCAAGAGTTTGTAAATTTATGTTTTTTTAGCAATTCCATGCAAGGTTTAATTAAAGATAAATAACACTTGAAAAAATCATCGACCTCAGGTGGGACTCGAACCCACGTCCCATCGCATGCCGGGCGAGTGCTTTACCAAACTACCGAGGACGTCACGTGACACGATGAAATTTCTCAAGTGTTCTTCTCGCTGTCGAAGCCAGCGTATTCTGATCAATGTTGTATCTATATGTATAGCTGAGTATACTATGAGTATACACCCACCTGAGGTCGATGATTTTTTCAAGTGTTATTTATCTTCAATAAAGAGTTTCTCTACATCTATTTATCATTGCGATTTCGCAGCGACATGTCACAATATTTGGATGCATCCGAACTCACTGCCCGAGTTCGGATGCATCCAAATATTGTGACATGTGCAAGTGTATTTGTGAATGTCAATTCAGGCGCTGTAAAGAAGTTGTTACTTATACTTTGAGAAAGTGCTGTAATATACAGGTTGACTATTTTATCACAATCTAAACCTTCTGAGAAGACTCCCGTGATACAAACGAACAACTCTTTCTATTGGACCAACTTTTTAACTGCAAAAAAAACAGCTGTTCCATACATTTTGGTCGAATGAATATTGATATTTTGTATGGAACAGCTGATTTGTTTTTCCGTTAGAGAGTTAATCCAATAGAAAGAGTTGTTCGTTTGTATCACGGGAGTCTTCTCAGAAGGTTTGGATGGTGATAAAAAAGTCAATCTGTATGTAGTATCCCGGTCAAGGTATAAAACTCACTGGGGTCAGGCTTGATCGGCTTCACGCGGCCGAGCAGGCCCGGCAGGTAGTCCGACTTGCGGATCTGCCGGAAGAACGCGTGGTTTAACAGCTGAGTCGCCGATGGCCGCTTCTCTGGGTCCCTGGGAGGGGACAATATAATAAATAAATATTGGACAATGTCTTTGCCGGTCTGTTGCGACTTTCGGTAACTCTTTCGGTCTCTTGTACAGGGTGACATTGACAAGAATGACAGGGTGGTTAAGCATTGAATTAAGTTAAGGATGGAATGACGACAGATCACAGCAACAACATGCAAGCCACGGATGTCCTTAAAGCTAAATGGTAAAATTTAACAAAACTTTTATAATCTGAATTAGAAGGTGGATGAAAAACGATTGCATGTAGCAGAAATGAAAATTTTAAGGTGGATGTGTGGGGTGACAAGAATGGAGAATATAAGGAATAAATATATTAAAAGAAGTATGAAAGTTGCACCTGGGGGCCAAGCGCGAATGTGTATCTTTCGTTCGGTCGTATAAACCTAATAAATTAAAATGGCCAGTCTCATGTGTCGATCCTTTGATAAAATATGACCAACTCAATCTAGCCGTGTATAAACCCGACTGTTTTCAATTGTTCATAAATTGTGAAACCTTTGATACGGGGGAATGGATGTTTTAATTTGATCGGTTAATACGACCGACCGAACGATACGCTTTCGCGCTAGGCCCACTGTATCAGAAAAGATGAAAGGGAACCGTATGTCTTGTTACGGACATGTGATGAGAAGGGAAGAGGGGCATGTAACGAGGAGATTGATGGGTGTGAGTGTTGATGGGTGGAGAGATAGAGGAGGACCTAAGAAGAGATGGATGGATTGTGTGAGGGCTGATATGTCTGAGAAGGGAGTGAATGACTCGATGACAATTGACCGGATTTCATAAGAAGAAAACATACTGCGCCGCGTCCAGATGACCTGGAAACAGGACAGGCGAATGATGATGTACAACATCACATAAGATTCGTCAAATACATAATATTATGAAAGGTGAAGTAAACGGTTTCTCGAGTAGAGACCAAGCCTTGGCAAACGTAATGTATTACGCCCCCAGCCCGAAGACCAACGACCTGAGAAGGATGCCTGGCAGTGGCTGGATGATAAAAGCGGGATATCGTGCTCTTTGGCGTTTTATGGGGTTGGCCTACGTCCAGCAATGGACTGCAATAGGCTGAAAAGAAAGGTAGATGGTAGTATGATGTGAGCCCCACATACCTCTGCAGCGCGAGATCGCTGAGCTGGTGGAAGGTGTCGCTGAGCTTGCGCGCGCCGTACACGCGACGCGCGCGCGACCCGTCCGCGCTGTCGCCCACGCCGCTGTCCGTGTTGTACATGCCTAAGGTACGCGATGTGACATGAGAGTAACATAAGGTGCGTCCAGATCTGGCGATCATGCGCCACGAAAGTGCGAGCTGCACGGGCGCAGCACGCGTTCCGATAATGCAATTTTTTCGTGCGCTTTTTTAGCGCAGTTACGCAAGGCTTATTTAGTGCGCACGCGGCGCGCGTCCAGTTCCAGCTCATGTTCAGTTCACGTAAAGTTATAGCTCACAGGTTGTGGCGCGCGCGGCGCACGAACATTGAATACACGTGCAGCTCGCGAGCTACCCGCATGCTGTGCATTCGCGGCGCATTCGCCAGATCTAGACGGACCCTAAGAGTTATGACGTCATCCACATATATCAGGGATGTTAGGTGCATTAATGCTTTTATATAGGTCGGTAGCAGGATTAGTTAAATGCGTTCTTAAAAAAAAATTAAGAATATAAAATTTTGGCCACGGTATGGGTAGATGCGGGAGTACAGGAAAGTAAATTAGTAATGGCCGCAAGATATTCAGTCATATGCAGTAAACGTCAAGTTTTCTTACTTGTGACGCTACAAATGGACACACAAAATAAGTCACACATTATTTGCATATGACAGCCAGTCCTAATGTGCAAATTCCTGTAAATAGCTACGTTTGGAACACTGTTGTCATTTAATGCTGTTGGTATATTCCGGATAAAATAAAATAATTCGAAGTAAGTATAGATTTCCCAACTCTTCATCTCGCCATCCAGGCAAACATTAGGGAAGGTTGAATAGTTCCAGCAGTTGAGGCCAGGATCCGCGCACCTTCTCCGTGAACATGAGCGTGGTGGGCACCTTCGCTTCATTGATCATGAGCTCAGCCATAAGACGTCCACAGCTGAGCATAGGCCTCCCCCACTGTCATCTAGATTGGTCGGATGGAAGTGGCCTTCATCCAGCAGCTTCTTGTAACCTTTACCAGGTAGCCCGTCCACCTTGTGGGTGGCCACCATTTTAAAACCTTCTTACACCATCGGCGGTCAGCTTTACATGCTACCTATCTGTCCCGCCCATTGAAATGAAATGAAATGAAATCTCGCAAGGAATCACCAAGTGCTTTCCAAAGCACCCTGTCAAATTATCACATAAGAAAATAAGGTTTAGTGATAGGTTTAACTTACTCTTCATCTCATCATCTAGAGAGACGTCAGGAAAGGTGGAGCAGTCCAGCAGTTGTGGCCGACTACCGCGCACCTTCTCCGTGAACATGAGCGTGGTGGGCACCTCCGCGAACGGCACCGCACCGTTGGCCAGCTCGCAGCAGACCACGCCTACCGAGTAGATGTCTGAACGCTCGTCGTAGCCTTTCAGGTTCTAGGGAATCAATATTATACGTGCAATATTTTATTTGTGAATAGTTCTAAATTGTTAAGCTTAATAACTTAGGCTGCGTCTAGATCTGGCGAATGGGAGATAGAGAGACGTGCGCCACAATCTGTGAACTACACCTACTTTCTGGAACGTGTACTGGAACTGCAGGCGCGCATATCTGTACTGTAAGTACAAGCCTTGCAGCATGAGTTGCGCTAAAGAGGCGCGCCAAACGATTGCAGGAAGGAAACGCGTGCTGCGCGCGTGCAGCTCGCGAGCGGCTTGCGCGCTGCGCATTTGCCTGATCTGGACCGTTAAAGAGCTAGTACAGACTGACTGCAATTGGACTGCCAGGCAACTGGAAAAATACATTTTCGATAGTTTTTGGACAGATGGCATAACTGCATCAAAACTGCGTGCAGATTTGGCAACTGCACCCTGTTAGCTAGCCCTACATTTGTAAATATTAAGGTTAATTTTCACCATGATATGAGACCATCTGTATTAGAACTGCATTTCCATTTGATTTTTAGAACATGCCTCTTAGCATTAGGTCCAAACGATATGCAGCAGGCGGCCGGTACCCGAGTAAAGCGACGTATCTAGCAGTTCCGGGATACCTGAGTATAGCGACGTACTTTTTCCAGCAGTTTCGGACTACCCGAGTATAGCGACGTACCTATTCCAGCAGTTCCGGGCTACACGAGTATAGCGACGTACCTGTTCCAGCAGTTACGGACTGAGCCACATGAGGTTCGCGTTGTCGTGGTCGGCAGTTGGTGCAGTAGTCACGTGCGGCGGCCGCTACCCGAGTTTAGCGACGTACCTGTTCCGACAGTTCCGGGCTACCCGAGTATAGCGACATTCCTGTTACAGCAGTTCCGGGCTACCCGACTATAGCGACGTACCTCTTTTAGCAGTTCCGGACTACCCGAGTATAGCGACGTACCTGTTTCAGCAGTTCCGGGATACCCGAGTATAGCGACGTAACTGTTTCAGCAGTTCCAGGCTACCCGAGTATAGCGACGTACCTGTTCCAGCAGTTCCGGGCTGAGCCATATGAGGTTCGCGTTGTCGTGGTCGGGCGGCGGCAGTTGGTGTAGTAGTCACGTGCGGCGGCTGCTACCTGAGTTTAGCGACGTACCTGTTCCAGCAGTTCAGGGCTACTCGAGTATAGCGACTTACCTGTCCCAGCAGTTTCAGGCTAACAAAGTATAGCACCGTACCTGTTCCAGCAGTTCCGGGCTGAGCCACATGAGGTTCGCGTTATCGTGGTCGGGCGGCGGCAGTTGGTGCAGCAGTCGCGTGCGTCGGCCGCGCGACAGAAGGCTGGCCGCGCTGCGCAGGCCGCACAGCCGCGCGCGACCGTCCGCGCCTATTAGCATGTGGCTGGCGCGGACGCTTCTGTACCACAAAAAATACTTGGAAAATGTACCTAGTAACTTCTAGTAAGTTTTGAAACCTAGTTTAAAAAACAGTAATTTTTAACAGACTTCAAACAAAATGGAGGGTCTCAGTTTTTTAAGCCTAGTTTACCCTAGTATTTTTAAGCTAGTTTAAAACCTAAAAAACATGCTTCTAAATATGTATTGGACACATCAAAATGAATTAAATAAGCTTCAAGGCGAGGATTGTGACAAAATCAAAATCAAAATCATTTATTTCTGTAAATTGGCCATAAAAGGCACTTTTACATGTCCCAATTTTTTACCTACCACTGCTTCGGGACTATTGTGGGCTAGTGCCGAGAAGAAGCAGCGCAAGAAACTCGGTCACTATTGTCAGCCTCTTTTAAAAATAAATAAATATTTTACAAGATTTGTTGTGAGCTAAGCAGTTTTAAATCCACACATTTTTATCATTTATATAATCACTAACGGTGTAATAGCCCTTTTTCATTAGAGTCCTTTTAACATGCAATTTGAATTCATATACAGGCATTTCAACAATGGATTGTGGTAATTTATTAAAAAAACGAATACAATTGCCCATGAAAGAACTTCCTACCTTGTGCAATCTAAACATTGGAACGGCAAGTTTATCTTTATGCCTGGTATTATACTTATGTATGTCATTTTTCTTAGTAAACAAGTGCAGATTTTTGCGAACATACATAATATTTTCAAAAATATATTGTGAAGCTACTGTAAGTACGTTAATTTCTTTAAATAGCTCTCTTAGCGAATCTCGGGGTCTAAGATTGTAAATAGCCCGAACAGCTCTCTTTTGCAGGACAAATATGGTTTCAATATCTGCAGCTGAGCCCCATAAAAGTATGCCGTATGACATTAAACTGTGAAAATAACTAAAATACACTAATCTTGCCGTTTCAACATCAGTCAGTTGTCTTATCTTTCTCACGGCATAAGCAGCTGAACTAAGTCTTCCCGATAAAGCCTCAATATGAGCACCCCACTGCAAACGGGAATCTAAAGTTATTCCCAAGAACGTTGAGGAATTGGTCGTATCTAGTTGTTCATCTTTTACAATAATATGCGTTGAGACCTGTCTTACATTAGGCATTGTAAATTTAATGCATTTAGTTTTGTTCGCATTGAGCAAAAGATTGTTGGTAGTAAACCAATGCAATACTTGCGAGAGGGCATAATTGACATCATCGAAAGATTCCTGGCCCCTTTTGATTTTGAAAATTATTGATGTATCATCTGCAAACAATACCATCTCACATAGATCTTTTGTAAAGTAAGGAAGGTCATTTATATATATAAGAAACAACAGCGGTCCTAATATCGAACCCTGCGGTACACCCATAGTTAGAGGTGATCCGGAAGACTCAGCTCTATTTATACATACTTTTTGCGTTCTACCTGTGAGATATGAATTTATTAAATCTAAAGACTTCTCTGATACACCATAATGTCTCAGTTTTTTAAGTAAAGTTTGATGATCTACACAATCAAAAGCTTTTGAAAGATCACAAAAGACACCTAAAGCGTCTTGCTTACTCTCCCAAGCATCAAATATATGTTTCAAGAGTGCAACTCCAGCATCGGTTGTGCTTCTACCTTTCGTGAAACCATATTGTTTATTATGTAGTAATTTATTCAGAAAAAAATGAGATAATAGTTGACAGTAGAAAAAGAGTAACAAAGTCCACCTTTTGGCTTCATCATCAGACCAGCACAATACAACAATTGATTATGATTGATTTAATTATGAGGACAGAGTCTGACTACAAAAAAGAAAGCGTTGGCTCTTTTGGGAATGGGATCCTAACCTATCACTGCCTTACATAACATCTGCTCTGCATCCTGTGGAGGTTGAGGGAACTATGGATGTAAAAAAAAACGACAACAATGGGAGGAGTTAGAATCTCAACTCTAGCATCCTTTTTTACCAAATACTGAATTTTACAATTTGTTGTTTGAATTGACCTGATACAGGAATCAAACCCAAGACTATGCATTCAAGGCAAGTCACAGATAGATACTGTTTATTGCACACCAAAAAAAGAAGTTACAGTTGATATTAACAGAAAGTCACAGTCCTACTAAATTAATAGGGTCATGAAGCCAATGTACCTACCTGTGAATATACAGCTGTTTATGCAAATATTGCAAAGCCTGCAGCACATCTCGTAAGATCAGAGCGCACGCTAGCTCCTGCAGGCCTTCTGGGTAGTACCGGTCCAGTATATCCCGGCAGGAGCCAAACGTCATAAGTGGAGACACAACATACAACTCACGGCCGTGCACAAAGGATGTTAAGTATGGCAGTATGTTTTGGTGCTGCAGTTCTTTTCTTGTTAGTATATCTTGCTGAAATTGTAATAAAGATTTCATAACTACAAATTCTACAGCCAATAGTGGACTGCTGTGAGCAGTTATGAGGATGATAAGGCAGCAGCTATCAAAAATCTCAATGGAAATGTAGATTCTTAATATATATAGCTTGGAAGATGTGGTAGGGCAGAGCTATATTTTATTTATTTATTTTAAATTCCCAGAAGACGGCTTTTGGTTTTTGCCTGACAACAATTAAATTAGTTAAATCTTAAAGGATTTTACTTGTCAGCCATTTAGAATCGAAGCACAATAAAAAATCAATTGTTATGCAGTTCCATTGTGCAAAACATATTCATTTGTTCAAATATTGCAAAAAGGCAGGTTACTATTTCAAATACGATAAAATCAGTCTCTGGTATCTTATTTAACAACTGTTATAAAAAAACTAGCTGATCCGGCAAAAGTTGTTGTGCCATATAAATAATTTTTAAGTAATTAAATGTTAAGGGTGGACAACCCTTATCACTAAGGGGTATGAAAAATAGATGTTAGCTGATTCTCAGACCTACTCAATATGCTCACAAACTTTCATGAGAATCGGTCAAGCCGTTTCGGAGGAGTACAGAAACGAACATTGTGACACGAGAATTTTTTATATAAGATGTACATTTAAATAACAAGTTTCAGAAAGTACTATGGAATAAATACCGGTGACTAGCTTTTCATTGAATAAATCTTGGATACCAGCAACATTAACCTACTGTTTAGTAAGTTTATAGCGAAGGTCACCGAGTCATGAACTAGTTGACTAAGAATACAAGTTATACAGCGGGACATCTTTACCTGTATCAAAGCAGCATTCTCCTTCGTTTTATCAACAAAATACCTCTTGAGGGCCACATTCTGGTTGCTGGGTTTGTATAACGCCGAGTACACCACTGCTACTCCGCCACAACACTCGGTTATAATCGAAGTCAGCTGATAGTCATTTATATCAGGATTGAACATCGTTTACCGATCAGGTAGCACCAAAAGACAGATTAGTTTTAAATTACAATGTGCTATACTAATAGGGCATAATGGCAGTGCGTAAGAGTGTTTGTTGGCCTAAAAATAGTCTATTCTATAACAATATTGGCTTGATAAATATCAACAAAATAAATAATTTGATGCGCTGTTTGTATTGTACTTGACATGACAGTTGACAGTACGAATTGACATTGACAAGTGTAAGCAACTGACAGTCAGTGACATTGACAGTGGAAGCGTTTTGTTTTAATGTAACTTTGGATATCTGCTTGTTTAGCCATGTGCAATCAAAAAAGGTTTTACCATGATAGCACGGAATGTACGAACCTGGGTATTGGTTTTTTCAGCTGTGCATGCCACAATGGAAGTCACTGGCCAATCTGGAAGTCACTGGAGTGGGGGAGGCCTATGTTCAGCAATAGATGTCATGTGGCTGAAATGATGATGAAGATGCCACACTCTACTTTCTCGCGGTGGCTCTCATTGTTGGAATTTAGTCTAAAAGGTATAAAAAAAGTTCGTTACTGAGTGTTTAGTACGCTGAAGACAGGTAGGTAGCGTACCTATACGTTGCGCGTTCGTCTCCACTCTTAGAGCATTTAATGCTCTAAGTCTCCACTACGCGAAACGATCGCAAACCGTCAGGATGGCCATAGCCAGATTATTATCCTTCTTCTACACAAAAAAATCAAGCATGTGTCTCATTTTTTTCTTTGTGAGGTGAACTCGAAAACATTGAGGAACAAACAACTTTCGTACTCACATGGAGATTGTTTAATTTAACTTTTTGGGGTTTTCTATCTCTGGAATTCTTAATTTAATCTTGTTTTGTTTTTGAAAAAATATAGGTAGTTGGTATGAGGTTTTTTTTTGCATTTTTATCATGAAAATTGTTGTGTCAGAGGAGTAGGATCACTACTTAAAAAAAAACAAATAAAATAGGTCACAAAACACATATCTACCTAACTATAAAAACTTTGAATAGTTTATACAGTACCGGCAAGCGCAGCTTAGAATCACCATCAAGGTAGAGAGATGACCTGGTAAATGTTACAGAAAGCTGCTATTATGCAGGATTCTCCACTCTGGAAGCCACTGAGGGCGTGTTCAGCGTTGGACGTCCTGTGGCTGAAATGTGGATGAAGACTTTAGAAAACCAAACTCTATGGCCTAGTATCTACTTTCAAGTAGAATCGACTAGAAGTTAACCTATCTATAAGTAGAGTAACTTTTTTGATAGGCAACCCACTCCATTTGCACGCAATACTAAAGATACGAATACATTTCTAAAAATAACATGGATGTTTGACGTTTTTATTTGTTTGTGGAAGTTTCGGAAACTGAAATACTGAATGGTATTTAAGTAATCAGCGCACACTATGTACCTATTATTTTGTAAATCTTTTCATTTTCTTTTTATTGCAATTTTAATTTATTGTATTGTTGTCTTTTGACCTATTCTTTATTATCATTTTTAGGGTTCCGTACCCAAAGGGTAAAACAGGACTCTATTACTAAGGCTCCGCTGTCTGTCTGTCTATCACCAGGCTGTATCTCATGAACTGATGAGATACAGCCTAGTGATGATGATGATGTGATAGCTAGAGACTTGAAATTTTCACAGATGATGTATTTCTGTTGCCGCTATAACAACAAATACTAAAAAACAGGATAAAATAAATATTTAAGGGGGCTCCCATACAACAAACGTGATTTTTTCTGCCGTTTTTATAGAAAATGGTACGGAATTCAATAATGGTAATGGTTACTCAATTGGTGCAGCTCTTGCAGTGACTTAGGTTGCGGTCACTATAAGAGCGTTATATCTGATTTAACCTAATTATAGAATGAATTAAACTTCATTGCAAAAACTCACAACAAGGGCAGGTGGACTCAATGACAAAAGCATGATCTGCCAGCCAACCTCTGGGTCATGCAGCAAGTAAAAATTACGTTTATGAATTCTTCCTATGTGTCGTCTAGAAGTTTTGGAGACAGAAAAGCCAGATTTTGGATATTAAATTCTTAATTCTTTATTTTGCTTAACCATAATATTTAAATACCTTTAGAATAAATTTTATTTTAAGTAACAATGACGACTCATGTTGTTAGAAGAGCTTATAAACTATGTTAGTAAAGATAATCGAGATTAACACAATTTGCTTATCTTTTGATTACCTAAATTATTTTTGCAATAATTCGCCTTGAACGCAAAGGGTTCTGAGTTTTATAGTTCGGGTATATTTGGGAAACGACTTTATTAAAATTGGCTTAGGCCTGGGCGGTAACCACGAACTCTTAAAACAATCTCAAATCTGTCAAACATTATCATTTCTGTCAAATTTTGTATAAAATGACGTACCAAAATTGACAGATTTGACAACTTTGAGATTGTTTTAAGAGTTCATGGTTATGGCCCTGGAAATGATGAGAGCTTCTGCCAAAAAATCTTTGTCTGGTACCTTGTAAAAATAAATAATAATAATAAATAGTTTCCACAATCACACCAATTAGCTAGCCCCAAACTAAGCATAGCTTGTACTATGGCGACTAGATAACGCATAAACATACTTAGATACATTTATAAACGTTCATGACATAGTTACAAATGCTCGTACTCATCACACAAACATTTGCCTCTCGCGGGATTCGAACCCGCAACCGCCGGCTTTGTAATCCGGAGCGCGAACCACTACACCAGACGGCCGTCAAAGCCTAAAAAGTTGCCTATTGAAGCTTGTTAAAGAAGCCTATTTTTCTTAGAGACCATTGCAATGAGTATCTTGATGTATATTTTTAAGGTAATCGTATAAGCATAGTGTTTTATGTAATGTAATTATTACCCAATTAAAAAAAACTAATGCAAGCACCTCTGAAATTTTTAAACGTGGTGAATATAAGATAAAATGGAAGAAACGTAGGCGTTTGAATAAATTACGGTCTTATAAAAGGTCTAGAAAACGCCGCCCGCCCCAAAAATTTCAGCCATCCGGCCGGCGGAATGCAAAAATGTACAGTCCACTCAATAAAAACTCGTAATTCCTATATATATACAGACGGCGACCGCATCTCGAATACGCTTTATACGCGATGTACTCACTGCTATATAAAACCGGGGAGAGAGCCAAATTCTAAATTTAAAGGCGGCCGAAAAGAGCCGAACGCGGACGAAAGCGCCGCCCGCCTCAGTCCACAGCCAACTGCCGCTCCGACACTTCAAAAGCACCGCACCTGACCGCGCGGACTCGGCATCACTTGCTGAACCAACCGACGGAAAACACCCAAATTCCATACCGCCAAATTTGGATTTGGAACGCGCCGGTCGACAGTGATCTCTGGAATTTTTCAAAATTCGAAAAACCGTGCAAAAGTGACAGTGTGTGGTGTTACCATTTTACATCCGTTTTACCGGTAAAGTATACAAAAGTTTAGTTTTAACGCTTTTTTGTAGTTTTAACTTAGTTACCTACTAACGTGCAAAGCACCACGTGCTGGAACGGGTGTTGAGTTTCAATATGTCTGCCGTTCCAGAATAATTTCCCCGTCATTCCATCTTGCAGCAGCGTAGCGCTTTTTTCTTTTTTATTTCCACTTTATAAGTTGCCGGTGTTTTCCTAACCTCAAAAGTTACAAACTAGAATTTATCTATGAAAGTGTGAAGGTTTCGAAATTTGTTTTTAGGGGTAGGTGTTATAGTGCGTAAGTGATTGTTCCGTACAGTTTCCAATTGGTTCCGCATTGCGGACCAAAGGCGTCAGACTAGCAAGATAGGCTAGACTCTCTGGAGGCTGCATGTATTGATTTTGCTCATCTGTCTGAGAACACACTGACTCATACAATGATCACACCTATTACGCCTTATTATGCTACCTACATACTGCAGTTATTAGTTCCATCAAAACTTCAGCTCAAACTATTGTTATTTGTTACACAGCTGTGTTTTGTTTATAACAATAAAATTGTTTACGACCATATAACTAAGTGCAGTGCATCTCTAAAACTTAATCATTTGACTAAAGGATAGTCAGATTACTTTATTGAAGTTAATTGTATCGTTTCCAACATAGATTTTATCAAAAGTTTTTCGAGTTTCAAACAGGGGCGTGCAATGCATATAGGCAATTAGGCAGTGCCTACCTGATAATTGAAATGAGGTAGGCAGTAGGTACTTACATATGTGAATTATTGATGAAAACCACTGATTTTCATCAATAAAACACATTATAAGTATCTACTGCCTACCTCGAAATAAAACCAATGCGCGCCATTGATAACTTCTACTGGGTGCTTGTTGTTACATAACTTCACTAGTTCAGACTACTCATAGCATAGAAACTGAAATGAAAACAAAATAGTAGATATAATTAGTTTATTTTGGCCCTAATGAGTCAGCAGAGGTCATTTAACACTTCCAATAACATGCAATTTCAGTCTACAGTACAAGACGTGCTAATTTTCCTGACCTTCCGCTTTCAATTTGATAGAAACTATAACAGCATGAGTGGACTATTTTACGGGTATTTACGTAAATAAAGCAAAAACGAGCTGGCTCCACAACTTCTTTTGTGTGGACTACAGGATGTTTAGATAGATATATACTCTGTATTGCACACCACACAAAACAAACAGTACACAGAAAAAAAATACATTGAGAATGGTACAATTTAGGTGGTCTTATCGCTAGAAGCGATCTCTTCCAGACAACCTTCAGGTAGAGGACAGTTTAGTTATAATTGAGAGGGGGAGGCGGTTGTTTAGTATGTTAAGTAACAAAAAACTTTTAAATAAAGAACATATAGTAAAATATCCCAAGGAAACATTTAATCGGGATTAAAATTAACATTATTTAAATAGGTATTAAAACATTTAAAATATATGTTTCTTGAAAGGAAACTTATACTCGTCAAACGTTGAATTATTGATTGATCCGGCCTAACCACATCATGATGTGGCCAGCAGGTACAATGCTGCACATTGAGGTATAATGTACTAGCGTACTAGAGAACACATCTCGAACTAAATATTTCAGACAAGCATTGTAGCCCGGTGGACTACAAATTTATTGATTGAACAATCAAGAAGCAGTTTTGACAACTTCAATTATTGACACTGACTGAAGCTTTGTAGTCCACCGGGCTACAATGCTTGGCTGAAACATTTGGTTCGAGATGTGTTCTCTATTGCTATTTGGATTTGGACGAGAATCAGCTTAACAAACTTGAGCGCCTACAAAACTTCTGTATCCGGATAGTTTTTGGTCTACGGAAGTATGACCATGTCAGCGAATACCGGTCCAAGCTTAAATGGCTCCCAATCCGACTCAGGCGGGATATGCATATTCTCTCTTTACTTTTTACAATTTTGTTTAGTCCGAAATCACCTCCGTATCTGAAAGAGCGCTTTCAATTTCTGCAGTCATCACGGGGTCATGACATGCGGCCATCCAAAAGCCTGCTTCTTAAATTTCCTCTCCATACTACAAAATATTATACGCGGTCGTTTACTGTTCAGTCAACCCGTCTATGGAACTCCTTACCCTTAGTCATTTGGCAATCTGAATCAATTTCTGTTTTTAAAAGTCGCCTTAAAGCACATTTTCTTGCACTGTGAGAACAAATCGTCTCTGGTTTGAGAATTGCTGTTTCTGGAATATCACTGGTTGTTAGTCATGCTATTTTCTGGCATATAGGTATATGTATATATATGTATTATATTTAAGTATGTATGTATGTTTATTTTTATCTTAGCATTTATATTTTATAAGTATTTTTTGTACGTGTATGTAGTTTATACTTATTGATATTAACATTGTAGGTATATAAACAAAATTACACAATAAGCACTCTGCAGCACTTTCCCCTTTCTTTGTAGTTGTCCTCCTCCTAAAGGTTTTCTGGAAGAGATCGCTTTTTAGCAATAAGACCGCCTAAATTGTACATCTTTCTGTGAATATCAACAGTAACTTCTTTGTTTGGTGTGCAATAAAGAGTATCTATCTATCTATCTATCTATCATCATCATCACCAGCCCATATCAGTCCACTGCTGGACACAGGCCTCTCCAAAAGGAGGATTTTGCCATAATCGCCACGCTTGGCAGGCGGGTTATCTATCTATAACATTTTGCATGAAAATTTAAGGATCTTGTAACTGTTTCTAGAATGACTTCAGTTTCAGCAATATATGCATGTTTGGTATAACTTTGATTTAAAACTACGAGCATATTACAACGAAGACATGAACTTAAGCAAGTTTTATAAAGTTTGAATCAAACTAAAAATTTTGTTGTCGCAAATAAATCTTTACTTTCTATAATTAGGAGCAAATCTGAAATCAAACTCGGATACACAGTGAAAAAAAAACAGTGATAGTATACCCCGGTGACAACCCTTAAGCCACGTTGAATTGTCAGGCAATATTTGACATATGTTACGGCTAAGTTTGGATACTCCATACCTACTTAAATATTACTCCGACTGTACTACATTGTTCGTAAACACGAAGCCTTCCGTGCCTGCTCGGGCCATGACAGACTGAATTACAGGAGGCCTACTATGAAAATGTTTCGTTCGTTCGGGCGTATAGGTACATCTTAAATTAAAATAACTATTCACTTGTTTCAATCCTTGACAAAATATGAACAGCTTCAACTACAGGCTAGTAAGACGGTTTTCAAATGTTCAAAAATTAATAAGTTTTGTCACGAGGAGATGGTAATTTTAATATATTAGGTTTAGGGTCGATTTTTTCAATAGGTAGGAACATTTATGTGACGAATAAATTTCACATGTTGACAGTTTTCATGGAGAAAATGCTTAGAGAAAATGAGTCCAAACCTATGTACGATTGTGTATGTAGCGAATTCTAAGTCTATGGCCCATTTAATTTGTCGAATAAAATTTTATTCGTCGGTCATTCGTCCCATATTACGATAATTAAAAATGATACCTATTACCTACATAAACGAACATCCACTGAGTGTTTACCTACCTTTTATGTTTGCAATATAACGAAATAGAACATTATTAATTTTCAAACATTTATTCAAAGGCTACATTTACATCCTGTAGGAAAGGTTGCTTGAAAAACTAAAACACATAAGCACTTTCATCTAAAATTAAATACGACCAAACGAATAAAACTGTTTCGTAGTAGCCCTCTAGGACTCGTATAACGTTGCGTGAGACGTTGTCTGACTGAATATTGCCTGGAAGTTGATATTGCTGGAAAAATGGCATCCTAAAAACATTGACGATACGGAAGCGAATGCAAAATTGTGATTTATGATCATTGGGGCAATTATTGGGTAAAATATTGTATTCTTTTAAAAATTAGGTCAAAAGAGACATGATCCTTTGTTTACAAATCAATGCTCAAATTACCTGAGCGATTGGTACGGGCACAAAATAGAAAAAAATACAGAAGGTCCACTCCCGCCGTTCTCGAAAACAACTGCCCAAATTGGGTTGACTGCCTAGGGTTGCTATTCTGATTTTAGAAATAAATAAGTGTGCCTTATTACACCGATACAACGATTAGTTTATTCATTCATCTTATCATACGTCCAGGCCTAAATGGGAAGACAGAGCAATAATTACTCTCCCCAACTTGGCTTCTTCAATTACTGTCGTTTTTAACAGCGGCGGCAGCTGCGCGTTGTTAGAAATTATACGTACTAACTTTATTACTTAGGTACTGTTATGACATATACTGACATTTCTAGGTGGCGTATTTATCCTAGCAACGACAATGTAAAAAAATCAATGAATAATTTAATATGTTTATAATTTTTTATTCAACGCTTACCTAAAACACTGGTGTTAAACCAATGACGATTTAAGTAAAATTAAAAAGCTCATTCCTGCTGAATGTGTAGTGTTATGAAATGAATGCATTGACTTATATATACTTTTTACATTAACGAATGAATGATTGATCGCTATAAAAACTTATCTTTACCTTTACTACTTACTTACTTTACTTTACTTACAAGAGAAAACCTAGACCTAGTTATACACCGTGAATTTTGAGATACCCGAGAAAATTAACTAACATACTCAGATATCGATATACATCAAATTCGGCGAATAAAAAAATTTTTTTTTATGAGAAATTTATTTAATAGGTCCCTAACATTCCTTAAAAAATATGCACTATAAAAGTCCTGCTAATTCAAATAGTAATCATTATCATTCCAACATTAACGGAACCAAAATCCGCCTAATTTAGTCGCGTAATATTGGCGTACGGAAGGAATAACTATGAATGATTTTTTTTTCATTCATAGTTATTCCTTCCGTACGCCAACGCCGTACGCCGTTCCGTTTTTTTTATTCGCCAAATTCGATGTATATCAATATCTGAGTATGTTAGTCAATTTTCTCGGGTATCTCAAAATTCACGGTGTATATACCTTTAATATTATTTTGGAAATTTAAAGAACGTGTAATCACAATTTTGTGTTGTATTCAAACATCCAAACACACTGCAGCAGTACCTTATAAAAACGCTTATATCCATTTTTCGCATAACAATGATCAATGCGTAGTAAACTGTCGTGAGTGACAGTCTGCTGTAGTACTGCCCCGAATCGTCCGAGATTGCATATAAACGCAATTGTCAATTTGTGCGTAACGATTTTGACGCTTAGTTCCGAGTGGCCTATCTGTCTAGCGCGCCGCCGCTATACGTAATTTGTGGTACGGGTGCTGTATAATTTTTCTTTCGTTCGTACGGACAAACTATAAAGTTCGAGTAGGTACATTACTTTCGTACTGAACCTTTGAGAATATATTTAGAACAATTAGAATTAAAGCGGTTTCGGACTGCGTCCGATCCGAATCCGTAATGTTTGAAGGTCCTCGGATTGTAATTGTAAATTGTTTCTACAATCACACCAATTATCTAGCCCCAAACTAAGCAAAGCTTGTGCTATGGCGACTAGATAACGGATAAACATACATAAATACGTTTATAAACATCCATGACTTAGGTGCAAATGCTCGTGCTCATCACACTAACAGTTGACCCTCGCGGGATTCGAACCCGCAACCGCCAGGCACTGCAGTCCGGAGCGCGAACCACTACAGACGGTCGATTCGGATTGGATTTGGTGCGTAAACGGTCTTGGAGTGTTCATATAAATAGTATTACGTCTACTTTGATCCGACTATTCTCGGATTCGGATTGATACCGGATCGGATGTAGTGCGAAACCGCTCTTAGTCGTATTCTTTACCAAATAGTTTCATTGTTCATATTTTTTTAAAGGTTTGACGCCTATTTCGTGCGAATACGTCTGAATTTATTGGGTTTTTTATACGTAAAACCTCAGAGTAAGAATTATATATTTCAGGGACGGTAAGTTATAACTAGCTAGTATAATAATAGTTTTTGCAAGGAAATAGTTTAGGGTGTTGGCGACCAGCATTACCGTCCTTTTTGGTCTTTTGTCACATTACAAATTTTCGTATTTTTTAAAGAAAAATATTTGTACTTTTTTATTAAAAACAAATGAGTATTGCTTTTTTGGCTGACTTACTAATATATTGGAGTGATGAAATAACCTGGTTTTTATAGTGCAATCCTGAAAATAGGGTTCAGATGATTAAGTTTCTTTTATCATTCGTAATCCCTTTAGATACTTAGGGCTAATATATAATGATATCTATGAACCCCATGATGGAATTTCGACTTTGAGTGGAAAATTTTCAACGAATAGCATACGACTTCGCATAAGTTTTTAATAGCTAATGTTATGATATCTTTCAGATTCTATCGTTCATACGAGTATTTAAGGTCATTGACCCGTGAAGCTTTCAAGAAATATTAGTAGAAAAGCAATGGCATAGAATTAGAAATAAAAACAACATTGCGCAATGATTTCATCATTACCAAATTTTTATGTGTGACACTTTTAGAACGCAACTGCTTTTCGATAAATACGTGAGCAATTGTAACTGCGAAATTAAATTAGATTACTCATAAAATAAGGAGGTTTCTTGCAGCTTTACTTTCTAACTTCAGAGCTTTAGATTTCTTTCTCTATTGTTTCATTTAATATACACGGTGTACAAGAGAATAGGACACTCCTTAAAACCACGTGATCAGCTGGTCATATACAACAACTTTTTCTATGGGAGCAACATCGACATCGAGAATTTTTTTTCAGCTTCTCCATAGAAACTTACTCGCATATCTCGATGATAATGTATGGAGCATCTAAAAATAAAAACACGACTTAGCGTGTTTTTATTTCACTGTAAAATTGTAACGGTTTTTACAATTTTACCGTGAAATAAAAACACGCTAAGTTATGTATCAAACCATTTTCTTATAGTACTACCTACTTTAACTTTATTGATTTTTTAAGTTTATATAACATTTTAACTTTATTGTTACTAAACAAGTGTGTTTAAACAATAAATAATTTTCTTTTTGGAAGTTAACATAAAATACTTACCTAATCAAGCTAAATTCGCACTTTTCTTCACGACCTCCGTAGCCGAAAGGCAATCATTCCGCACTTGCCGTCGCCATCTTTCCAGATCTGCCCCTCTAGCACGATCAACAAAACACGATATGATACGATATGATATAGCGATTTATCGGCTATTTACTTAAAAAATATGATAACATAGCCGCCATCTTGAACTTTTATTGAAACAGTAAGGATGTCCGTGCCGGCGACGTCACGGTTATGTTCGCTTTTTTGATAAAAGTTCATACTTTGACAAAAAATATGCGATAAATCGCTATATCATATCGTATCATATCGTGTTTTGTTGCACATGCTAGAGGGGCTGGGTTCGATTCCCGGTTTGATCAATGTAGAAATAAAACTGTTCTAAATTTTCTTGTGGGCGTTGAATCAAACAGTTCTTAATTGTCTCAGGTCTAGGAGGTGCGCTACCGTCGTCGTTCCTGATTTCTATAACAAGTGCTATGGGTACTTACATTTAGATCAGAGCAATGTTGGTGTTGTCTAATACTCCTTATCATTTTAGTAGAAATACTCAATGCCATCAAAAACAAAACTTGTAAAAAAAAACAAGTCTCGCAACTCAGTTCTTCTACCGTGAAAAGTTGTGAGATCCATGTAATAATAAGTCGGTTAATTTTCAGTCTCTACACAAGGGACCTTCTATCTTAAGTTATTACGTAAGTAGCTAACCTAACATCTTATATTTTAGTAGAAATAATCAATGTGGCTACAGCTTTGGATCCAAACGTTAATCTGTCTAGCATTGTAGTATTTGTCGGAAACATTTATCGAGTCTGTAAAAATAAAGTGTAAATAAACTGATTTCGTCTCCGTCACAGACAGTTTGATTATTTTGGGGTTCGAAGGTTTACTTCCACGTATACAAGCGTTCATAGTTCGCAAGGCCTCGGACCTGTGACTGGCGGCCCGCCAAATTAAAAACTACAGTCCACATCACGTCATTACTGTCAAATATCTTCAGTCGATTTTCAACTTAATTTTGAAGCAATAGAGTTTATTATTCATTGCGGAAATTTGACAGTTTGTGTTAACTTGCTGTGCTGTACTGTACAAACGTGTGTAAAAACTGTATTGTGAGTGAAGAATTAATAAACCCATGCTTTAGTCCCGCCAAATGTTTTACATCTCTGGAAAGATTAAGTCATCTTTAGAGAGAAACGGAAAATTGGAACAGTGTTTTTTTGTGGGATGTCTAAGCGACTAGCTAAACTCTTCGTAACTGTATGTAACCTAATACAAAAATAGTTTTTAATAAGCTGTTTAAATTATCAGAGCCCCAAGTCTGCTTATTTTAAGTGGCATAATGTAATATCAATTGGATATCATTGTAATTGCTTGACACATTTAATATTGTGCTACTAATTAACTGACTTTAAGACTAAAATTAGTTGCAGAATACCAAATTTATCAAACAATTACATATTTGGTATTCTGCTACTAATTTAAGACTTAAATTTAAGAATTAAGTTGATAGCTGAATACCAAATGCGTCAATAAATTACAATGAGATCCAATTGATATTCAATTATGTCACTTTTAAATTAGCAGACTTGGGGCCCTGTTTTGTATGACGTCCGTAACCGAAGTTTAGGCCGTCCCCAATTTTTCTAGCCGATGTCAGTCAAACTAGATCCGTCTAGTCTGGAGTCGATAGGTAGACCTAAAATTAGCCCCTGCAGCCATCGCCTGATCCAATCGACGGATTTAGACTCAAAAACTCCAGAAGACAGCGACCCGAATGTTTAATAAAAGTTATTTTCAAACCGAAGACTTAGAGTCGAGTCAAAACAATGCAATTTTTCATGATTTGGTGAAGACAGACTGTTACAAACATAATCTAGACTTGCAGAATGAGTTTACACGTTAGTGGTTATTAATGGCGAAAATTTGTAGCCACAATTTGTATCAAACTTTACTAAGTTCTCCTTATTGTAATTATGTTAAATATTGAAATTGAGCTTGTTTTTCGTCGTAAGTTAGACACCGTCACCGTGTACTAAACACATCGTCATTTTTGGAAGTTTTATTTTTCTTGTGCAAAAAACTTTTATATTTTATTTCCCACTATATTCTACTTTTGTGTTTTTTTATTAGTCAATTACATTATTTTTTATTGTTACGTAAACAATTTACGTGACTTTATCCCTTAATTGGTTTTTCTTGTTTTTATTGATAAGAACATAATATTAATTAAGATTTTGAGTAATGGTCGTATTTATCCATGTAGGTAATAATCTTTCGGATTATAAAATGACTGAAAACTGACGCTTCCTCTTAAGTTTATGACAGTTTTCTTCATTTTAATTTTTTGTTTTTAGCAATTACCATGCTAGGTTTATCTAAGATTTTTAATATCGCCCGGTATGCGATGGACGTGGGTTCGGATCCCACCTCAGGCGGACGAGTTTTTTCAAGTATAAAAATCTTAGTTTTCTTGATTGTTTTCACTCTCTGCGCTAAAGCTTTTTTTGGTTTATTATGCTGAGTGCCATCTTAATTGCCGATAAAATTTAATTTCAAGACAATTCAATTGACACCAAATCTTAAATTGAATTCTTTATTCGAATTGCAAGTTGTTCTTTTAGTTTCCAGTTGCGTGTTGTTAGACGGCCTGAAGCGTTGCCCACGCGCATCCCACGCGAACATTTTATTATGACTGATGCACGCTACAAATGCGTCTATACTGTAGCGTCGATTTTATGGCCTGTTCTATATAAGTTATCAGAATCGGTGTGATTTGCGTACCTGTCAAAAGTTAAAAGTGGATTCAGAGGCGGCTATTTTCCGAGTTTTTCTTTTCCACTTCGCTCTGTGCTTGAATATCGTCTTCGGAAACCTCGCGATCCTCTATATCTACACTTTTTCATCTTTCTAAAATAAGAAGGTACCTATAATGTAAAAACCGTTTAAGTGCGAGTCGGACTCGCGCACCATTATCTATCAAAACGACCAAAAAATCACGTTTGTTGTATGGGAGCCCCTTTAAATATTTATTTTATTCTGGTTTATAGTACCTATTTGTTGTTGTGCTGACAGACAGGCAGACGGACAGCGAAGTCTCAGTAATAGGGTCCCGTTTTACCCTTAGGGCTTTGGGTACAGAACCCTAAAATAGAAATGCCTTTTTCATATCCCCGCAATCAGTGGCGGGCATTTGTTTTATTTCGAGGAAGGCAATAGGTACTACAAATATGTATTAATGATAAATATCAGTGGTTTTCACATTTAATACACATTTGTAAGTACCTTCTGCCTGACTCATTTCATTTATCAGGTAGGCACTGCCTAATTGCCTATATGCACCGCACGCCACTGCCCGCAATCATTCCATTCAGTAAATAAGTGCAGTGACAATGTTTACGAAATGTTACAATGTATGTTAAATATTCGCAAGAGCTCACGAGTATGTTGAATATGTGGATTCGCTAGAGCACACTCGAAATTGTAATGGAGTCGTTGACATAATAATCGGCCGACAACAACCGGCGTGTGGTTCTCGAGGACATTTTCATTCGAATACTTCGTAATAGCTTCGCATTGTTATTTGTAAGAATTTTTTTTTTGCTTTAATATAACAGGGCACCATATTATTTGATTATATACCAGTAGGAAGTATATCAGTATTTTTAACAAAATTTCCATGACTTTTAAGGGTCGCTCGCTATTGCTACCGAGGTTTGAATTTACAATAAAAACTCAAAATCTATATTTTTTGGATTTTTTTTTTTTCATCAGTGAGTTCACAAAAGAGGGGGTGGGGGGAAGGGGAGCAGTTGCCTACACAAGTTTTATTTGCATTTAAAATGTGATATAAACACTTAAATGAAACATGAATGAAAAACATTTATGTGGCTCACAATGCTCTATGTTAAAATTTGACAACTGGTAGCGAACACCTAAGAAAAAATAAAAAGAAATAAATATATGTTATATTTAGATGTATGTAATCGAATCATAAAGAGCTGTGGTGATAATTAAAAACTCGAAAAATAAGGAATACCCTACTTCGCATATTTACCGGCAATGTGGAAGTAGGAGCTTACAGACGAGCAACAAATTGTCGGCGACTGCTTGCGAACGATCGGCGAAGTGACTGTCGCAAACCTTGCACTTGAAACGACTGCGCGTTTTTTTTTAAATTTTATTTATTCAACACACATAATAATGTTACACACAATGTACTCGCCAAACTGTAAAGTTAAATGGCGAGAGGCACTCTTTTTTTATGCATACTTATGTAATAAAGCTATATTTATAATTATTTTGAAACTTTTTTAAACACATTTGCTTATGATGAAGGTTGAAATATTGAAACATGCAAGTTGACATATTGCAAGCAGGTACTTATTAAACATTTTTGATGAATAACCAATATAACTGATATAACTGGATTTCATTTCTCGCAGTGCATACGAATTTAAAAGATTTGATGTAATTTTATTTAGTATTTATTTATTATTATCTATTACATAATGTTACTTAGGCGTCTGCCCGTCATTTTGGACTTGGCATTTATAGTCTTCTAGCTTTAAGCCTAATTTCTCTTCCTACTCTTGTACGGACAACAGCACGTCGACCTACCACAAAATGATAAATTTTCTCATTTGAAAATGATCTCTATATGTCAGGTTTAAAGTTGAAAATCTATTGGAGAATTTTTGACTTTTGGGGTAGGTCGACGTGCTGTTGACTGTACCTAACATTATGGTGTGCAAATGAATAATTGATTATTATTGATTATAGCGCCATACATTTCATTTCACAGCGCCTCGGACGCGTGCCTTAGCCGCTATGCCATAAGTGCTGTAAGTCCCTCACTTAACACCTCAGCGGTGGTCGCAAATTCGCGACGCGTCAGTGAACGTAGTTCCATAACAAGACGACGCAACGCTTCTGTGAGCTTCGTATTGAGACTTTTTTCCTGAAAAAATATTTTTAAACTCAATATTTTAAAACAAAAAACTCAAACGGGAAAATTTAGGTACAAAATGTTACCTCTTTTGCCTGACGTTTCGATCGGACGCGGCGGTTAGTGTGCAGAATAGGGACACAGTGAGTGTAGTGTGTGACGGTACTTGGCGTGAAAATAATATTATGAGGGTAGATGAAGAATCTGACTCTCATACGGAGTGAAGACATCGCTGTTCCAGTCAGCCTGTGACCACGGTCGGTGTAACCGATCGAAACGTCAGGCAAAAGAGGTAACATTTTGTACCTAAATTATGATCGCGTTAATTCCCGTTTCATTGCGTTTAAAATTATGCAACGCGAAAGTTTAAAAGTAATTATTGAAAAAATATTATTGAATGGATAGTAAATCCATTAACTAATATTTCTATTTGTACTGTAAGGAAAATTTTGCATTTTAACAACGATTAATCTTTTCAAAGAAAGTTAACTAATGAAATAAAACACTACATAATTTAATTTAAAAACAACAACTTTAGTCTGCTTTAACTGTAGAGAAATTACTGTACTATATAAAATCGCAAAATGCAGATTTCACTCTCGTAGCAACTAGCAACGGACATCAAACACAGACATGTCATATTAATACAAAAAAGTTCAAAGCTGCGCATCGCAACAATAGCATGGCACTCAAGGTTGTTCATTTTTGTACCGATCACCTGTCTCAGCGTTAATCATTTTAGCTATCAACTTGGCATAATAATATGTTGTCTTCCAGCCCCAAGTCCTCAGTGACAATCGCGTGGCAGTGTCCAAGCCAAGTTCTTCAAAATTTTGTATACTTTTTAATTTTATATTTTATGGAAAAAATAACGAGCCAATCGGCGTAGAAACGTGACGATTCGCCTTAAATTTAAAGAGTCCCGAGTTCATTCAGAAAATACGCACTATAAATTGGGCCTAGATGAGCTGGAAGAACTTCGCTGTCTGTTATACTAGGATGTTTTTTATTTACTTCGAGAGCATGACCATCGGTGTGTGTGGCGAATATTTATTATTAATTCTTCATCGGTTACTTGATAAATTCTACGTTATATAGACATACAGTTTAGATCTCTATATTTACCTAAAAAACTGGCATTATTCACTAATGACACGAATATCATTGATTATGTTAAAGCTAAGAGCGTTTCACTTTTTGAGCATGAGGCATGATTTTAAATAAACTTTTAAAAGATCTAGATTTTAAAATTGTTATTTTCTAAAGTTAAATATTATAAATATTGTAAATTCTAAATACCAGTCTTATTTTTAAAATGATATCGTCAGATTAAACTGTTTTAAGCACTGACACATTTTATAATATTATTCATCTGTTGCGTCGATTGGTGCCGGCACGTTAAAAAGAATTGCACCACCCCTATCTTCCTATGGGTGTCGTAAGAGGCGACTACAGGACAACCGCCACAAGAAGACGGGCAGCAGCGTCTCCTCTCTACCATTGGCCAAACTGCGATCGCCAACCCGCCTGCCAAGCGTGGCGATTATGGCAAAATCCTCCTTTTGGAGAGGCCTGTGTCCAGCAGTGGACTCATATAGGCTGGTGATGTGATGTGATGTGATTCATCTGTTATAATAATCAATTTGAGGTGATGGTTGAAAATCTATTTTGTCATACAGTCATTTCATCTATCTCAAATTTAGTTTTTTTTCAAATAAGATTATTCACAACTTGGCTGACTTTGCAACTGTCATGATTTGTTAGGATATTGATCGCGTAACGTAATCTTAACTTTGGCACCGTTGGCAAACGTGTATTGCCTAAAGAGAGGTTTTTTTGTATTATTAACGCTTGGCTTGCGGCCATTTCGGTCGTAATAACTGAAGTAAGATTAAATAAGACATTCATGTATGTTCTACTAAATGAAAACGATGTTCGAATCCGGCAATGGCCAGTAATTGTATGATGAGATTGATGAGCACGAGCATTTGTACCTAAGCTATATTTTAGCATAGTAAAAGTTTTTTATTGATTAAAATAAAATTCTGCCTTCTATCTAGGTAGGGTCAGCCTTCCGTATTTTTAGGGTTCCGTACCCAAAGGGTAAAACGGAACCCTTTTACTAAGGCTCCGCTGTCCGTCTGTCTGTCTGTCTGTCTGTCTGTCTGTCTGTCTGTCTGTCTGTCTGACTGTCTGTCTGTCTGTCTGTCTGTCTGACTGTCTGCCTGTATGTCTGTCCACCTGTCTGTCATCAAGCTGTATCTCATAACCGTGATGCTCAGGGGCGTGCGGTGCATATAGACGATTAGGCAGTGCCTACCTAATAAATGAAATGAGGTAGGCAGTCAGGGGCGTGCGGTGCATATAGGCAATTAGGCAGTGCCTACCTGATAATTAAAATGAGGTAGGCAGTAGGTACTAACAAATGTGTATTAATGGTGAAAACCACTGATTTTCATCAATTAAACACATTTGTAAGTACCTACTGCCCACCTCAAAATAAAAATTAATGCCCGCCACTGGTGATGCTAGAGAGTTGAAATTTTCACAGATGATGTATTTCTGTTGCCGCTGTAACAACAAATTCTAAAAAACAGAATACAATAAATATAATATACCTACAATAATAATAATTAAGGGGGCTCCAATACAAAAAACGTGAATTTTTTGCCGTTTTTATAGAAAATGGTACGGAACCCTTTGTGCGCGAGTCCGACTCGCACTTGGCCGGTTTTTTCTTTTCTACTCCGTTCTGTCTTCGATATCGTCTTCGAGAACCTTCCATTCTCTCTTATAACCTTTAGCACTTTGATCCTTCATCTTATCTTAAGTCCATTTTATTTTTTTACCGCTTTTAATCTGCTTCGTAAAGTTTAAATTAAATTTATTAAACAGTTTTAAAGGATTCTTATAAAGTATTCTACTCATGACTAAGTCTTGGAAATTGCTTGTATAAATACTCGTAAAAAGAAAAACATATTTTGAAACGAATATTTTTTATAGCTTTATACTTTTAAAAGTTCGTTGGAGATTTAGGTATTCGTTTAAGATTTTTCCACTGAAGTTTTTACATTGTGGGTAAGTGGGCATCGTAGGCAAGAAAGCAGCATATTATTGCCAACTTCTCACCACCATTGTACCTTTTTACGACTTTTTATTATAAGTAATCCACTCATAGCTTGCAAAGTTATAGTTTACAACTTGGGTACAGTGGGCCAAAGAAGTGGTTAGCAATTTACAGAAAACGTAATGTTTTATTCACTAATTCTCTCGGGTTACATTTGTTATGAAATTTTTAATAAGACCGGCATCCCTAATCGATCCGTGAATAAAAAAAAAGCTTAATGGTTTAATTAATGCTATTATTTGTCAAGTGAGACTAATATAAAATTGTGATCTTACTATGTATCTTATTCAATGGCAAATAAGTGATTTGAATTCTGATTCTGTAGCACCTCAAAAATATTGATTTTCAGAGTTTTTACATCAAATTATAGAGTAATATGAATTATGATTCCACCAAGGTTCAATGATACTTCACTGGTTCCGCAAAAAAACGTCGTAACCGACCGCTTTTTATTCCTCTGACGTGTTGGCAGGTCTCCAATATAATTTTTTTAACAGTTATGTCTTTCAAAATATCGTACTGCAACAGCTTGCAAGACGTCAAGGCTAATTTTATATTATTTAAGTCTTGTAAGTATTAGTTGGCTACTTAGCGTAAATAGGAGCTGATTTATGTGTTTGATGTACCTTCGGATCATGAGTCTTGTGGGTGCGTGCAAAGAAATCAGTGTTCAATGATAAGTAGAAAATAAATAGGGTTTTATTTTTGACGACCTCCGTAGTCGAGAGGCGAGCACTGGCGTTGCCATCTCTGAGGTTCCGGGTTCGATCCCCGGTCGGGTCAATGTAGAAAACGAACTTTTCTATATTGGCTCGGGTCCGGATGTTGTGGTACCGTCGTTGTTTCTGATTTCTATAACACAAGTGCTTTAGCTGCTTACCTTAGGATCAGAGCAATGTATGTGTTGTCTAATATTTATTTATATTTGAGTAGGTAGATTTTAGGTTTTATTAAGTTTCCACTACTACACTGCCGCCTCGACCCAAAGTGAAAATTGGCCTCCGACATCAGATCACGCCATGCTTCTCTGTGTGCGATAACTCTCGCCAGTCGCTGTGGCCGAGGTTGAGCAGGTCTTGAGCCATTAGGTCTTTCCATCGGTATATAGGACGTCCAAACGGGCGTCTCCCATTGGTTGTCCCAAGTACGCTCTCTTCACGGCACAATCCTCTCCCATTATCTCTAGGTGTCCGAGCCACTGAAGCCTGGCCGCTTTGGTCTCTCCAATAATGATGGGGTTCGGACACCAGGTCTTCTACCTCAGGTACTTCAGGTCGACGACTTCCGTAGCCGAGAGGCGAGCAAGCCGGACTTTAAATAGCGACGCCATCTCTGAGGTTCCGGGTTCGATCCCCGGTCGGGTCCATGTAGAAAACGAACTTTTCTATATTGGCTCGGGTCCGGGTGTTGTGGTACCGTCGTTGTTTCTGATTTCTATAACACAAGTGCTTAAGCTACTTACCTTAGGATCAGAGCAATGTACTTATGTGATATTGTCCAATATATATTTTACCTCTAAGTTCTTCCTGGCTCCCCACTTTGTCTTCCGCTTTTGACGGCCACAGAATCTTTCGCAGAATCTTCCTTTCGACTACTAACAACTTGTTATCCTCTTTCAAGGTCAGTTACCAGGCTTTGCACCCACGCATTAAAATTGCTCTAGTGACAGTTTTGTAGACATAAATTTTAGGTTGTTAGTAAATATTTTTGGCCGGTGTGGTCCAAATGCCACAGCTCGATGGACCGACAACCTTAGTTGGAAAGAAGGCTAATAGACGACCTTAAGAAGAATAAAAGCGGGAGATCGTGCTTTTGATCGTGGCTTAAGTCCAGCAGTTAACTGTAACAGGTTGACATAATGATGAGTTCAAACTCAGTCCGCTTGTAATGGACTACCCCACAAATTGTCCCAAAGCAGTGGTAGAGTAACAAATATTATTGGGTGGGACTTGTAAAATGCCTTTAATGGTCTATTTGCAAATATAAATGATTTTTATTTTTGACGGTCCTTAGTCGGAAGTATGGCGGACACAAACGCCGGTTATCACATGGCGTGCTACTATTTTGGGAGGATGGGGCTACGAAGGGGCTTCGTATACAGATTCAGAATATAAAAAACATTTATTTAGTAATGGCTAAATAAATCTTGCTGTAGCGCTTAATTACCACGCTTCCACGTTATAACGGACCAATTCATGTAGGTGAAATGCTCGAGGTGTGATAATATAAAAAGCATTAGAATATCCAGTATGCAGGTCGCTTCCAATCGGCCAATCTGGAAGTCACTGGGGGAGGTCTATGGTCAGTAGTGGACGTCCTGCTGTGACTGAAATGATCATGATGATTACAATATCCTTAGAAAGCATCGCTCAGTTTTATTAAGGATTGAAAGTCTATACAGGGTGTACAAAAGAATGGGACAATCCTTAAAACCACGTGATCAGCTGGTCATACACAACAACTTTTCCTATAGGAGCAACATCGATATCGTGATTTTATTTTCAGATGATAAATACATTATCATCGAGGTATGCGAGTAAGTTTGTATGGAAAAGCTGTCATTTTTTTATTGATTTCGATGTTGCTCCCATAGTAAAAGTTGTTGTATATGATCAGCTGATCACGTGGTTTTAAGGAGTGTCCCATTCTCTTGTACACCCTGTATATTAACGTGTTTTGTTTGAAAATAGGGATTACATATATTTCTTTAAATCGGATCCCACAAAAATTCAAAAGATTAAACTAGTGTCATTTTTAATTTAACAGGCTGCTAACAGCAATTAGAAAGTTTGAAAGATTGTTAAATTTCTTGGGTAGCTCAGCAGCTCTGATAATAGGGTGCTTTATTTTAAACTAAACTTTGCCCTAATTTACTTATACTCTATGTATTTACCTCGGAATTTGTTTATCTCTTGGCAGTGGAGTGTATCGAATGGCTCTCGGTGATACAATAAACAGATGCCTGTACTTTTATTAAGTACGAATCGGTTCTTAAGTGCTCGCAAGGTGGTTTACTGGCAAGATCCGTTTGTATTTGACCCTACTATTAAATGTACCGAAATAGATCAAGAAATGCGTACACTAATTCTCAATCTATTAAGTTATAAATAATAATTTCTACATTTCTTGTTTGAAATAAAGATTTAAAAAGACAAGGTAGTGTTGCGTTTGGTTTTTTTTTATAACATGCGCGAAATCCTCTGAAACCAAAAAAAATATGTGTAAGTCTCGAAGTATAAAATATACCATCCTTGCTAGGCCCAGGCACAGAATTTTGCCAGTGATTAGCCGAGCTCACCTGTCCCGAGTCGGAAATCTAGCCTGGGACTGGGAACTCTTTATGATCAAGGTGAATCACTGCGTGACAAAGCCAGTCATTTAAAGTTCAAGGCAGTATATAGCCTAAAAGTGACAAAAATCCTATTAAGGAGTTTTACTAGTCAAGAGACATGACATGACCTTTCAGGCTGAGGCAGTGATTACTAAAGTGACCCAGTATTCTGTACCTTAGTACCTTACATTGCAGCTGAGGTGCAAGCAATACTCTTATTTTAATTATTTTACTTTCTCTGAATTGCCATGGTGGTTACCGGTGACCGCCAAACAGTTCTAATGTCTAGTTTCAGGGTAGTTCAATTATCTTTTTTTTGTATTAATAAATAATTATTGGACAACATCACATACATAAATTGCACTGACCCTAAGGTAAGTAGCTAAAGCACTTGTGTTATAGAAATCAGAAACAAAGACGGTACCACAACACCCAGACCCGAGCCAATATAGAAAAGTTCGTCTTCTACATTGACCCGAATGGGGATCGGACCCGGAACCTCAGATGGCGGCGGCATTTAAAGTCCGGCGTGCTCGCCTTTCGGCTACGGGGGTTGTCTCTGTCCCTTTGTGTCTTACCTCTAGGCAGTTAAAACTTACAGTCAGACTGAGCTAAGCCTAATTAACATGTTATTCTCTTGTTACAGCGATGCACACGGTGGCGTGACACCGGGTTGACCAGCCTCAATCCGCGAGATGTCGCAGCCGCCGCCGGGGCGCGGACGCGCGCGGCCCCCCGGCCCGCCCTCCCCGCTACACTACCGGCCTCCCTCCCCATGGGCCCCAAGCCCACCCCCTCTCATCTCCGGCCCTAGGCACTCCACAGCCATTGTCTCCCCTCCACCGGTCCAGCCCTCCCCAAAACCATTCAGACCGCTCCACTCTCCCGCTTTTCGACCACACTCTCCCTCCCCAAGTTCCCATTTTTCTATATCCCCATATCCTATGTCCCCAACTATCGGGCAAAGTCCGGAGTACTATTACTCGTCTCCGTATGAACCGGTCCGCGAGTACGATTACGCGGGAGTGCCCTTAGAGCCTCCACCTCCTCCACGACCTATGATCTATGAGGAAGAGGAGGAGCGGGGACCGTCTACTGCTGAGATCATCGCCAACCAGTCACAAGAGGGCTACGTGGATGAAAAGCTAGCGGAGTATCAATTGACGATTCAGTTATTACAAGGTATGTAATTTTTTAAAATTATATTTTGAATTTTGTTTACGAGAAATGTCATAGATTTAAGAAAGATTCAACATAAAAATACTCGCTCTATAATATGAACGGACAGCCACATCCGGATAGTTTGAACTTTGAAGCCAATCCTCGGATGTTCTTATCCATTCGCTGTCAGCAGCTTTCTAGATCAATTATCATTCCTCTACCTTGTCGGAAGTCGCCATACGCATGCGTTTGACTCAAAATACGTCTACCCCACAGGGTACCGGTTCTACGGAAAATGTGACCATAGGCCATTTGAATAGACAATCTCAACTTGTATTATTTAGAAAAACTTTACAGTTTACTTCCCTTTTCTGCGCAACCGCATCAAGTCTGTCAATTTCGCGCTATCAATTTTGGAACGAATTCCGTCGTGTCCAGTACGTTTGCTGACCTTAATTCTCCAATAGATTATTAAGTTTAAATCAACTGGGTTAGACCGGGGCATCCCCAACACAAGTATTTTACTTTCTAGGGAGTCTCAACACCATGTATTATGATTTCAAGAAATAAAAGTTGTTTTTTTTTATAGAACGATTGTCTATTAAACTTTCGCGTTGCATTATAACTAAAATTTATAATTACGGGTCTAAACGCGACGTACCATAGTATGTAGTGTAGTAGTATTGATATTACTTACATTCCTCGACGTTTCGACCGTGATGCTACGGTCGTGGTCACGAGGGGACGAGAGTCCCCCTCGATCCCCTTCGAGATCGATTGGTTGAGTTTAACCTTAAGTTTGATTCCAAGAAACTCATCAATGCAAACAACAGTAGCGCATTAGTCAGTTAGTGTCAAGGCTGATAGAGTTTGATTCACGGCGCAGCCAATTAGTTAGATAAACATTAATTAACCGGTCAGACTGCAGAGCTGTGAGCCAATGCTTTCATTAGATCAAATGTAAAGATACAGTATCTAAGATTCGATATTTAAATTAAATTCTTCATTTTATTGACCTCTTTATGCTTTTACTCAACACAATTAGCAATTCGATCAGTCACAATAATTACGACGCTTTTATCTATAGTACTATAATTTTAAGACACGGATTTAAAATAGCACACTCATGAATTAGAAAAGTTGGTAATAAAACTTAAAAAAAACCGGTCAAGTGCGAGTAGGACTCGCACACGGAGGGGTTCCGTACCATTATCTATAAAAACGGCATAAAAAAATCACGTTTGTTGTATGAGAGCCCCCTTAAATATTTATTGTATTCTGTTTTTTATTTTTGTTGCTATAGCGGCAACCGAGCAGACAGACAGACAGCCAGACGGACAGCAGAGCCTTAGTAATAGGGTCCCGTCTTACCCTTTGGGTACGGAACACTAAAAAAGGTTTTGGGCAGGTCAGCAATATTTACCCAACTCTAGTTAGTTAACCAACTGTTGTTAGAGAGTCAAAAAAACAAAAGAGAAACAATTTGAGCCAAAGTAAAGGTTAGTTCGGAAAAAATAAGCTAGAAATGACTTTTTAAAACTTGGTATAAGAGGTTGCAAACATTATTCAAGTTATTTTTGGATAATCTTCTTCACAAGTAGTCCCTACAATCAAAGCAAATGCAAGTTACTAAGAATAACAAAAAAACCCTAATATATGGCTTCCTGTAATTTATGCGGCGCGAGAAAACAAGAAACATTGATCAAACGTTTGCTGTAGCCCGAGCTATGGGTGTACTAAAACCGAACACCAACTTACTGGCGCGTTACGAGTATGTCGAAACGTAATGAATTTAGAACACGCATTTGATTTTTTCTGATATACAAACTTGAAAATATATTCGGCTGTATTAAATTATATTTTTTTTTTTAATTAGGAACTGTAACTTTCAACACGTTTCGCTGCAAGTCGATATAACCTAAGTTCTTCTAATTATCGTTTTGATTTGAAGCTATGTAAGGATGTACCTATTATAATCCGGCTGACAATAAATGAATATTCAATTTTCTTTTTGGTTATACATGACATGCTCGCTTTTATATGTATGTTACATAGTCTGTTAGATTGCATTGCCATTTAAGAAAATTTACAATTTTAAATTAGCTAATAAACAGGAATATTAAAAAGCGCTGACTTACAAACTCGACATACATATCTAAAATACCACTTAAAAATTAAACTAGCATTAAAAACGATCGTAATGGCTACAGACAGTTGAGTGATTTCGTGAAAAGCGGGCTACTTCACTCAATCCAGGTCAATTTAGTCCAATCTAGGCCTGTCAGTACGTTTATCGCTAGATCTGGATTTGCACTCTGTGGAACTTTTAATGCGAATGAAACTGCCATTATGTGGTTTATCGGTTTGTTAATCCACAACCGCTATTTAGTTCGATACCTCTTTCCTAGTCAGTCATTAAGATTTGAAGCAGTAACTGTATTTTGCCACGTCTCGATATCTTGACTGGCTTTACCCATTTTACTCTTACTGTCTTTTTACCCGACTACGGCAAAGCCAAAAGGAAGGGTAATGATTTTGGCAGTCTATGTACCTATGCTATGTATGTTTGTATGTTCCGCCGTTGCGCCGAAACTACTAAACCGATTTTAATGAACGAGGTTTCAATAGATTTTTAAAAATGGGCCGGTTAACAAAGGCTATTCAAATTTTATTAAAATTTTATATGACCTAATTTTAACTTCAGATTCTAGCCTCGAAAAAGATAAAACTGAGATAATCACCAGAACATCGCATACAATGCTCTGATCCTAAGATAAGTAGCTAAATCACTTGTATATTAGAAATCAGAAAAACGACGGTACCACAACACCCAGACCCTAAACAATATAGAAAAGTTCGTTTTCTACATAGACCCGACCCAGAATCGAACCCAGAACCGAATTAGTCCGGCGTGCCTCTCAGCTACGGAGGTCGTCAATTTTACATCATCAGTGTTTTTATAATTTACAAACACTGATGAGTAAGACTCAGTTACTAAGGGGTTCAAATCAGGACAGCAAAGTGTTCGTTACACATAATTAAAATTTAACTCTGCTCACTTTTAAAGAAAATGGTGGCAGTGGTAAATAAAATATCATTTGGAGACTAAATTAAACTACACTACAAATTTTAAAATCCTGCATAGAAATTGCCTTACAATCAACATTGCTATGTACTGTTTAGAGTTCATTCATTTATTATTTATAGTAAAGATAAATAATACTTGAAAAAATCATCGACCTCAGGTGGGATTTGAGAAATTTCATCGTGTCACGTGACGTCCTCGGTAGCTTAGTTGGTAAAGCACTCGCCCGGCATGCGATGGGACGTGGGTTCGAGTCCCACCTGATGGCGATGATTTTTTCAAATGTTATTTATCTTTAATAAAACCTTGCATGGAATTGCTAAAAACAAAAATTTACAATTATTTATAGTAGTTGTGTAAATTTTAACTGACCATGCATACCGAAATAAAGGTTCCCTTAAAATTGACACTTAGGAAGACTGGCCAAGACCTGCAACGTGACACTGCTTTCTTCAAACGCACTTGCTTGTGGCCAGCCGTCTACCGTTGGCTGGCTCCAGTTGGCTTTGTAAAATAGGCCCTTCTTTAAAGAAAAATTATGATAACTAATTGTCATGAATTTTTACTTCAGAAACCTAGAAAATTGCTATGATTAGCAAGATAAAGTGGTGGGGCACGTAGAACTAACTCAACGCGGAGAATTTTGACGACCGTCTGGTGTAGTGGTTCGCGCTCCGGACTACAATGCCTGGCGGTTGCGGGTTCGAATCCCGCGAGGGGCAAATGTTAGTGTGATGAGCACGAGCATTTGCACCTAAGTCATGGATGTTTATAAACGTATTTAAGTATGTTTATCCGTTATCTAGTCGCCATAGCACAAGCTTTGCTTAGTTTGGGGCTAGATAACTGGTGTAATTGTAGAAACAATTTAGAATGCTAACAAAAAGTTGGACAGACGACCTGGTAAAGGTGGCAGGAATAGAACAGGCCATAGGATGCAGACCGCTTCCAACCGGCCGATCGAAAAGTCATTGGGGGACATTGATATATATGTTAACACTAGAGAAGCAAACTTCACTGTCTCGCGGCAACAAAAGTCTTCTACATGTCAGCTTGAAAGCCGTAGCTTGGAAACGACTAAACATTTAGATAAAAACATATATTTGTCTCACTTTCACTAGTGTCTGGAAACGAGCTGTCATTCTAAAAAGAAAAAGATGGCGATATTAATTTTTTGGCGGGCTCGGTGTTGCTCGCTATATGAATTTACCCCATTTTAAATAAATAAAGAGTAATTTGAGTCGATTTATTTTGTATGAAATACTATTAATATGGTGTGTTTATAATTATTAAAAGAAAAGTTTGACAAAAGTTGATAAATAAATAAGTATTTTCAGAGTGCTTTATTAAATACATTAAAACGTGACCGTTGTTGTTTTATAAAATAAATAGTTAGAGTGCCTTTCCAGATTTGTGTGTATGAAAGTATAAACGCGAAATATTTGCGGTGGAGCCGCCTGGTGTCAATTTAACGAAACCTTTTTTCTATCTAAACCAGTGAGAACTTTTTCATCTGAATAATACAAATGATAATAATACCATAGAATTATAAATATGCGTTTTGATATCTTTAAAATGGCTGTAACGATTAAGATGAAATTATGTAATTAGATAAGGTTTAAATTTTAAACTTACTTATAGAGTTATACTTCTTACTAGCTGTGCCCGCAACTTCGTTCGCGTGGACTACAGGTTGTGTAGTATATAGCAACGTTGTAGACTGGAGACGCACTCTTATTAAAGAACGAACTTTTTACTTTGGTTTTGCAAACAAAACAAGACTGTTTTTTGATTAACACGGGTTGTGTTAATCAATAGACAGTCACTCAGTTAACTCTCTACTTTTCAACCGACGAAAAAAACGGAGGAGGTTCTCAAGTCGACTACAAGGTAAATACAAATGACTATAGTAAAGTAAAGTATGCCTATATACGTCCCACTGCAGGGCACAGGCCTCACCTCAACTATGAGGTGGTTTGGGCCATACTCCACCACGCGGGCCCGGTGCGGCTTGGTGGAGGGGTGTTGTAAGGCCAGTGACTAAACCTTACTGTCAGATGTTATCAAGCCGCCTTAAGGCCTTTGACTAGGCTTCACGACCAATATCAAATGACTATGCAAATCTATTATTATTAAATTATTTGAAACTGGCTCTTGCCCGCAAGTTCGAATGCGTGGTCTTCAAATCAACATAAAAAGTTCTTTAAGTGATGGCAATCTGTTTCCAATGAAAATCTTCTAATCATGTTGTATTTTTTGTGATAACTTAATTTGACAGCTCTTAAGAAAAACATTCAAACTGTCACTTTCCGTTTATTCGAGAGAGAGAAAGGAATATCTAAACCTAATCAAAAAAGCTTAATTATTGATTTATTACTGTAATACCGTAGCGACGAGCTCCTGGCCTAGGCGTCACCATTTTCGTGGTTCTGGGTTCGATTCCCGGTCAAATCAATGTATAAAACTGACTTTTCTATATTGTTTTTGGCTCTGGGTGTTGTGGTACCGTCGTTGTTTCTGATTTCTGTAACACAAGTGCTTTCGCTGCTTCCCATAGGATCAGAGCAATGTATGTGATGTTGTCAATTTTTTTATTTTTAATATAAAAAATAACTGAATATTACTAACAAAAAGCAAAGGTCTTGCTTCACTGGACAAGTGTATACGATCGCAGTCGGTTTTAGGGTCAATTTTGTCTTGCTCCTGGAAATGCTAAGAGCAAATAATTGTAGCCTTATAAGGTAACCAATCTGTTTCTTTTCTTAGTAATCTTATGACTTTAATCCACTTCTCGCGTCGTATTGCATCTTTAGGTACTCTGTAAAATAATTATAACGCCAATAAAAAAATACTACGGTTACCAATTAAATAATTTTATCAACATAAAAAATCTCCCATAGATATGGGAAAACCAAATGATGTTTTTACTGGCAACACTGAACTTCAAATATGCTCTGTGATATTTTATTTAGAAATTTGAGTTATTTACATTAATTTTCCACAAAAACGAATTACTTGCCTTTGAAAAGTAATCCCACATGCTTTGTTATTGGTCTGAGACCTCGAACCACAATCTTTAACGACGCATTTACCCATTTTTTATTTTTTTATTGTGACGCCTCACTCGGTCAACGCCTCTATAAGCACTAGTTATACATTGACTGTGCTGATGCCTGCGGCCATCAGCGCAGTAGCGCGCGTTTAGCGCGGCAACTGCTGATCTAGTGTTAACATATAGTGTATTGAACTCAATGTTGGGGGAAGCTTAAGTTCAGCAATGGATGTCATGTGGCTGAAATGATGATGAATAGTATACCTTTTGAAGTACGTGAACCAAGTTTAGTTTATATTGCTGGTTATTTGAGAGACCTACAAGTCGTGTACCTGATCTACTTGATAGATCTACAAATATTCGCCTCGAGTTTGATTTTCCTTAACCCGTTGATGTCAGCCGTATTTCTGGAGCAAAAGAAAACGAATTCTCACGTGGGTAGAACATAAACAAACGCCAAATTTACGAGAGTTAAATTGCTAAATTTATATTATCATAAAAGATGAACGAATTGATTTCGTTTTAGTAGGTACTAATAGTCTCGGCGATGGCATAAAGCCGAAACTATTAGTTTTAGGTGTCTCAAACGGACAATGACTAATCTATTTAGTAGAAGCAAAATGACCAAAATGAAAACAGTCTTTTAATAAAAATACTACATATTTTTAACCACGATCGAATTTTAACTAAAATATTTTTTAAAGAAACGTAGGTAAAATTTATTTTATTTTGCTAATTATTAACTAACACAAATTTATAAACAAAACAACATAATAAACACATTTTGTGACGACCGTCTGGTGTAGTGGTTCGCGCTCCGGACTACAATGCCTGGCGGTTGCGGGTTCGAATCCCGCGAGGGGCAAATGTTAGTGTGATGAGCATGAGCATTTACACCTAAGTCATGGATGTTTATAAACGTATTTAAGTATGTTTATCCATTATCTAGTCGCCATAGCACAAGCTTTGCTTCGTTTGGGGCTAGATAATTGGTGTGATTGTGGAAACAATTTAGAATGCTAACAAAAAGTTGGACAGACGACCTGGTAAAGGTGGCAGGAATAGAACAGGCCATAGGATGCAGACCGCTTCCAACCGGCCGATCGAAAAGTCATTGGGGGAAGCTTAAGTTCAGCAATGGATGTCATGTGGCTGAAATGATGATGAATGGTATACCTATTGAAGTACGCGAACCAAGTTTAGTATAAATTGATGGTTATTTGAGAGACAAGTCGTGTACCTGATCTACCTGATAGATCTACAAATATTCGCCTCGAGTTTGATTTTCCTTAACCCGTTGATGTCAGTCGTATTCCTGGAGCAAAAGAAAACGAATTCTCACGTGGGTAGAACATAAACAAACGCCGAGTTAAATTGCTAAATTTATATTATTCTAAAAGATGAACGAATTGATTTCGTTTTAGTACTATAGTCTCGGCGATGGCATAAAGCCGAAACTATTAGTTTTAGGTGTCTCAAACGGACAATGACTAAGATCTACTTAGTAGAAGCAAAATGACCAAAATGAAAACAGTCTTTTAATAAAAATACTACATATTTTTAACCACGATCGAATTTTAATTAAAATATCTTTTAAAGAAACGTAGGTACATTTATTTTATTTTGCTAATTATTAACTAACACAAATTTATAAACAAAACATCATAATAAACACATTTTGTGATGACCGTCTGGTGTAGTGGTTCGCGCTCCGGACTACAATGCCTGGCGGTTGCGGGTTCGAATCCCGCGAGGGGCAAATGTTAGTGTGATGAGCATGAGCATTTACACCTAAGTCATAGATGTTTATAAACGTATTTAAGTATGTTTATCCGTTATCTAGTCGCCATAGTACAAGCTGTGCTTAGTTTTCGGCTAGATAATTGGTGTGATTGTGGAAACAATTTATTTAATTAATTAATTAATTTAAAGTTCTTTTAACATAATCATCCAATTTATAACCACTACAACAACTGGCGAATCTAAGTAGTCAGTCAATCAGTCTGATTCAACTGCCTACCTGGAGGTGGTCTGGAAGAAATCGCTTTTATAAACAGGAAGTACAAGTTGTTTTTAGACAAAACCGTCTAAATATATATCTTAAGACGGAGCTTACACCCGCATCAGGGTGACCGATATAATTATGATGAAGATGAAATGTTTTACTTTGTGTCTAGCTGTGCAAAGATTATAAATTTTACCTGAGCACAAAACCATTTAAAACGGTGTATATGCTCATCTGCATCAATTCATTTAACCTTTCCACGCGACAAATAGTTTTGGCGTAACCGCGACCATTACGGCCGTGCGTAAGTCGCGAAGTTTATGCGCCGGCGCTGGTCGCTCGCCAGCCGATAATTTGCGAGGCGGCAGACAGTCCCAGTCCAGTTAGTGTTGATAGACATTTTATAATTCTTTTTGTAACTGCTTTAGTAAGCTTATTTAGCATTTCTCACAAGGGGGCGTCCATAAATTACGTGAGGTGTTTTTTTAAATTTTCTGCTCATCTGCTCCTTCAACTTCGTTCTGATTTAACCACTCTAAGCCGTTGGCGCTTGCGCACAGTAACTCATTAGCTCGTCTTGTGACAATCCGTGAGGGTCGCACTTTGCGGAACATACGCGCTTGCTTGTGTGCTTAAAGCATGTACAATCTGGATTAAATGGACCAAAATAGTATAATTTTTTTTGTTTCAATCAGAAAAAAAATTGCTTGATATTTGCCGAGACCCCCCCTCTCTCCAACGTAAGATTAGATGAGATTTGACTCGACCCCCTCCCCCTCTCAAACATCTCACGTAATTTATGGACGCCCCCCAACAACAACAAAGGTCAGCAAAGGTTTTTGTCGTCATGTGGATTAGCCTATGCATATTGGATTGGCTCGCGCCCCGCATGCGGCATGCGTAGAAATCCTAATTCACACACATACATGTAACATGTGGCACAACAAACACTATGGATAGTGTGTGTGGCCTAAGCCGAAAGTAATATGTTTATATTACTTAACCTAATATGCCGAACGTCACGAAATATGCCCAAAGTGGAATGTTTCTTCCTTTATGGTAATGACTTGGTAAATTGTTTTTACATATTTTTTCTACCAAATCGCCTTGATTTGAGACTTACAGCATGGCCCTGGATTTAATAAAATAATCAGAGAAAAAGGATATCTTTATTTCTGAGCTATATTCATGATATAATCTTAAAAACTTACTCCTAAATTAGGCATAAAATAAATGAATAATGTCCGTTTAGTTACAAATACCATTCACTTAAAACACTATTTCTGACCACCAGGTCACGCATAATTAGTCATTCTCGTCATGACATCATTTCAGCATCATGTAGGTATTGTTATAATCTTAAAGATCACCTAGACCAAAATATACAGCAAAAGACAAGATCCGATTGCACCGGAGATTGACAGCAGCTGCCTGTTGCAGTGACGCATGCTGCACACAGGGTTGGCAATTGCCAATTTCATTATATCTTTTACTTTATTTAACAAAATGAGATTTATTTATCGTTTGGATATTAAATGCTGCTAAAAATGATTCCTTACAACTAAAAAAATATTAAAATAATAGAGTTATTAAGTATACTGTGGCATAATTTGGAATCAGCCTAGTTATTTATCTGTGGTTAGCGATATACTGATTTGACACAGTTCAATCTCTTTAACTATGATTTTATAATAGTAATTGTCCCGGTCACCCCTGTTTGTAAATAAACAAATAAAATATTATCTTTAAAAACTTAAACCTAATGAAAAGTGGAATGTGGAATGAAGTGGAATGAATGGAATGAAGTGGTCCATTTAAGCGAAATAAGCCTGTGTTTGTATTGGAGGCCCATTTGTAAATGAGCTGATTAGTTTCCTTAAAATAAATACAAATTAAATACTGAAATAAGTTTAAATATTTTAGTAGGCTCAATAATGCTGTGAACTCTTCTATAAACAACTTGTTTTGCATTTCCAAGTAATCTGAATATCTATTAGCGCCTATAGGTACATTACTAAAGAGTAAAATACACGCAGGCGCATCAACAGGCATATTTAGCAGAAAAATACTAAACTATAGGTTAAAAGTATTTTAAAACAATAGTGATACGAGCAGAATCCCACGTTTTAATTTCAACACAGTTTTCTCTGATATTTTCATCAGCTGCTTTCAATCCAATGAAGCTGTTAACAGCACTTACTTTAACATAAAACTGAAAGCTACTAACGATATGATGGCATCCAAAATAAACAATCGTCTAATGTAACCAACCACTGAACCTACGCGGATACTTACGTGTTATTTTGCCAAAGCATTTTAGATACGATGTGTCTTTTGTACCTATTTCATTGCCTTTACGATATTAAATTCTTTATGATTTTACTATTATATTATATATTCCAATTTGTCAAGTGTCTGGAATCCAGTGATTCGTATGTGCAAAAACCGGAAAATCAACAAACTGCTGTTTCACGGTCAGATACTGTTAGTGTTGTGTGTCGAGAACAGGTGCGAGAAAATAGTGAGCTTGTAGACAATGGTACCGGCGCGTGCAATAAAAGACAGCGAAAGAGGGTAGACCGATATGTTTGCCCTTAACAACTTACCCGCAAGATCTTCAGTTACTCCCTGATCATGGCGCTTGCAACAGTGCCGAAATATCGGGAACTCAAAAATAAGGTACATGGTAGCAATCTCGTTACAAACTATTCTAATGTTAGTGACCATGAAAGTTTAAAACAATCTATTAAATATGTTGATCATGTTGAAATTCATTGACGATATTATGACTATGTCTCACATCTTGTTAATTGTTTTTACAGAGGCTTTTATTTGGAAACATCCTTTCCAATACCTACTACTTAATTTATTCTTATCTATTTCATTTTTTGTCCAATTACATTATTTACATCAATTTAATCTGCAGTTTTCTCGTGTTCGTCAATGTTGTCGTGCTGTTGGAAGTTCAAATCATTATTATAATCAGTCACTAGAGGCTTCCTTACCAATATTATCAGCTTCTTAGTTATCAGCTGTACGGGCAACGGAGGTCAACCTACCCGAAAAGTTAAAGGTCATCGAACCGATTTTCAACTTTAAGTCTGACAAATAGAGATCAATATCGATTAAGAATGAGGTTTAGTGGTAAGTTGACGAGCTGTTGTCTGTACATAGGCGGGCTGTTTCCGTTTGACAGTCCAGCAACCTTAATTAATAATAATAAAATAAATAAATAAATATTGGCCAACATCACATACATTGCTCTAATCCTGAGGTAAGTAGCAGAAGCACTTGTGTTACAGAAATCAGAAACAACGACGGTACCGCTACACCCAGACCCGAGACAATATAGAAAAGTTCTTTTACCACATTTTAACACCCGACCGGGAATCGAACCCAGGACATCAAAGATGGCGACGCCAAGTCCGGCGTACTCGCCTCTCGGCTACGGAGGTCGTCATTAATTGAAAAGTTCTTTTACCACATTGACCCGACCGGGAATCGAACCCGGGACATCAAAGATGGCGACGCCAAGTCCGGCGTACTCGCCTCTCGGCTACGGAGGTCGTCATTAAATGTGTCATCGGTCCACCGAGTATGGGCACCAAAAATATAATATAAACTGTAATGTTTTTATTTCTAATTGTACATTAGTAATTGTAACACTGAACTATGACATCATCTAGCTTACGTATTGTGCCAAAATACCCGTTTCCGTTCTAAAACCGAAAAACTATTCATAATGATTTACGGCTGCGTGAATTGAAGCGTTACTTGTCCAATATTTTACGCCGTACATAAAGATTTTTATATCTTGCCTAAATTATGTTTTGTTGACAGTTCCTGTGAAACGTATTTCTCGTTGTTCAACTTTGGATATGTTAAGCCATAGGCCTTTCATCAAAAAGATCACACATGCTTTTTTTTAATTTATTTAGAAAACCAACTGCGTAACCCGGTCGGTGTAACCCGATCGAAACGTCAGGCAAAAGAGGTAACATTTTGTACCTAAATTATGATCGCGTTAATTCCCGTTTCATTGTGTTTTAAATTATGCAACGCGAAAGTTTAAATGTAACAACTGCGTAACATATAAGATTTTCTTATATCGTACTTAATACTAGAAAAGCTAATTACAGGTTTCCCTAAAAATTGCTGTAAGTAAGTATATAGACGTGATCAGACCACATGATACAAACCAATCAAACAAATTTTAAAATTATAGTTTTTGCTTTCTGGCCCAATTCCGGGTCACACACGTCCCAAAATATAGATTTGCTATACCACCACGTCGGGAACTAAATATTGGCTAGTGAATGACGAGGAGAAGCCTCATCAAGACATCACCGAAGGCGCTCTCTACAGTAGAACTGCGTTGTCGTTGCCCATTAGACAAATCGTTACGCTGGCCTTTGTTTTTTTTTCTTTAGTCTCGTCAATGTAATTTTTTTTTAAGTTTTATAAAAGGTGTAAGTGAATAAGTGTCAGATATTTTTAGGAGTAACTTAGACTATCACATGGATCACATATAAGATAAATTTAAAATTATAGAACAAACTTTAATTCACGCACCAAGTAATATGATATTATGATGAACAGTGTAATATGATTATTTGAGTGCATAAATGTAATTCTGGAGAGATTATGAATCGGCTAGCGTTGTGTAGTAGTCTACTTGTGATGTTTGGGTTCATGTACAGGATGATGTAGATTTTTTATTTTAAAACTTTTTTTTTTTTTTTTTTTTTTAAATTTGTTCTATAATTTTAAATTTATCTTATATGTGATCCATGTGGTAGTCTAAGTTACTCCTAAAAATATCTGACACTAATTCACTTACACCTTATATTGTAACGTGGCCATAAACATTGTTTGAAATTGTTTCAAGTTTAATGGACTAGCCGCATCTAGGACCATGGTTAAGGCTGCTAGCCCTCGTCAGACTTTTTGTAGGACCGATAGTCGGGCCAATTTTTCATAGGATTTCTTACCTACGTTTTGTTGGACGTGTGCGTTGCGATTCCAATGAGTACGTTTGTTTTTTATCCTACATAAAATCGGTCACCGATTATCGGCCGTGGGCGAGCAACTTAAAGTGGATCCCGACTAAGGAAATTAAAAAACTCTAGAATAATATTTGTATTTAAAAATATATCTTTCTATCTATCATTTATTATGGTACACTATTGACAGGATATAATATTAAAATCATAAAGAATAGGTCGAATCGTTCTCCTGGTCTGCACCGGCCGCTCTGGCTTGAAGCCAGCCAGACTTCCTCACCCCATTCAATGCGCCTAAACTTTAAAACATTACAACGAAACGAAAGTACAGAACAGACTGCAGAGATCTCGCGCGGAGAATTAATCATAGAGTAAAACATTAAAAGTTAAAGTGACAAAAGTGATTACTATTTTAGAAACGTTCCGAACATTAATTGAAAGTTGATTATTTAGGTGTTAAGTGTAATCTATCGATGACACCGTTTAAGAAAATTATTTGCCTATTGATGTTCACTATGAGCCTTATAAGAAAACTCAAGGTTACATAGCGCACTATGAAAATGCTAGGTGTTTCTTTGTGGATCAAATCAGAAATAAGGAGATCCGTGGACAAACAAAAGTCGCTGACATAGCCCGAAGGATACCGACCTAAAGTGGCAGTAGGCGAGGCACATAGCACGTAGAACTGACGACTGATGGGGCAGAAACGTTCTGGAATGGAGGCCACGTATCGGCAAGTGCATCGTGGGACTCAGTACTTCCAAATGATAGATAGGTAGATGACCTAATAAAGGTTTCAGGTAGCTGCTGGATGCAGGCCGCTTCCAAACCTCCAATCTGGATGGAAGTCACTGGGCGAGCCTATACTCAGCAAAGCAGTGGACGTCTTATGACTTAAATGATGATGTTGATAAAATTGGCTTGAGACTGGGTGTGCTGAAATACCCGTGGCAAAATTCATTGTCTTGTCTGGTAACTTCTAACACGAGGATTGGAGACCATGACGGTTGGTGTGTTGACTGACACATCTTTTATTCAAAATATAAAATTAAACGCTCTTTAGCGGTCACATCCGCAATTTTTTTACGATTTAGATGTTACTCTTATAGTAGAAGTATTAAAGAGTAGCTGATTACGTGGTTTGAACTAGTGTCCTACTCTTTCCTACATCCAGTAAACATTGTTATTTCCCGTACAATTTTGAAGGTCGTCCATCATTACATAATTGTGTGTATATGAAATATTACGCAACATTTTGCGAAACCCACTTATCTCTTGAACTACAAAATTATTTGACTAATATTTATGTCCCTTTTGGCGCTGGTCCACTGATCATTTATAACATTTAGATACATTTTATTTTTTCGTCTGCATAAAAACTATCTATCTTGATTTACGAAAAGATAATACTCGTATACCTACAGACAGTAGCAGGAAATGTGTAATGTTATATGAAATCTCTAGTTATTTAATTTACGTGGGTGATACTAAACATTTTTTTTCGAAATGTGGAATTAGTATAAAAGGAGGACTGGTTATAAAACTGAGAAGTGCTGCAGTTAGGTAGAGGTGGCAGATTTCATCGGGAAATCGCTAGGAGAGACAGTTTGGCTGGGAGCTACTGGCTCGAATTTGGGAAGTTGTGTCATATCTGTTCGTCGCCATTGCCCCAATGCCTGAAGAGAAAGGTGTTCTACAAGTACTTACGGAGGCGAAACGTGGAATATGACAGTAAAACTGGTCCACCGACTTCCCATCACTCAGCTAGATACGATTGCAGTGAGCCAGCTACATTTTCAAGTCTTTGGCTTCGATAAAAGATGAAGTAAACAGGTTTTCAAGCGATGATCACCCCTCAGCAAACGTAGAATATGAGATCCCCCAGCTCGTTGGACTTAAGACCTTAGGATGATGGCTGACAGTGGCTGAAAAAAGAGAGAGATCGTGCTTTTATGACGCTCTTGCAGAGATTTACGTACTGCAATAGGCTGAGAAACATAAATCAGGCGATACATTGAATGGTTTTAATACAATTGTTTTTTAAACAATCAGATGTCCAGAGATAGAGCATCCCTAGGAGTACTCGAATCACGCTATGTTATTCAATTCGTATTATTATACATCCACTTCGAAATGATGCCATAACTGTTAAACTAATTTCATTTTAAGTCCACGACATCCCTATTTCTGTCTTTAGTCTGGTAATTCGTGTCGCTGCCCAAGTCCCTACATCGACTTATGTCATGTCCACTATGGCGCTCAACAGCTGATCTCTGACGTAGCCGCCCCCGCGAGCGCCTGCGCACGTCATATCGACTGCGATTTCGAACGTTCGAGGTCAATGCACGGTGTCAATTTAAATTTCGAAAATTATTTTATGAAACACATTGTCTACTCCTTGTATTTGAATTGGTTCTAGCTTTTGTTTAATAATTAAGGTACTGATTAAGGTACGTTTAGCTTGCATAGCACATTGCTAAGTATCACACTTACCAGTTTTTGGCAATGAAACGTCTTGAATTTTACGATATTTGCAGGTTACTATTGATATTCTGTATTCGTCTATTCTGCGTCAGTTTACCTAGATTTTTTCTATAACAAAATTTATTTTTAATGCACTTTCTGTACCTTTTATGTCTTCTGGCCCCATGGTTGACTGGTAGATAATATTATTGGCAATATCAAACATTCGTACAACTTTTTGACTATGCAATAACGTATAAATAAATAGAAATGGGTCCTCATACTTGGCATGTTTTCTGGAAGCGAACAAATGTAAAGCATTGCATTCAAAATAAGGGTTGCTACAAATAGTTCGCAATTAGAGCCAAAAGTCGCAATATCTGTCACGTTGTGGTTGGTTAGTTATATCGCTAGCAACATATCAAGCGATCTTCCTTCATCCTGAATTGCAACTTTATTACCATTGTTTTACAGACTAATAATTCCCTTTTGATTTCGAGGGAGTTGGGCTAAACATGCTTTTAGTTTTGTAGCAGCATCCGTTCGGTGTAATGTTACGAGCTAGTGCGAATTAATAGCAAGTGCAGATTGACTTTTAGTACCATTAGCACTTGTTACGTCATGTTATTCACAAGCAGTTCTAGTAGTTATAGCCTGAAAACATATATACCCATTTTCATGAGAGCTAACATCATCAATAATTGTCCATGTTGATTATTCTGCTTGTAATAAAATATTAATGTGATGTCTCTTCTTTCAGCATAAGTAAGAAACAAATGAACTTGTCATTATTTATCCTGTCCCTTACTTAAAATCGTGTTATCAAATAAAATTTATTCATTTATTTACTAAATGATGGAGATAGAGGTGCGCGAATGAATTAGTCCGCTTGAAATGAACCCAGACATTATGCAGGATTAATCTTACAATACTTGTGTGTGTACTTATCCGTAATGTTTTTTATTTCACAAATATCTATTACCAACCTTTAATGTATTTGAACAGTAGAATCACTCCCCAGCCAGAAGGAAGTCTCCTTGTCAACGACGCTTTATCAAAATTAAAAACGAATTTACAAAAGTATCAATAACTCCCTTATAATTCGCCGCGCACTTTTTAACATTCGCCTGACAAGTTATTTGCGGCGCTGACCTACATACGATTTGAAGCAATGAATGAATGTTTCTCAGAAGCGGTCATACTTCTAAATATTACACCTCGGCGATTTGGCATAGGGTTACAGGAACGCAAAGCATCCCGGTGCAAATGGCACTTTGTATGCGCTCGTGAAATTATTAATTAACCTATGATTCATACTTCTAGAGAATCCTTGTTGAGATTTGGTTCGAAGATTGTATCATGGCTATTAGATAATTTCTAAATTTAGGATGCTGTAGAAGTTAGGCATAAAGATACACAAACAAAAATAGATGCGTTACGTGTTGCTGGTGAAAAGTTATTTGTTAAAGTACAAAAGAAAAATATAACACAAATGTAATGGCTTAATCTTGGCAGCACTAGAGATTACTTACACTTAAAGGAAAATATGAATTCAAAAATCTCAAATGCGATCAAAAATAGAATCGAAACTTATGACAGCTTGCCTCACTGATTGAACATTATTTTTTAAGACCTTCCGCATTCACTATCCAAACATAACGTTTTCGTGCATGTTAATAAATCCCATAAGTTTGTCTCTGAAATCTTTATTATTTAGTCTAAACCATCGTGGCGTGACGTTATCCCAAACCGTCGTATCAAAATAGCCGTCTTATAAACCCACGTAGTGTTGCGAGCGGGGATTCGTTCTATATTAATAACTGTATATTTAGCGTTGCTTCATCTTGGTTGAGCATTAAGCATAAAGTATTACACGCCGATGGATTAGGGAGGGATATTAAAAGCGGGTGTATTTTAAATTTGATGTCTTTAATAGGTAATAAAGTTTATGTTAGTAGTTGCACTCTGCAGCTTTTAAAGTGTTCGTTTTTCATTTTGATCCATTTCTTTTATTGTTTCTTTTTTAATGTTTCTTGTATTTTTTACTTAATTCATAGTTCTTAATCCTTATTAAAGTAAGGACTATTAATGCTACACTAGTTATACATTTATTTCTATTGGGATATTTACCCTCGATCTGTAGTTATTCATTTAAATTTCGGGTTCAGTTGCAATGAACCAATAAAACCAATTTATTTCTGTAAATAGGTTTAAACTAAGCGCTTTTACACGTCCCAATATTTTTTTCGGAATAAATTTTTCTCACAATTATGCCGAAAATACAATAAAAATAGGAATAGGCAACATTAGCATTCTGTACTTTAATAGTTAGGTAGGATTGATGCTAAACACTTAAATTTTTGTTGTTTACATATAAATAAATAAGGTCTAAATCCAGAGTCGTCTTAACAGCTTGTTATTTACGCCACTCGGATAGAATAAAGTAGATTCTTGTATATTTATCGAGTGTAAATACGAGTAAAGAAGGAGAAAAGATAGCTTGTCATGTTGTCAAGTGTGATGTCGCCAAGCCATGTTTTATGAGGGACTTGACATCTGATTGTTACGGTCGGGTGGGCTTCTAGTTTAAAAGGTTCTTCCCTCCCGGCTGTTTATTTCAAAACTTGGCAAATTCTCGCTTCCATTAACGCAGGAGCACTTAATATAAATTATTTTGCATCTCCACGCTGTGTCCGTGCAAGAATTCAAAATTATGAATAACGGCGTGAAATAGTCGGGGCGCTTAGAAAATAGGTGATATAACTCCAAAGTTTGGGATTGGTCATATTTACACCTTAAAAACTTTGTGCTATATAAATCGGGCAAAAGACCACGTAAAAAGTTTCAACGAAATGGAAAGTAAACTATTAATATCGTTGAGAGCTACTTTATGGATATCACCAAATTCATTACTTACTAATTACGATTAACGACTGTCTTCACAAGTAACAATATAAAATTATTCGTATCGATAATGAAGTCTGGTCTTAAGAGCACGCAATTATGTTTGTTTTTTTTAAATTACTACATATATTTTATTTTGTAAAGAATATTGAATTATGTAGATGACTTTACAAGGTACAAGATAGAATTATATTGTCCATGCAGAGTACCTACCTATTTGCACTGCTCGAAAGATAAGTTGCCTTTTTACGCTACAAAAACGAAATCAAATTATTTGTTTTTCATAACCCTCATTGCAAGAAGCTAATTGAATGCATCCTTGCATTTGATACCTATCCGAATGAACTAATTCCGAAATCAGATAATTTATTCTGTTCTAGTTTGGGCTAAACTAGGTCAGCAGAAATTTGGGTTAAAATACAGTAATAGGTGATCGTTAGTGGATTTCCGCGGAGTTCTCTTGGCCTCAACCTTAGTTCAGTCTGTCAGTCACTGGTAAAAATAGCTATCACGTGGCTCTAATCTATCGCTAATACTTCACTCGGGCGTGCCAAATATATTTCAGGTCGGCCGATAACATCACGGCAATATTCCTCTATGTAAAGGTATTTTAATGTTTCTCCTACCAAATCTTTAATTGGAAACAAGATGAACTTTGACTGTTATAGGTATATAAGTACTTTATCATTATTGTTAACGCACTTTTTAACATTTGGGTTACTATAGTACGATAATGTAGTTAGGAAAATGACACTGTTCAGCCATAAAATGTTTCATTCGATTCTTTAGGCCATTCAGTAGATACAAAAGCTGAGTATAGTCTTGATAAGGAACCGATATTCCAAAAAAATATTGTGAGGGAAAAATTTACCCTTTATTTCAGAATGGCTTGCCTGCACAAGATAACCTGTATTACTATTATTTCTCATCATCATGCATTTGAATAATCCACTACTGGTTATACACCTCCCCTGTTTATACAGGGGAGGTGTAGTATTATTACTAAAGCGAGCGGTTCAAACGTTTCAAGTTGCTGGCAATCTTGACTATAAGTAGGTCGTTTTGCGAGCGATGTAGCCTGCTCATTGCTGCTTTAGCTTTGCAGTTTAAAAAATATTTTGGTGACTTAAATTCGTCTACGGATATTCTCATTTCGGATCTACCGCACAGAAATGCCAACTTAGGTACTATTGATGAGTTTCCTGTTTTTTGTGTCCTTTTGTTGTCATATAGCCTATCTATGAAATAGAGGATGGAAGATAGTTTTAGTTGTTTAATATTCATGTATCTATTTGTTTCTTAAATTATATTATCTTATCTGCAAAAACACTAGCCCTCTGCCTTACAATAAACTTAACCTTATCGCATAATGCACTGACAAACTAGATTACCTTTACTATATCTTTAACACATGAATATATTCGTTCCCTTTTTCCCGAAATCTATTATGAGCTGTTGAAGAGGTCAATGTCCCTATTCCCGGTAACTCCAGTATAGTTTTTTGACGGACGGTGCGTGAGTGACTGGCAGAATTCGGGCACCGATGTTGATTGACTGCCACATGAGCTGTGGACATAAGTTTTTAAGGTGTGAAACCTAAAGATTATTGTTTTTATGTAGTCAAAACCAATATTATACAAATTTGACAAGACTTGAATGAATTTTTTATATTGTAGTGGCGATTTTCGGATTGGCGGTTCTGGCAAATTACATGCCTTACTTCGAGACACTGATAATTGGAATGTTGACACTTGACACCATTCGTGAATAATTGGGATTTGGACACCAATCATAAATAACTTTATGACATCATTTATTAAATCGGACACCTTATTTTAGACCCAATAACCCGGTACATTATCATTTATTAAAAGAATCTGATTATTGTTTGCTTCAAAATAAAAAAAAAGTTAGGCCGTTGAGGCCGGTAAACAATGACGTATAGCTTGCTATTGCTATACAAATTATAAGGCAGAGGTGCTTTTGACAGCACTTAAAAGTATATCAATTGATTGGTGGTGTCAACTAGCCAGAGAGATAAGATATTCGTTTTAGGCCTGATAACTTGGCACCTACATGATCATTTATTATAAAAATCTGATTTTTGATTTCTTCGAAATCAATAAGAAGTTAGACAGATGAGTTAGGTAAACAGTAACGTCATAGTTGGCTTTCGCCTTTTTTTTTTTCAAATTTCTTAACAAACAGACAGCAGATAGATGAAACTAAGTGATCATGGGGTTTATTTTTAAATCCTTTTGAGGAGACTAGATAAGGAAAAGTATAAAATGGCATCTGTATAGTCGGGTTTTAAGCTGTAAAGTGTGGGTGAAAACAATGTTATTTTAAAAGCAAATCATTTTAGGAACTCTCAACACATCAGACTTTTTCTATTTTATTCCTTTTTGTGGTGTTGTTTTGTTTTAATTCAATTTCATTGATTGGTTGATAAGTGACCTAGCGTTTTTTAAAAGCTTAGGTAGTAAACAATTGGCAAATATGTTGATAATATTGGCGTAATATTACTGATGCAGTTTTTCCGGTTCATTTCAATAAAATGCGGTTAAGTGGTGATAGAGCTGCTAGATTATCTCGAACTCATCCATAAACCCTTTAGAGACTAATCCACCTTGATTTTCAACGTCTGATGTCACCGATTTACCTACATTTACCTGTTGCAAGCAAGGCGATTGAATATAATTAATGTACCGTAACATGGCAACGATTAAAAGTGGTTAACATTTTCCTTTTTATTTTTCAGGTATATTTTCGTGGCGGTATCAAAAGTAGCACAGTAAGTGACAAAACAATTTTCTTGCGAATTGAAGGTAATAGATTTTTGGTGATATTAAATGTTAGATCCCTTTTGACGTGTTAAATTCTAATTAATCGATGACTGGCTGCACGCACGAAAAAATGACACGTTCCGCGTGCAAGCGAGAGCGCTGAACAAGCGATAGAGAGGCATGATCGGTCTAAGCGTTCGGCTTGTGACTGTGACGCATCTATCTCTCTTCCACTCCATCGGCCGATGCGTCCGAATAGCTTCAATCTCTTATGACGTTATCACGTTTAATTAACGTCCGCGGACGGACTTTACAGAAACCAATGTTTTAAATCATTGCATAGAATTCAAAAATAGTTACGATTAGACGAAAAGTGGCAAAAATAAGTTCTTAACTTTTTCCAACGCGTGTACAATGTGTGTGTACGTGTGTAATACTCCAATACAATAATTTGGCACATCACTAAACAAATGGAAATCTGGCCTCCACAAAATCATTGAATGACTCGTAGCCTCGTAGGTACTCTTTGGCAAATTCTATCTAGATTTGTTTTGTCTCTTTTTATTTACTTACACGCGTATTACCTATGCATGTCAATTTTATTAAATGTATTTATTTATTATACGTACAGACTGTACGGTGTACCATATGTATGTGTTGTATTGATTATAAAATATTTGTTCCTTTTTTTTTATTTAAATTGTAAATCTCGATCCTTTTCTTTTACCATGCTATGTACACATGTCTGTGGAATTACAGCCTATCGTTGTTTAATGTTATAATTTTCTAACTTGTCTTGTAATTGTTGTACTTCTGTTTTGTGTACTTTCTAAATAAAATAAGTGCTAAAACAAGCCTAATGACAAAACTTACTTATGTTCTCGAAACTTATTCCTAATAATTTTCCCTGGAAAGTTATTATTACTAAGTAACTGTGAAAGTAACTTCGTAAGCCTCTACGATTGTGGCTGTTTCTTGGGAAACATTAAATATATTCTCGTTAACGTGACTTGCTTCAATGTCTACGTCGATAACATATGTATATATGTCTTAGTACGTGACTTCAGGGCCAATTGGATCACGAACCAATGTAAGGATATACTCGCCTCTATAAGAGAAATATTGGTAAACTTCGAATGCTGAAAGTTTCATCGTTCTTCACTTGTTATTAGAGGTTTTATATTTCATTAAATCTTTGAAGGTAGTTGGGTATTATGACGACTCTTTGAATTTCGACGGTCAAATTCTTAAACTTTATTTACGCCTGCGAGCGTGTTGGAGTATGCTTAAGTCCTAACAAACATATGTGAGACAATTATGGATTACTTTAGATTTCTATTATATTTCTTGCATCATTTCAATTTGGTATCTGGATGTTTTTATTCGCTTTCCATTACTTTAGAATAGCTTTAAGCCATATCTCACACATATGCCATATCTTCGGCATAATATATTTGTACCTGATTCAAAGTACAAGAATATTTATCCTTTCCTTACCGGGACAAATCAACTTGTAAATTTTGTATCCTCAGTTGACCCAATTGGTAATGGAATCTGGCCGTGGAAGACGACCGTCTGGTGTATTGGTTCGCGCTCCGGACTACAAAGCCTGGTGGTTGCGGGTTCGAATCCCGCAAGGGGCAAATGTTTGTGAGATGAGCACAAGCATTTGACCTAAGTCATGGATGTTTATAAACGTATAGTGTAAGTATGTTTATCCGTTATCTAGTCGTCATAGCTTTGCTTAGATTTGGGCTAGCTAATTGGTGTGATTGTGGAAACAAAAAAATCGAGGACACTTACACTCACGGCGAATTACCGTGCTTATGCACAGATCATTAACATATCTGCGGGTAATATTTCACGATAAGACCATTAAACGAAATGTTTTTGTGAACTATGAGGTCGTACTGTATAAATCTGTAGACCAGCCCCTCTAGCACGATCAACAAAACACGATATGATACGATATGATATAGCGATTTATCGCCTATTTACTTTCAAAATATGATAACATAGCCGCCATCTTAAACTTTTATTGAAACAGTAAGCATGTCCGTGCCGGCGACGTCACGGTTATGCTCGCTTTTTTGATAAAAGTTCATATTTTGACAAAAAATATGCGATAAATCGCTATATCATATCGTATCATACCGTGTTTTGTTTGCACATGCTAGAGGGGCAGGGCATGCTTACATTCTAATGACTTAGACTATTCTTGTACACACAATAGACGCTCAGATTTCTCGCCTCGTCCGACCGGTTCCCGAGTCGTTCTTAAGACCTTAGCACATTCTACGCTGACACGTAACATTGGATGTTGCGGATAAGTCAATTTCTTTTTTCTTAGTGGAATGCAAAACACGTATGTAGCTCTATAATTTTACAAAAAAACAGACAGATAATCAAATTCTTTCACCAATGACACCAATTATCTAGCCCTTAACTAAGCAAAGCTATGGCGACTAGATAACGGATATAAACATACTTTAAATACATTTACAAACAGCCATATCTTACGTACGGACAACATCACGTCGACCTACCACAAAATGTCAAATTTTCTGATTTGAAAATGAACTCAATATGTCAGGCTTAAGGTTGAAAATCTATTGGAGAATTTTTGACTTTTGGGGTAGGTTGACGTGCTGTTGACTGTACAATAAATGCTTGTGCTAATCACACAAACGTTACCACTTGCGGAATTCAAACCTGTTGTACTCCAGAGCACAAACCACTACACCAGGCGGCCGTCATTCATCGTATGATAAAGTCAAAGTCATTTATTCAGTATTATAATTGTCTTCGGGCACTTATACACGTCCCAAAATAATTACAAAAAGTTTAAAAACTAAAACCAGACTACGGCTGAACCATACATTAAAAAGATATATTTTGAATAAAACAATATTATAATATACATATTTGTAATGTGCTCACCAAGACCTTTCTTTCTGATACCAATCACGTGGTGATTATCCTAGTTTTATTTTTTTTGAGGCTAGAATCTGAGGTATAAATTGCGCCATATAAAATTTTGATAAAATTAATATTGCCTATTTTACCCGGGTAACTATTACGAATCTATTGACACTTTGTTTATTAAAATCGGTTCAGTAGGTAAGGCGCTACGGTGGAACATACAAACATACATACTTACATACATAGACTGCCAAAATTATTACCCTTCCTTTTGGCTTCGCCGTGGTCGGGTAAAAATTATTACCCTTCCTTTTGGCTTCGCCGTAGTCGGGTAATAAGGGTAGTTCACGTCACTATAAAATAAGGGTTTAAGTAATTGTTGAATTTGAGTAACCAAATCATTCAACCGTTGCAAATGTAATAGCTTTTGTGTCGCAAATTAATTCGCTTTTTGCTCAAAATTATTGAGTGTGCATAGGCTTTAACTCAGGTCATTTCACGAGTGGGCTGGTAAGGTATATCGTATTAAAGCTATTTTCTGGTTTTCTTAGAAGCTACATTAAATTAACAATGTTATAGTATACTTGACATTGTTTGTCTTTACAAAATCTTGTTCCCACGCTTTGATATTAGATTCAATAAAGGCTATAGAATATTTTAGCTTAATGACCGGAGTCTCACATCAAAACATACCTCAACACTTTTTTGGAATATAAGTAAAAGAAATCATCTCAATCTCAACGATACATGCTCATTCCGAGATCATTCAAAGGTCATATAGCAATCCTTTCAAGTGTAATAACTAGACATGCTGAATCTAGTATAGTAAGCAATATCAAAATCTGAAGTAGGTACCTAGAGGGCATTAAAGCATAATGTTTAAGATCTATAAGATTTTCATACAAGACGTCTGGCGCTGCTTGTTTATTTATGTTTTGATAGCAAGATAATTTTATCTCGATGACCGTGACAAGTTGATGTAAACAGTCCAGGTGAGGACGTATCGTGCTGGGAATGACGTAATTCTCGCCTGAAGGTATTGTTCTGACTTGGAATAAGATTAATTTTCCTTTTGTAAAGGACATGACTGATTTGTCATTTAAAGCATACAAATCAGAGGATCTAATATGAAACCCTGTGGCGCTCCCATGAAATGATAAATTGTGATGACCTTTTGTGTTTTATGTAAGTACTAAGTTATCAAAATAATGTCATTATTTAAATTGAAAATGGTACAAATTCAGAGCATTAATAATACAGTCTCTGTGGCATTAATGCAAAAAGAGTTTAATCCAAAAGTCAATTGCTTCAAAAACTCACATATAAGGCTCATGAATCTACTCTAGATTTCTGAATTCTGATTCAAGTAACAGATTTCTTCGAGCCCTTGAAGGAACTCGTCCAGTCGGTTCCAGGCGCCTACGCCCACGGTTATAAAGGGACAATAGAGGATCGGGTTGCCGACCAGGCGGACTGGTCGCAGGGTATCGGGTTACAAGACTCCTTGCAGATTAGTTTATTGCCGAGAAGGTGGACATGATGCTTAGACATTTTATAAGTAACCATTATTTTTCGTTTACGAAATACCTCAAGGTGTGATTTTGATGGTCAAATACCTTAGATAAAAATCTTTTATCTCCTGTGTTTCAAGGTACCTAGTCAAAAATAGGCTTAAAGCTAGCAAGCTTAAAGCTGTGCTTATACATCACAAACACATTTGTGCTGCGGGATTTGAACTCAAAACGCTTGATTTTGCATTCAAGATCGTGAACCACTCACTGGGACGAGATCTATGGATTTACTTTACTTGAGCAGATAATTTAAAAAAAAATCATTTTAAGAAGTCTGAAATAAGAGTAATTTTGAATAATCTCAAACCTAAATGCTAGGTTAATATGAGAAAATCAGAATGACGCAAGTACTATAGTCGTATTTATATACTATTACCTAACATCAATAATTTGGCTAAGTTACGATAAAAACTTCCTTAAATATTCTTGCCGAGAAATGGCTGGAGTAATTTGATTTTTGCACTTTATTTCAGCAAAACAATGCATAGTATGTGCACAAACTGCGAGGAATTCGCTGCATTATCACAAGCAACGACCACACCCATTCTGACTTTTTATCAGTCGTCGCTTTTATTTCTTATAGCTTAAAGTCTAACATGCTTTGCAGAATTTTCAAGAAAAGTTGGCAAGGCTCTGGGGTCAACAACCTTGCGATCGCCTTGTTGGTACGTGCGGTCTCACTGCGACGATTTTTTTGCAGAATTCTTCCTTTTGTTTGGACATGAACAGCATTTATAACGCTGGGAATTAAAGGTTTTGAAATTTTTAAGTAGATTAAACTATATTTTGTCGTGCTATTATTAACTTATTAAGTGCCAAGCCGTGCAAGACCGTTTAACAATAAAATTTCTGTTCTGCCTCGTTTTGCAGGACTGATAAGTTGAGTGCAAATTTTCTTACAGTAATAAGAAGATTTTAAAGTATTAGTATGAAGATACTATTTTTAGGGTTCCGTACCCAAAGAGTAAAACGGGACCCTATTACTAAGGCTCCGATGTCCGTCTGTCACCAGGCTGTATCTCATAAATCGTGATAGTTACAGTGTTGTTACGGTTTCTGATGCCGCTATAACAACAAACACAAAAAAACAGAAAACAAGGGGGCTCCCATACAACAAACATGTTTTTTTGCCGTTTTTATAGATAATGGTACGGAACCCTTCGTGCGCGAGTCCGGCTCGCACTTGGCCGGTTTTCTAAAGAACAAACTAACGTTTCTTTATGTATTATATACGCATCGATTGAAATAAACAAGCTAGGTTGTTTATCATTACATGAATACCTTAATAGGCGTGTAGTTAATGTATGATAACTTGATAAGTCCCTATTTACATTAGAATTAACTACATTATATCCCTGACAATAATAGAAAACGTATTTATATTAGGACCTTTAAAAAATCTGAGAACAAAAATACTAAATTTATTTATTTATTAATATACGGTATACAGACAGGATACAGTCATCGCATGCTATAATTATTACAATAAACATACGTATCTGGACCGTAGCCCATAAATAGTATACACAACATGTTCGGTAAATGCTAATGTATGCTACTAGGACATAAACTTATACATATTAAAACAAAGTCTAACATAAAAAAGGAAAGATTATACATGCAGAAACTACTTTCAGTTACAAATTACAGGCTTATCTTATTTGATTAATTACAAATAAATAAAGAAATTACAAATAAACTAAATTAATACTATTTTTTACGGCGAGATCACTTCAGCCTTTAGAGTATTGAATATGCCTTTTTTATAATGAGAGAAGCTACTGTTGAAAATATCTATATCTTTGCCACTACGGGCCAACTCGTTGTACGTGCGGCACATTCTGAACAAAGGGTTATAATACGAAGTGTTATTCCTGTAAACCTGTATGTCAAATGTGCTAGGATTGCGAGATCTATGCCGGATATTGACGTTGAGAGCCGAGAGAAGACCTGGAGCATGTACAGTAGAGTGGAGAATATTATGAAGGTACAGAAGGTGTACCTTTTACGTCGAATTTTAAATCCGCACCCTTATTACCTAAAAAAATGCAATCAGCAATAAACGCGCAGTCATCGCCCGATTGACGCTTATTGTCAAAAAATATTGGCAGAACTGTCATAGTTTAGTTTTAAAGCCAGAACTGCCCATTACCGCTTTGGTTTATGGTACAGCGATCGTCTTATAATCGTCGAATATTTTTGGATAAATGATGATAGTTACGATTGTAACTATCATCATTAATAGTTACGATTGTAACTATCATAATTTATAGTTACGATTGTAACTATCATCATTTATAGTTACAATTGTAACTATCATCATTTATCTAAAAATATTCGGCATTGCTAGACTGCGCAATTTCCTTTGATAATAACTCTCACGAGTATAAAGCCTGTTATTTGCATTAATTACTGTTTATTGAACGAATTCGCATCCTTTAATATCTCAATATGGTAATTTCGTTACATTGCAGTTAAAATTACTATAAAAGCCATTCAACGGTCTTATTTACATCAATTTTCATTTGATTATTCGGTTGTACGAGAAAGACTAGTTGAACATTTTCATAGACCTAGTAGACCTTATTTTGATATTAAAATATTTTGCTCGGTAATGATATTACCTATTTGATAGATAGATAGATTAATAATTGACGTTGTGTTGTGACAAATTGACGGGACTGTTCATGATCTCAGTGGAAAAACTGTCATGCCTCTATCTTGAAGAAGAATGGAGGTTAAAAAACTTGACTTATATAAGGTCCGATTTTATTAGTGTTCATCCTGTTAACCTGTGACTATATAGGTGAAAAGCAATCGTAAAAACCAACTTTCAAATGTCTATTATAAAAACTAAAAAAGTTAAAAATAAATTAAAAAATAACAACATCGGCTTCATATTGCATAAACTGGTCCTATCTTCAACTCTTTCTCGCACTGTACAAGGGGAAGGATTAAGACGGATAATCAGATGGTTAAACGTAGCAAAGATAGGACGAGTTTATGCAATATTAAGTCAATGTTGTTGATTTTTAACTTTTTTAGTTTTTATGGTACACATTTGAAAATTGGTTTTTACGATTGCTTTTCACCTATATAGTCACAGGTTAACAGGATGAACACTAATAAAATCGGACCTTATATATACGATTATACAGGATTTCCAAGAAAATAGGACACTCCTTAAAACTACGTTTTCAGCTGGTCATATACAACAACTTTTTCTATGGGAGCAACATTGAAATCGAGAATTTTTTTCAGCTTCTCCATACAAACCTACTCGCATACCTCGATGATAATGTATGGAGCATCTGAAAATAAAATCACGATTTCGATGTTGCTTCCATAGGAAAAGTTGTTTTATATGACCAGCTGCTCACGTGATTTTAAGGAGTGTCCCATTCTTTTGTAGACCCTGTATAATTTTTTTCATCATTAATTATGGAAATATACCTGCATCTTCTTCTTAGCGCTTTTTCCTGTTCTTGGTGGAATAAGATGACCACCGCAAGTCTAGTCCATTTCGCGCGATGGCCACAAGACCCCTGTAGCCCGTAAAGCTAGATATTTTTTAGACCATGTCTGCAAACAAATTCCGATAACACTGTTATCGGAATAATTGTTTTCAGATAAAATCTCGCCGTTTAGCAAGTTGATTTTAATCTGTATAAGTAAAGTAAAAGTAAAGTATGCCTATATACGTCCCACTGCAGGGCACAGGCCTCACCTCAACTATGAGGTGGTTTGGGCCATACTCCACCACGCGGGCCAGGTGCGGATTGGTGGAGGGGTGTTGTAGGGTCAGTGACTAAACCTTACTGTCAGATGTTATCAAGCCGCCTTAAGGCCTCTGACTAGGCTTCACGACCAATATCAAGCGATATTGACCGGGACCAACTTTTAACGTGCCTTCCGAAGCACGGAGATGCTCGTGATAATGTCACTAAATATGGTCGGAATGGTCACCCATCCACTCACGACCGCGGAGTTGGTTGCTTAACTTTAGTAATCGATACCAAAGCGCTGCCGCCACTGAGCTACGAGCACCTCTCTGATTGATGATTTTAATCTGTATATAAGATGTAAATTTAAAGGTTTTAAACTATCTTTAAGGGACACCCCCTAGAAGATTATATTGCTCAAGTACAACAATTTTATTCTATGGCACCAACTTCGAAATCGTAAAAAATATTTCATATCTCCATACAATCTGATATCAGCTGGTCTGCCGTTTTGTATGTGTAAGTGTTTTTTTTGCGATTAGAATTTGGTCGCACAGAAAAAGTTGTTGCAGTAGAATCAAGGCCTAGAAAAGAGTTAACTAATAAGTTTACATTTGGATAATTTAAATAAGTTTAAAAAGTGGAAGATTGCCGGTTGACACAACCAGAACGGCTCCGATAACGAAGTACTATTTTTATTATTATTGTATGTATGTTAGTCTTTAAGGTAGGTATGTAATATATGGGCCGTTTATTATATTATCATCTGTAATATTTGCTGCCTGAAATAAATGATTTTTTATTATATTAATATTATTATAAAATCTGACAGGTTTTCACCCTTATGTCGTTTATCTTAATATAATCAAAAATCATAAAGCCTTTTAGCACTTTAGTCAAAGTCAAAGTCATTTATTTTTGCAAATTGGCCATCAATGGCACTTTTACATGTCCCAATTTTTTTTTCCTACCACCGCTTCGGGACTACATATCGGCTGGTGATGAGAAGAAGCGGCGCAACAAACTCAGTCACCTTTGTCAGCCTGATTTTATTACAGGAAATACAATTACAAGATAGTGTAAGTGCGAGCTAGGCAGGTTATTAAGTCCATGCACTCTTGTCGTTCAAGTAATCTTCAACTTTGTAATATCCTTTTTCCATAAGGATTTTTTAATGTGGTTTTTGAACTTATAAACAGGCAAGTTAACAAGAGTTTGTGGTACTTTATTAAATATTTTTATACATTTCCCCAAAAAAGAATTACCTACTTTCTTTAATCTTTACTTCTCTGGATGTGTGAAACGACAACATCAGAATATAAGACTGAGAGACTGAGAATAAGACTGCAACTGTACAAACGAAGCTGTTATTGCATGGCTATCAATATTTATAATAAGCTACATCCAAGTTTTAAAGCTCTCCCATTACCATTGTTAAAATAAAAGAAAATAACATTCTTGCGGGGTAACCACGAACTCTTAAAACAATCTGAAATCTTTTAAATCTGTCAATTTCGTACGTCGTTACGTACAAAATTTGACAGACTGGACAAAATTTGCCAGATTTGAGATCGTTTTAAGAGTTCATGGTTACCCCCCAGGCCTTTGACTAGGTGCTATTACTCCGTTCGGAAATATCTAGACGACCAAGGAGATTATGAATGTTAATCGTGTTTTTTATGACATAGAAATAATGTGATATACTAAATCGTTTATAATGATGACGTGAAATGATCTGTGATTAATATTTATTATTTCTGTTATTTGTGAGCTTTTATTAATTTTTGTTGTACTTTTATTAGTTATATTATGTAGATTAAAATGTAATTAGTTAATACTTTTAAATTTGCCAATAAGACGAGGACATAAAATTATGTTAACATCAACTTACTACCAAAGCAAATAAATATTTCTGATTTCTGCCTGGACTCTGGAGCATCATTTCATAAGTACATAATATACGCGTCATGTACTACCTACTTATTATGTCTAGCTAGATTAGGTTAAGGTAATTAAGCTTTCTGCTTAACCATAATTTATTAATAGTTTCGTATCTAACTGAGCGTTCTCAGTAGCGGTCTGTCAGTCTGTCTGTGGCACAGAATTCAATATCTGATAGATACAGCTTAGCTCTTGCTCATATTTGATCTTATTTTGTGAAACAAGTTTAGACTTTCTTGAATACTTTTAATTTTCTGACTAATATTTAATGTTAATTCATCGTACATCGAAGTTTTAGAAAAAGTTATCCATGTATCTATATTTAATCAAATATTCAAAATTCAAATCCAAAAATGTTTATTCAATAATAAATTTTACAAGTCATACTAACTCAAAGATGAAATTTCATCGAATTCAGTCATTTATTTAGTTAGTACTTTATTGGTGTAGGTACAACGATCCCATGTATCTATAGGCACACGTAGTAGTTTTGACATCTAGTTGATATACATGTGACGACCTCCGTAGCCGAGAGGCGAGCACGCCGGACTTTAAATGGCGCGGCCATCTCTGAGGTTCCGGGTTCGATCCCCGGTCGGGTCAATGTAGAAAACGAACTATTCTATATTGGCTCGGGTCTGGGTATTGTGGTACCGTCGTTGTTTCTGATTTATATAACACAAGTGTTTTAGTTACTTACCTTAGGATCAGAGCAATGTATGTGATGTTGTCTAATATTTATTATTAATATTTATATATATAAAAAGCTGTCATGCGTAAGGGGCATAGTAATGGCAAAATTCACCTTCACCTTCATTACGTGATTTTATTTGTCAAATCAAGCTGTGGTATAATACAGAACAATTAAATACATTTTTCAGTGATCTAAATATGTTTGCAATAGATAAAGATTTACCTAAATAAAACAATCAAACTATAATTTTAGCAGATAAAACCGCTGTCAAAGAACTAGTGCTACATAAATCTAAGTATATTTATGGTCCGACAGCTAACAGGCCGTTGGCTGCCTTATACGTAAGCATACGCACTAATAAGAAACCTGATGGTTTTACCTACCTCAGATCTAGGTAAGTTAGGAAATCGTGATATCATTGAGAAGATTGCATTGAATCCTTTGGAATTAAACGTCAATGTTAAGTTAAATGGCTAAAATAAAATTCAGTTACGTAAATACCTTCATCGAGGTTTTATTTAGGACTGATGTTGTTTTTTGAAGAAATTCATAAAGCTATCTATAACTCGAATTTTAATCTTATTGGCTTAGAGGAACTCAATATCTTCTGCCGATCTTAATACTTGTATGGCCGATTTAAGTCCCAGCCGCTTAGTAACATTGGATTTGCGACTGGTCAGACCCTAGATTTATCACCACTTCTTAATCCTTCTATGATGATAATAATACTCACTCGTCTTAAGGCCGTAACACGCTTGAATGACCTTGACGCGTCGCGCCCATACAATTTCGCGCGTGCGGATGACCTCTAATAATCGGAAAAACATGTTTTTTATGAAATTAATGCCTTTAACGAGAAGTTTCAAATAAAACTCTCAATTAAAAACATGTATATTTCCAAAATTTTGTTTTGTGTGAAAACAGTAATGAAATAGTTTGTGCCGTTTAAGATAACATTTGCAATTTATGAAAAAATATACACTTTTTTGTGCATGTTTTAATCCAAGGGACTTAACGGAAAATCAAAATTATTCAATTCAAGATGTTTATTAAATCCTCTTCTAGCATATCGTATTTAAATTTTTTTGATTAAATTAACAGGCATTCCGACAATTTGATTTTCATATTCGAGATTATACGCACTTGGTGGTGTTAAGGCCTTTTATCTCTCATGTCTTTGTTACCTATGATTAAGTATTTATTGTAATTCAAATCAAAGTTTAAAAATATTTTTAAAAATTTGATAAAATGAATATAGATTTTGAGAAATTATGCTTGACCATGACCCCAGTTCTAGGATCCTCTAAGTCAGCGATTTTCTCTTTCTTTTCTTGTTGCATAAGAGTGATTTGTGATAATGTTTTTAGGAATTGCTTAATTAACATGCTTCATAGCAAAAAAAATTGCTATGAGGCATGATAATTTGAGCCTCTCCTTGAGTGTTCTTCAATAAAACGTCTATTTTAGTATATCATAATTACGATGTGGGTCTTTCATTAAGATACAATTCATGGAGTACCTTTAAATAAAACGTTTTTATGTAGGAGGTAGCCTAAGGAACTTTAGCTTTAGCTCTAACGAGAACAGTGTGGTTACAAAAGTTAACGAGGACTTTCACTCCGCTTCATTCATCAATGTTAACCCTTGATTAGGCGCGCCTAAAATGTTGCATCAGAGGTCGCGTAATAAATTTAATTAAAATATGAAATACATGTAAAATCTGACTTTTTATAGGAGTAGGAGCTTCTATTAATAGGAGCATTTGAATTACATCTTAATCAACTTTTAAACTTCTTTACAATTTAATAAAAACAAAAATATCTGTGAAAAAGAACTTTCTGTAAGTACTAGTTTTCTTCGTAACAATTTTGGGAGACCCCAATCATATAGTCAATGCACACATGTTTATGGCACTTAGAGCATCCAGTCTTTGTTTTTCTATTCCGCATTCTTGGACAATTATGAAACCTTTTGTATGACTGCTGTCTTCATGTTCCAGAAACAGATTCTTGGTCCTCAATGTCATGATGCCTTTTTAGTGGTTTTTGCAGCGGTCGTGGTTATATGGTTATGCCTGCTCTTGAAATTTAGTGAGGTTTGACTAAATGGACAGCCAGTCGCTTAAAAATACTCTTCGGTGTATATTGAAGTAAATTTTAAACAAATAAATTACATAGGAATTAATACCTTTGATATAAAAAAAATAAAATATCACCATTGGCCATCTTTTGGTACGTCCTCCTACAATAAAATTGGCACACATTTGATCATTCGTATCTATCTACTCCTTTGGTTTTATTATCTTATCTTGTTTTAGCTTTAACAAAATTTGATTGGAAACCTGCTTTGGGGTGTATGACACCCCACGCGACCAATTAAGGGTTAAGTTTTACAACACTAATCACCTATTCTTTGAATCCGAAGGCTGTTTAAGTATGCTCGTCAGATTTGCCTTTAGAACTAGTCTGCCATATAATGTTTTTCAAGTGTTTTTCTTTATTTCCTATACTTGCTTAAATGAATTTATAAACCCTGGACAACGTGAAAGATATTATTTATATTCAACACTAACGGACTCGCTACCATGATGACAATGTATTCTTTTAAACTTTCATGGTCACTAACATTAGAATAGTTTGTTACGGGATTGCTACCATGTACCTTATTTTTGAGTTCCCGATATTTCGGCACTGTTGCAAGCGCCATGATCACGGAGTAACTGAAGATCTTGCGGGTAAGTTGTTACCCGGTCTACCCTCTACTACTCTACCCTCTTTCGCAGTCTTTTATTGCACGCGTCGGTACCATTGTCTACAAACTCACTATTTTCTCGCACCTGTTCTCGACACACAACACTAACAGTATCTGACCGCGACACAGCAGTTTGTTGTTTTTTCCGGTTTTTGCACATACGAATCACTGGATTCCAGACACTTGACAATTTAAACCCATCCTCACGATTGAAATTTTTGTACTTTGTAATTTCAATCGCTTCCCTGACCATTCTTGGTATGTAGTGGCGTTCTGTCGAAATGATCTGAGGGTTGTGAAACTCAATCCAGTGATTGAGACCTGATTCCAACAAATGTTCCGCGATTGCCGATTTCTGTTTGTCGTTGTTTTTGACCGCTTTTATGTGTTCCTTCATTCGGCACGCTATGGTACGTTTTGTTTGGCCGATATATGAACTGCCACAGCTGCAGTCAATCTTATAGACACCTGGTTTCTCCATTGGGAAACTATCTTTTGGAGATCGTAGACATTGTGTTACTTTTCTTAATGGAGTGAAGACAGTATTAAGTGAGTATTTATGAAGTACGTTTGAGATCTTGTCTGTCACTCCTCTTATGTATGGCAAGAACACAGGTTGCCTGTCTACTGTGTCTTTAAAGTGTCTTGATTTGTGTCTAGATGGTAGCTGCCCTCTATATCCATTATTCTGTGAGACTTTCTGAACATGTTCCAACTCTTGGTTTAAGTGTTCAAGGTCACACAAGTCATAGGCTCGATTTGTCAGTGCAGTTACTACAGAATTAAGATGTCGAGGGTGGTGATGCGAGGTTGCGTTGAGATAGCGGTCAGTGTGAGTGGGTTTTCTATAGACAGAGTGACTCAGTGAACCGTCACTCCGCACTTCAATCTTCACATCCAAAAATGCTAGGCTTCTGTTTTCTTCTATCTCGCAGGTAAAATTTATTTTTGGATGGATACCATTTAAATATGACAGGTGAGTTTCTACATCTTGGTTGTTTCCTCTCAATACACAGAATACGTCGTCTACATACCTCTTCCATAGTTTGATTTCGGTGCGGGCGGTGGCCAGGGATTTTTCTTCGAAAAACTCCATCCAAATATTAGCTATAACTGGAGCTACGGGGCTGCCCATCGCGACTCCGTCTATTTGGAGATAGTATTGACCCTGGTATACAAAGAAATTCTTCGACAAACAATGATGTAGAAGTGTGCCATATTCCATCGGGATGTCATTATCTTCCAACTTTACCTTAACCACTTCAAGACAATCTGCTACTGGGACATTTGTGAAGAGTGATTCTACGTCAAAACTGACCATCAACTCATCCACATCAACCTTGTTTTGGTGCAGGATTTCAATGAAGTGACGAGAATCTTTGACAAACGAAGACGTACGGCCCACTAATGGTTGCAAGACTTTAGCTACGTGCTTGGCCAGGTCATACGTAGGTGAGTCTATCTGACTCACAATCGGTCGTAGTGGCACGTTCTGCTTGTGTACTTTAGGCAAGCCATATAGTTTCGGGGGCTGGACATTTCTAGGCCGCAGTAAGTATTTAAAAGTCTCGTCGTCGAAAACGTCCTCGCACTGTCTAATGAGTGAGCGAGTGCTTCGATCCGTTCTCGCCGTCGGGTTGTAATTTACCTTCTTGTATGTATTGACATCACTGAGTAGATTTTGGATCTTTCTATCGTACTCAACGACATCCATTATAACAGTCGCGTTCCCTTTATCAGCTTTCAGAACCAGTATTGTTTCATCTTTTCGGAGTTCATTCAGCGCAGTTGATTCAGAAGAAGTGATATTCGGTTTTGGTGGTGCTACGTGGCGTAATATCACGGCAATATCCTGTCTTAATGTATCCGCGTCTACAGATGGTATTTTATTACGCACGATACATTCTTCAACCGACCCAATCACCTCCTCATAGGGAATACGTTTAGGTGTAATGGCAAAATTCATCCCTTTTTTCAAGAACTGATTGTGCAGCAGCAGACAACTCGACACTCGACATGTTGACTACCGTTCGAGTTGCGATCGAGTTCTCGTGGTAGGCCGCTGGCTTTTGTTTTCGTCGTAATGATTCGAACTTACGATCCTGTTTCATAGCACTAAGTTCTCTAGAGCGCTGAGCTTGTAGGTAGGTAACACGATCACAAGTATCAAAATCACTTTTAGAAAGCAACTCACTGCACTTTTGATGTATTTTGTATAACTCACACTGAAACTGGTCAAGTTGGTACCTACAATTGCGTATTAATTTTCGCAATAATTTTACACTCGCATATCGCAGAATACTTGCGGACTTTACTATTACTTCGTATGTGCAAAAACCGGAAAAAACAACAAACTGCTGTGTCGCGGTCAGATACTGTTAGTGTTGTGTGTCGAGAACAGGTGCGAGAAAATAGTGAGTTTGTAGACAATGGTACCGACGCGTGCAATAAAAGACTGCGAAAGAGGGTAGACCGATATGTTTGCCCGTAACAACTTACCCGCAAGATCTTCAGTTACTCCGTGATCATGGCGCTTGCAACAGTGCCGAAATATCGGGAACTCAAAAATAAGGTACATGGTAGCAATCCCGTAACAAACTATTCTAATGATGACAATGTATCGAGCAATAAGTATTTTATATTGTTTTAAACTTTCATGGTCACTAACATTAGAATAGTTTGTTACGAGATTGCTACCATGTACCTTATTTTTGAGTTCCCGATATTTCGGCATTGTTCCAAGCGCCATGTTACTCCGTGATCCTTGATTCATGATTCATGATTCCAGCCAATAAGTAAGTATTTTTTTTGCTGCTATAATAAAAGTAGTTCTATATCAGCAGCTTATTAGGTAAATGGTTTTAAAGGTGTAAATTTGTGAAAGACTAAGTACATAATTTTGTTAAGTACTTATTGAAATATAAGAAAGTATTAGCAAACTTTTGTAGGTAAAACATACTGCGTCGACCCCATATAACCTGGGAACAGGGAAGCCGAATGATGATTTCTTAAGGATATTTTACTTAACTAGGGTAAAATATTATACAGGGTTACATTGCAAAGGGGTACCAAATTTTCAGGGTCCACTCTGAATCAGTAACTAAATCAATCTACGATATAAACGATCTAAAAAACAAACTTATTTTTTTAATTCTTTTTATTACTATCCGCTGTTTAGAAATGATACGCGTGGATAATCTTCCCTCATTCATAAAAAATATATTTGCAACCTAGAACTGCAAAGTTCAATTCAATAATAGTAACAATGGCGCACGAAAACAAACCTAAGCCTTTTCGATGTAAGGTAAATTTCTAACAGCAGGAGCGTGCAAACAGTGTAAAATTTGGCACCCCTTTGCAATGTAACCCTGTATAAGCAAGTTAAAAACATTTTTGATTGCGTTTAACTCAAAAAGTAATTATTTCGATTATCATCGAACGCAGAATATAGGTAGGGCGGTATGTAGGTCACCACCGTCTACTGCGCAGTTCCTCAGGGGCAACCAAGGGCAGGGCTCCGGCCCTTAACCAGAAAGAGATGGATGCACCAAACACAAAGAGGTAGAAAGAGCGCGCATGCAATTACAGCTGATTTTCGTCAATTCTCGGGAACTCGGGGTCGGGATACGGTGGAATGACCCAAATTGTTCAGGTCAGCAAATGTGTTACGGTTTGCTGAATAAATGCAGTTGGATCTTTGTTTTAGGAAGTAAGCTCTTAGACCTGAATGAAAGGTCTGCATAAAACTTTAAATTGAACAAAATAGTAATCAATGACCTCTGCGGATTTTTTTGTATTTAATAGGTATTCGCAAGTTCCAAGGTGTCTTAAACTAACCGGTCAATATTTGTTGAATCACACAGATTACACACTCACACATTTGTTGTTAATTAAGTTTCTTTAAAAACAACTTTACACCTTACATGCGAAAATAACAAACATGTTTTTAAAGTAAAGTTCTAAAATTAAAATTTGTTAAAGTCTAGAATAATGCAGTGGAGTATCATTAAAATTGCAATAGATAAATGCGACATGAATACAATTTAATTAATAATTAAAAATAACTGACACATTCTAACCATTCTTGAACGGCGTGGTTTTGAACAGAGGACAATTTAAGGAGGCGAGTTTGTTCATAAATATAGGATGATTAAGGGGTCGTGGAGCAAAAAAGAAGCATTTAACTAACTTTCGCCTAAGGATCACGATAGGTTAGGACTAAAAGCATTCCTGCGACTTATTTAGTTAATACAGCAATAATAAAAAAATAAACTGCGATGATTTGAGACTATTGTCACCCTACTAAAAATCATTCTGTATACAACATTTTTCTATGGGGCCAACTTTGAAGTGACTTTTTTACACCTTACATTTCAGTTTTTATGATGTGCAATACAATTTACGTGTATCCATATCTATCTATAATAGGTCTATAAGCTGTACTAAAAAGCCTTTCACTTCAAAATAGAAAGCTGCTTGGATTATACTAGACCTACAAACGTAAGGACCCACCGCAACGAAAGCTTAGCTAGGCTGTAAGTAGGTGAGGCTTTTATAAAGTCAGGAATTGCAGGAGGCTTATTACGAAAGTTTTTCGTTCGGACGTATTATCCTATCTAAATAAAATATTTATTCACTCAAACCTTCAAAATTTATGAACGATTGAAAACGGTCGTGTTTTTTACACGGCTAGTTTGAGTTGGTCGTATTTTGTGAAACCACTGACTGGTTATTTTAATTTGTTAGGTGTATACGTCCGAACGAACAATACATTTTCGTAGTAGACCTCCAGGATCGTAGGAACCGCTACAACACACGATCCTGCAATGTCAGTTATAGTCACATTGAAAAAGTTGTTGTCTCAATATCCCTGCTCCTTCTAATAAGAACATAGAGCTCATACCCTGAAGAGGTATGTTATATGATTTTTTTATTAGAGGACATGACAGCTTTTTGTATGGAGGTTGGTTTGATTACTCGTAGAATAAGCAGTAGCTTGGAATTTACAAAATCCAGCAAACTAAAAACAGAGAGAGAAAGTGACAACACCGGCCAAGTCCGAGTTTGACTCGCGCACGAAAGGTTCCGTACCATTATCTATAAAAACGGCAAAAAAAATCACGTTTGTTGTATGGGAGCCCCCTTAAATATTTGTTGTATTATGTTTTTTAGTATTTGTTGTTATAGCGGTAACAGAAATACATCATCTGTAAAAATTTCAACTCTCTAACTATCACGGTTCATGAGATACAGCCTGGTGACAGACAGACAGACGGACAGCGGAGCCTTAGTAATAGAGTCCCGTTTTACCCTTTTGGGTACGGAACCCTAAAAAGGATAATGAAATTATAATCAAGACAAAAAAAATTGAGATAGTTATTTTATAAAGAGCACAACAGACAGACTATCATTGATTACTTGGTATGATTGCATCTTTAAGCCGTATAATATCGAAACGACTTAATATGTGTGGGTACACATTATCAAATAATTACACCAGTACATTATCTGAATCTGCATTGAATGCGGTGACACACTCGAATTAATTTCGGATATCTGGGTCGATGTGCTGTATGGGGTTTGATTGTCATGGCGACTGAAACAGCTATTTTGCTATTTATTTCAACACTTAACAATACCTTGATCATTCCTATCATACAATGCACAACACATTTATATTATTCTTAATAAAATGCACAAATAAATCTATTTAATTACATGTAACATGTCATATTATGAGGAAGTGTATTTATAAACCATAATTTTAAGGACAAAGACTGCTTAAAATAGTGCACATTCAAGCGTTAAATTTTAATTTTAGAAAAGTTTTTGTATTCCCTTTAAGTGTTATAAAATAAACTACAAATCAAAGAAAATGTGAAGGTTAGTGGTGGTGCTGGTGGGTAAAAGGTGGTTCACCACCAGTCAACATTATCAGCAGCATCAACATTGAAACCATTTTAAAAGATACTTTTTGACAAATTAATCCAACTGACACACATTTATTACAGTGTAGGCAGTAGAGTACTTACTTGCATAATAAAATATAGATAGTTGATAAAAACGCCAAAAAATACCTAGTTCAGTTGTACACCGCCAGATACCGTCATTGTTTTTTGTTTTTATAACTGGCGTCACAAAAATTTCCCATAAGCCACTTTTTATTGGAGCCTATGGATGCGTGACTTCCTACCATAAACTCACGGGTTTCAGGACTTGGTTATAGCATCATACAAAATAGGGAACATTGTAAATAAAACTCTACTCTTCATAAGGAAACGTTTAAAAATTCTATGACTGTTACTGAAGTAGACAGTGATCGGAACTCCTGTACGAATGTATGAAATAGGGATCAATACTTAATTGGATTTATTAATGAAAGAGGGTTGGTTTCAGTTTTAAATAAATATCCAAAAATTATGAGCTAAATGGTAAAATATAAAGATTGTAATCACGGCATCGATTTACCTTAATCAGAGAACGGAAAACACAAACATTTAAAGATAAGTTTTGTTATTACTAGGTTAGGTATTTACTAGGTATCTAGTAAGTAATTCAACAGAAGTTTAAAAAGCGGTTTAATGAAATGTTTAAACTAACAAAATACGCACTACTGAAAGATGTAACTTAAACTTCGTAACATAAATCAGAAATCCAAGATATAGCAACTTGAAACTTTGATCCTTGTCATAACTTACAACGAGTTCTATTTCCGACAAAAGGCTTTGCGGAACAACTACCAGAGTACTAGGGCAGCAGCGACGCCCAAGAGATCGCAGCATGGAGGCTTCGAAGCTCGTCTAGGACCCGTCTACGAGCGCACGTGGCTTCGCGCCGGCGCACTGTGGTTGCACTAAGTCGCCGGCTCCACAGTATCGAGCGAACCTCCGCACAGAGAGGTCATGTCGCCATGTCCGACGGGCGCGACTCACCGTCGCAAGGCGGTCTCCGCGACCGCGTATCCTTTTTCGAGAAAGTATGGACAGGACAAACCAGCCATGACGCGGTGGACGCGACCACCGATGTCGACGACATCGAGCGTCGCTTAGAGCAGCGCAAAAGACGCCCAGAATCCCCAAGAATCGAAGTTAAGCTTAAGCAAACTCGTGACACCGAATCTCCGTCTAAAAGTTATGAGAGTACATTCCCTAATTTGAAGTTACGTCATGTGGAGCCCACGGAGGAGGTGGAACGTCTCGAGAGGCAGATCGAAGAGGGCGATCTTGCTTCTGGGGTGCGTTTCGTCAAATTCGAAAGGGTTGTGAAGAAAACTGTGTCGGAAAGCCGGTATGAGCGCGCCGAGTCGCCTCAGCACGAGTGGTACTCGGAGTACCAACAGCAAACCCTGCACACTGCTCCTCGGAAGGAGTACATGAGGAGCAAATCGGAATATGACTCACACATCGCAGAAATACGCGGTAAGTAACTTAACTAACTTCTTATAGTATTTTGTACTTCAAATAAAATCAAACGTAGTATCTTAGAACATGTAAATGGAGCAAATAAAGCTATTGTAGAACGCGTTGATATTCGGCTACCAGAATATTAAGGTCAAAGGGTCGCCAGTGAGCGACCTTGTCCGTAAAAAGATGTAAACAATGTTGCACAATACGCGCCTATACAAGTAAGTGTAGGTTATCGGTGAATAATAATCGTAAGAATGTGTGTCGAATTTATTATATACACTCTTAATAAGTGTAGAAAGCCAAAAAATTCAAAGATGGAGAATAAAAAGAAGAAAAAATTATCGTTGATCTTAAAGACGGTTTATTGGATGATAAAGTTTCTGAAGAGGTTGCGCTTACACCTGAGTTATCTTTAGTTTACAAACAAGCTAGGGAATCTCCGCCACGAGCGTGAAGATGAAACATGATAACAAAGGTCACTGAATTCTAATGCAATGATATTGTAACACCTATCGCTTAACAAGGACAGTTACTGGCCGATCTGATGATATAACTGACCTACTCGTATAGTATGAGCATTCCATTTAGGCACATAGAATAATGAACTTGATTATGATCATTTATTTTTCAAAATGGCACTTCTGCATGATGCCCAAAAAATCTTACTACATAAAACAATCGTGAGCTTTACTAAAATTTCTTAAATGCAGCTCAAACTTTTTTTCGAAGGTCATTTGATATAATAGAATGATCGACTATTTAAAAAAAACTTATAATTACGGGTCTAAACGCGACGTACTATAGTATGTAGTAGTATTATTGTTATTGTGATTATTTTTAAAAAAATAGAAAATTTTGAATAACATTTATAACTACGTTTTTCAAATTTTTTCTGAACCTGGGTTCGCACTCGGCTTTCTTGCGCCTAAGAAAAATCTCCGCGCCACCAAGTATCAAGTTGTAACAGTACAATCGTTTAAAACTTCTTTAAGTTTTACACAAATAATAATAATTAAATTGACAATAATTAATCGTTACATTATCTATCGGAAATAAGATCATGTAACAGTAGCAAAATTCTGGATGTAATAATATCTTTTCTGGCTTTGTATTTATCCTATACAATTCATACAACCGAGGTGCATAATTTGTTATTAGGTTAATCTTTGATAAATTGTTACATGAGATTAATTGCGTTGAAAATCAGCAAGGATATTTTTAAAATTTGCTAATGCACCTTAAAATGTGTGCATAAGGGCTAGTTTCGTTTACTCTAGCTAAAATCTGTAAGCGGTATCTTATCGTTTGTACTTCACACTTTAACAGCAGAGCGATAAAAATTGCACATGTAATTAAGTTTTATATCAGTTAGATATTTTTATTTGCAAACACATATGTACAACGAGTATTTATTTTTTAATTGACACCTTGAGTGTCCATTCCACAAGAATATTTTATTATATAAATGTTTTTGGGCTTAAAAAGAGACATACTAAAAGCACTTCAAAGATACAATTTCATTTAGATCTAAATTATTCTATCACATTGTACGGTATGTAAGAGAATGGTGACATAGTGAAACGAAAAAACATTAACTCGTATGTGGTGTTGGCAGTGAATCCAAAAGAATAGCTTGTTTTAAGATAGACAGACAAACGAGGAGATTGGTTTGATAATGGATACAGAAGTTAACAACAAACCATATAAAAAAGGAGAAAAAAATGGCAGGGCGCTTAATGTATGCAATGCAGATCATTGAGGCAAAGGAAGATACCTTGATAAAGGTCATGGTCAAAGGACATAAGTCATGAAGGATGGAGTGAGAGAAAAAATCTTTGAGGATCAGAGATGAAATAGAAAAGAAAAGAATAGAATGAGCTCCATACATAGCCCCCTAAATTAGAAAACAAAATAATCATTTATTTGTTCGGACATGTGTACATAGTAGATGGGATGTAATAAAATTTAGTTCCAACATGCCGTACCAAAACGGTGTACAAATTTTAAAAATAGAATTTAATAATAATTTGATTCAATAAGTCATATAAATTGAAAAATTAAATAATGTCAAAATAACTGTCAAAATGGAAATAAAGAATTATTCAATATATAGTTGTCAAGTTTAAACTAATTATAGTTGATAATTTAATTAGATTTGTAATTATCCTTCATGAAATAAAAATGAATTGTATAATAGCACTTTAATAAATTCTTTAATTTCACCTTGAAGTCATTAAAATAGTTGAGATGGCTTATTATAAATACTCGTCATGGAGGTTTCCTATATCAGACGCATTTAGGCGAGCTTAAGAGTCATTTCGCTTACTTCCATGGAAAAGTAATTGTAAATTTGTATTATGTTTTGATCCATTTAATGTGAGGCGATTGGTATTATAACTTGCACTAAGGTTTAAATAAGAACTGCATGTCCAAGTGTCCACATTGTTTTTCTTCTTTTATTTGTATTTATTTTATTTTTGTATTTTTGTCTACTTAAATTATTTTCTCTCTCTCTTTATTCTTCTTCTCTTTATTCGTCACAAAGTTAGTAGTTATTTAAAAATATCTATCCGTTGTTTTCTAGCGATACGACAAGCTTTGCTAAATTAGGGGCTAGATATTTGTTGTGATTGTTTGAAGTAATTAATTAATATTAAAACATTTAAGTAACACGATATATCAAAAGGTTAATTTAATTAGTTTACAAACACTCAAACGCATTAGCAATAATGTATGCACAATAAACTACAAATATATTTTCTAAATATATTGTTTCCGATCGCAAGCAATCATTTGTAGGAAAAATAGTTGTTTTGTGTATTCCTGCAAATTGATCGTGCGGTCACGTGACGAGGATGATGTCATTGCTCATTACGAGCGATAATTGACACAGGGAATTATCAACTACATAGTTTTATGAATTTGCTTTAAGATTTTGGTAGAGATCTTGTTACTCTAAATTCTAAACTTAGCTATCGTTTTTCTTTTCTTTAAAAGTAAACGTCATCCAATCGTATCCAATAACGAAATTGCATTATGACCTACTTGGTATAGGAGCTTCTGAATGAGGATCGTACTTGTAGCGTTGTAGCATCATTTAAAAGCAGTTTGTAGAAATAAATATTTACACAAAACGGAACAGACTAGATCAAACAGGATATAGCGCTAGAAGGAAGAATGTAGAGGCCATGTTGGTAAAGCAAGCAGATGACATATTTGAATAGACTATAAAATTCGCATAAGAAATCTTAAGAATCAGATTCATAGGAATTTGTATACGAATAACTCTTCAAAGTACGTCTCTAGATGTTTCTTGTTCAAGCAACGATTCAAAGCAATTGCCGGAAACTTAACTCTTTTCATCTTCTTCAATTATTTCGATGGAAAATATAGCACTTTATAATTTTTTTACCATATGGGTGTATTTTCGATCGTCTTCAAAAAATTAAGGAGCTTTTCAATTCGTGGGAATCATTGATCATAAAGCGTCACGTGATTGAGAGTGATGTCATACTCAATGATAATTTCAGTTAATTATTGACGCTGATGACAATGATTGTCTGGATAGAATTGTTTGAAATGACTTTATTATCAGAAGATTTATAATTGTCTGTTTTTATAGCAGTAGTTTTCATTTTGTGGATGGCTACTGATTTTACTTACTGCGGCTTAAAGCAGATTCAAATTCAAATTCAATCGTTTATTGCAAGAATTCATCATAGCAGACGATTAATTAATTTACTAAGGCGCATAGACTTTATAACATTACTTTACAAGTGTTAAGGTGAACCAAACTAAGAAATAATTTGGTAGAGTCTGTCTCGAGTTTATTTTAAGAGATCTAACGTCTCGCAATTATTTTTGGCTCTTTGCTGCAATACTGCTGTTTTTTAGGGTTCAATACCCAAAATGGTAAAACGGGACCTTATTACTAAGGCTTCGCTGTCCGTCTGTCTGTCTGTCTGTCCGTCTGTCACCAGGCTGTATCTCATGAACCGTGATAGTTAGAGAGTTGAAATTTTCACAAATAATGTATTTCTATTGCCACTATAACGACAAATACTAAAAAACAAATGCAATAAATATTTATGGGGGCTCCCATACAACAAACGTATTTTTTTGCCGTTTTTGGAGATAATGGAACGGAACCCTTCGTGCGCGAGTCCGACTAGCACTTGGCCGGTTTTTTTGTAGAAAGTCTTCATTGTCATTTTATGTATGAACCTCCTCTTAGGTTCTTAATTTTCCAAATCCATTATCTTGGCAGTATTTTAGGGCTGTTCTAGATTTTGGCAAGAACTTAGCTATGTTATTAATTATACGTATGTTGAAATGCGTCATCAACTGTCATATTAAACCCTGGTTTACAAAGGACTTGCTTTAAATTGTCAAATTGCCTGCTATTTTTAAGCAAGTACTTTATAAGCTTGATTCTGGTTTTGACATACCTAAAACAACCTTTAAAATAGATTAACAACGAAAGCTGTTACGATTTGTATAGATAAGTTATTTTTTATGGGCATAACGATATTCGTTTCGTAAACGTTGTATACGAACATCAGAATCAGGCTTTAAGGCCTTAACTCGCTCAAATGACCTTGACGATTCACCGCCATACAATTATGCACGTGCGGATGACCTCTAAAAATCGGAAAAACATGTTTTTTAATTAAATTTTATGCCAACAACAACAATATTCTAATAAAACTCTCGATTTAAAACATGTATATTTTTACAACCTTGTTAAGTGTGAAAATAGTAATGAAATAGAGACGTTTGAAAAAAAAAATGCAATTTATGAAAAATAGACACTTTTTTGTGTTTTTTTTTTTAATCCAAGGGAGTTAACAAAAAATCAAAATTATTCAATTTAAGATGTTTATTAAATCCTCTTCTAGCTTATCGTATTTTTAGTTTTTAGATACAAGTAACAGGTATTCTGTCAATTTGATTTTTATAGCCGAGATTTTAGGCACTTGGGTGATGTTAAGGCCTTAAGATGTATGATGTAGATCATTGAATGATTTAGTTAAGTTTCAATGCTTATTCATTACTACCTGTAATACTAAACCGACCGGTGCGCGTGCGCCGATACGATGCAGTGTGTTACTCGCCTGATTAGGTTCCCGGACAGCCATTGAATCGTGTAAATGTTTACCTATGCTTCTTAGTTTTAATATACACAGGGTGTACAAGAGAATAAGACACTCCTTAAAACCACGTGATCAGCTGGTCATATAGGTACAACAACTTTTTCTATGGGAGCAACATCGAAATCGATAAAAAAAATCAGCTTCTCCATAAAAACTTACTCGCATACCTCGATGATAATGTATGGAGCATCTGAAAATAAAATCACGATTTCGATGTTGGTCCCATAGGAAAAGTTGTTGTATATGACCAGCTGATCACGTGATTTGAAAGAGTGTCCCATTCTTTTTTACACCCTGTATTTAAACAGTGGAATTAAAAAACTTGATTATAATAAATATTAAAACTGTTTCGACAAATCGAAATAGATCAATCGCAGCTGCCATCTGCAGCTCATGTGGCGCGAGGAAAGTCATCATCCCATCGACATTTTGCAGTTCAATAGATATGGGCATCTCTGCAATAAATATGGGCATCTATGTCTTCTACAGCTGGCTAACTATCTACTTATTTTAAGACTAAAAGATAAGCTTCATTATAAAATAACAAAAATATAAGGCAGACAATTAAACACATCAGACATAATGGTCTCGAAGTCGAAGGAAGAAATTAATGACGACCTCCGTGGCCGAGACGCGAGCATGCCGGACTTTAAATGGCGCCGCCATCTCTGAGGTTCCGGGTTCGATCCACGGTCGGGTCAATGTAGAAAACGAACTTTTCTATATTGTCTCGGGTCTGGGTGTTGTGGTACCATCGTTGTTTCTGATTTCTATAACACAAGTGCTTTAGCTACTTACCTTAGGATCAGAGCAATGTATGTGATGTTGTCCATTGTCCAATATTGTCCAATATGTCCAATCCTTATGGTACGAGATACAAAGTATCAAATAATGAGTTTTGTTAACGGCATCTCTCGGCCCAACACACTCAAACTTGATTCAAAAAAGTTCAGTTTTATTAATGGACCTAAACCAAATCAAATCCAGGACACTTTGCATTCAAAGCGAATCTCAGCGCCGCTAAGGTACTAAGCAAATCAGTATTAAATACATAAATAATAAATAAAATAATTTATTTGTCAGTATATGGTTACACAGTGTTCTTAATAATATTTACCAACATTTATATCGCCAGCGACCTGAAAATTTTATAGCAGATAGCTTCCATTCCCGGTGGTCTGCGTCTATACAATTACAATAAAGTACGCATTTTTTTTAGTTTATTAATGCATCAGCTGTCAAGTAAAACGAACATAGTACCATCCTTTCTTTAGTCTATGGCCGGAGTGCGAACAATTTCATGTTTCGCTAGCATTTATTAAGCATTCAACTTCGTACCGCGAAACGATCGCCTATTGGTGCCAACCGCAAAATGGACCATAGAAATTTAACAGCGCTGTTACTGTATGTCCCGGTTTCCCGACGGTCTGTCTAGGTACTATATGTATGTTTAGCTATATACAATAAACAATATAACTGTACAGGGTGTTAAAAAAACCGGCCAAGTGCGAGTCGGACTCGCGCACGAAAGGCGGAACCCTTTCGTGCGCGAGTCCGACTCGCACTTGGCCGGTTTTTCTATAAAAATGGCAAAAAAAACACGTTTGTTGTATGGGAGCCCCCTTTAAATATTTATTTAATTCTGCTTTTTAGTATTTGTTGTTAGAGCGGCAACAGAAATACATCATTTGTGAAAATTTCAACTGTATATCATGGTTCATGAGATACAGCCTGGTGACAGACGGACAGATGGACAGACAGACAGACGGACAGCGGAGCCTTAGTACTAAGCTCCCGTTTTACCCTTTTGGGTACGAAACCCCAAAAAGTAAGATTCTAGAGGATGGTATAGAATCGAGTCAAGAATACAGGAAAATTATTTGAAAACACCAAACCAATTTTTTTTATTAAATTTGGAAATGTGTTCATATATAAGGTCCGATTTTATTAGTGTTCATCCTGTTAACCTGTGACTATATAGGTGAAAAGCAATCATAAAAACCAATTTTCAAATGTGTACCATAAAAACTAAAAAAGTTAAAAATCAACAACATTGACTTCATATTGCATAAACTCGTCCTATCTTTGCTACGTTTAACCATCTTATTATCCGTCTTATTCCTTGCCCTTGTACAGAGCGAGAAAGAGTTGAAGATAGGACCAGTTTATGCAAAATGAAGTCGATGTTGTTATTTTTTTATTTAATTTTAACTTTTTTAGTTTTTATGATAGACATTTGAAAGTTGGTTTTTACGATTGCTTTTCACCTACATAGCCACAGGTTAACTGGATGAACACTAATAATCGGACCTTATATGTACATAAAAACATCCATCCATTGTAATTATTTAGTAATATTTGAAAAGAAAATCCTATTCAAATCATCAATGACGCTTGTCAAGTTGCGTGCGCGATCGTACAATGGTCGTTTCTGATGTAACAAAAAGATATTTGTAAATAATTTACTTGTAAGTAATCTAGATACGATTCTGAACACACCCCTAAAATCGGCTCTTCTTTTAACACCCTGTATATCAGGCGACCGCAGCGAAGGTGCATTGCAAGCGGTTGTAGCCTAATGGGTTGTGACGTTGGCTTGAGCTTGGCTTAGTTTGAGGTCCGGGTGGAAGACTGGGAATATAATAATATTACAAGGTAATAACTAAGAAAAAAACGGTTGTAGAACGGAGGTTACGTATCGACAAGTTCCAGGCAATCCTCTCCTCGCATCGTGCTCCTCATTGCTGAGGGTCGTGAAATCCCCGTGGAATAAGCTTCTCTCTAACGGTATCCCGCCATCTGTGCCTATTCTTGGCCTCATGTAGTGCGACGTGCAGTTTAGTGTCCAGTATGGAACGGACCTGATCTACCCATCTTGTTGGACTGCGGCCTCTAGGTCGTTTGCCATCAACCTTGCCTGTAATGATGAGTTGTTCAAGGTTGTGGCCCTCTTTTCTGGCTATGTGACCGAAAAACTCCAGTATTCTGCGTAAACAGATGGTTGATAGTCTGGCAATAATGGTTGCTTTTTTGAAAAAAAAAAATAGATGGTACAAAGCCGTTCTCAATCAAGGCCACATTATATCGTGTTTGACGACCTCCATAACTGAGAGACGAGCATGCCGAACTATATTGCGTCGCAATCTCTGATGTTCCGGGTTCGATCCCCGGTCCGGTCAATGTAGAAAACGAACTATTCTATGGTACCATTAGGGTCTGGGTTTTATGGTACCATTTTTGTTTCTGATTTCTATAAAACAAGTGCTTTAGCTACTTACCTTAGGATCAGAGAGATAATTTATTGAAAAAAATAAGTGCAGCGTAGGAATTACACCCATAAACCCATTATTGCCCACGACTATGACATTGACATATTTGCAGGTAGTTTCGGGCAATTATATAGCAAGGCCCATAAATTTCTGACATTTTGTTTTTGACACTGTATTTTTTTGTATTTTATATTTGACATCTTGCTAAATTGATAGGTAGGAGGTGACGATTTTATTGATATTTTGTTTTTGTGTTACACTGATATAGTTTCTCGACATGTTCTGTTAATTTTTATTTGATTGCTACTTTAGTATTATTACCTTTTGACATTGTATTTCTTACTGTTAAATTAATAATTGTAAGACAGCATTTTATCTGTTTTATAATAAATGAATAAATTAGATAGACAGACAACCTGGTAAAGGTTGCGAAAACTCCAGCCGGTCAATCTGGAAGTTATCGGGGGAGGCCTATGTTCAACATAACCTCCCCCGTTAACTTCACTGATGATAATACCTGTCTTAAATTGGATTTCCATGCATCATGTAAAATAGAACTTTATACGTTTAATGCTTCAACACAGATTTACGATAATCCTCGTCAAACGTCGTATGTTTGGAACGTGACAAACTTAACTCGTGTATACACGTACCTAGTTATAGTATGACATCATGGCGCCTATTCTCGGGTGTGATGTAAACTAATGTTATCACTATAACTTCGGATAAACATTTCGTTTGACCTTGCCATTACTTTGATTTTGTTTCTACGGACATTAACTTAGAACGAAATATTTTGTGATGTTACTAAAGAGTTACGGCTTGACAACATCTTCATTTGAATTCAGTATTCCCAGGTTTTACTCTTCTAAGTTTATATTGAAATAACTTGCCTTAGACATTATGGTACTTTTTTGTTTCCTTCCTCTGAGAAAATGTTTTTGCTACAATGTTCAAATACAATGCAACATGTGTGATTGCAGTCGAATTGATATGTTTATTATTTAATTCTAGATTATAAATAAAATAATCATTTTAAAACAATAATTAAGACTTTAAAATCAAAATTTAAAGAAAACCTCAAAAAATGCTTTTTAACAAATTCTTTATCTGATAAGCTCATTATGAAAGTAGTTGTAGGTATTCAATCAGCAAAATTTACCAAAAAATATATACAATCATCAAACATAATTTTAGATCAAACAGAAAACCACGACAACGTTGATCTTACACTTAAAATTATCTAAAAAACATTAGCAGATCTAGTGTTTTTAAGGTTTACAAGAATCTTTTTTAACAACGAAGAGATTAATAAATGGAAAAATAGACAAAATGTCTGGCCACTTAACCTTCGAAATTCTGAGGACGACGATAGGTGACGTTTGAATGGAACTATTTTGACAATTGGCCATTCAAATTTCAGAGTTACTATTATCCGACATGCTGATACATAATAGTACCAAATACAAAGAAGAGACTGCAAAACTGTGGTAGTAGGTACTTTTGACGTCGGTCTTTAAAATAAAAAAAAACCGGCCAAGTGCGAGTCGGACTCGCGCACGAATGGTTCCGTACCATTATCTATAAAAACGGCAAAAACATCACGTTTGTTGTATGGGAGCCCCCTTAAATATTTATTGTAATCTATTTTTTAGTATTTGTTGTTATAGCGGCAACAGAAATACATCATCTGTGAAAATTTCAACTCTCTTACTATCACGGTTCATGAGATACAGCCTTGTGACAGACGGACAGACAGACGGAAAGACAGATTGACGGACAGCGGAGCCTAAGTAATAGCGTCCGGTTTTACCCTTTGGGTACGGAACTGTTAGTAAAATACAAATTTTTGATTTATCGGTTTAGTTAGTCTATGGACAGACAGAAGTGGTAAGGTCAAACATATTATTGGGACGTGTTAAAGTGCCTTTAATGGCCAATCTGCAAAAAATAAATTATCATAATTTTTATTATATAAATAATTGCTTAAAGAAATACCCATTGTAATTGACGCAAACATATGCACTAACTAATAAAGCTGAGATACATAAAAACCTAAATGACTATAAAATATATTATTAGTTCTACCGACAGAATCGCGGGTTGTTATTTTGCTGTATGCCGACATACCGGTGTGGGCTTATGGAGGATAGTAGGTATGTACATAAAGAGAAAATGAAATAAAAAGTACATTTACAAGACAAAATAGAAGAATAACATTCATTAAAAAAACAATTTAAAAACGGCAAAAAATCACGTTTGTTGTATGGGAACCCTTCCTTCTTAAATAATTATTGTATTGTCTTTTAGTATGTTGTTATAGCGGCAACAGAAATACATCATCTGTGAAAATTTCGACTCTCTAACTATCACGGTTCATGAGATACAGCCTGGTGACAGACGGACAGACAAACGGACGGACAGCGGAGCCTCAGTAATAGGGTCCCGTTTTACCCTTTGGGTACGGAACCCTAAAATAGTGATACAAAATTGATTATACTACTACAAACAATAAAAAGAGTAGTAACAAGGTTGACTGCATTGGTTGGGACCAAATTATGTATCTGATTAGATGATGATGATGTTGATCATGTTGTTGATGATGAAACTCGTCTGCTATTTGGAATCACTAATAACTTAAACTATAGAGCGAACATTTAACAATATCGGACCAGGGTCAAGGATACTTAGACTACATACGTTAGATTCGTTCGATCTTTGTATACAAGCTTATTTTGTTGCACCGCCCATACCATATCTGTTTGGCCCTATGGTTGACTGGTAGAGAATGCTTTTGGCATTAAGTCCGCCATTTGTACCACATATATTTTTTCTGTGCAATAAAGTTTGAATAATAATAATAATACGTGTTAGTAGATAAATTACCTACTATCGTCAAGATAGGTGACATTTGTGGGTGGAGTAATTTTTCTCACAATTCTAATGAAAAGTAGGTTGCTGTATTAACCAAAATTAGCAGCTTATTCTCATTTTCAAGTAAACACCCTTTATAATGATCTAAAATAGATTTGAAGCATGCTTTCCTTTTTTTTATCCGGCGAGCAAGTCGGACTTTAAATGGCGCCGCCATCTCTGAGGTTCCGGGTTCGATCCCCGGTCTGGTCAATGTAGAAAACGAACTTTTCTATATTGACTTGGGTCTGGGTGTTGTGGTACCGTCGTTGTTTCTGATTTCTATAACACAAGTGCTTTAGCTACTTACCTTAGGATCAGAGCAATGTATGTGATGTTGGCTACTTTTAGCTACCACGACAAACGCTGAACGTTCAACTTTTCTTTTTTTTTCCATGAAGCAATGAATGTAACTCTATGTATGTGCCAAATAAAGAATTATTATTATTATATTTATTTATATAATTAATATTTATTTATTTGCTTAATTACGTAGTACGTAATTGAGAAGTGTCTGCAGTTGCACTGCTAATTGAGTTGACAGCAAAGGCGACGAGTAATTTATCAATTAACACTTAACGGTACTTCGTTCAGGTTAAATTTATCATTCGCTGTTTAGTCTCAGCATGATGTCTGACGAATAAGTTCATAAGTAAAAGTATTAAATAAATAAGTGCTAGTCATAATATCGTATAAAGGCAGAATCCTAAGAAACCAACAGTAACTCCTAAGAAAACCAAAGAAAAGAGGAACGGACATTCAAACTTTTAGAATTTACTTAACAAACATTTCGTTTTAATAAAACTTATCATTAAGGTCCTTACATATAAGTTATTATTATCTTGTGTATAGAAAAATTTACTTCGTATTAGGATAATTTATTGCTCTTAAATTTGAAAATAACAAAAATTATCACTATTTTTTCATATATTGTTTTAAACTTTCATGGTCACTAACATTAGAATAGTTTGTTACGGGATTGCTACCATGTACCTTATTTTTGAGTTCCCGATATTTCGGCACTGTTGCAAGCGCCATGATCACGGAGTAACTAAATATCGGGAACTCAAAAATAAGGTACATGGTAGCAATCCCGTAACAAACTATTCTAATATTTTTTCATAGACCCAAACTAACTGACCTTGTTACCGCTATGGCATCATAGTTTGAATATTCTGTAATATGCCATGACTCAGGTATAAAATATGCTCGTGGCTATAGCAATTACACGAACAATCGCCCTTTCCGGGATTTGAACCAGCAACCGCTTGAATTTGCAGTCCAGAACCATTTTAACAAGACATCGTCTGGCACTCCATTCAAACCATCGATAATGATGACTAAAATAATATCTATACTCTAACTGTCTTGTTCAGAGTGCATTTGCTATTCCGGGACTAAGATTAAACCACTGTTTTAACGTACAAAAATCTGTGGTTTAACCTCAGCCTGGACTAGTAATTGCACTCTGAACAAGACAGTAAGATGATGGCTCAGGAGTTGTTCAGGTATTTATAGTCAGTAATGAAGTTACCATTAGAAATGCTATTTTAAACAATATTCAATTTTAAGATTGTAATCTTAGATTCTCACTGCTGTATCTTGGGTCAATAATAATTTTCATTCTTAAAAAAAAGTTTATGTTCTTGAAGGTATATCTTTAGTTTATTAAATCCAGAAAGCATCAAAACCTAATTAGCGTAAAATATCGTAAAATTTGCAAAACACACTATGTAATATACGTACCTAATGAATGTATTTTAAGAGATGATTGATTATCATTCAAATATTATTTTTATGCAATATTTACTTACTTTACTTATTACGTTTAGTAAATTTAATTATCTGCCAAGGACTTATAACTAGGAGGTATACAATTAAAATAATTTGCATAATAGGTAGCTTGAGTTGCCTAATTTATTACCCGACTACCGAACGAGGGTTATGTTTTTTAACAATATATTTACAATGTGATGTCTATTGCTTGATACTTTGACGATACGAACTGAGGTTTTTTTTTAAATACACTTTCGACTAACAGTGTTAAATAATCTTTATTAGTTCTAGTGGGGTCAACTATGATGTCATAATTATCAGCTCAATTCACTCCTGGACATAGGTCTCTTAAAACCTTTAAATACAAGCCATTCCGCCTGATCCTCGTCTCTTTTCAATCGCTTCCAGCAGCTCGAATACAGTTGTTTATTAGTTGAAAAAAAAAACAATCTGTAGAATATTATCCTCGTTTATAATATACCTACTAACATCAAAGAATACTTATAAATAAGAAGGGTCTGCAGATGCAAATATTTTGCTTTTATTTTTCGGAATTCTTGTTCAAAATGCGTCATCATTATGTCAACCGGATGTTGCAGTTTCAACATGAAGCGCATTTGTAGAGCATTAAAAACCGTGCGAAGTGGACGTGACGTCATAATTTAGCAGCTTATTCTAAACATTGAGTATATTTAAGGAGGTTAAATATGTTTAACCCTTTGTCTATTACTCTTACGTCTAGCTTGGATTTTACCCGTGTTTTTTGTCACCAAATTATTAAAATAGACTTATCCTGGGTTGCACCATCTTACTTTAACTTTAACAAACGTCAAAAGTCTGTCAAAATCCATACAGAAACACCGGTTATAGTTACAGTTATATGGTTAAAGTTAAGATGGTGCAACCCAGCCTTAGTTTTCACGGAAACAAAAAAAAATATCCATTACTAGAAAACTTAAAGAAATAAGCAGACTAGAGCCAATTTAAAAACTGAACCAAGGGCCTTTTGCGTTAAAAACGATCCGCCTCGCCACTAAGGCAATCGTTTCGTCCATTTTTTTTACACCAATGATACCATGATAACTATTAAATTAGCACAAAAAAATCACAATATAGACTGCCATATGATTCTCTGAAAGCAGTAAACATTATTTTCATAACAGTTGGATATTGTTCAGAATTGCGTATGCTGGTATTTCTTTTCTTGTATTTATTCGTATTTATATATATATTTTTTAAATAAATAAATATTGGACAATATCTCATAGGTACATTGCTCTGATTCTAAGGTAAGTAGCTAAAGCACTTGTGTTATAAAAATCAGAAACAACGACGGTACCACAACACCCAGACCCGAGCCAATATAGAAAAGTTCTTTTTCTACATTGACCCGACCGGGAATTTAACCTGGAACATCAGAGATGGCGACGCCTTAAATAGTCCGGCGTGCTCGCCTCTCGGCTACGGAGGTATAATGAAATTCAAAATACTTTCGCTTTTTCAGATGTATAATTTCGTATATTTATTCAATTGTTTTTTATTTGCATGTTTAAAGAGAATAAAATAATAATATTTTTCAAAAACGTTCTACATTTAAATTCGTTTCGCAAAGGTTTTATTCGCGTGCTCGTTTAAGGTTTTAGCTAGGCGCTAACAGATATTTACAGCTTTTTTCAATGACAATCATTCTAATGTCCTGTGTCTAAAACTTTTGCATATATAGATAGCATTCTCTCGCCATCTCTGAGGTTCCGGGTTCGATCCCCGGTCGGGTCAATGTAGAATAGAATAGAATAGAATATTTATTTATTTGCTTAAGACACAGTATAAATGCTGTTACAGAATGGGTTGTGCATATGTCTTGCCTCATTAAGATAGCATGCAAATATAAATAAGTTAAATTAAACATTGAGAATTATAAAGTCGTATTAAAAATTGAATACTAATTAATTATAAATCATTGGAATTAAAGACACAATAATATAAACAATACAAAATAAAGACCATTAATTAATTCATTTCAATGTCAAAAAATCTCGAATGTCATAGAAGCTGTGTTTATTTAGCCATTTAAACAGTCTAGATTTAAACAAATTAATAGTGAGTCCCTTCATTTCATTCGGTATTTTATTGTATATGCGAACACACATGCAAATACAGCTTTTTCCGTATTTACTGGATTTTGGTATATCGCTAAGTATCAGTCTTTGAGGATATCTTAGTCTGGTATTACCAGCTCTCTCGAAGAGCGTTGGGTTTTTGTGAACAAATATTGCCACTTCATAAATGTAAAGTGATGGAAGCGGCAATAAACCCATGCTTGTAAATAGTGGTCTTGTAATAGAAAATGAACTTTTCTATATTGGCTCGGGTCTGGGTGCTGTGGTACCGTCGTTGTTTCTGATTTCTATAACACAAGTGCTTTAGCTACTTACCTTAGCATCAGAGCAATGTATGTGATGTTGTCCAATATTTATTATTATTATTTATTCTATTCAAATGATGCAGACAGACAAGTGCGTATCCTCTTTGCCCACAAACCGTGAAGATTCTATTTGCATATTTGGTTAGAGCATTGTAGTCGCCACAAAACATGTCCGAGACAAGGTCGTTTTTGGAAACTGCAGTGGATCTAATTATACAACGTATTTTATTTTATTTTCCTTTAAGGGCTGATTCTGGTGTTCAAATACAACATTGTATTCAAGGGGAAAATCGATGTCATAAAAAAAAACTTGTAACTTTTTAACTTGTAAGCTTTTGTTTAACTAGGCAATTTTTTGAAAATAGTTCTTATAATGATAACGTTATAATATCTAAGTTTATCAATTAAGAATCGTATAATTTATTTATTTAGTTTAGTATCTAAGGTCCTTTGAAGGAGCGTTCTGGTTTAGAGTTACTCTTAGCTTTAGTGACTTAGTTTACTAATATTATCTGTGGAATATTATAAATACTATTTTATACGTATCTCCACAACTTATCAAATAATAAATTATTATAATGTCATCTTCAGTCTCGGCACAATTAGTTGTCCACCAAGCAACGTAATACACCTACCTAGTTATAGTTAATTTTTTGCTAAAGTATAGTTGATTATTGTAAATTTTTGTTTTTAGCAATTCCATGCAAGGTTTAATCGAAGATTAAGGTTCGAGTCCCACCTGAGGTCGATGATTTTTTTCAAGTGTTATTTATCTTCGATTATAGTTGATTAAATAAAATAAATATTGAACAACATCACATACATTGCTCTGATCCTATGATAAGTAACTAAAGCACTTGTGTTATAGAAATCAGAAACAACGACGGTACCACGGATTATTTGCTAAATACCACATGCATCAGTAATAATTGTCAATTTGTAAATATACCTAATAATATACATTCTTAAATGACAAATCTGTTATTATGATTTGTCATAATTAGGGATTAATTTTGTCGTATTCGTAATGTTTCACGATTCGTGTCGGTCGCATAATTTACGACTACGAGCCACTTGACTGCTGAAATGAAGTCCGAAAGAAATAACGATCAGAAAAAAAACCAATTCGTGTTGATTAGACAAGTTATGTAATTATAAAAACGCTACTACAAAAGATTTTAAGTGGTCAAAACTCCATTCTCGTTCAATTCACCATGGCAAACAAAGTGACCTTCAGTTTGGAGGTCTAGCGCACTCTACCGGTTTAATACCTAATTATAAAAATAACAATCGTTACAATGGTTTTGTGTAATATTCTTGCTTCAATGTTTTTACCATCAATCTATTTATGAAACAAATATCCAGACAGAATGTTATCTTAAAACACAACGTGTTGTTTATAACTCAAAAGCTATTTACCTAGGTTCATCTATTTTTATTCTGAAAAATATGTATCTAGTAATACAAGTGCTTAACCCAAGAAATGATATGAACAAAAGCAACATGTTTTTATTGATTTATAAATCTAATTTAATTGCAAAATAAGTACTGTTTTATCATAGTATTTAAAGTATTTAAAAATAATAACGGTACCGACTTAATGGCCGCCGCCGTCTGCCAAATCGTTACTATAACTACTGATAATTCGAAAAGAAGATGTAGATTTATATTTTTAAAAAATATCATAGGATCAGCACTCTGCGTAAACTTTATACGCCTAAAAGTATTTTACACAAAATATACACAAAAAATATCTTTACAAGGTCGAAATTTACAAATCAATTCCTTTGACTTATTATACTGCATGGGTACAACAAGTTTTTCTATAGAACATACCTAACTATACCAAATAAGGAGTTTATTTTCTTCAATTTTACATAATAAAAATTAAACTTTAATTTGTTAATCATTGTTGTTATGTTATAGTAACGGCTATCCTTTCCACAAAATACCTTAAACAGCTTGTATCTTAGCATTTTTAGGTACCTAACCTATCCTGCTATAAATTTATCAAGTTATTTAAACCGAAATCAATACCAAACCAGTTCGCGAATGCGATGCCGAATTCGGCAACACTCTCCATTTCACTTGCGCGTGTAGCTGCGTCCTTGTCCGACTGGCTCGGTGACCGCCTGCGTGAGCGCAACCACTGTGTCACTTTATGGGCTTAGACTATGGTCTGTTGGTTGTTTGACAACAACAGAAGTTTCAAGGCATTGTTAAAAATAAAGTTTTCAAAACATTATATACTATTTTTACATTAATTATGAACTTTTAATTTGGAAAAAAACAAAAAAGAGAAAAATAGAATGTATTACTTTTTTTCTGTGCTACTGTGTGCTACATGTCTTGATTCTTATTCAATTAGGAAAAACCTGAAAAATTGTTAGTTCGATGTATACTATTGGAGGAAACTTATGTTTCAAATCAGATGATTTTTAAGTATGTATGTAGACATTAAAAATAAACTGAAAATGATATTCAAAGGGACTTTTTCAACTTTCAATAATAAGTCATTCACAGTAAAATTATAGGACCATGCCATAATTAACATTGCAATGATGAATACGTAAATAATAAATTATGGTAAGCCGGTCAGTCCTTTTTTATTAAGGTAGGTTGTAAAATAAATAACAACAAAATAAAGAATTGACGCCCCTGGAATAGTGAAGGCGCCTTTACAACAAAATATTTAAATATCTCCAGGCCTTAAAGCAAACAATCAAAATTTTGGGTAACAAACTGCACAAAACAACACCTTTGCAATATTTTGTAAGACTTTGACCTGAATCTCATCACAAAATACCTCTATGCATGTTTATAAAGTATGAGAGAACCTATAAAAATAGCAGTGATCGCGCCTTTGCCTGCAGCCGAATGCAACTCTTTATCTTTCCTTCAAGGTTTCTTTTTGATCAAAGGTTCGGTATTCCTTTAAAGGCGACGCTACATGGTAGGAATTTAAAATGGAAGATGTAGAATGCTGGCATTGTGCAAGGAAAACGGCCACATCATTTCGAGAGAACAGATTTTTAATGATCCTTTATCTGTTTCGTGCTAGCTTTATCAGAACCTGAGCTAAAATTTCCCTCAATTTATATCATTTGCCATGCCTATGCGCATATGCGGTAGTGTTCTAGGCCTTGTCCGATTTTTTTATTCTGTGGTTCCGGGACGGGATGATTTTGTTGTGTTAGGCTGGGTTGCACCATTGTTAACAAACGTCAAAAGTCTGTGAAACTCCATACAGAAACACCGGTTATAGTTATGGTTTAAGTTAAGGTGATGCGAATGCGACTCAGTCTTACAGTTTTTAGGGTTCCGTACCCAAAGGGTAAAACAGGACCCTATTACTAAGGCTCCGCTGTCCGTCCGTCTGTCTGTCTGTCCGTATGTCCGTATGTCTGTCTATCTGTCTGTCTGGCTGTCTGTTTGTCTGGCTGTCTGTCTGTCTATCTGTCTGCCTGTCTGTCTGTCCGTATGTCTGCCTGTCTGTCTGTCTGTCCGTTTGTCACCAGGCTGTATCTCACGAACCGTGATAGTTAGATATGTAGTTGAAATTTTCACAGATGATGTATTTCTGTTGCCGCAATAACAACAAATACTAACAATTAGAATAAAATATTTTTTTATGGGCTTGGCCGGTTTTTATTAACGCTGCTACACTCCGTGCTACTCCCCGCTCTGTGCTGTGTTCTGCTGCCCCTTAACTAAGAGTCGCAGTGTGCGCAGGCACTAACATGTCTGTTATACTCTGGCTGTGTGCAGGTTTGCTGCATGTGTAATGTGGCTATATTTAGCGGAGATAGTACTTGTTTACCGCTTGATAGTGTTTATTTATGCGCAGGCGTCGATACCCGATAATTTTCTTATTAGCAACCTACGCATGTTATAAAGTTGCATTAGGGTTAAGGTTTTCTTTCTGCATTTCTACATCAAATATAAACAATTCCACCAAATTTTCATGTATAATGTTATCCAAGCTTCTACTCTTAACTCTTCACGCCTTAGCACTAAGCTCGGGTAGCGCACAAATGTTTGCGCGGGTCCATTGTTATTGAATTGTTATCATTTTTTACGAGCATACAGCTCTAAAAGCCGTAACTCCAGCACCTTAATCAATATATGTGGCTGGCCATTTATTTGCCGTAGGACTTACAGGGGTACCTAGTGATCGGTCTGACAGGCTATCCTGTACCTTAGTATAAATACCATTAGCTTATCCTCTATGAGCAGTCCACGTCAGACGCTGGGCACAGGCCTATCAACGCTGCATATCACGGCTATTCTTTTCCATCCAATGACAGAAGCTTTGCGCTACATTTTTGCCATTGCATTATTATTCTAAAAAATATTATGGAGTCGTTTTAGAGGCACGTTAAAGGAGATAAAAATAGAAAATCCGCAACGGAAATACTTGGAGGTTGATGGTCATCGTGATTAATATTTATACGGTTGACTAATGGTAATCGTTTTATTACTTAGTTTTACAGCCAGCAATCGATGAGGCATAGAGCTCAAGACTGATTGCGATAGAGGCTTAGATTTGGAGCGTCCTCTATCCCGTATAGCACCTCTAAGTTCTCTTGGTGGCCATTGCCTTGATTGGTTTAAAAACTTGTCTAATCTTGATTGGTTTTAAATCAAATGTTAAAATAAGAGTTTAATAACAGGAGATTTTACTTCTAATTGTATACATGAAAGGTTTTATGGTTGTTACGCAATTGCACTATATAACAGCTGAACAAAATTGGCTAAAATTGGCACATATTATATAGATTTTGAGCGTCCGTTTATAAAACAAGAATTTATAAGATGATTCAAAATGCATTCAGCTACGATTGAGCTACAAACCCTTTAACGTTGGTTTAGGCGTAATCATTTGCAATAATAGAGTACCTAAACTTACCTAAATTTTAACCTACGGAGCCGAAACGGGAACATGACAGTCAAGTTGGCCCACCGACTACACGTCACTCAGCGTGCTATGGAAAGGTCTATGTTGGGGATCTCATTAAGGGATAAGATCCGGAACGAGGTCATACGACATAAGACTAAGGTGACTGATATTGTCCAAAAATGTAGCAAGCTGAAGTGGCAGTGGGCTGGCCATGTCTGTCGCAGAACCGACGAGAGGTGGAGCGGGAAGGTTCTCGAATGGAGACCACGTAGTAAACGTAGTGTAGGACGCCCCCAGGCTAGATAGACCGATGACCTGAAGAAGGCAGCTGGCAGCGACTGGATGCAAAGGGCGGGAGAACGTGCGCTGTGGCGCTCCTTGGGGAAGGCCTATGTCCAGCAGTGGACTGCAACAGGCTGATATGATGACCTAAACTTATCGATTTAATTTTAAATGCAAATAATACTACTCCAACGCGTTTGTAAATATTACTCGAAGAGTTTCTTTTACATATTATAATTTTACTTCATACCTATTAAAAACGCGAATAGTTTTCCTATGACTTAAGTTTGAGACTGTTTCTCAATAATTTAGCTTATCTCACGTACAAGCTGACATTTTCACATTCAAGCCATAACACAAGGGTGACCTCAGCGAGTTGTTATTAAATTTCTTGGTGAACTAAACTGTTACTTATTTTTTCTAGTTTAGAGTACATTTTAGTTTAAATCAGTGTCCACACTTTACACAGAATTGATTTCGCAAAGCGTTTTATATTCAAACGCTTGCAGCGGTCGTGGAGCGTTACAATGCGATTAGTCAAAGCTTGAGTGGAACATGGTGGAACACAGTCAACAGCAAGAAGAGAACCTATTAAGTACTTAAGTTCACTGACGTTTATTTTTATATTTACTTTGCAAGTATAACATTACAATATAACATTAAAAAGGCCAACTTATTCAAATCCCACGATTTTTGCAGAATAAGGTATTTTATTTCTGTATGTTGTATGTAGTTTATACTTATTGATATTGTAATTGTAGGCATGTAGGTATATAACATTACACAATAAGCACTCTGCACCACTTTCCCCTTTCTTTATAATTGTCCTCTGCCTGAAGGTTGTCTGGAAGAGATCGCTTTTTAGCAATAAGACCTAAATTGTACATCTGTAACTTATTTGTTTGATGTGCAATAAAGAGTATCTATCTATCTTTAAGTGCCCAGAGGTTAAAATAATCTTTTAAGTCAATAAATAGCTCTGAATGTCTTTACTAGATACTGTATTTCATATTAAGGTCAAGCGTACTAGATTAGAAACGAAGCCTCTAGGACAAAAAACTAGTCTTCTGTCGATAGGCCGAAATAGGCTTCTTCTAAGTTGTTTGACAATAATTCAACAATTCGTTGATCTTCAGTATCATAGACTGATAGACATTCGAAGGTGAAGACTTGAGACAACCATATTTCTACCTAGATTTTGATCTTATCTTGTTTTTTTTATATTTACCATGTGTTGATTAATAGTCAAAATGTGTCATTAGCCAGCTTTATATTTTGTTCAAAGCGAGCATTATAAATTACCGCAACCTATCAAATTAATTGAAGCAGCATTTAACTGAACAGCATCATAAAACTTTGACCATGAAACGAAGTAAAAAATTGTATGAATGTTGAATTCAAGGCAACGAAGAATAAGTATTAAGCCATCATCATATAGGTATGTATCGGTATATCACATGATTTGTGGAGAATATATTTTTTGACGTAAATATTGAATTGAGTAAGCCATTAGCAATAAGTGTATGCTCTTATATAATATAAGACTTTAAAAACCAACCGGCTTAAGTCGAACCCACATCTTATCACTATCCGGGCGAGTACAATATTTATTTCTCTTCTTCTAAGTTATTATACTCTTGACAGAGCAGTCGTGGTGATCATAGGTAATCATAGGTGCAGAGTAACTTACCTCACAAAAACTCAGACTTAGTTAAATTGTGTAAATTTCAAGCCATTTATTACATATTGCTTATTTTTTCTAATCAACTAGATATTTTAAGTACATAGTTCTATATGTATCTTAATTTATGTTATATGCGTAGGTACCTAAATGTCTCTTATAAAAGGATACAGACAATAACACATTAAGTTATAAACAGATTGACCATTGAATGTGCAGCATGTACACGTAAGAAACACATGACTGAACTGAACCACAGATTGAACTCACTGAGACGTCCATTGATAAAAATATTCCTTGACCTTTACCTTCGTGAGCTTGGTAAAAAAATACTAGATGCTGAAACCATACAAAGTATTACATATTATGGTGTTGAAACCATACAAAGTATTACACATTAACCCAATTTCGGGTCATTTGCTTTTATTAATCTTCTGTCTAGCCGGGGCTTATCTGGCCATGAAAGCTGGTGATTGGCAAATTATCAATCATGTTATGTTAAGGTGTAATTTGGTCGTTATTTTATTAACGATCAATACTAGCCTGAAGCTCATACGTGATGCAATAAAGCCGTACTTGCATAAATTAAGAAAACCCGGCTTATCAATGCCGGCTAAACAAGACTTAAATAATCTACTACCTTATCTTACTGAAATTAGTTCAACGTTTAGATACCTTAATGTCGAAATAAGTTAGTATTCAAAGTTTTGCGTGACCCTAAAATTAGTTTGATACTTTCTAAAAACACCAAACTTTTTTAGATATTGATGCAATGTAAAGGTCGTCTTTTGATAAATTCTTATTCGTTTACCCATTTCATTCATCGGTAATGGCGAAACACATTAGCAATAATACAAACACTTTAGGTGCTAACGGGTGATTGGGCGATGACGCGTGAGCAGAGCTTGATAATATAATTTTTGCTACCATTTACCGCCATTACTAGGTCATTCCGTGAATGAATGACATCATTGCATATATAAGGGGATTAGTTTAAAATCGACCGCAAAATTTAAATATTCTTACTAAACCTAAACTGAAAAATATCTTCCATATCTCAGCTAAAATTGCTCGTGCTAATCACACAAAAGTTTTCCTTTCTGCAGAGATGCGCAATCGCTGGCTACGTACTCGGTAGTGCGAACCACTAGATAAAAATGTTAAATATTAAAAGAATAATTTGATGTTTTTCACCAAATACCTAATGCCCCAAAATATTTTTAAGAAATTGCAAATTGGCATAATTTAAAAATAACACTGTCGCAAACTGTCGCTTGATCGGATAGTTTCGGCTTCACTAAACCTGTCACACCTGTTATACCCACCGAGTTCCATTAGTTCCGCCATAGTTTACATGGATGACGTAATGTTCGACGCCAACGACTGTCAAGGGCCTAGTGCACGTCAAGGTTACCAGAATTAGGGCAGGTGTGAATGACGTCGCATGACGTCTTATGACATGGTACTTTAGAGATATTTTAGTTAAAATGTTTCTCGTCAAAAGTTACGACAAACGTAAAGCTGTTTTAGTTATTTGAGTAGTTCAGTTGTTTGTTTCATGCGCTAGAAGTGTTTGTTTTAGTATTTTACAGGGCACTGAAAACTTTTAAAGACGTTTCGTATTATGGTTTCTTAGGACTAATAAAAAATAAGAATAATTTAATAATAAATGATAATAAAATATTATTCGTCTTAACTCAAAGTCATTCGATTCTCTTTCGTTTAATTTACAATCCTTGATTAAAATTTTAATGCACATTTTATAAATTAACAGTATCTCAACGTATGTCTTTATTAAGAACGTTAGTATAGATCGAGATAATACACAATTGAGTTCAACAAGCAGTAAATATGCGGTGAACTTGCAGATAACACTGTGATTAATGTTGTATGTAATTTAATAGTTATCTTTACGAAAGTATTTATAAGTATGACAGTTTTGTCTTCAAGGTCTGCCAGTTATATGATAGTGAAACCACGGCTTCTATAAAATCAATCAAGTTTTATTTAGCAATAAATGTATTATTGCGATGTCTGATGGTTTTAATGAATATTTTTATTACACAACGTATTAGCTTACTCGCCATGTACTTACTCAATGTAATTACTAACTCCAATAAATATTAAGCACTACCTGTTACGTAATTAAATAATTAGGAGTATTAATATTTTGACATTTCCTATAAGTTCTCTGAATATATCGGGATGTCCAGCCTAGGTAATTAAATTATTAGGAACACTTTTATCGCTAACCTTTGACCTAATCAGTTGGTCAGGATTTTTTATATTTCTATTGAACAATTTTTTTACGAAAAGCACTTTGACAGGTATTAGGTATAAAGCTTACTTCTACTCATTATTGTTTCGTCAAAACAGGGCAAGAGCCCTGTATATTAGTTGGTATATCGCCTGCGTGCTTAGTTACAACTTGGTTTGAGTCCTGTCCCCCTAGTATGACCAACAAAACACGATACAATGTGATATGATGTAGCGATTTATCGACACTTAACTGTCAAAATATAATATATAATACATAGGCACCATCTTGAACTTTTATCGAAACAGCGAGCATGTCCGCGCCAGCGACGTCACGGTCCTGCTCGCTGTTTCGATAAAAGTTCCTATTTTGACAGTTGGATGTCGATAAATCGCTATATCGTATCGTATCATATCGTAGATAAATAACACTTGAAAAAAAATCATCGACCTCAGGTGGGACTCGAACCCACGTCCCATCGCATACCGGGCGAGTGCTTTGACCACTAAGCTACCGAGGACGTCACGTGACAAGATGAAATTCTTCAAGTGTTTTTTCTCGCTGTCAAAGCCAGCGTATTCTGATCAATGTTGTAGCTATATGTATAGCTGAGTAGTATACTACCGTCAACACCCTATAGAAATATTTTTACAAATATTTGACTATTGGTTAAGATCAGAAATGCTTAAACATTGTAAATTTTGTTTTTAGCAATTCCATGCAAGGTTTAATTGAAGATAAATAACACTTGAAAAAAAATCATCGACCTCAGGTGGGACTCGAACCCACGTCCCATCGCATACCGGGCGAGTGCTTTGACCACTAAGCTACCGAGGACGTCACGTGACAAGATGAAATTCTTCAAGTGTTTTTTCTCGCTGTCAAAGCCAGCGTATTCTGATCAATGTTGTAGCTATATGTATAGCTGAGTAGTATACTACCGTCAACACCCTATAGAAATATTTTTACAAATATTTGACTATTGGTTAAGATCAGAAATGCTTAAACATTGTAAATTTTGTTTTTAGCAATTCCATGCAAGGTTTAATTGAAGATAAATAACACTTGAAAAAAAATCATCGACCTCAGGTGGGACTCGAACCCACGTCCCATCGCATACCGGGCGAGTGCTTTGACCACTAAGCTACCGAGGACGTCACGTGACAAGATGATATTCTTCAAGTGTTTTTTCTAGCTGTCAAAGCCAGTGTATTCTGATCAATGTTGTAGCTATATGTATAGCTGAGTAGTATACTACCGTCAACACCCTATAGAAATATATTTACAAATATTTGATGCATATTATTACATGCAATTAAACCTTGCATGGAATTGCTAAAAACAAAATTTACAGTATCATATCGTGTTTTGTTGATCGTGCTACTAAGGGCAGGTTGACATTTGTCATGACTAATTCCACAAGACATGCCAGATTATAATGAATGGATGTACGAATACAAAGATAGCCCTATAACTCACAATACAATTCGAAAGAGTCCAGGCGCCTATCGAGCATAGTGAGTTGTGTGGCACAGTGCTCGGTGCCAAGGTTGCGTTAGATCATCTTGTGGTCACTCGCTTGTTTACTGTTGCTTTTTATACTTCACTATCATAGAAGGGATCTTTAGCGTTGGTCGAGAATTTTCCTTTTGGTTTTCGAAGATATTTAAAAGCTACTGAACATCTGATGTTAACATACCACCTGTATTCAAGACCATTCTCACATATTTTAATGAAAGAAATGAAGTGTTTGATGAAATAACTTAAATGTGTATGATTATTACGGAACTAGATAGTAGCTGTTGCCCGCAACTTCGCTCACGTGTTTTTAGTTTATCCAATATAGGTATCCTACAGAACATTTAACCGGGATTTTTATTTTTATTTTTTATAATAAAGAGGGATAAAAAGTATCCTATATTGAACTGTATGCTCGGAAAAAAGAGATAACAATTTAATAACAATAGACCCGAGCAAACATTTGTGCGCGACCTGAGCTTAGTGCTCCAGGTCATATTTTTTAAGTGTGCAAAATTTCAACCAAATCCGATCAGTAGTTTTTGTGTGAAAGAGTGACAAACATCCAAACTCACAAACTTTCGCATTTATAATAAGGATTTTGCTTCTTCTCGGTTGAAAACAGAATTCCCCTCCTGCCTCAGAGTGAGAAAATAGATTAAACCATTTTGTCACAAGGCTTAAAACTCGCTAAAATTCAAATCTATCTTCTAAGTTGCTTAAGTCAAGTTAAGTCAGACTATTTGAATGTAAGTGGTGTAGTCCTACGTGCAATTTGTCATAACCCACAGTTTAAAAGTAATTGGATAGTCGCTTCTAACTATTTTGTTTATAACGCGTGGCCTTGGCACGAATGCGTTGCGTTTTAGTTTTTCTGTTACGCCGCCCACGCTTCGTAAGTCGGGTTTTACATTTTGTTTGGACACCGAAAACACACAATATCCCTAATTTTTAAAACTCATAAAAATAAATTAACGGTATTTTATGTCTTCACTATTTCTGCAGTCATACTTATAAATATTTATGTAAACTTTTCTCTAGATTCTGGAATTTAAAAAAAAATCTAACTATAAAGTAGTTAATATTCAACTTTGGTCTGAGGTGCTAATTAAAACATAACATCGGTCAATTATGGGATATATGTAAATATACAAGATGTATTAGGTATAAGTTGATCTTAATTGAAAGAGGTGAATGTGTTCATCAATACAAACAACTTTTAAAACAGGATTACTATCGGAATCATGAAATAATGAGACGCTGATGGAGAGCGTCAGTTTGTATGGAGTACCTACCTGATATTTTTTACGATTTTGATATTGATCCCATAGTACCTATATAGTAGTTGTACGTATGATGCTCCAAACTTAATCGTGGAAGTTCATACATGAAATTATCTCCAGATCCTAATGTAGCCTCCAAGATCCTGTATTACTAGATTATTACTGATTGATTAGCTGCTTACAGAATACACCGCGGGTAGCCACGTTTCATTGATCCCACTGATTATGTTACACATCTTAATATAAAACAAAGTCATGTTTGGTAAAACACTTATAACTAGAGAACAGCTGAACCGATTTTCATGATTTGTATGTTTATGATTTGTTGGATTTGTCTCCATCCCGAATAGCAGAAAAAATAATAAAAACATTAAAAAGTTGACGAAAAAAATTTCTGTAATGGTGGTACGAAGTTCGCCGGACCAGCTAGTTTAATAATAATAATAAAAAAATAGCTGTTCTAAGTAAGTATTCGATTTCAAATATTTGTCTCAAAACATAAAAATAATAATGGTCAACACGGCCTCGTATACTGTATAGAATTCACACGAATCCAATATGTTCTAATGGCTGGTCGCCGTTTTTACCCATTGTCTGTCTGTCTGTCCCGCCAATGACATCATTGGTTCGTGTTTATGATCCTACTAACACTTTTACGGCGCTATGTAAATTAGGAGTTAAATAGAGTAGGTATGTATTTCTGCATTTTCCATGGATATCATAAAAATATCATGTTCTGTCCATTATGCCATAAACAGCTAATATATTATTACTATGTCATTAGGACCAAAGCTCACGAGTAACAAATTAAGGAAGATTATGGAATCAAAATAAATCCTCGTTTGGAAGCACTTACATTTTCACTTAGAAGGTTCCAGATTATTCTTCTCTAGTTTATTACTAAAATGTGTATTGATACAAAACACAATAGTATGTCTGTCAGTCAAACTAAATCGTAAATGACTGGCAAGTGTTTTTTTTTCGAAATACTAAAACTATAGATTTACTTCGTAAATACGACTATATGCAACTTTTAGTCTTATTGCGGAACTATTTTTTTTGTGTCTTGAATAATTAGGAACCGAAATGTTTGAAGGTATTTATCTATTGAAGGTTTATCTATTCTTCTGTGGTTATGTTTTCGATGAGGTATAGATTAATTTGTGCATTTAAGAGACAAACAGAGTTTCAAATTTTGTTTGTTTCGGTAAAACATTTCGTGTATTAAAAATCTAGGGCATATCGTGGTGATACCTGCTCCCATGTTTGAGGAGTTTGTCTGTCGCTGATACTTTTGTTCAATTTGCTGTCTGCTTAATATCAGCCAGCCCTATTTCCTTACCTTGATGGTCTCTTGACATTGAAACGCCGAGTGCCATGGTCAATGGCGCCACTAATGGATCTATCGCGAATTTTATGGTGTGCTATAGCCAACCAGCTGACCGCGACCTAGACACGGCAGAAAATCATTACACAACTTCATTGAAGGATTAAAACCAATCGTTTACTGAACAAGTAGCTACTTCAAAGGTAGTGAAGTTTGTTTGGAAGAGATACCCCTTAGCGACAAGACGGCCTAAATAGCACATCTTTCTGTAAAAATAAACTGTAATTTCTTTGTTTGGTGAACAATAAAGAGTATCTACATCAATGGAGCATATGTATGACAGAACTGGCCAAAAATAAATAACAAAATAGTTATTTTAATCCGCTAAACAACACCAATAGGGATGACGACTGGGCAAAGAAAATGAAATTCTATTCCATCCGTCAGTTAGATTATAAAAAAATAATGGACTCTTATTTTTTCTTTCGTCAATCAACCAAAATATTACAAAGATAAAACGCGTCAAAGTTCGGGAGACCCCTCTCCCTTCTCGAGCCCCCGCTCGACGTCACTTCTAAGTATAAATTGTACTAGGCATGACATCATGCGACATTTCTGATCAATATTCTCTGTAATATTTGGATTATGTGAAAAAAGAAAAATACGTATCCAATACTTTTGATAATTTACCTGATAGACGAAGAGAAAAAAATGTCGTCATACCTATTGTCATGGTGTTGGGAGGTCTTTCTCGAAGGAATCAACATTATTGTGCTTGGTACGAGGTATCAGACGATGAATATTCCCAGCGTGTTCCTCCACACTCCTACTCTGAACTTGGACTTAGACCAGTTTAGAAAAGCTTGTTAGCTAATTTGAAGGTCTATCCAACTCTTCAGGAATACAGTGGCCTATGAAGGTTAGGTAGTCGTGGGAAAAGCGAAAGCCTTGGTGCTAAGTAACAGCAAATTAAGAATTTCTTGTTTATTACGACGTGTAAGGCAGAATACATAACTTTTTTTCGCCTCTTGTGTTAGCTCTTGGACAGGGAACCGACTAAATAAACTAACCTTTCGCAAAGGATACAGCAAAAGTGTTCAATATCTCCTGATTTTCTTAACAATGTAAATAAGTGTGGGCGGATGGGTGGGAGTCACAATGTACTCTGTATAATGCCGGGGTCAATCCAATGAGCGTATATTTGACCCGTTATTATTTGGGACTTGGCAAAAGGACGAATAACAAAGTGATTAGGGTTCCATTATTTCTTTTTGAGGTACAAACTCAAAAATATGTGAAATATTTATGTATATTTTGGACTTTTTAGATTACTTTATGTGTGAGCAGAGCGGAGATATACCTATACGAGGTGACGAGGTATAAAGTTGCACCGGTCATGGTCTTTTAATTGGAGCAACAAGGTCTTTTCCAATTAACAACTTTGTATCATGAGGTACGTTTTTTACAAAAGGCATCTCATAAAATGCCCGCCCGACCGCGTAATATTAGATAAGCTTGTTTTTCTATATCGGCTTGGACAGGATATAAAGACTCTTTTGATATTATTAATCTAAAAATACCGGGTACTCTCTATTTCTGTCAATAATAAAAGTTGCGAAGTTACCTACCGGTTATACTTAGCGAGGAACTTATCAAATTATCTTGCACGCGAGCACTGTTTTAAGTACTTACCATTTTTACCCGAATTGAGGGGTTGATAGGCTTTAATTTGCAGTGTTGAAGATCGTTAAAATATATAATCATAGTTAGTACACCGCTAGGACCGTACCGCTGCGCGCTGGAGGGGTGCGGCACGCAAAATGTTTGGCAGCCGTTTCTTCCATACAATATTCGTGCATTATCATTTTTATTTACACTTGCTGCGGCTATAAAATAGAAAATATCCTTTTACATATAAAGATAAGAATCATTGTTAACCGACGAAAAAACGGCGGAGGTTCTCAAGTCGACGCGTATATTTGTTTTATGGTTAAATCTTCAATAATTGTGTCAATAGTTTCATTTTCAATATTTTTTCGTATTCTTAACTCTTAATACTAATGCACCTTATTTTATTTCACATAAAATTATTACTTTCACATTAAATGATTACTTGACAAGATAACGTATTGACTTTTCAGTTTTATAAATAAATAAAATAAATATTGGACAACATCACATACATTGCTCTGATCCTAAGGTAGGTAGCTAAAGCACTTGTCTTATAGAAATCAGAAACAACGACGGTACCACAACACCCAGACCCGAGCCAATATAGAAAAGTTCGTTTTCTATATTGACCCGACCGGGGATCGAACCCAGAACCTCAGAGATGGCAGCGCCATTTAAAGTCCGGTGTGCTCGCCTCTCGGCTACGGAGGTCGAGGATAAGTATTGAAAAACATCACATTGTTATAATTCTATGGTACTAGGTCTAAGACACCACAACACTCAGACCCAAGACAATATGTAAAAGTTCGTTCTTATTATGACTTAAGACTTTAATCCGGGATCTCAGAGTCACGTTAAATCTGACATGCTTTCCTCTCAGCTACGGAGGTAGTCAAAAGTATAAAAGGTTCTATTCATCATCATTTTCCTTTAATCGAAGCAACCCTCGTGATCATCCCCGTACCACCCCGTACCGAGTGCGTGATCCTCCAGCGTGACTGTCGCTGACAGCCTGAGGGAAACACGCAGGAATGTTTAGGGAACCACCCTCTGGCATTTAAGGTAAATGCGATTATCAAACCCGAAATCTGAAGAAGTAAACACCAAGAATGAATGTTATTGTTTTGAGGGTATTGTATGTAAAAATATTTTTGTTGGAAGAAAATGTGCATAGTACCTATAATAGATTTTATTTAAATATTTTTGAATACGTTTTAAACTTTTTTGTTGCTCTTTTAACTAACGTTACAATTGCATGAACCGTGGTCACGGGATGACGGTGATTTAAATATTTACCTGTGTAGTTATGTGTTTATTACGCTCGATGTTCCGTCGCGTAATACATAGGTAGATAGACACTTATATAAAAACATAAAAGTTTTGCCTCCTCTATACTAACTTTGGATAAAGGAAATCAAATTGTAGTCAAGTGCGTCATGGCATAAAAGACGATATCACGCAACACGTTGACGGTTCAGTGCAATAGTTAATCGTTATCCTGGAAAACCAGAATAACGGTAGGTTTCCACCAAGGAGGAGTGATAGGTGAGGTGCTGTGCTGTTCATAAAAAATGCAACCAAAGCGGAGTCCATTCGGATAATCGATGAAAACATGGTTCGAGAAAAGTAAAGGACAGTAAATAATTATATGAATTTTGTGTTTTATCAGAATACAACTCATTTTTTTCTGGCCGTCACTTTCTCAATCTGAAATGTATGAAACTAAAAGAGCTCGATCGATGACCAATGTAAAGAAGCCTCTTACAGCCATTATGGATGTCTATAAACGCATAAACTGCAAATAGAATCGCGATGCGCGTGCGTTGCTTTGGTTGCGGACCACAGACAGACAGACGGACAGTGCAGTGAACTTGGCAGAGATAGCGATAAGGCATGATGCACACAGATGTTCTTTGAGGAGTAGATAAGATAGGTATGTTATTAGTAGTAGTTTGCGTAGTAGGTATAATATTAACTTTGTGGTGTTACCGTGTTAGTATTTAATGCACACTGTTGTAAATACGAAATAAGAGAAGGTAGAGCCAGTAATTAAGTAATAACCTTATTTTTCGTCATTCAAATAGCAACAAAACTCTCATAAAACATAATGTACTTGTCATAATGATTTAAAAAATGGACTACTAGGTACAACACATAGGTACATTGCTAGCCAAATCATTTGTGTTATAGAAATCATCCCACCACTCCCGAGACAATGATATCAGGTTTTTCTACATTAAACCGGGGTATCAACCCCGGGACCTCAGTAATAGCGGCGTGCACGCCCCTCAGCTACGGTACGGAGGTCGTCAGCTTATCGTAGATGTGAATCTCGTGCATTTGAACTAGTCTACTTTCATGGTGTTTCTAAGAAAATACATTTAGAGCTGTTTCACGATGTACGGAAAAGTTCAGCATTAGTTCCGTATAGACTATTTGTTACTTGTCTTTAGGATAAACACTATTTTTGCGTTGCACGACCATCAAATGACGACCTCCGTAGCCGAGAGGTGAGTATGGCTTCGCCATCTCTGAGGTTCCGGGTTCGATCCCCGGTCGAGTCAATGTGCAAAACGAACTTTTCTATATTGTCTCGGGTCTGAGTGTTGTGGTGCCGTCGTTGTTTCTGATTTCTATAACACAAGTGCTTTAGCTACTTACCTTAGGATCAGTGCAATGTATGTGATGTTGTCCAATATTTATTTATATTTATAAATAGCGCTCTATGACACAAGAATTCAAGCACTTATATGCTCCACTTATTTTTATCTGTTACAAATCTGTTTATCATTTTATCCGTACATTGCGAAACAGTCCCTGTGAATTCCGATACCCTAGCTACTGCATTTAGTTTTTGTTGCGACTGGCGATACAAAGTTTAAACTTCTTCACTTCACTTCATTTAATTCCAACCGGCCGATCTGGAAGTCACTGGGGGAGGCTGATGTTCAGCAGTGGACGTCCTGTGGCTGAGATGATGATGATGATGATGATTTCACGAGTACAATACGTGAAAAACAAAGAATACCATACAGTTCGTTTCCTTGGTTTTTGTGCTGCTCCCTTTTCAAGCTATAATGGGCTGAGCCTGAAAACAATTCGAATTGTGTAAGCAGCTAGTACTTAAGTACTGAAAAATCTCTTGAATGCTGTACACTCTTATTACAGTGTGTATAGCCCCTTATGAGGCGTGTGATTCATTCGATTAGAATCGTATTAACTCGCGCTATATCGAACCGTGATCGAAACAATGGCACGTGGTAGTAATTTAGTTGTTGTATTGGTCCGCGCCTAAAGTTAGCTTTAATAAACAAGTGACGGTTTCTTTGCTTTTAGGGTTGACTAGGTTACCATGTTGTGTTGCCAAGTTAAATTCAAATATAATTCTAATTTTATTGTTTAAAACGCTGAGCTAAACTAGAAGGTTTTACTAGTAGCCATTAAAAAGTTCCAAATTCAACCTCTTGGCTATTGACTAGGTTGGTTGAACAATTTGATTAATAAAATTAATGTTGTTTTTCTCGTTGTTGCAGATGAACAGGAAAGAGTACAGAAGAAAACATTCGTCAATTGGATCAATTCACATTTATCAAAGGTAAGGCTATATAAAAAGAAACTTAAATTGAAAAAAAAAATTCTAAGCGTATTTTAAAGCATTTATTATTTGATTAAGAATACGAAAACGTAATAATCGTACACAAATTTCAAAGATATTGTATATGAATCGTGGGATTTAGTACGTTAAATGTTATAGAATGTGCAAAAAAATGTCCCTTGATCACTTATTCAATCCGTTCGTAGTTTTACTCAATAGTTTTTAATCAGAAAGTAAATACAGTTTTGTACGAAAAAATATAGGTTCTTGGTGTGCCGCCAGGTGCCTCCTCGAGGTTTAACGTTTAATAGAAGTAAACTTTTTAATCGATGCAATTATTTGAAACTCTCTCTATTTTGATGAAAACAACAACATACATCACACGGGTATAGTGTTATTTTAAAAACCGGCCAAGTGTGAGTCGGACTCGCGCACGAAGGGTTCAGTACCATTATCTAATTGCGGTTTACCATTTATGACGTATTAAAAAAACTACTTACTAGATCTCGTTCAAACCAATTTTCGGTGAAAGTTTGCATGGTAAATGTACATCGTATATATTTTTTTAGTTTTATCAGTATTTTAGAAGTTACAGAGTGGGGACACACATTTTACCACTTTGGAAGTGTCTCTCGCGCATTTTTTACTAAACTGAATACAGTTTAGAAAAAAATGATATTAGAAACCTCAATATCGTTTTTGAAGACTTATCCATAGATAACCCACACGTATGGGTTTGATGAAAAAAAAAATAATTTCAGTTCTAAGTATGGGGTAGGATCTCCCAAAATTTATTGTTTTTTTTTTCTATTTTTGTGTGAAAATCTTAATGTGGTTCACAGAATCCATCTACTTACCAAGTTTTAACACTATAGTTCTCATAGTTTCGGAAAAAAGTGTCTGTGACATACGGACGGCCAGACAGGCAGACAGACATGACGAATCCATAAGGGTTCCGTTTTTGCCATTTGGCCACGGAACCCTAAAAATGCTACAAGCTTAAAATGTTTTTAAAACTCATTTTTTTCCAGCGTGTGCCACCCATGCGCATCGACGACCTCATCTATGACCTGCGCGATGGCACCAAGCTGCTGGCACTGCTCGAGGTGCTGTCTGGCGAGAAACTGGTAAGATGCTGTTAGGTCATTGACTTCGCTTCTTCTCGTGCCAATGATACTGACTATTTGGATGAAATTTTGTATACATACTGACGGCCGATGGCGCAGTAAGGTTCTGGAATGGAGGCCACGTACCGGCAAGCGCAGCGTGGGACGTCCACCCACAAGGTGGACAGACGACCTGGTATAGGTTGCAGGAAGACGCTGGATGCAGCCGCGCGCAACCGGACAATCTAGAAGTCACTTGGTTAGGCCTATGTTCAGCAGTGGTCGTCCTGTGGCTGAGATGATGATAATGAAAGAATATGATCTGAACTAACATATAGGAGAACCCGTTTACTTCACCTTTCATCGGTTCTGTGACAGATGTGGCCAACCTACTGCCACTTAAGCTTGCTATATTTTTGGACTAGTCCATTACTTTGGTCTTTTGCTTAATGATCTCTTTTTGGGTTTTATCTCTTAACGGAATCCCAAGCATCGACCTTTCCATAGTTTCCTTTTTCGTAGTGTAGGACGCCCCCCAGCCCGACGGATTGACCTTAGAAAAATGGCTGGTATTGGCTGGTTGAAAAAAGCGGGAGATCGTGGTCTTTGGTGGCTTACGTCCAGCAGTGGACTGTAATAGGCTGAAGAGATAACATATAGGATACTTTTTATCTCAGTTAAATATTCCTGTGGGTTATTTTTCTATTATTGTTGTTTATTTGAACTTTTTTGTTCCATATCATATCAAACATCCTGTAGTCCAAGCGAACGAAGTTGCGAGAACAGCTAGTACAGCATATAATTACATAAGTTACATAATATTAGTCAATTGGACAAACTACCCGTCGATACGCCATTGCAGCCAATGTGCTTGTATATACCCTATTATGATCTGGATGACTTAATTTCACACAATAGTTTCCATTAAAATTGTAAGTTGATTGCAGTTTAGTGAAGCGTAGTACCTCCTATCTTCATTTAACTACCAAAATCTGTCCAGGTTCAATCAGGCCATTGTAGTATTGGACAATGTCATTAAATCAAGCTAAGGTCTTTAACATATTTAAAAGATAAAAAACAGATCAGTTATCATGCCGGTTTGAAATACATTTGCTTTATTCTGAAGAAGACAGAAGACCGCAATCATTTATCATTCTCAACTTACTGCAAGTCTGTTTTGATTTTCCAAATTCTAAGGTCACAAAAAACATGGAGGTGTGACATAAGGGGATTCGCTCTTTGGTACTGGCCAATCCCATCAAGCCGAAATGTTTCTGGAAAATACCACAGTGCAGATTCTTTCTGGTCGTTCCCTCAATGCTGAGGATCGTGACTGTATGTCAATCTTCTCCACTCGATCCGGTTCTGCGCCATATGTACCGCTCCCTGTATCTGGCCTCCAGTCACCTCCTTGATTTGGTCTACCCATCTAGCTGGCGCTCTTCCTCTAGGCAGTGCAGATAGGCAGGTCTTAAACTGTGCCAGGGTACTTAGCCGGGCTAGAAAACTGCTAATGGACTGGGTTAAGGTATTGCAATCTCAAAGGAGACGGTTAGTAAGCAGTCCATCAGCCTGATGGTCAGCTGATATGAGAGTTCCGGCTAGGGCTCAATAGATGCGATCTTCTATTGTTATTTATCAATCTTTCTCATTCTAGCCAATGGAACGAGGTCGTGTCCTCCGCCGGCCGCACTTCCTCTCAAACGCAAACACAGCTCTCCGCTTCTTAGCTGGCAAAAGGATCAAGTTGGTCAACATCAACGCCGCTGACCTGGTGGACGGCCGACCCGCCGTCGTGCTCGGCCTCATCTGGACCATCATCTTGTACTTCCAGGTAGGATGTGCTTTTCAGGGGTGGGGAATCGAGTGCGCAGTAATATTTTTAACCCTTTATGATCATTTAAGGAAGTCTTCTCATGATGATTTTTGTGGGATTTGGCATTTGTATATACAGTTCCCATTATTCTATTGACGACATTGATGAAATGAGGAATTAAGAATAAGATGGAAGTAACATGTATAGCATCAATGATATCCAAATTATAATGCAAAAACATACTGTTCCAAAACAAGTTTTGAGTGATGCAAAAAAGCAGGATATCAATAGAATAAGTTAAATGCAAGCAAATAACTGCTAAAGATGTTAAGAAGATAAAGTGAAATACGAGCATTTATGTGCTAAAGATCCAAAAAGGATTTAGCAAGCGATGGCTACTAAAGAGTATAATTATGCTATGTTCAGCTTCTCTACTAATGTCAACAATGTGTAGTTGACATTAGTCCATGACACAGATCACCTGCAATCTGTGGTCCATGATAATGGCCTATGTCCAGCAGTGGACTCCCAAATGATGGATGATGATAATGAAAGTGTGTGATATAAAATTAAGTTCTATTACTTAGTAGTACTCAACTGTAAAGCGCTAAAAATGGAGTAACTTAGGCTTTTAAGCCAACACCATAGTGTTCTTGCGCACCACCGGAATAGCATATTAATTTAATAACTATGATATTATTAACATAATTTCGTCTCCTTCAATATCTTTTACATCATTCTATAAGTCATTTAGGGCCTGTTTCAAAATGTTCAGATAAGTTCTGAATAAGCTATATTTTACTTATCTGAAGGATGATGAGTAAACGGGTTCTCAAGTGGAGACCACGCCTAGGCAAAAGTGGTGTAGGACGACCCCCAGCTCGAAGGACCGACGACCTTAGGAAGATGGCTGGCAGTGAATGGATGAAAAAAGCGGGAGATCGTGCTCTTTGGCGCTCTTTGGGGGAGGCCTACGTCCAGCAGTGGACTGCAATAGGCTGAGATGGTGATGATGATGATGATGAAGGATGAAAACGATTTTTACGTTTCACGTCAAATAGCGCAATATGACACATTAATTATTATCCTCTGCATATTTTTATCTTTTACATAACTTTATCCGTACGTTGTGAAACATCCCCTTAATGACTAAGGGCCTTTTCACAATGTATGCATAAAGTTAATATTATGTAAAAGATAAAAATATGTAGATGAAAATCGTGTCAAAAATGTGTCATAAATCGTGTTAATCTTTCAGATAAGTAAAATATAGCTTATTCAGAACTAATGCAGAACTTATCCGTACATTGTGAAACATGCCCTTAAAAATGATATATGTACCGTAATAATACAGGGTGTAAAAAAAAGCTTAACGAAGCCTTAAACCACGAATTCTATACATAAAACCAAGTAGAATGCAAAAATAAAATTGCTGAGAAATGACTTTTATTAATGGGTATCAAAAAAAATAACTTATTTCTAACCCGCAATGTATAGCGCGCACGCCACAGACTATGCCTGTGTGTGTAAGCGGATCATGTTTCTTTGTAAAAAAGTTTAGTATTATCAAACAGAAGTCAATTTTGTAAAAATCTTTGAAAAAAATATTGGAACTTTGACTGTCAATAACTCGGTAACCCTTCATTTCCCAGGTATAGTGTAAAAGAAAAAAAATATCGTAATAATACGTAGAATATGTAGTATTCGGCTTCGTTAAGACTTTTTTTACACCCGATATATAATGTTTGGGAGTTAATTCGCTAATCCTGCGAAGCGCAAGTAGAACTTAGAGTTTTAGATAATATAACTAAAATAGAAAGCAATGGAGTGCTTCATAATTTGGCACATTAACATCACGAATTGGGTTTTGTTTTGAGTAGATAAAATTACACATTTGTTTGTAGAATGTAATACGAAAGATCGTGCCTAATTGGAAAGAATATCCATAAGGTTTTGTTAGATATAATTTCGTTTTCTGCTAATTTAAATGTTCTGAACTAACAATGTTCTATCAACAATATTAATATAACTATATACTTATTTATTTTATTATCTTTGCATTTCCATCAAATTGTCCATTTCACAGAAGAACTCAAATTCAATAAAATTAAATTCAAAATTATATTTTTTGACATGGGCAGCCAATAGCAGAAATCTTACTAATCCAATGCTAATTTACGCGCTTAATATGAATATCTGTAATAAAATATTCAAAAGGTTTAATAATGGTTATTATTATATCGATATCTTAGAAACTTGTTTCTGGCAAAATGGTCTTCTTCATTTCATCTCCATAATATTATCGTTATTTTAAATTAATAAAATTTTGGTACAGTGGATAAATTCAAAATTAATAAAATTTTGGTACACTTATAATTAGGATGACCATTTTGTTACTATGTAACCTAGTGGCACCGACCATTTTGAATGAGGATAAACCATGCTCAAACTATATTTTATAATTTTCTTCTATATTTCTGTATAGATTTTATATAAGGTCCGATTTTATTAGTGTACATCCTGTTAACCTGTGATTGTATAGGTGAAAAGCAATCGTAAAAACCAATTTTCAAATGTGTACCATAAAAACTAAAAAAGTTAAAAATCAAAATCAAAATCAACGACATTGACTTCATATTGCATAAACTCGTCCTATCTTTGGTACGTTTAACCATCTAATTATATTGTTTTATTCCTTCCCCTTGTACAGAGCGAGAAAGAGTTGAAGATAGGACGAGTTTATGCAATATGAAGTCGATGTTGTTATTTTGTATTTTTATTTTTAACTTTTTTAGTTTTTATGATAGAAATTTGAAATTTGGTTTTTACGATTGCTTTTCACCTATATAGTCACAGGTTAACAGGATGTACACTAATAAATTCGGACCTTATATACCTACCTACATTTTTAAAAATTGATGGTCTATTCTCATTTTAATTGGCTTGAACTTATTTTGTTTGCGCAAGCTTCTCTCAATTTATTGGACCCACAGGACAGAGGAACACAGGTGGGTGGATGCATCACAGCTTCTAGATATTTGTTTGCACCAAATTACTTGATATCAAAGGTCAGCTCTAGAATGACCAACATAACACGATAAGATATGATATAGCGATTTATCGATACCCAACCGTCAAAATATAAAAATTTTACCTGTAAATAAAATTTGTATTATGTTTCCTAAGACGTCCGAAGTCCATTATTATGAGAGTACATCGTTCCGTTTTCTTGCGTTACCGCTAGATGTCGCTTCTTTTACCGTCACGTGACCGCGCCACCAACGCCACTAGTGGCCAAACCTGTAACTAACTCAGAAACCAGAGAGCGAGCCGCCAGATTGTGTCATTGTTCGGCTCATAATAAATAGTATGGTAGGTATACCACCAGGAAGACATTGTTTGGACTTCGGACGTCTTAGGAAACATAATACAAATTTTATTTACAGGTAAAATTTTTATATTATGTGTTCCGTTTGACGTCCGAAGTCCATTATTATGAGAGATCTGTTTGTTATCTCCTGGTGGCTTGCGAAAATAAAGAAAGCAACAATGTGATCAAATTTTTGTTTATACGGTTGTAAAAAATAAAATCTACATTCAGCTCTATAATCTATTATCAATAACTGATCATGATGGTGTATTGTACATACACACATAAACACCTCTACTAATAAACATATAAGTAATAATTCTAAGGTAAGACTAGACCTCAAATAAATTTTAAAACAAACAAAATAATTTCATATCCCGAATTTTATTTACAAAATCAAGGTGACTATTCATGAGTATTAATCATTAGTGGAAACAAAGTATTGAGAAAGTGATATCTCTGAAGCTACACCGTTACTTTGGCCGCTATTTACATTTTTCAAGTACTTTTATGGCGCCAATTTGCTTTAGCTAAAATCTACATTGGATATTTTTCTAAAAGGTTCAGAGATGAAACTGCTGACCTACCGGGACCTAACCGGGTGGTGCATCTATACCAGCTTCGGAAAGAGTTCTCTTCACCTAGCCACCTATGATTGCAGCTGTGGCCGGCCTAGCGGCCCCCCTTGTAGTGATAAATAAATTTGTAAGAATGCCTCTGAAATTGTTTAAAATTTTTATCAACGCTCTTAACCAAAACAAGGAATTTGTATTTCTATCTGGCGAAGCAAACAAAGTCCAACTCGATTGTTGGTAAGACGCAGAGTCTGTCTTCGAGCCAAATAAGGGAATCGCCATCATCAACAAAATGTTTCGGATCACAATGAAGGAGAGTTAAATCATGTACTAGACGCCCTGAAGCTAGCAAAAAAATTGTGGCAGTACGTCTAGAGACTTCGAATAAGCTGTGCAAATCAACGTCGGTATTTTTTAGGTACTGAATGACTAACCTTGCATCCCAAATTTGTAATTTTGGTGCACTTGGCCTAGCTAAAGAAATAGCTTTAAGTATATGACTAAATGATTTGAAGAGATCTTAATGTCAGATAAGGTTTCACAACTTGGTGCTATCACTGATTTATGCACAATATACACAAGAATAGTACGGTATCCTAAACGATCAGTAAGGAATAGTTTTGCTAACTACCTAGCAACATTTTCAGGTAAAGGCTGTCTAAATACCATTGACTATTTTGAAAACACTATTGACACCATTTACTCCATATCGGTCTTTACGTTATAAGCGTAAAAGCTCTCCAACACGTAGAAAGAAGCTGTTTCTCCTCAGCTGTCCAGTTTCCGATTAAAACGTCCCAGCCGAAATGAGTCAAGCTTCCAGCTGGAGGTTGTGGACTAGAGCAGGAGGCCGGCCTGTCGCTGTGTCTATCAGGGTAGTTGATAATTGCCGTATCTTCACAGGGCGAGCTAGGGCACGACTCTTCAGGTCTGGACGCCAAAAGGGTTTCGTCCACTTGGGTGCAACTATTATGTACCTGCCTGTAGCCGAGTTCAGGTGGTGCAGTACACGGGGCAATAGAGCTGGAGGAGGGAACACCTACGCGAGATCGTATGTCCAACATCTGCTGAAAGCGTCGTGAAAGCAAGCGTTCGAGTCTAACAAGTCTAGCGTAGCATAATTCGACACGACGTGAGCCTCTTTGGACGCGAAAAGGTCTATGTCTGGGGTTCCTCAGTGGCCGAATACCTTCGCCATCGCCTCGTTTAACAAGTGCCACTCGGAGCTTACGAGGTTGCGTGAGAGACGGTCGGCTTCTGTGTTGTGCCTTCCCGGTAGGTGGTGCGGGATGATTACAATATTCAGGCTGTCCGTCAGTGACAGAAGTTGTTTTGTCATTTCGAGAAGACTTCGTGATCTCGTTCCGCCTTCGTTTTTTATGTATGACACTACTGTTTGATTGTCGCTCTGCAAGATTATGGTGGAATTCTGGAGAATTTGTGCTTCTGACGAGATGGTGGCAATCACTGCGTACATTTCCTTTAAATTGCAATGCCAATTTCGTTGACGTCGAGTCCATGAGCCTTGGAGCATATTGTTGTTCACTAAGGCACCCCACTGAATGTCCGAGGCGTTGGTGACAACGTAATTTATCGGTAAACTTACGTTGTGAATCGAGGTCTTCTGGTTGACGTCGTTGAGCCACCATTCCAATTCCGATCGTACCTCGTTTTTGAACAGCCTGGCGTGGCGTGGACAAATTTGTAGTTGATGACTGTGGCGCTGCAACGTACGGCAATGCAACCTTCCCCGGGGGGTGACGAAGGTTGCAAAGTTGAAGTACCCTAAGAGGCGTTGCGCCTGCTTGAGGGACCAACTGCCGGTTGCCAGGCGGGTCGACAGGTACTGACGAATCCTGCTTACTTTGTCTGGAGGCAAACACTTGGTATTGAACTGAGTGTCCCAGACAATTCCTAGGAACTCTATCGATTTTGACGGGGCAAGAATCGATTTCTCCCTGTTGATGCTCCAACCTAGACTGCTTAGAAAGTCCACTGCTGTTTGAGTGTGAGCTGCTAATGTAGCCTTGCACTGATGAACTATTAAAAAATCGTCCCGGTATACCACCAGGCGAAGACTTTGGCTGCGCAGTACTTCGGCGATCCAATTCGTGACTGATGCGAACATTCTTGGTGCCGCTGCTAGTACAAACGGAAGACATGTCATCTGGAGCAAACGGTCTTCCTAACTGACGCGTAAATAGCATCGATGCTCCACCGCGATCGGTAAATTGTAGTAAACCTGGCTGATATCGAGTTTTGTCATTCAATCGTTGGCATGTAGAAACTTGGGCATTTGGAAATGATGAAATAGGTGAAATGGTTTCGGATTTATGAATTGTTTTAATGCCTGCAAATTGAAAATTACCCGATTTTTTCCGTTGCTCTTTGTTATAATGAAAAGCGGGGATATGAATGAAGGAGATTGAGGGGCTGGCTCGAGAACTCCATTTCGGATCATGGCCTGAATCTCTGAAGACATTATTACAGATGTCGGAGTGAGATATTTTTTCATGATGTCCTGTGTTGGAAAAACTAATGGCGGCTTTTGATTGAAAGGAATTCGAGCTGACGTAATTAAAGCCAGGACGGTTTTGGGTGGATTGAAGGATTGAATTTGGCCCATACCTCTCGATATCGCGTCAGACAGCCGCCTAAAATTTTGTGCGAGTCATTTGTCTATAACTGTTACCTTGATTCTTTCGCCCCCCCCCCTTTTTTATCTCGTTGGTTATAGTCCCGCCTTTCAGATTTTCCCTGCTGTTTCGTTTTATTTTGTTGTGTGTTACGAAACGAATTTCCTCGAGAAGTAGAGGGGATGGGAGATTTCGGTCGTACTGGCGATTTCGATTGTACAGTTGACTTTACGCGGGATGCACTTTCTTTAACTATCTTGTCAATACCGCCAATTTTTTTTAATATGTTGGCTAATTAATATGGCTAAAATTTGAGGGTTAAACATGTATTCAGCAGAAGGAGGAATCATTTCAATGTCTTTACGCAAATAATTTCCTTTTAAACCTTTTAAAAGCGCTTTACGGCGAAATTCTAAGACTTCGGCACATTTTCCGCAAATAATTTGTAAGATATCATGTGAAACTTCTTTATACTGTGATTCGTTACCAAACAACTCTTTTAACTTGTCCTCGACGGATGAAGACGTAAGTTTAGTAGTTGGCTGCGTGGTCCAAGCCATTAGGCTGCGTAAAGCCATATTAACAAATTCATTTTGAGCTAGATAGGCATTTAATAAAGCCGCAACTACGTTCCATCTGGAACCATTTAACCGGAGCAAGCGGGTCTTCTAGACGTCTCAACATCTCATTAACTCTAAGCTCGGAAAAAACCGGAAAAGCAACATATTTTTTCTGTTTATCAATGTACCGCACTGAATTCCAATTGGAGGAGTCGAACCTCTGCATGGAAGTTAACTTAGCAACACGATCGGGGTTCGCTTGAGGCACCGATGGCTGCTTGATGGCCACACTAAGTTCAGCAATGTCATCCACTGTAGTGCCTGTGCTTAAAAATGGGTCATCTAACGCACTGTGACATGGTTCTGGAACGAGCGGGATCGTAGAAGTCTGAACACTGGGCTGCATAGCAGAGTAATTCGCACAAAACATATTGTTCACATGACTCACCAACTGCTGAGATAAAATCTCAAACCTTCGGTCCATGTCTCGTAAAGAATCTTGTGAGGCGCCGCGATCGTCCCGGCGCCGCTTGCGCGGCGGCTCTTCGTCGCAGGAGCTCGAGTCCGTCGATGACCTTGACCTAGATTACGACGCGCCGGCGCGCGCGGGCGAGCCCGCCCGAGCGCCTTCCGCAGGTGCGGTAAAACTATCGCCGTCACTCATTTCAATTTAACGTAACAGTAAAAATAAAATAAAGCTAACTTTCTACTTTTTATCTCGAAAGTTAAAATAAAATATAAATTTAAACTTATTGAGGGTAGAAAAGAACGTAAGGAGTTTAAAAATCTAACGGCAAGCGTCTGATTTGAAAAACGACGCAACAATGACACAATCTGGCGGCTCGCTCTCTGGTTTCTGAGTTAGTTACAGGTTTGGCCACTAGTGGCGTTGGTGGCGCGGTCACGTGACGGTAAAAGAAGCGACATCTAGCGGTAACGCAAGAAAACGGAACGATGTACTCTCATAATAATGGACTTCGGACGTCAAACGGAACACATAATATAACCTTTGCATGCATGTCCCTGATTCACGATGGCGGCTATGTAATATGTCATATCTTGACAGTAGGGTTTCGATAAAAAATCGCTTTATCATATCGTGTTTTGTTGGTTATGTTGGGGGCTGAGGTCTTATAAACCTTCAATCAAATAGCAATTAATGCTTACCTAAACTAATGCTCAGATTAATTTTGAATACACTTTAACTTGTTGTTTGACGAAAGTAATTGAGCTATTTAACATAATTTACGAAAGTGCTTCGTGCAAATTAAAAAAAAGATATAAATCCTTTGGTTTATGTATATTTGGTGCAATCTTAAACGCAGTATGGTTTATTAATTATTGTTACAAAAATTAATATGTATTTAGTTTTATATGTTTCTTTTTGGCTAAGATTTCTCGTATGTAAATTAGGCAAATTATTAACCCATATTAATAAACAAACAAGACTAAATATATAGCATCAGATTTTTAGTAATTCTCAAAGTTTGTATGTACTCAAAGTATTATCTTAATTTATATAAAATTCAGATATCTACCTGCTTTCTCTGTTTTCCCTATATCTGCAGCGCCTTCATTGATCATACAAGCAAAATCTCATTACAACATTTTTGCTCTATCTTTGCTTTATAATACGTCTGCTATTGGTTGAGCACAATGAATTGGATCATCCATAAATTAATTTTCACGAAACACATCACTAGCATTATTTTCTAGTATATTCTTCAAACGTATTATCCTAATAATATGGTCACTAGGATGAGGCAGTAGTAGAACATTTTGCAAATCTCTCAGATTGCCCTAATAAAGGGTAATTTCTATCATTATTGGGTATTAAATTACATCCCAGCTACTGTTTTCATTTTTTTTTTCATTACTGTTAATAAGGAGAAATTGTCCTCATGATCAGTGCTATCAGAAAAATACTAACTGCTTAGTGAGTAGGTAATTTCTATCACGTGTACGCAAATGGTTCTGAAATGCACATGACTAAACAAGCTATGATATTTTGATGTTACGTGCTTAGGGAGATTAATGATCCAAACTTCCTGTGCATTTGGGAAAGGCCAATGCACCGATCGCCATGATTTCAAATCGTTTGAACTAATTTTGCGCTATGAAAGTATGTATCAAATACGAATTATAGCAAGGATATATTTAGGTAGATATTCATCTCATACTGTCTACTCGCAATGGTAGATGCAAAGGATTTTGACAAACAACAAAAAAGATTCAACAACAAAACAAAAGGATTTTATATCCGGTTATTTTTCCAAAACAATATTACGATGATAACTTAACACTTTTTTAAATCAATCTTGCAATTATAGGACTGAGTGACTGACAATAATTTTACTAGATAGAACTTAACTTGCAAATGCACAAAAATAAAACTTAAAAAATAGCTATTTCCATAAAATAAAGCGTCAAGCAACAAACAAAAATATCCTAAATATCAGATATTTTAGAAGAAATTGACGAAATACCAGTGCATAAAGTTAGCCACCAAATGAAACAGAAAAATCTGAAATAACATTAACAAATTAAGATGCTAAAATGATGTTTGACGACATGTTGTCAAGTAACAAGGTCGGACGTGCACGGACGACTCGTTGGACTAGTTTTTGTGGGTGTGTCACTAGTTATTATTATTGTCAATGCTAATGTGTTCTAACCGTCAGTTTTTGTCAAAAGCCGTCATCTCACAACAACGGATAATAATAGCAAATATCAAAATGTTAAACTTCAAATTGAAGATGAACTTTTGATTCCTGAACATGTATTTTTTATACCTGATCTGTAACATAAAGCTGGACTATGACCTATTAGCACTGCTTCTCAAGAAGTCATGTGTGAAACGCTTGAAAGTCACTAGCCTTAAACAAACAAAGCTACTGATGTCGTAAAATTTTCATCCAAATCTTAGTCGATGTTAACATCGTATTAAAAACCCTTTTGTCTCCAGATTGAAGAGAACAGCCGGGCGTTAGAGTACTTAGTAGGGTCGCGATGTGCATCGGTCATGTCCCAAGAGTCGGGTACGGCCACTCCGACTCAGCGGGCCGAAGACCGGTGGAAGCAAGGCGCCAGGAAGACCTTACTACAGTGGGTGGCAAACGCTTTGCCCAAGTGAGTATTGTATGATTTTGTTAGATATTACCATAAAATTTTAGCTGGTAATCAAACGGATACCTACCTGGTGGGCATTATATGGCGCAATTGTTTTGAACAACCAAAACTCGGGACTTAAATCTTCTGTTCTGTCTTACACCTGCTGATGGTATAAGCAAATTTCTAAGACGATGATTCTGCTGTGAACCGAAATGATATCGATTAGATTTAATAAAATATTACTCTATTCCCATTCAACTAAAAGTCACTAATAAAGCAACTATTTTCCAGGGACTCCAACATCCAAGTAACAGATTTTGGTCCATCCTGGCGGGATGGTATCGCCTTCCTGGCTATCATAGACGCCATCAAGGCGAATCTGATCAACCTGGCGGAGATGAAGCGGAAGACCAACCGGCAGCGCCTGGAACACGCCTTCGACGTAGCGGAGAGCGAGCTGGGTATCGCCAGGCTGCTGGATGCGGAGGATGTGGACGTGGAAAAGCCAGATGAGAGATCCATTATGACATACGTAGCCCAGTTCCTGCACAAATATCCTGAACCCAAGGTAAGGACAAAAGTTGTTTTTAGTAATATTTTTAGACATTGGGGCTCATTGAGCAGTTACACTAATAAACAAAAAATATATAGACCAAGTTTTGCTTCTTAAAATTCAAGGAACAAATTGATGAAAATTTATTCATTTACATAGACTAGGTTTGACAACAATGACTTATTGGCATTTTTTTTACAGACAACAGGACCAGATGCCGTAGCGGCAGTACAAGAGGAGTACGAATCTCTTAGAATGTGGCTGACGGAGCGCGTCACCACAATTCAAAGGCAATACGACTCGCGAACGCTTTCGCGAAACTACGACGACTACGTGCGCGCCGAAAATGAGCGGCTCGCCCGCGAACCGATTTACCAGAAACTCGAAAAACTCATGTACACACAGAGCCTAGTAGCAATAGCACCCAAGTCCTGGCGGGAACTTGTCTCGCTCTGGATAGAACTAGAGCGACTGCATAGAAGATGGCTTTGGCTTCTGGACTCGGATCTGCCTGGAGACTTCAACGTCATCGGCGAGTGGCTCGCACGAGCCGAATACCTTTTATACTTCGACGAAATCCCTACTAGCTTAGACGAAAGAACAGCTGCAATCATTAGCGAGAAACTAGAAGAACACAGCTCATTCTTCGCCAACCTCCCAGAGATTATTGAAAGATTCGAAAGAGCTTTGAGGTCTCCGGAGGCGTCGAGGATTCCCCCTGAAAGATTACAAGAAATGAAAGATAGGCTCGAAACTGTGAGTCGAAGAGCACCACAAAGAAAAGCTAGATTAAAGTATTTAGAGCACAAATGTTGTATTGTAGCGTTCACAGAACTCACAAGGGCGAAGCTTGCCGCGTGGACTGGTAAATACGGTCGAATCGACCATGTCCGTGCCTTATTAGATGACTATGACAATTTCGTAACTAAGAATAAGATTTTCCAAGAATTTGACAGAGCATACGTTGATATAAAACAAGTCGCCGAAGAATACAAGAGAGTTTGTGCTGTAGATAGGACTGAAGCGAGAGAAATTGATGCATTTTTGAAGGAAGTGTCTGAGACGTGGAGAAGAGTGGCTTCAGATGTGAGGTGTGCCCGAAGCGTGCTTGAAGAAGTCATTGCTCACTGGGAACGGTGGAATACTTTGGCTGATGACTTCACTACTTGGTTGGACAGAGCTCAGCACATGCTGAGAGTTTCAGAAGACGAGAGACTAGAATTCTTCCACGATCTGACAGTTTGGAAGGAGAAACATCAGCTTTTAGGTGATGCAGCTGGATTTTTAGCAGCTACATCCTCAGAAGAAATCAGCTCAGAAATTAAAAGGAAATACGTTGAAATCACAGAACGTTTTGAACGCGTCTGGGAAGAAGCTGAACGGTAGGATTAAATTTTTATCGAAATCCTCCTTGTTCTTTATGACTTTAACTCAATGGAATGTAAATTAAGAGAATGCAGTATAACTCTCTTTATCTTTGTTTAGCCTTATCTCATAATCATTTAGGGCAGCTATTCATAGTTTGCCAGGCGTGTCAAGTAGGAGTAGAATAAAGAAGGGGGTTACTTATTCCAATTTTTTAAGTTATCATGTTTGTTTTATAGGTACGTCCGCGGAGGCGACGCCCTCCGACACCGGCGCGAGTTAGCCGCAGGCGCACAGGCGCTGGACAGCTGGCTCGCCGCCGCCGACCACGTGCTGTCCCGCCAGCCGCGCGCCACCACCGGCGACATCCAGACCTACATCGACCAGCTACTGCAACTCAACTCTGAGATAGAGCATCATGAGGAGCTCTTTAAGACAATAAGCAGGTTTGTTTCTGCTTATGATTTATATCTCGTACACAAAACCGAAACAGAAACAAAAATTAAGGGCAGATCTTCCCTACCTACCTACCTAGTGAACTGACGACCTAATCAAAGTTGCAGAATGTCGCTGAATGCCCACGGCCCTCTAAGCCTGTTGTGAAAAGTTAAAAAAGAATGCCCAGCAATTTGTGGTTGCTAGACTTGTTCCCTCTTCCTTCCTATAAAAATGCTCTATGGTCTGATTCTATCACAGCCAGCCCTTTAGAAACATATAATTTAGCGTAACCAAAATACTAAACTTTACAACATATTCCAGAACCTTCCAAACCGCGATCGCTGAACTGCCCCGCGACGAGGTGGAAGGGAACATGGCGAAGCTAAAGCAGCAGAAAGAAGCGCTGGTCCGTGTCAGAGCGCTGGTGCCAGTCAAGCTGCACCAGTACCGGCAGCTGCTGGTGCAGCACGAGTCGTTGGAGAGCGGGCAGAAGGAAATCGGCCAGTGGTTGGACAAAGCAGAAGACGCTTTGAGAACTGCTGGAGAAACTAGACGGTATTTATCACTATTGTGAATGACACAAGCTTTAAGTTAGTATTATTATGTATTCTCTCTTTGCTACGAGTATGCAATTGATCGGGCTACATGTCTGGAAATAAAGAAGATTCAACTACAACAACCTGCTGCGAAGGTTGTAATTGGATTGAATTGGATGGCAGGTGCAATTCCTAACTCTCAGTTAAACTCAGTAATGTCAAAGATACTTTATTCCAAAGCAAGCAGGCTGGACTTGGCGTCTCTAGCTCTGAGGTCCCGGGTTTGATTCCTGCTTGGGTGTGGTGTCAGGTTAATGTAGAAAACCAACTTTTCTATTTTGTCTCGTGTCTCGGTGTTTTGGTGTCGTCGTTGTTTCTGATTTAGATAACGTAAGTGCTTTAGCAACTTACCTTCGGATCAGAGCAATGTATGTTATGTTAGCTAAATGTTATATTTTTTATAATTTGCATCAAAATTCAATTCAATTGCAATAAATTCACCCAAAACGCCTAACCTGAAAATAACACTTTAACCAACTTCGTTTCTCCCATAGTGAAATAGTTGAAGAGAGATACGAGATCCACCGCTCCTTCTTCTCCCGCACGACGTACTATCGCTCCATGCTGGAGAGCAAGAACAAGGTGTTCCAGAACATCGTCAAGGCAGCGGATACGGACCGCAGCGCTGACGTCACGGACCAGGTCCGCCACATGAGAGACTTGAACGAAAGGTGAGATTCAACGTAGTTTTGGCTTATCAAAAAAATGAGCAAAATTGAGGCAGAGTTTACAATACGTGACATTTGTAGAATTTTGTCACGCGGTATATCGCGACAATATTAACTTGCCGTTGACTATTATATACTTTTGTTAGATTAAAGGACTGACATATTTTTCTAACATTTCTAAAAATATGTTCGGTGAGGTTTTTATGTTTGTTTTCCAAGTAACATTATCTCACATTTCCTCAGATTCGCCCACGTGTCTTCCGAAGCTACCCGCCGGGAATCTGAACTCCAGCGCCTCGTGCGAGCCTGGGAGGAGTTCGAGACCAAGAAGCGGACGGTTGAGGAGTGGGCGTCCAGAGCTGAAGCCCTCCTGGCCGACAACAGGGTCGACTCGAAGCAGGCAGTCGACTTCCACAAGAGATTCTTCCAGGGAGCTGATGAGAGGGCTGTTTCAGAGCTCGTGCGGTCTGGACGGGAACTGCTAGAGGTTCGTACTATAAAATATCATTTCCAAACACAATTCATAGTTCCCAGTTAGATCCTATAAAGAGTTTGAAACAAAAGTGATGAGGAAGACGTTAAGAATGACGTTTAAGCCCACAGACTTTTGTTCGGTGGGTAGTTGTATTCACAGAACAAGTAACACTCGCTACGTTCCACTTGTATTGGTATTTAAATTACGATGAATGTCGACAAAAAAAGTTTCAACTTGCATGTAATCAAAGGTCCTATATAGTATCTCCAAACACAGGTACATAATATACTTAAATGGAGACTGCAGCCACTTTTTATTTACCTTGTAAAGATATTGAATAAACATTTTTGAATTTTCTTTTTTGAATTGGCCGATTAAGCAATGAAGCCTTTTAGTGCATTTGTTTGTGACAAACAGAAGGTAGAAGAAAACAAAATAATAATTGATTATTACCCCAATGTTATTTATTTTTCCGGGATGGATTAAAATTAACTGGTTTAATGCACCATGTATTATACAGGATGTACAAGAGAATGGGACACTCCTTAAAACCACGTGATCAGCTGGTCACATACAACAACTTTTCCTATGGGAACAACATCGAAATCGTAATTTTATTTTTAGATGCTCCATACATTATTATCGAGTTGAGAAGTTTGTATGGAGAATCTAAAAAAAAAACTCGATTTCGATGTTGCTCCCATAGAAAAAGTTGTTGTATATGACCAGCTGATCACGTGGTTTTAAGGAGTGTCCTATACTCTTGTACACCCTGTATATCATAAGTAATATTGTATTATGTCTGCCCTTGGACTGGTTAAAAATAACAACAAAATAAATAATTTAATAATACCTGTATCTCTTGTCGTTAGCTGGTGAATGAAGAAGACCGTCCCCGCGTGGTGCAGACGGTCGAGGAGTTGCAGAGGAGATGGCGCGAGCTGCTGGCGCGGGCGCCGCCGCATCTCATGAGGCTCGAGTTCCGTCTCGACGAGGCCGTCTTCCACCACTGTATCAAGGATATCGAAAAAGAAATCGTTTATGAGGAACAGGTTCGTGATACTAAACATTTTTACCCGACTACAGCAAAGCCAAAAGGAAGGGAAATGATTTTGGCAGTCTGTGTATGTATGTTTGTATGTTCCACCTTAGCGCCAAAACTACTGAATCAATTTTAATGAACGTATCAATAGAATCGTGATAATAGTCCGGGTAACATAGGCTATATAAATTTTATCAAAATTTGATATGACGAAATTAAAACCTCAGATTCCAACCTTGAAAAAATTAAAACTGTAATACTCACCACGTGTTTGGTATCAAAAGAAAGGTATATATAATGTGGTACAATGTGATATGGTCGGTACTTCTCACCCGTTAAGGCTAAGTGCGATATCTAATTTTATCGACGAAAATAATAATTTGGGGGTTCAAACCCTCACCCCCTATGAATAACGGCCATTTTGGTTTTTTAACACATTAGGCAGTAACAAAGGTTTTATGTGTCGTAGAAACATGAAAGAAATACCACAAGATAGCTAAAAGAACAGAGTAACTGACCATAAACTTAATTTGTGGTGTTTAGGCGTTCCTTGGCGAAAAAAATAAATAAATCATTAAATTATTTTAGAAAAAAACTTCATTTTGCAGATTTCTTTTGACCCCAAATTACTTGTTTTGTCAATAAAATTAGATAGTGTAGCGCCTATATCACATTGGATAAAAGCAAGCACATAACATAGCAAGCACATTACAAATATGTATGTATTATCATATAATTTAATTCAACTTTCAAATGTGGTTGTACAGTTCGCGCGGTCCGGTCGTAGTCTGGTGATAATTTTTAAACCATTTAATTATAATTGAATCGGTTATCTGGGATATGCAGGAGCCAAGCTACGTTTAATTGCGTCCCTATATTGTTTACGTTTATAACTCTATGAAAGTAGCAAACTATTTCTTTAAGGTAAGTAGTCATTCACTTGTATGAATCTTAGGATCCGACCGAATGAAATGGTAGTGCCTACATTATACTAAAGTAGCTTTCTATACACTATTCAGGGTTTATTCAAGTCAATCAGTTGATATTATATATGGTTTACAGTTTATTTTATACAGATCATATGAATAACTTAAGTGTCGCCTCAATATACATATTAGCTAACATAACCCTCATAAGTTTAAATTTTTTATGAATATTAAGCTGTTGGTGTTCTTAAACAAATAAATAAAATAAAACAATATAATTATAATTGCAAAGGAACAAAGAAGGCAGTAGTAGTTTCCTAAATACTTTACTAATGAGTTTTTATTTCAGGCTTACAACCAAAGCGACGATGCTGACGGTATCCTCATCAGAAACGAGGAATACTTCCGCAACCAAGGCAAGGTCATGCAAGTGGAACACTGTCTCCAAAATCTGAAGAAGATAGCTACAAGCTACACGCACCAAACAGGAGACATCGCTCTTGAAGAAGCGTTGAGAAGATGCGAGCAACAATGGGAAGGCACAGTACAAAGAGTTGAACACTTTAGACAGCAACTGCAGAGGATCCCGGCCAAATGGGACGCCTATAGGGCGAAGTTCAGGGAAATGGAACGGTGGATGGACCACGTGGACCAGACCATGGACAGTATTGTCAGAGAAGTAGACTCGGCTGAGGCGTTCGAGCGAGAGAAGACGATATTCCAGGTAAGTGCGTAGTAGAAGCTGTAGGGAAATGGAAATATCCAAGATTTCCAGATTAATTATTAAACAAAAAATATTTATAAGCTACTATTATTTTGAATGCTTGCAATCGGAACAGTTAAGGGAGCTAATGGTAACTATAAGTATTAAATAGATTAATACAGTAATAGCCGTATCTAAGTAGGTATACACTTATTGTTTATATCTGTTTAATATTATATTTTTAGAACATCTGTCGTGAAGCGGATAAGAAAAGAGAAGACATGAAGTGGCTCGTCCAGACTTTGGATATGTTATCAAACCATTGTTCAGAGCTAGAAGCCCAAGAAGAACAAATAAAACTGGAAAATCTCATAGCCAGATATAAGAACCTCATACCTACAATTGAGATTACAATGATAAAGACTGAAACATATACAAGATGTTACACGTATCGCAGGGAAGTTCATGAAGTTATCTGTATATTAGAAAGTGCTAAAGAACAAGCAATGATCGAACCAGAACCACAGTCCTTGCAGCATGTTGAACAGCTTGTGGTCGAACAGCAAGCGGCAGTACAGAAGCTCGACCGACAACGTCCTTCAGTAATGTCCATGCTGCAACGAGGCAAGGAACTCATCAAAGACGCCAATGCACCTGCTTTTGTCAGGGAGGATGTGAGGAACCTCGAAAGTGGTTGGAATACAGCCTATGAAACCTCTACTGACAGGCTCGACAAATTACGCGACACACAAAAAGTTTGGTCAAACTATGAATATCAGAAAGAAGAATTACTTTCCGACCTTGATAAGATGGAAAGTTATATTGCGCATCCAGGGTTAGAACTTGGTGTAAGTAACATTGGACGTGAACTTCAAGAAACGAGAACTATTAATACTGATATTGAAAAGGCAAAATGCGAAAGACTACCTCAATTACAACAAGCTTATGCTGAGCTTCGTTCTTTAACCGCTAACAAACCGAAGCCAGTAATCGAAAAAGATCTAGAAACCATTGAACGTAAATTGGATAGAGTTCAAGATGAAGTTCATACTAAAGTCGAGCACCTAGAGAAGTTCAACGAAGAATGGGTGAAAATTGAGCGTAAACTTGAACACGTCAGGGAATGGATAAGAAAGGAAAGTCCGGCGCTGATATCGCAAATACAATCTGAAAATATCACTCCAGAAGAACGTGTAGTAAAGTCACAAGCACTACAGAAAATAATTTCTGAAAAGTTGGAGACGATAAGACAAGTTGCCGATCAAGGAACAAAACTAGCAGTTGAACATAGAGTCCAAGATGCTAACAGACTTAAAGGTGAGGTGGCATTATTAGAAAAGATGATGGCTGACCTTCAAAGATCAACTGAACATCAAACTAAAGTTGTTGAGCATGATCTCGTCAGTTGGCAAAAATATCAAAAAGGAGTTTCGGAGATCAAGCCCTGGATAGAAGAAGCAGAAATAAAACTGGGTAATGTTCCCAAGCCTTCAACATTGCCTGAAGCACAACAACTTCAGCAGCAGTCCAAGGCGTTAATCACAGATTGCGACAAGCAACTTATGAATCTGCAAATTCTATCTAGTGTAAGCCATCAGCTGTCAGGCAAAACCAGTGCTCCTGATGAAGTAGATGCTATTCATTCTAGATGGGCTGTAGTCCATGATCTTGCCGACCAGTGGAATAGCAAATTAGACAAATTAGTAAGTAACTGGGAAAACTTTGAACGTGAAGCTGAAAAATTAGAGACTTGGATTGAAAATGGCGAAAAACTGCTTAGCAGCCGCAGTGTCTCTGTTGATACTCCTCAAGTAGAGAAACTTGATAGGGAACTCAACAAGCTCAAATCGTTTGGCAATGAAATCTCACAGCAACAAGCCAAGATTATTAGCTTATCACAGACGTGCGACAATATTTGTCACAATATACAACCTGAAGGAGCGAATATATTGAAAAACAAAGTATCAAATATAAAACAAAGAACCAATTCATTGGCTGAGACTGTAAGATCAAGAGTTAATGAGCTTTCAGACAAAATTATCATTAGACAAGAATTTATGACCAAGTTACACAATTTCGACGGTTGGATAACTGATTTTAGAAGAAAAACTGAAAGTTATGATCAAATTAGTGCTGACAAAGTTGAACCGACATTACAATCGATGCATGTGCTTTCTCAAGAGCATGCCGCCAAAGAGCCTGAATTCACAGAAATTTACAACGAAATCAAGAACATGACACTTTCGTCTCATCCTGGCGAGTCTCGCTCTTTGAATGAGACCTATTCAAACATAGCTCAACATTACCAAGTAATAGAAAATAATATTCAACAAAACAAGGCCGTTCTGCAAAAATGGTCTGAGCTGCTAAACTGGTATGACGACACAAAGCAACAACTTGGTCACATCCAATACCAAATTGACGGTCCTAAACTAACACCTGAAAGTTATGAAGTTTTACGACAAGAACTTGTAAACATCATCACTAAAGTACCAGAGTGGAAAAGCCACGTTGCATTATTAGATGGACCTTCTAGAGTAAAAGTTACTGACCAGAACACAGGTCGTATCATGTCACCGACTAGTTTGGTGAAAGAAGTAGAAATGAAAGCTGATGCATTGTTAAATCAAGTAACTACAAAGAGAGATCTAGTACAAAAAGTTGGTGCTAGATGGGATAAGTTCAATGTTCAACATAATGCACTGAGCCAAGTATTACATGGCATTCAGTCTGCTCTTAATGATATGGCTCAAAGACCAGTTCCACTTACAGAAGCTACTATTCAAGAAATGACTGAACAGCTTGACAAACTTGATGTAGAGCTCAGAGACAAACAATCAATAAGGAAAGAGCTAAGAGAAGAGGGATTGCATTTGATGAGAGAAGATCAGCCTAACATGGGAACAATACAAAATGCTTTATCTGCGGCTGACAATAACTGGGACCAACTTGTAAATTCTGTTAGAGATACCAAAAACAAATACATTCTTCTTTCATCCACTTTGCAAGAACTGAAAAACTTTACTGTTGCATTTGACAGAGAAATGGTTAGAGCTGAAAAGCTATACAATGACTCTAAAGATGCACCAAATGACTATGTACAAACAGCCCAATCTTTAGACAAGGCCAAAAAATCGTATGAAATCTTGAAGCGATCAAAAGGGCTCTTAGATCAGATGGATGTCATAAAGCAATCTATTTTAAAACAAGCATCGACTTTAGGAGGTTTTGACACAAGTCCACTAGAGGAAGCATTCCTGACCTCGCAAACACACTGGGAGAAAGTAAATGATGCAACTATCAAGAGAATACAAGACTTGGAATCCCAACTTATTGTTTGGAGACAAATCGATGACACAAAGAACCAAGTAGTAGCTTGGCTAAGTGAGACTGGACAGAACCTTTCTAATGCTTGTGATAACCTAGAAATCAGATTTGGTCAAAATCATTTGACTAAATATAAAGAAGAATTGCCATTATATTTGTCATTGAAAAATAGTATCAAGGCCAAATGTGAACAAATTACGAATTTAAATAAAAACATACCGGTAGAACAAGTGTCATCAATAGTAGATTACTTAGAAGCTGAATTTGACGCTTTGCAAAGTCTGGCGGATAATTTAGACAGTGCGGTGTCATCATTAGAAATTAAAGAAAACAAATTAAAAGACAAAATTAAGCGCCTTTCAGACAGCGTCAGCAAAATTAGAGACGATATCATTAAATGTGACGATATGACTGGAGATAATGCTAAAATATTGGACCGGCTAAAGAAGTGTCAAGCTTGTAAAGCCGAGTTGCAGAACTTAAACGATGAAATTGATAATTTAACACAAAATGTTTCAGAAATGAATGCTAACTATCCAGGATTCTATGAATCATTAGTTCCAAAAGAATTAAGTTCCTTGCAAAAAAGATTTGAGAGTGTATTAGTACACGCCAATAAAACGGAAACTACCCTTCTTACATTCTTACAAAAACTATTCACTGACAAATTAGCAATGTTTAACAGAAACTTGAAGATTCTCGATGATAAAACGAGATGGTGTGTGCCTGATGCCAGCAGTGATAAATATAACTTGGAAGTTAAAGCAGCAGCCTTAGCTGATGTTGAAAATGGAATAGCTGAGTGCCACAGCAAAGTAAAGGAATTAAAAGAAGCCAGTGAAATTCTTAAAGTAGTTGCTGAGCCGGCATGCGCTCAAGAAGCCGCTGTGCAAACGACAAAGGCGCAGAAGAACTTGGAAGTTCTATCGGCTAATTGCAATGAGATTAAAAATAGATTAAAAGAAAATATTGATGCATGGCAAGATTACGAGACTTTATTAGAGAATGTTTCGGAGTGGCTGAAGGACAAAGAAAATACAGTCCGCCTAGAAGCAGCTAATCTCTTAAATATGAACGAGATTGACAACAAAATAGCTGCAATGCGAGATTTAAATCAGGAAGTAATAAATTATAACAGTGAAATTCAGAAACTTACCGAAACAGGAGAAACTATCATGTCTCGTAATCCAGATTCAAGAGTATTGCAATACATAAATCATTTGGTAACCAGATACCAAACTGTAGGAAAATTCATGGAAACTCATTTACATCGATTACAAGAACTAAAAAACAATAAGGCAAAGTATGACAAGTCTATTGCAGACTTTAAAAATTGGCTTCAAGATACGAATAACAAAATTAAAGACTTAGCAGTTCTGAGTAAACACGCCAAACCGACAGCAGCTGATTTAGACCAAGTCAAACGACTTAATGACAACAAAGAAATCGGGCAGAGATTGCTGAATAGTGCTATTGAATCTGGCGAAGCCTTGTTCAGTGGTATAACCCCAGAAGATCGTGAACAAGTAAGAAATGAGCTGCGAGCCTTAAGAGATTATTTTGAGGATTCTGTTGATTCTCTTAACAATGTCATTAAAGATATTGAAACAACAATCAACAAAAGGTCATCGTTTGATGATACATTCAATCAAGTACAAAAATGGATTAGTGATAAAGAAAAAGAATTAGGTGAGTTCAAATTGTGTCCTACATTACCAGAAAAGAAAGCTCAACTTCATGCTAACAAGATCATGCATCAAGAAGTAGAGTTGCATCAGTCAATGCTTACTCAACTAACTGAAAAAATAAAACTAATGCCAGATGACGACGCAGAAAAAAGTTTGTCAAAAACTATAAATAGGTATAAGGACATGTCTAAAGAACTTGAAAAGAGGATTGCTACATGTGAATCGCAAGTCGCAGATCACGAAAAATATGTTCAATCTTATGAAGACTGTCGGGATCGCCTTAATCATATTATCGCTGAAAATAGCATGTTGAACTATGGAGTTGTTACACAGAAAGAAGATGTGGACTCTAAGATTATAGCTATTGGGAAAGTCACTGCCAAGGCTACTGAGATAGAAAATATTCTTGATGGACTAAAATCACAGCTGAATACTGTGTTACAAACTACAAGCTCTAATGGACACCCTGTACTAATCAGTGAGTATGAACAGCTTCAAACAACCTGGGACCAGTTTGCAACGCAATGTAAAGAACAAGACAAGAAACTCAAAGACACTTTAAAGCAATGGAATGAAAGTCAAAAAACACTAGATGAATTAGAAGAGTGGTTAAAAGTAAAAGAAAATCAATTGAGAGATCAAAGTTTAAAGAGTACACTGGAAGCTAAAATAAGTCACTTGCAGAAAGTTAAAGAGATGCAAGGTGAATTGGCGTCACGGAGTCCTGAGTTTGCGGCTTTGACCAGCAATAAACAAGTTGCAAGTGAATCAGATCTTACGAATAAAACTTCAAAATTGGCAACAAGGTACCACTCATTAAACAACCTGGTCAACGAAATTATTTCTAAATATGAAGTATTTGTATCAGAACACCAAGCATTTGAAAATGAATACGAAAACATGGAAAGTTGGTTAGTTGGAATGCTTGGTGAGTTGCAAGATCTCAACGAAATCGTTGGTGACTACGCTGTTCTACAAGACAAACAAAATAAAGCGAAAATACTCTATGAAACTAGGAATAAGAAGACACCAGTGTTTGAAGAATTCTTAAGTCTGGGAGAAAAATTGTATACACACACAAGTCCAGATGGTCGTGAGGTTATACGCCAAAAAATCCGAAAGATCAGAACTTTGTGGGACAGCTTTGGTGACAGCTTCCAGGAAACTGTTAATAAATTAGATCAATGTCTTATACAGTTCTCTGACTTCTCTTTGGCTCAAGAACAACTTACAAAATGGCTTAAAGACGTGGAAAAAGCAATGCAGCGTCATACAGAACTTAAAGCGTCTCTTGAAGAAAAGAAAGCGCAATTGCAAAATCATAAAATAATGCACCAAGAGATAATGACACATCAACAACTAGTCGAGTCTGTGTGTGACAAAGCACAACAATTAGTTGATCAAACACATGACGCATCTCTAAATGTTTATTTGCAATCAATAAAACAACTGTTTCAAAATATCGTCACTAAATCTCAAAACCTTCAGGACAATTTAGAAGACTGTGTCAAGAGGCACGAAGATTTGGTTCGTCTTATCCAACAGTACAAAGACTGGCTCGGCTCCCAATCAGAAAAATTGCTAGACATTGAAAACGCAACGGGAGAAAAACCTGAAATCATTAGGAAACTCCAATCAGCGGTAGCATTGAAGGATATTGAGAAGATTGGAGCTAGCAAGTTGGATGAAATCAGAAACGTTTTTTCTTCTGTTAGTAAGAGCACGTCAGAACCTGGCAACGCGGCAATCAAAGCTGAGATTGACAATTTGATGGATCAATTGCGTAATGCAGTTCAAAGTATTGGAACATCAGAACAAAAATTAAAACATACTTTAGAAATTTGGAATAAATTTGATGTTTCCATAGAATCGATTACTGAATGGCTGAAAAATATGGAATCTAAATGTAGAGATCAAAGTTTATGTTCGACATTGCAAGAAAAAGAAACACAACTGAAAAGATACGTTGACCTTAGAAATGAAATCAATGCTAAGGAAAAAGAAATTGATGCTTTCGTTGATGAATCTCACAGTCTCATTCAACTTAGTGGAGTAGAGCGTTTGAAACCTCTTGTGACTCAAGTAAATAGTAGATACCAACAACTTCACTTGATATCTAAAGAAATCGTTAACCATTGGTCTGAATTGGTTGCTGACCATAGAAAGTATGTGCAATTGAAAAATGAATTTGATACGTGGCTCCGACCATTGGAAGAGCAACTATCACAAATTGTTACAAAAGAAGATAAGCTTAGCATTGAAAGTAAAGGAAATAAGTTGCAAGTATTTCTGATGGAAAGAGACAATGGTGAACACAAAATCGGAATACTTACAAGTGCCGGAGACAAAGTTCTTCCTGAAACGGCAGCGAATGGCAGGGAGAATATTCGCGCGGAAATTAGATCACTTAGAGAACGATGGGATAAACTAAATGACACTATTCTTCAGCAACAAAAAGAATATGAGTCCCAGACATTGCAGTGGTCAAGTTACCAGGATGTGCTGCAACAGACATTAGCATGGTTAGACGAAAAAGAAAAGACTGTTGAATCAGAAGAAAAGTCTGTGCTCAATTCAGCCCAAGAAATAAAGTCCAAATTGCTGAAAAATAAGACTTTACTGCAAGAGATTTCCTCGCACAAAAGAGTAATTGAAACAGTCACAGATAAAGCTAAATCTGTAGCTGCTAATCTTCACTCAGGTAAAGATGAGAGTAATGATATGTCCAAAATAATCCAATCTGTATGGGATAGATACAACGCATTAACAAATAGATTGTCTGGTACGATAGATAAACATGAGAAAGCATTTGAAATATATCAACAATTTTCGGACCAACAAAAATCTCTACAAGACTACCAGAAGCATTTATGGGATCGTTTGCATTTGTTGTCGGACTTTACTGGAAACAAAGCTGCCCTTCAGAGTAAATTAGCTAAAATACAAGAGTTGTTAGATGCGATACCGACAGGTAATAATAAACTAAAGATTTTATCCGATTTAATTGAAAGTAGTTCTTCAAAATTATCACCTAGAGGAAAAGAAGGTATGTCAAGAGAACTGGCTTTACTTAAAGCTGATTTAGAAAAGTTTACTGCTACGGTGCATGAAGTAAAACGAGGTATTGAAGATAAGATACAACAATGGATTGAATTTGATAGCGCAAATGATCGGTTACAGCACTGGCTAACTGATACTGAAATGAGTTTGAAAACATACACTCCGAAGGCGACTCTGGATGAGAAAATTGATCAACTCAATAAATATCAGGTATGTATATACTATTTTAAAACTCATTTATAAAATTATTTAACATAAAATGTTTATTTTGCAAAATTTTAAACAGGACTTGAGTAAAGCGATTGATAATCATGAAAATGATTTGAGTGCAGTCATAAGACTTGGGGAGGCTTTGGATCAAGTAAGATAATGAAATGAAGAAATCTTTACATCCTCAGCACTGTAGGATAGTCTAATTTTCAGTAGATACTCTATTAATTACACGAATATGGGTTATATGAAAATCTAACAAATCCTCCGTAATACTTCTCGGTTAATAAAAATAAACGTAATTATTCTAATCTGTTGCAATAGTATTTTGATATAATTTACTAATTTTAGAGGCGTTGGTTTATAATATTTATATTTAATTTAGTAATAAAAACCGAATGGTTTTAAAAAACTTTACCATTAGTGATGATGATGCTAATAGTAGTTGTCGTAGTTAGTTTAAAAATATTTTTTTTTTCAAATACATAACATTAAGCAAGTGTTATTATTCAATTGAATCTTCCAGGCAATCTTGGCTAACTTGAAGAAGACTGAAAACGACGTGGACAAGTTGAGTGATGAATTTAATGATCTTATCGAAAACTGTAATGATACAAGAATCACAATGAACTTGCAACAAATGACTTCACGTTTCCAATCAGTACAGTCGACAGCTAAGGAATTGGTTAAGAAATGTGAACAAGCGGTTAATGATCACAATGCATATCAAGATAAATATAGCCAATGTACAGAATGGATTAAAACAGCCCAGCATAATTTTGAAGATTGTAACAAAAATATTTCATGTACGCCGGACGGTATAAGTGCGAAGCGTGAAAGCCTAAATGATCTCCTTAGTCAACGTCGTAATGCTACCTTGCTTGTTAACAACACATTTGAATTAGGAGAAAAGTTGTATCCTTCTTCATCACCTGAAGGTAAAGAATTAATAGAACAACAACTCCAAGACATTCAACAGTCTCTCGATAACTTGTACGATAATATTACAAAGGCGGAAAGAGATTTAGACTCTGAACTTAACAAATGGTCATCTTTTGAAGATAACCTTAAGACTGTGCAACAGTGGTTATCAACAGCAGAGAAGAAGTTACCGAAGGAAATTGAATTAAAAGCAACTTTGGATGAAAAACGCAATCAATTGAACGTCTACAGAACGTATCTTCAAGACGCTATTGCTCATCAACAAGATATTGCTAATTTAGAAGCTCGCGCTCAAGGCCTACCAGATATCACAAAGGATATTACAAAAGAAATCAATCAGCTTAAGCAAAGGCATGAAACTGTTCTTGCACGTGCAAAGTCCTTTGTTGAACAATACGAAGCTATTGTTAATAATCACCAACAATACACTAAAGCGGTTATGGACTTGCAAGAGTGGGTAGAAGCTACACATAACACAGCACAACTATGGGGAGATGTAAACATGGAGCGTGTAGCACTAAGTAGCAATTGTGAAAAGCTGAAATCCTTACAGCTAAGCTTACCGGAAGAAAAGACGCGCATTGACAAGATACGTTTCTTAGGTGAGAAGGTTCTTCCTGGTACTATCAGTAATGGACAAGCCAATATTAGAAACCAGATAGATGCATCTCACCAAGAATGGGAAGGTTTAGTATCGTTCATTAACAAGACTATTGAATCCCTAGAAAATAAGATACAGCAATGGAATGAATATGAAAACATGAAAGATCAATGTTTGTCTTGGATAAGAAACACGGACACCGAAATTCACGCTGTGGACTTAAAAGCAACATTACTAGAGAAGCAAGACCAATTTAAAAAATTCCAAGAGCTACAAGGTGAAGTACGTGCTAAAGAGCTTGAGATTGACAACATCACTGAAAAAGCACAGAATTTATACACGGGTGTACTTGGGCCTCGGGGTTCACAGATATCTGATCTCGCAGTTAAATATCAAACGCTATCTCAAAAGGTAAAAGATTTAACGAATAGATGGCAACAGTATGTTAAGACGCACCAAGAGTTTGCTAGCAATGTTACTGAATGTTCTCAATGGATTGAGGAACTAAGAGATAAGTTGGACTTCTGTGCTGATCTTAGCTCTAGTTCTCGAGATGATTTAGAAACAAAATTGGTTTTAATCCAGAATTTATTGCTCACAAAAGATGAGGGATTCACAAAAGTGCAGTCACTTGTTGAGTTAGCGCAGAACGTAATGGCTAACACTGCACCTGCTGGTCATGAAGCAATTAACAACTCACTCATTGCTTTACAAGAACAATGGTCAGCTTTATTATCAAGAATGATTGAAACCAAGAGCATGCTAGATGATTCAGTGACTAAATGGGCTGGATTCTTAGAACAAATTCAGCTGATAGAAAAAAGCAATAATTGGCTTGAGAATATGCTTGCAGAACTAACTCCATATGAAGCTTCTATGTCAGATAAACGAGCTCAACTTGAAAAATTAAAAGAAGTTGAAGAAAAAGCCCGTTGCGATCGTCTTGATGTAGATACTTTGAAAGCTAAGGCCGCTGAAATGATTGCTAGTGGCCAACAAAATCAAGCTGCATCGAAAGCTCAAGAAACGCTTAATAAATTTGACACACTTTATGACCGAGTCAAGAAGTTACTCGCTGACCGTGAGGCGCAATACAAAGATCATCGACTTTACAAAGAAGCTCATGATGAACTTATTCAGTGGTTGACTAGAGCTAGAGAAAAGGTCCCGTCTTTAAAATCTAAGCCCTTAAGCGACAAATTGGCAATTGAGAATTCAGTAGCTCCTCTAGATGCGTTAATTAATAAACAAGCACAAGGCGAGTTATTACTTGAACATTTACAACACACTGGCGAAGTTGTACTCGCAAGTACTTCACCTGACGGCCAAACAATAATTAAAAATGAAATGAAAGCATTAAAAGAAAGCTTTGACGATCTATTTAATGAAATAAAACAACAAAAAAGTCAACTGGAAGAGACTGTAAGTCAATGGCGTGAATACAAGGATGAATATGAGAGGTTGTCAGATTGGCTTCAACAGAAAGAGATTCTAATCAAGAATCATAAACTGGCCCTGCTTGGAACTGCAAAAGAAAAAGGCGCTCAGGTTAATGAAGTTAAAGAAATTGTCCATCAGCTTAACAAAGGTAAAAAAGACATTGACAATTTTAATGCTTCTGCAGCTGGTCTGTTATCGTCACATCTTGACACATACGTAAATAACCAGTTGAGGCATTTGAATTCAAGATACCAAGTTTTAGTCAACATGGCCAATGACGTTCTAAAGAAAGTAGAAACAAACTATGAACAGCATCAGAACTACGATGAAAACTATGCCAAAACAAAGAAGTGGATTGACGATGCTTGGGAAATTACCCGCATTGGTAGTGAAGCTGGAAGCAATAGTAGTAAAGAAGCATTACAAAAACGTCTAGAACAAATCGAAGATTTGCTAAAACGTCGTGAAGAGGGCCAAAACTTGGTACATGCTACTGTAAATAGTGGGGAAAAAGTACTTAGAAATACTAGATCTGACGGTAAAGACAGAATTAACACAGAACTTAAAGAACTTCAGAACGAATGGGACCGTTTAGTTAAAAAGATGACGACAGCTAAAGTTCATTTAGAGACGGCTTTACTTCAATGGGCCGATTATAGCTCTAGTTATTCACAGCTCCAGCAATGGATATTAGACAGAGAAGCAAAACTTCAAGAAGTGTGTGAGCAAAAAGTCGCTAAGTCAAAGAAAGGTCAAGATCGTCTCGCAGGTCTTACAACAGGCCTCAGTCTAGGCGAAAGAAAAGCCACACTCCGTCAAACAAACAATATTGTTCAAGATATCGTTTCGTTTGAACCAATGATTCAGTCTGTAACTTCTAAGGCTTCAGAACTTATGCAACAAGCTCCTGCATCTGAAATCACTAGCAAATATGAAACACTATCTAAACAAGCTAAAGATTTGTATGAGAAACAAAAAGAAACCGTCGAACAACACCAAGCCTTCATAGACGCTGGTGCAGATTTCGTCCAATGGATTAGGGCTGCTAAGGAAAGGTTAGGCAAATGCTCTGATGCGACTGGAGACAAAGAATCGTTAAGTAGTAAGATATCTCAACTGAAGGTTTTAGAAAGTGAATTACCAGAAGGGCAGGCAAAATTACAAAAAGCCTTAGAACAAGGAGAGATATCTTGTGCAGTAGCAGATGATGAAGATAAAGAAGAAATAGAGGAAGAAGTAGCTCTTATGCAAGAAGAATATGATACCTATGTGTAAGTTTGCTTAAGTCTTTAATATTCAGTTTTTTTTTAAATACATTTATACATAATATTAAATCTAACTTTTAGTGAGCAGCTAAACAACACCAAAGCTTTGATTGAAGGAGGTATTGTAAAGTGGACTGAATACGAAGAGCAGTACAAGGAAGCCTTGGATTGGTTGGCAAAGACTGAAAAACTAGTACAATCATTCAATAAATTGCAAAATAACTTGGAGCAAAAGAAAGTGGTCCTTGAAGAATTCCAGGTAAGTCACACTTCACAAGTTTTTCAAAAGGTTTTATTAAGTAGTTGTACTAATTCGTAATTTGAACTAATGAATATTTACAGGGACATCTGCAGATGTTATTTGACTGGCAAGCTGAACTCGACAAGCTAAATGTTCACGCGCAGACGTTGTTAGAAACATGTGCAGATACCAGGGTTTCGAATGGAATCACTCAAATCACTACTAAATATAATGCTATACTGTCGTTAGCTAAAGAAGTTATGAAGAGGCTTGAACTTCATTACCAGGTAAGTGTATTATTATATTGTACTACTTGCACGAATAATAATGTATAGTATTTGCATTTACTAATAATGATGTTTGTCTAATTAGGAACACCAACAACATAATGCTCTGTATGGAGAATGCCAAGACTGGCTTGACAGGACTCGTGAAAAGCTTAACCAATGTGCTGAAATACCGAACACGTTGCAAGAAGTTAACAACAAACTTAACACTGTTAAACTTCTACGACAATCTTTGGAGCAAGGCCAGAATAAGTTAAGATACTTGTTGGAACTGAAAGAAAAGGTTATAATGAACACAGAACAAGCGGGCGCCGCCAAGATCCAAGAAGATACCGATAACTTGAAGCAAGAGTTTGACAAGTTGATAGCTGATCTACAAGACGTCCGCAACAAGTTGACTAATAGGGCTGGACAATTTGATGACATTTCAAAGGTAATTTAAAATAAACATTTATATATAATCTCTATTTTTTTCTTGATGGTTTATTTATCATTTTTCTTGTTTGCTCATATAAATAATATATTACTGTTTAATTTGATTTCAGATTCACAAATTACTGGTAGAATGGTTAGATGACATTGACCAAAAAATACAATCAGACGATGCTTTGATGAATGATTTATCAGAAAAGAAGGCCAAACTGGAGAAGTTTAAAACATTCAATAGGGATATAGACTCTCACAGTGATCTTGTTAAAAAACTGACTGAAAAATTAAAAGATGATGGCTCTTTGAAGTCTAAAGAAATCGAAGATACCTTGAAACGCTATGATAATATTAGGAAGACAGTCAACGAGATGATTGTCGTAAGTATTTCAAATGAAAAATAAATAATTAGCTATGTTTTAGGATCACATTACAAATAGATAAATCTAACAAATATTTTTTTACAGAAACTAGACGACTACGTCAATTCCCACATTCAATACAAAGATTCTTATGATAACTTCTATGATTGGATTCGTAATTGCAAAATAGAAATCCAGCAGTGCTCAGATTCTCACGGCGAAAAGGAAGAAGTCCAAAAGAAACTTAAGAATGTAAACAAAATTATCGAATCATTACCAAAGGGAGAAGCTCTTCTAAAGAAAACGATCAAACACAGCGAAGCTGTATTAAAAACAACTGGGAACGAAGGAAAAGATACTATTAATCAAGAAATTAAACAGCTTCAAATTGAGTGGGAAAACCTTCAACAAATATGTAAGGATACTAAGAAGCTATTGGAGAAGTGTTTGTCTGCATGGTCAGATTTCATAGAAACATCTGAGAAGATGAGCAAATGGGTTAAAGATTTTGATAATAAATTAAAAGGAGTGCAGAAGGTTGACAAAATCACACCTGAACATTTAGATAAATGTCGTGAGCTACTATCAGAAGCTCTTGGAAATAAACATGTTCTGGAAGAGCTCAACGATAGGTGTGAAAACTTAATGGAGCTCAGTGCTTGTGCATGGGTTCGAGATAAGACAGTTACTTTGCAAACTGAATACACCACACTGCTTACTAAAATACAAGGCCTGGTGTCGAATGGCGAGAAAAATCTGAGTGATCATACCGAGTTTATTAAAGCTAAAGAAGATCTGCAGAAATGGCTAGAAACAGCTCACGGCACAGTTCAAGACTCGATTGGAGTGGGTGACATTGAAACTACAAAGGATAAACTTGAAACAATTAAACTTGTAAGCAACAGAATGACGGAAGGTCACCATTTACTTGTTGTTCTACAAGAAGCATTTAAGAAAGCTCTAAATAACACTCCGCCTGAAGAACAAGATGGCTTACGAAATGACGTTAAACTTTTGCAAGAAAGCTGGGACCAACTTAAGATTGACTTGAATTCTATTACAGTTCAGCTTAAAGCTGCTATTGGGAAATGGGAAGACTTTGAAGAATCTAAGAATAAAATGAACCAATGGATTAAAGACACTGAAAATAACTTAGACAAAGTACCTCCAACTAGTGGTGAACTTGGTGAAATGAAGACATTACTAGAAAAATATAAACATATCGAAGATGAAATCGATAACAAAAAACCAGAGTTAGAAAGGCTAAAGAGTGAAGCCGCTGAACTAAGTAGTTGGGCGAAGAAGCCAACAGTTAAAGAATCGGTGACCGAAATTGAAAAGAAATGCAATGCATTACGTGCCAAGTGTGCAGCGAAGAAAGCCGAACTGGAGTCCGATATCAAAGACTACAACCAGTATCACCAATCGCTACAAGATACCGAGAAATGGCTATTACAGATTTCATTCCAACTTATGGCTCATAATTCTCTGTACATTTCCAACAGGGAGCAAACTGAGGAACAGTTAGCTCAGCACGCCATTTTGTTAGATGACATTCAAAAGTACAGATCGACTCTTGACGACTTGGAAGCTAAAGGCAGAGCTCAGATTGAACGTTACCAAGCTACGACCCCCTCGATAAAAGACACAGTAGGAAAACAACTGAAGAACGTTAATGACAGTCACAAGTCTCTTCTGGCCACCGCACTACAGATTGAACGTCGTCTCCGCGAGGGTCTAGCTAAGTTCAAAGAGTATGAAGATACTCTTGAAAGCATTTTGAACAACTTAGATGAGTGTGAACCTGCGATCACAGAGCTTGATGTGCCGGTCGACGGACTATCTCACGGCCGTGAGCTACTCGACAAAGCTAGGGTATGTCATTCACATGTATTCCCTTTCTACAAATGTTACATTTCATAAACTCATACTTACTTCTCATATTTCTTCCTCAGGGTCTACACAACCGTCTTCAAACGGAGAAGAGTCGGCTCTCAGCGGCTGTAGCGGCATGTTCAGCGGCTGCAGCGTCAGTGTCACGGCCGTCGTCTCCAGCCGACACAGCGCCGTTACCGATCCCCCCTCGGGAGCTTCACGTTCGCGCTCGCCTAGAAGATCTCATCGACCAGGTACTGAATGCCTCCGCTAAAGTCCTAGCTTCGGATGTTCTGACTTCTTTCTAACTTGTGTGCTGGAAAGTTTTGGTTTTGTTAACAGCAAGTTACTGAGTTTAACTAAATTTGGTTAGGGAATCGTTTCAGCAATTCTACTGACAAAGGAGCTTAGCTATCACAAAAAATAATAAAAATGTGTTCACCTTTGGGCATAACCTTGTAAAATAGCATTATTTCAACCTCGTTTTGTTTATTTTGTATGGAATTTGTCGCAAGTGTTTTGTTGCGTACATCTGTTATTAAAACAATTAATATTCAATTTCAACCATCTCAGTTTTTATTCTAAGGATTAAGTAGGTAAATCGTAAATAGAATATTATAAGTACTACTGACTGTCTATCGAAAAACCTAAGTCTTGATGTACTATAGCCATCAATAATTATGAACTCTAAACAGCACTTAAGCAGTGTTATTTTTAGTTCAGTACAGAAAAATAAAAAAGGTTGATGTTAATACTGTTTTAAAAGCTCAAGGTTAGGCTCGAAAGCTTGGTGATTTTTGATCTAAGGGTAGGAATAGTTTAATTTAAGATCAGGTAATACATTGTGTTCTCAAGCGCATATCATTAATGTGCCTCAACTTAATTATCGTTCGTAAAGTGTTCAATTTAAGACATAAGCTACTAAGTTAATACAGGTTCTAGTTTGCCAGGTCGACAAAAAGAACAAACCCAACGAGTTTTAAAGTGCCTGAAGTAAGAATTTGATTTTATGTAAAGTTAGTTTGAGGAAATAGTAGATAGAAGAACTAGTGTAGTTAGTAAATAAAGGTTAATGTAAAGGCTTTGTCGTTGGCAATGTATTTTTGTGCACCTGGTAATACGGCTGATTCAAGATGATTATTAAAACATGTCATAAATATAAATATGAAAGTTAAAGTTTGGATGTTTATTACTCAATTACGCTTTAAAGGCTAAACGGAATTAGCTAAAATGTATCATAGCAAAAACGAAATAAAAGAACATTTTCATGTTACCGCGGAAATATTACTCATTTCCCATTATTTATGAAATATTGTTCATTAAAATAAATAAAAATTAAAGAACAATTGCAAGTTGTTTTGAAATCGTCTTGACTCAGATACAAATAAAGTAACTTTGTTTGGACAAGGAACAGGCACTTTGCAATTCCGTGTGATTCACTGAAGCTCTTTATCACGAAATGCACGCCATTGAAGCAATTTTATTGACAATGTATGAATGGAAAACACAATGGTTACTATTTTAATATATAACAATAACATCTCGTTTCTTCGGTCGAGACAGAATAATCTTTTGTAAAGTTTTTGGAACATCCTTGAAACAATAGGGTATTTTGTCCCGACTTCGCACAATTAAAACAGTTTGAAAGAGATGTATCTGGAATTGTATCTTAAGGTGCACTTACACGGGCAATAAAAAATGCTAACAAGTAGGTAAGATACAGCCAAATCGTCCTATCACAACATGGAACAATTTAAAAAAATAATAGGACAATTTTATGAGTTTTGTGTACATATTATTAGCAAGTCAGTTCAACATGTTTTGGCTCAATCAGTGGTTTAAAAGAGAAACAAAGAATATTTTGATGCGAATGTGTTTAATCTGATGAGTAGCAAGATGAATCCCAAGAAATAATATAAGCATATTGCCCAAGTAATTGCTTCAGATTGTTTGATTGATTGTTCAGAAAAATTGTCCGTATAAGGGCCCCTTTTCCTAATTGAGTGCATTTTCTAAAAGCTGTGTGTACATAACAAGCATTGTGTGTTTTTGCCTGTGTGTTGTATGGTGCATGGTGTTTTCTAGACGCGAGTAAGCGATGTCGGCAGTGCACCACGCATCCACGCTATTCTTAGGAACGTGGAAGCACCAGAGTTCAATGAAAAGCTGACGGCTTTCGAACAAAGGGTAAGGCTTTGCTCGCTTTATAATACACACTGGCCCCTACACCTTTCAGATAACACCGCAACAAAGTTGTTTATAGCTTTACGTTTCAAACGCTTGTATTTCACTCTGTTTGCATTTGTGGTTTGAACCTCGTATCAAAAAGAACAAAACTAAAAATATTACTTAACATTTAAAATGAGACCACGATTAGTTTTCAGTACAAAAATGATAATAAAAACTACAGCACTAGTTGTAAATGTTCAGGTACAAAGCCACTTGGAAACGCTGGGTGATGCAGTGCATGGAATGGAGGAAGCTATGAAGCAAGTGGTGGAAATCCAGGAATGGATAAATGTGCATAATGCACTAGCACGCGACTGGCTCGCCAATCCATCTAAGCTGCGCCCTGAAGCTGCCAAGCAGGACATAGCTGCCATGAGTGATGCACTAGTGTCTTTGGGAGAGAAGAGGAACAGGCTTTTTACTGAAATTCCTACTGAAGGTATGGTAACAAACTTGATTAAAATTAAGTCTTGAGTTTTCGGTAATTGTACAAAACTTTTCTAATGGTATTATTTCTTTAGGATTAGAGGATGAAATCAATCTTGAAGAAGAATTAGATAACTTAGAACAAAACATCATTAAAGCCATCGAAAGAGAAAAGGGTAACCAAGCAATCATTGATGATTACCGACACAAATGCCAAGAAATCCACGATTGGTTCGACTCTGTCCTTAAAAAGATGGGTCTAGCCGACAAGGGTTCTGGTCTATCATGCCTTCAAAAGCTGAGCGCATTAAAGGACTTGTCAACCGAGTTTGGTCAAGCAGGAAAAGAAAAAGTCGACAACATCAAGTCTGTCGGTTCTAAAGTTATCAATATTGTTAGCAACTTAGAATCTCAGCAAGTTGAAGAACAGGTGCGTTCAGGTTTTTTTTTTACGTTTTTACAAATACTACAGTGATAGTTATTTTAAGTCAAAAATTATTCAGGTCTATCAACGAATTATTTTACTAATCTTTTATTTTTATTTTTAGATGAAGTCTGTCGAGCGAAGGTATAATGACATTGCGAAACGCATACAAAGGAAATTGCATATGCTTGAAATAACATACAAGGCAATTGATGGCACAAAGAGTGAAGTCAACGCACAAAACGAATGGATGCAAAAGGAAATTGACAACATTCTACATCCTGAACCGTTAAGCTATGAAAGCAAGTCGGTTAAAGAGCGCCAAAAGCAGGTAGCAAATCTATTGAAAGAAACTGATGGCAAGAAAACTGTAATCGACTCATTAGAAAAGAAAGTCAGTAACATCCAAGCTGAACTGGAACCATCGGAACAAATGCAATTAGAGTCTGAACTATCTGAACTTGCATCTAAACAAAAGCAACTGGCTTCATTGATCAAGCAAGAAATCGAAAGGTTGGCTGGTTGCACTGAAGAAAGAAAGAAACTAGAGAATGATATTGAAAAGGCCAAAAATTGGTTAAAAGCCAAGCTTGCGGAGATTAAAAAACTTGGTGGACCAGTACCATTGGAGGCCGCTAAGGTTGAAAAAGAAATTGCTGTACACAAAAAACACCAAAGTGAACTTTCCGATTTCCACAATGACACATTAACTGAAGTGATGCGCCAAGGCAATGCTGTATCAAAAGACTGCTCAAGTGAAGATCGGGCTAAGTTGCAAGCTATCTTAGAAGATTTAAATAAGACTTATACTTCTGCTAAAGTTGATATTGATGACAAACTATCGGCATTAAACAAACTTTTGCAAGGGAGGAACGAATTTGAGACTGATGTTGCTAAATGTCAGAGCTGGCTCAATGAAGCTGAAGTGGCTGCCACTCCTGAACTTAGAACTACGAGTTTACAACTGTTAGAAGAACAATTAGTTAAGTTTGAGAAATTAAGTAAAGAGGCATTAGATGTTGATAAGAACATAACAAAGATTAAGGATAAATCAAAGGATGTCATGGACACATTATCAGACTCTAATAAGTTACAGCTTAAAGAACAAGTAAACATACTCTCAGATAAGTTTGCTAGAATCAACGCCATTATCAATGACAAGAAGAACATATTACAGAAACACATCAAGGAGTATAAAGATGCGGCTGCCAAGATTGCTGCTGCTCTAGAATTCTTGAATGAAATTCAGAATAAACTAAAGGCTCTTAATAAACCGATTGGCAGCAAGGTAGAAGACGTGATTCCAATCATTCAAGCCTATGAATCAATACTTGCAGATCTCAAAAAGAACAAAGCGATGCTCAAGGAATTACAAGGCGGTAATCTTCATGACTTACAAGACATTCTGACTCAACAAGATGATTTAATGGATACTATTGATGATCAAATATCTAAACTAAAACAGCTGTTATTACTGCGTGAACAATTCTTCGCGCTTGTCAAAGAAATTGAAGAGTTCATTGCCAAATACACGGACGTCACAGCTGAAATTGAAAAATCAAACGATACTCTGGAAGAGAAAATAAAGCGTTATGACGACATCATTGTTAAAATCCAAGGATGTGAAGCTTTGCTGGCCACCGCTACAGACAAGGGGCAACAAATTGCAGCAGAAGGTACTGTTATTGATAGAAATAATATAACAGAACTACTTCAGTCATTAAAACAACAGCTTCTTGCTCTGAGGAGGAATGTAGAATCTAAACGACAAGAGCATGAAAGAGCTGCAGCAGAGCATAAGAAACTGGCATCAGATCTGGCCGAGATATTACAATCACTTCATGACAGTGAAGCCGCTGTTCATTCACGTCCACTCCTCAACAGAGACGTTGCGAGTGTTGATAAGAAGCTAGTCGAACACGCCACTTTAGCAAAGAACATGCAAGCTTGTTTAGATAAATTCACTAAGATCACAGACATAATAAAGAACGATGATGGCATTCCCGGAACGTTGCTAGAAATGGTATCTGAAGGCAACTCTCTCAAGACTTCGCTACCTGCTGAGTTATCTAACAGAGAAAAGTACTTGCAAGATAACAAGAAGAACCGACAGCAGTACTTACAATTGGTTGAAAAGCTAAACATCTGGGTCAATGAAGCAAACATTCGTCTGGATATGGGCAAGAATGGAACAGACTTTGAGAATATTGAGTCAGATCTCGAGGAACACAAATCATTTTTCAACACTTCAGAGCCAGAAATGAAGGATTTGGTCGGTAAGCGTATGCAGGATATTGTTGATAAGATTTGGCCGTCTCTTTCGACACCAGAACAGGAAGAATTGTCTAAAGATCACCAGAAATACAATCAACTTTTGAAGAATACTTTGAACTCTGCGAAATCAAGGCAAGCGCAGCTGGAGCAAGACCTGGAGATCTGGAAGGACTTTTGCCAGCTGGTGGAGAAGATCAAGGCGATCTTGGACAAGAACGACATCGAGGACGAAGCTGTCACGACGGTCGACGAGCTCAGAGTTCACCTGGAAAACCTGAATCGTGCGAAGAATGATTTAGAGGTGAGTGGTGAACATTTTTTAATTTTTAAGTACTGCTCTCGTAACTTGTTGACTTACCTGTTTATGAGTTCAAAAACCACATTAAAAAAATTCTTATGGAAAAAGGATACTACAAAGTTGAAGATTACTTGAACGACAAGAGTGCATGGACTTAATAGCCTGCCTAGCTCGCACTTACACTATCTTGTAATTGTATTTCCTGTAATAAAATCAGGCTGACAAAGGTGACTGAGTTTCTTGCGCCGTTTCTTCTCATCACCAGCCGATATGTTGTCCCGAAGCGGTGGTAGGGCTAAGTTATATGTTGGGACGTGTATAAGTGCCCGGAAGAGGGCCTATATACAGAATAAAGAATTTCATTTCATTTCAATTTCACTCATTTACGTCACTGGGTTAACGAAACAATGTTAATTCTTAGTTAGTTAATTCAAAATGTATGTTAGCTTCCACGCAGATACTTACCCGTTGAACCATATAGCCGTGGTTGAATTATTGTAAACACATTTTTGCAACATTTATCTTATGGGTACAAATAAATTCAGTCATGCCATCAAGATGAAAATATAAATATCACGGTTTTTTTTTGTGATTAAATAGATTTTATAGCTTATCAGCTAACAATGTATGTTAATTCAATAAATCTTTAAGATAATAAACTGCGAGTTTTACAAAAAAAAGGTATCGTGAGTCGTGTGTCGTGTAGGCCTACAGAATACATTTCTTTGTAGATCGTAATTTTAAATAGTGCGTATCTAGTTAACAGTAATGCTATTTTATACATGTATCGCTAACATAATTATTCATGAAAGTCATGCAAAAACACTTTTACATTTAACGTTGCAGAGATAAAAGATTGAAAGTTTTATACTGCGTACAGTTATGATTATGTTCCCCTGTTAATTATGTTTGGTTTTCTTTCTAGATATTTTAACTAAAGTAGAGTTAAAATCAAACGTATTTTACGGATTATTTCAGACACATATTCTAACAAGGTTTGCAAAGCTGTAAAATTTTCAACAAAATGACACATGAATACTTGATTGAATAATGATTGTTAATGGAACAAAATTTGAAGATTATCTTGAAATTTCTTATGGTAATCCGTTAAAAGATGTCGTATCTTCTTATTATCAAATTGTTCTGTTATCGCGATTAATATTTTGATATCTATGATGTCTATTTATCGTTTTTTTAAGGCTAAATGAAATACACATTTACCCAAAAACTATACTAATAATTTTAATAAATCTATTGTTTCATCATCATATGGTAATTTTTGTTCGAAAATTTAAAATCATTCCATCATTAAAAACAATAAATAGGTCCACTTTACCAAACAATTCATTAAAATCACAAGTTATTGAGTCTGTTGTCAGTGTTCAGTGAATCGGTCGGCTTCCTTCAACGCATCTAGACTAGACAATACTTCGGTCTATTTTAGTGCATATCCTTACTAGGTCAATGCACCTACTTCGCACACCAGTTAAGGAGACGCCTGCGCATTATTTTTAATTTGCGTTATGTAATTAGCTAATTTATATTGCACTCAGAGCGTGCAATACTCTTAAGGTGACATCATGTTTTTGTTTACGTTGTTATAATTGTTTTTGAGTCGAATCAAGGTTATGCAATCACTAAATACTGTTGTGTACTTTTTGAATAAAATAAAATAAAGGCAAGTACATATTTATGGGTTTTAACGTGACATAGCTTTTGTATAAGCTAAGTTGCTTTACACATAGTGTACAATATTTTTACAAAACAAGAAATATTAAAAAAAAATTACAAATATTGAATTTTTCATGCCATGAAAAAACCCCATTTCAATTAGCAATCTTTGTAATTATCACAACACCGTCTCTACATTAAATGAGCCTAGTAACTCGGTTTGTTTTAGTTTTGTATGAAGTTGTCTAATACAATAATTATTACTCGTAGTAGTATTTGCTTGCATTGTTATTCTGTCTTCAAAATGTCAATTGAAAATGCAAAAAATCCGTTGATCGGTAGATAAGTATTCTCCTTAATCTATGTAAATATCCTGCCTGGATAAATACCACTCATTGCCTATCAATGTAGATGCCGTCTGGTCTAGTTTCTTGGGATTGTTAAAATAATTTATTTATGTCCCCGCGAACTTTATCGTACCGCCTCAGAATTAAATAATATTTAATTTCTGAACGCACCCTGTTTGAGAAGTAGGAACAGTTTGTATGGGAAAATAAAATTGTAATTTTTAGTATTTTCCGCATAATTTTAACATATTTTTTCACCGTTTAAACCTGTCCTGGACCTCTATAAATATTTCAAGACCAAAATTAGCCACATCGGTCCAGCCGTTCTCGAGTTTTAGCAACACTAACGAACAGCATTTCATTTTTATATACACGGTGTTGCTTTGCATCCTTGCCATATTTATAGAGGTAACTATATCACTGACAAAGATAACAAATCAGTAAAAAAAGAAAGACCAATTTTTTTTTTAATTTTGAGTATTTTATTTTATCGAAAATCTATTAAATACAACACTAATTATTGAAACTCATGCACATCACTGTTCTTATTCATCTGCACAAAAGACTTTGTAGTATTACTTGATTAGTGATCGCGTACCGTTAGAGACAAAATCGGTTTATTCCTATGTGTAATGCAAAACCAAATTTACTAAAAACTTAGTGTGCTTTATTTATGGGAGTCTCTAGTTTATCTAAACAATAGGTATTGTTTCCTACTTTTATCTCTGTGAATATGGCAAGGATGCAATGTAACACCGTGTATATAGGAGATAGAAGGATAGATTATTGTTATCATAGATATTTTTTTATAATTTTCTATACTAGACTAGTGTTAAAAACTTATTTATATACGAAATGTTAAGTATCACTATTTCCATATTCATACTGTGAATCGACAAACTCGACGAGTGACGTCACAATTAGATATTCAAATTACGACTCCTAGTACCTTCTGCATAATTAATAAACTAGTAAACGCAGTACTTCTTCGTATTTAATTTAGTAACACAGCGGTCATTGACTTCAGTAAATATTTAGCATGTTCTACAAAATTATGAGGTTTTAGGTAATTTTAAAGAATTTAGCAGATATAAGAAACTTTTTAAGGAGTTTCATAGATAGACAGATACTCTCTGCACACTCTTTAAAGTAATGACACTTGTTTTTTCCCTGCATAACGAACAATACGATTATCGATATATTTTATGATTTTAAAAGATTGTCTTTAAAATTCATCAAAAAGGGTATTTCCATTTTAAGTTACTTTGGGGTTCTTTAAGCATAAAGAAATGACTCAACTTAAAAACTTGTCAAGAAATAAAATTTGATTTGATTTGAAATTTTTAGCCGACAAATCGCAACAAACGTTTTACAATCAGCCCATTAATTTTCAACGGGCAAATTGTTCACTCATGTTTATTATCATTCGGCGCAAGTGGTTCGCCTTAACTGGATGATGTCATGCGCGGGAGCACCAGCCCTCACTCGCGTCCAGTCCCTCACCGGAGACAAACGCAATGAGCAAGAAACAGACTAACCTGTTTATTTATTACGTTCTGTTATTGTACAAGTGCGGAATCCACGTGATCACTTAGTTGTTTTTTTTTCTTAATTTAGCTAGTTTTTTTTTTAATTTTAGACGTAGTAAAACAGTAAACATTCCGCGAAAGAGGAAGGTGAGTGCGGATATGAAATTTCGTTTTTTATTCGGAGTGTTGACCGGCTTTATTCGATTAGATTTGCCGGCGTTTTTCTGTATGTCGTGCGTACAAGATTGTTTTTTGTCTTTTTTATTGATTTTCTTAAACAAGAGATTTTATATTTCATCATTTTACAATGAATTTACACTAGTTTTGCTATTATTGTTTATAGTTAGGATGAAATGGTTTAATCTTTCATATTGTAGTGCAATACCTACTTGAGCCTAATGCGTCTTAGCACAGTTAATTCATAAATAATACAAAATGCATTTTATTTAAGTTTATTCTAATGAAAACATTTCTTTTGTGCATAAATTTAGGACCATTACTTAAAATAAGATTGTATTAGTTTATTTCCTTTTTGGTCGTGATTCTACTGCTCGAATTTAGCAATGTTAATAAACAATCCAATAAAAAAAAACTCTAAAAAGTTAATTTTGACGTGGGTTCGAGTCCCACCTGAGGTCGATGATTTTTTTAAAGTGTTATTATCTTCAAGTTAAATTTTGCAATAAAACTCTTAGAAAAGTTGCAGGCCAGCTAACTAGGTATATAAAATTTATAGACAAGTAAATGATTTTGCAATTACGACGATGTTGGTTCCTATAGAAAAAAAATTGGCAGTAATCATGTTTTCAAAGTTCATTAATAAAATAGGTCTTGACATAAATAAAAATAATGGTGTTAAAAACTCAACTTTAATAACTCCTAAAAATCATAATCGCGTGCGCTTGCGCAGCTAGTCACGACTCACGATCGCTTTTCAATCGTAATCGTAATCGTAACCCATTTTCGCAAAATGTTTTCGGTTATTGTTTTATTTTTCCTTTTATAGCCGGCTTTAATCGCGTAACATGATTGGATGCTGCCTGATGCATAATATCGGTCTTTGACAAACGGCCTCAGAACACGAAAGATTTAGTTTTAAAGCCATATTTAACGAACTTTATAAACTGGCGACCAACACGCAATAGTTTTAAAAGATACTTAGATAGAGTGTGGCTATTAAAAAACAGCGAAGTTTAGTGGTTATTTGAAAATTAAAGCAAGTTGCTGAAAGTGATTCCCACTTTCAAAACCTAATAAACGCGCCAGATCTCACTAATTAAATAGTTATGGTCATAATGAATTTGAATTATTGTGTTCTACTTGGCGTCATGTAAAAAGAGCGGTGGCCAAAATAGGAACTAACATTTTCAGTACTGCTATAAGTGTTCGGTGGAGACAAGTAGCGCCACCCTCCAGCGTTCTTTTTGTTTGACGAAAATTATACAAAGTACCAGATAATAATTATGTTTGCCAGCACACCCAGGTGCGAGTCAGTTTAAAACACTTTCGATTCCCTATTTGACTCACAGTCCCTTGCATTCAATAAAAAAAACCCCGTATGTTGAAACTTTAAATTAGTCCATACAATTTTTATCATTGTTGTATAAATAGAACAGTATGTTAAACCGGACTTATTTCCTGTAAAATGTGATGGACGTTTTCCTTACAAAATTATTTAAGGATATATTTCAAGGTTAAATTTAATTAACTATGTCAAACCGAACTGATTATTTAGTGGATGAGTATGTTAATCGCATTTCAATAGAAATATCGTTGTTATAATGCATACTTCGTATCTATCTATAAAAACCAGCCAAGTGCGAGTCGGACTCGCGCTTGAAGAGTTCCGTACCATTATCTATTAAAAACCGCAAAAAAAAATCACGTTTATTGTATAGGAGCCTCCTTAAATATTTATTGTATTCTGTTTTTTAGTATTTGTTGTTATAGCGGCCACAGAAATACATCATCTGTGAAAATTTCAACTCTCTAACTATCACGGTTCATGGGATACAGCTTGGTGACAGACAGACGGACAGACAGACAGACGGACAGACAGACAGACAGACGGACAGCGGAGCCCTTTGCCCCTTTTTACCCTTTGGGTACGGAACCCTAAAAATATCACACTATCAGTAGAAGTGTTGACATACAAAAATACTTCTGTGAAAATAATCTGCAATCTATTATCAGAACCGGAGCGATAGCAAACGCCTGTTTATGCCGCTGATAACATTGTAAACAGCACAAAAGAATGCATTATGATCAAATAGGTTATTGGGCACTTTCAATACTTAGTTGCTACCTGGAAATTAGTAGTTTAAGTTAGTACTTAGGTATGAGCAAGTCGACTTGGTAACGAAAAATTGTTCTGCAAAGTTACTAAAACCTTAACTTTTAATTGTAATACAAGTTCGTTCGACTATTTTATGGTGCTTCGTAGAAAAAAACACACAGGTACCTACTTAGTTAGTGGGTTTAACAAAGATTTTGATACTTATTAAACTTGATTCTGTTATTTTATTAACATTCATTCGTACACTATTTAAAAATCATAGAAGTTAACTTAGTAACGTTAAATATTTTAGCAAAGTAACTAAGAGTAATTTATAAAATAAATATAAGTTCAGTTAAGCATGGCATTTCCGATTTTTGTGCCATAATACTTACTTAAACATTTATAAGTGATAATATTGTTTACGTATTTTGTTTTTTTTTGAAACGTACCAATGACTCGTGTTCGTTTGTTTTCTGCTAAAAACGTGTAGGTACATTGACAAAATGTTCGTCTCGTGATTTCCGCTTAAGGCCACGATGACTTCATAGCGCCAATGTCGCTAGTTCAGTATCAAGGTCACGGCAAACTGGCTAAAGTGACGTCACGGCGAACTAATGTGACTACATAGTGAGTTAACTCATTTGCATTGCACTCGGGCAAATATTTATGATTACGTCAAGATACTATTCGTAGTAAACCTGTAATAAGGACAAGAAATTGGCAATAAAGAATGGCATCGACATCATAAAAAATAACAAATTGAGTCCTGCTTAATTTTATTCATCATCATCATTTAGCCATAGGACGTCCACTGCTGAACATAGGCCTCCCTTGATAAATAACTTCCAGATTGGCCGGTTGGAAGCTATACATAATACATATTTTATAAGACATCCTTCGAGGGTTTTCACTTGTTTTTTTTTTCAATTTTAATTATTTTTTTTAAAAAAAGAGTAATATTATATTGTTTTAAACTTTCATGGTCACTAACATTAGAATAGTTTGTTACGGGATTGCTACCATGTACCTTATTTTTGAGTTCCCGATATTTCGGCACTGTTGCAAGCGCCATGATCACGGAGTAACTGATAGACTGAAGTTACTCCGTGATCATGGCGCTTACAACAGTGCCGAAATATCGGGAACTCAAAAATAAGGTACATGGTAGCAATCCCGTAACAAACTATTCTAAAGAGTAATATTGTTTAAATTATTAACTGGCATTGCGAATAAAGATATATAACATTAAAAGTTAAGAAGGTAGGTTATATCAGTTCTCTTGGGATCTTGAATACAATAACTAAATTATCTAGTTACCTACGTGATCAGGGAACTAATGTAGCATAATTAAAGAAGTCTTTGTAACTGTCTTGTTTTAAAACTATCTGCTTCTAACTCTGTTTATGACACTGAAGTCATCAAAATAAATTATTATTGATAAGGATTAAGGCCTCGTACGTGGTCACTCTACGTGTATGTAAAACGAGACGGAAAATGTTATGAAAACACTGCCGAAACTTCAATGTGAACTTGTCTCGTAACCTTCGCATTAAGTCAAAAGTTCTTGACCATGTATTAATGGTACTTCTACCAATTTTGTTTGCAATGTTTAGCAATAAAATATCAAATATGCAATATTAATCAATATTAAATTTAGAAATATTTTCTACATTAGGTGCAGTTTTTTAAGATTTTTACCATGAAGCCATAACCAAATGAAGATATTTAGGTATTGCTCCTAAAAGCGGTACAATAATACTGAAAACCAGTTCTTAGGGACTTCTTGATATAGCATGTGGCTTGGGTGCACTTCCGTGACGCTGTGAAATGAAAATTTATGGGGCTCTATGAAGGCGCTTGTTATATTTCGTTCCATAGAGCGCAATCCCTTTATTTTTCTTTCACAGCGCCCCGAACGCGCCCCAGGCCCGGCCCGATACTTATCCGATTACTATATCGATTCCCGTATAATAGTGACCACGGAAAGTTCAAATAAGTGTGTAATTTTCCTAACGTATGCTCTCCATCATCAGAACCAGCAGCCGCTCTTGGACGTGCTCCGAGAGCGGGCGCGCGAGCTGGGCAGCGCCGCCGATGCTGCCAGCGGAGAGCGAGTGGAACAGAAGACCAGAGAACTTGCTGACAGGTGGCACGTCACTTCTGAAGGTTAGCCTATCTTTATACCCCATATTTTGATACACCAGTCAGTCTCCTACATGTCTTCCTTACTTTACATTAGCAGAATTTCATTTTTAACTTTCTGGTTGCATTTTTTAATTATTTAACATTACACAGCATGGGTATTACCCGTATAAATTAAATAATTAGCAGAATTACTGCTCTACATATACAATGTGATATGGGCGGTACTTCTAACCTGTTAAGGCTAAGTGCGATACCTAATTTTATCGACAAAAATAATAATTTGGGGGGTCAAACCCTCACCCCCTATGAATAGTGGCCATTTTGGTTTTTTAACACTTTAGGCAGTAACAAAGGTTTTAGGTGTCGTAGAAACATGAAAGAAATACCACAAGATAGCTTAAAGAATAGAGTAGCTGACTATTAACTTCATTTCTGGTATTTAGTGTTTCCTTGGCGAGAAAAATAATAATTCATTAAATTATTTTGAGATTTTTTTTGTAAATTTGTTCTGACTCCAAATTACTTTTTTGTCAATAAAATTAAATACCAAACATAGCCTTAACGGGTTAGAAGTACCGCCCATATCACATTGTATAGAGGGATCAAAGTCAATAAAAAGAAGTTTTGCTTGGCTTCGCAGTAAGTGCATTCAGCTTTAAGAAGATAGATAGATAGATAGATCTCTTTATTGCACACCAAACAAAGAAGTTACAGTTGATATTTACAGAAAGATGTACAATTTAGGCGGTCTCATCGCTAAAAAGCGATCTCTTCCAGACAACCTTTAGGCAGAGGACAACCACAAAGAAAGGGAAAAGTAGAGCAGAGTGCTTATTGTGTAATTTTAAGAAGGTGGGACTAATGACCACATTGCTTGCTAGATGACATCAATTCCGAAGGTGAATATATCCTTAGAACTCCTTCGGCATTGTAGAAATAATCATTTTAAATGCCTAATTAAAGAAGGAATAGTAGTAGACAACCTACAATGTGTCAATATTGGCACTTGGGCTGAATTATAAAGCAAATCGTTACAAATCATCCTTTTCCCAGGTTTAGCCAAACGTGCGTCCACCGCTGACAACCAACTCCAGCGCTGGACCCAACTCCTGGACGTGCAGAGGAGCCTTGCGGCGGCCATCACTGCAGCTTCTGACAGGCTGCGACAACTCGACGCCAGCCCCAGCACACGGAGAAAGGCTCTCGACACCAGACATGCTTTGCAGGTATTTTTGACGACCTTCGTAGCCAAGAGGCGAGCACCTCGGACTTGGCTTCGCCATCTCTGAGGTTCTGGGTTCGATACCCGGTCGGGATAGTGTAGAAAACTAACTTTTCTATATTGGCTCGGTTTGTGGTGTGGTACCGTCGTTGTTTCTGATTTCTATAACACAAGTGCTTTGGCTACTTATCTTAGGATTAGAGCAATGTATGTGATGTTGTCCAATATTATTTTTTTATTTATGGTAGTCGAGACAGTAGTAGTGGAAGAAAAGACTAGAGATGTGGTAGCTCAGTACTCGGAATCTTGCCTTACTTAGTAGTAGGTTCCATTTTTTTAAAATTAATTTGCGGTTTTCTGATACTGGTTTGGCAGTGAGGGACAACGTCGCGAGAAAACCTACACATTCAGATAAAATTAGATAAATATTCATCAATAAATAATTAGTCAGGGTTACCTACATGTATGAAAATGAGGATAAAAATCGATCTAGTCATAACCATCTTGCCAAATCTAGTATATAACCCTGAAACTGGATTTAGCTACTAAATGGAAAAAGAGCAAGGATCTTAGATTTAATAAATCTGGTTTAATATCAAGTGAACTAGAAAGAAACCAAACTATTCCCAAACTATTTGAAAAAAATATATTTCCCAAACTATTTGAAAAAATTATATTCGATTCTCTGTTTCCAGCTGTAAGGCCGCTTCTAATAACCCAACAACACGGTTTTATCAACAAACGGTCTACAGAAACCAATCTGTGTGAATTTCTTGACCAAGTACTACATAGTATGGATAGTGGTTTTCAGGTGGACGCCGTGTACACCGATTACTCGAAGTGTTTCGATAAAATCCCTCATCAAATTTTGCTAAGTAAATTAGAGTACATTGGTATACATGGCGACCTTCTGAGATGGCTGAAATCTTATCTCATAAACAGAACTCAAGCGGTTACACTGAAAGGTTTTAAGTCTAGTTTTATACCAGTACCATCTGGTGTGCCCCAGGGCTCTCACCTTGGACCCTTACTTTTCAACATTTTTGTTAATGATGTAGTGGATTGTTTTCGTAGTTCCAAATTTCTTCTATTTGCCGATGATGCAAAAATTTTTACAGTCGTTAAATCTGTAGAAGATTGTATAGCCTTACAAGACGATTTAAATCGATTATGTAATTATTGTATTGATAATAAATTGTTTCTGAATATTGATAAATGCTGTGTAATTTCTTATAGTAGAAAAAAACATCCAATACAATATAATTATAAAATTTTTGGTCAGAATCTTAATCGTTCTACCGAGGTGAGAGACTTGGGTGTTACACTGGATAGTGAATTGTTGTTTTCATCACATATAAATAAAATTACCACTAAGGCATATCAGATGTTGGGGTTCATTTTAAGGCAAAGTGTCGAATTTACCAACGTAGCCACATTAATGCTACTGTATCATAGTTTAGTCAGATCTCAACTTGAATATGCTTCAACTGTCTGGAATCCGCAATATTTAACATATATTAATTTAATAGAAAAGATTCAGAGGAAATTCATCAAGAGAATGGGTTACAAATTTCGAAGCAACTTTAATGCAGACAACATTGTCCCCCTTGCACAGCTAAGAGAACACTGCGATCTATTATTACTGTACAAAATTATTAATGGCTACGTTGATTCGCCTTATCTTTTAAGTAAAATCTTGTTGCGATGTCCGAGAGCGAACACAAGATCATGTGATACTTTTTCTATTTCGACTTGTCGTACTAAATATGCACATAACCGTTTCATCCTTAGAACTATGAAATTATATAACTCCAAGTATTGTCACATTGATATTTTCGGCCTTAAACCAAATAAATTTAAGTCATTATTAAAAAAGTGAAAATTAGTAGTCCTAATAAACGCCGCAATAGCATGTTCAAGCGTGTGTCTCGTGTTACATTAACTTTTTAGCGATACCTATGTATAAATTACTGGTGAAAACTCTTTTGGCAAATGTACAATTAATAAGTGTGTGTTTATATGTGTTATAAAACTGCTGTTTGTTTTCCTAATAAATAAAATAAAATAAAGAAACGTACTAAGTTGGTTAAAACTATTTTATACTTATGTTGATTTGATGACAGACATGTGTAGGCGTGTCTGATTGATTTCCTATTTTCACGTAATATTTCGAGGTTTTTGGGTGTCACGATCAATGAAACTGTGATAAAATACATGTCACAGATACACTATCGCATCAAAATGTTATCTTATCGTCACAGCATTTATTAATTGTAAAATGACTAGAAACAAACGTGTTTTGTGCTTTAACAGGAGTTACAGAGCGATGTGGACAGTTTGGAAGAGTCTAAAGACGAATTGCTAGAACATGCTGACTTCATTGTCAACTTCTTGAAGACCCACTCTGGACAGGCTGCGGAGGACACTGATGCCACCGTCAAAGAGCTAGTAGAGGCTTATGCAAAGTAAGTACTGTGTTTGTTTGCATTTATCAGATAAGTTTCGCGTGCCAATGCCATTATAATCATAGGTGCGGCAACTGTTTCTTCGTTTTCATTTGTTATTATTTTGAACGTTTAAACGACTGTTTTAGAAAGCCTTTGGTGGAACTAATAAGACATAAGAGTAGTATATTTGAGTTAATCACATCTTTTACATTCATCACCTACTCTCTTGTCATGAATTAAACGATACTACGGAAATACTTTCGACCTACTGCAACGCATTACGATACCGCCGTGTGGTGCCGGCACTTTAAAAGAATTGCACCACCCCTTCTCTTCCTATGGGTGTCGTAAGAGGCGACTACAGGAGAACCGCCATAAGAAGACGGGGAGCAGCGTTTCCTCTCCACCATCGGCCAAACTGCGATCGTCAACCCGCCTGCCAAGCGTGGCGATTATGGCAAAATCCTCCTTTTGGAGAGGCCTGTGTCTGATGATCTACATTCATCTCCGACTCTCTCGTAATGAATTAAACGATACTACGAAAACACTTTCGACCTACTGCAACGCATTACGATACCGAAGATGATATGGGATCGCTTCCAAAACATGGCGGAAGCGAGCGAAAACAAAAGTAAATCGGAACCACAGTCGCCATAACATTGACGTCACTATGTTTTAGTTTTTACTGATCTGATACTATCTCGATTTTACCGAGTTAATTGAGCGTAGCTAAAAGCCAGACGGATACATTTGCATTTAAAAAATTTCAGACTAGAATGTAGAGCGCGAATAATTTACTTTCAATAATTACCCAGAGGCGTTCCGACAAATGTACGGTCTGGCACCTTGTCAACGAGTTGACAGCACTGTTGACGGAACCTTCACAACAAATAATAATAAGAACCCCACTGACCTGCTAAATTTTGGCGCCAAATTACCTAACTGTTCTCGCAATAATTTTCACACTTCGTCATCGACGGAATAAGGCATGCCAATAAAACATGGCCGACTGTTTCCGATATAATTAGAAATGCTAAAGAAAAATCATTCCACAATACTGCACACATAAACAACCAATGTACAGATCAATGTAAAAGCAGAAAAATAAATTTAGCGATCGAAAATAATGGGCGGATAAAACAAATAAAAAACTAATTCGGCTTGCTTCCAAAACTATTTAGTTTTTTGTACTATTCGTCGTAAACTAAACTAGACCTTGGAACATCGGATGTCTGACGACGATTTTTCATTGTTGTCATCATTGGCCGCTGGTTTTATTGTTAAATTTTGATTCCTAGAACACCTGATGATTTTTGAATTTTAGATTGAAAGAAAATGTATTTGAAAAGTTAAAATACCTACTGGTTTTGCACAAACTCAACATATTATATTCTTAAGTTTTTATTATTCTTGTACCTCTTGAGATCGAACGGCGAATTTATCGACCACAACGACAAAACTTAAATTCCGAACATTAAAATTCTTTACCAGCAACTTTTAGTACTTTAACTGCGTTTAATTGACAATCAAATTTCGGCTTAAACGCCCAATTTGTAAGGGTCATATTGAGTTAGCGTTTCGGAGACTCCGTATACGGGTGGCGAATTAATTTGATTGGGTTAAATGGTATTTTGGACTTTGTTAGCTTACAATAAGGGTTATAATGTGCGTGAGAAGGAGTAGTGAAGTCATCGGGTAATTGGTGGTGTCAGCTACGTTTGGCGCGGTCAAGGGCGGTGCGTCCACTCGGCAACGGACATACTTGGCAACTTGTTTGTTGCAACTTGGTCGTGAAAAACTTTTTTAAGGACTTTTTACAGTTTTTAACTCAACCATGCGTGTATTTGTATATATTTTATTTTGGTAGACTACTTATACTAGCATATTGCATTGGTTTTTAAATAGGTAACTTACTATAAAATTCAGAACAAAAAAATCATTTCAAAGAAAATTTACGAACTATATTTTTTTTTTAACATAAAAGATATTAGCTCATTAATTTAAAGGACACTATTCTAAGAACATGACGATGGTACTGAACATGTTTGAATCATGAAATCATCAGTGAAAATATCAAATGATGAAATGAAAAGATTTGATTTTTTTTAGATGCTGATGTCATTTGTAGAGATAGAATTTGTGCTGTAACACAATGAAATAAAGTTTAAGTTAGTTTAAAGGAATATTTAAAGGTGGCTAAATCCTATTCCTATGTCACTCACTGAATTACGTAATGAGGTGACGGATTTCAAATAGTTCGATTGGTGCATAGCTTAAAAAAGAATATATACAGTCATAAAGGTCAGGTGTAGGAATATTTGACAAATAAAGTGACTCAAATAAACTAACAAAATCCTGTGTTTGTATGATCAAAAATGATATTTATTGAAATTCTATTGACATTCCTATTTAATTTACTGACATTGTTAAAATAATTGTACCTACTTAAATTTAAATGTGATATTCACTTAATTAAAATGCTCTTAAATATCATAATGTAATTAATTTAATTTTGCATGTCTGAAAAGATTAATTGTGAGATACGATAAAATGTAAAACCATCTTATGTTACCACTCTTATAGCAAATAAATTATATTCTATTCTATTCTATTCTAAAATAGAAGTAATGGATAATAAAACTTATGCGTTTTCGCATAACCTTGAATCGTGCAGTCCAGTGGTTTGTTTCGGCAATATGGACGCTATTGTGGTTAGTTTAATTATAAACGGTTTGGAAAACAAGAGCATACAGCGTGACCGATGAATCTTTACTAATTGGGGTTTAACATAAAATGACTATTTATTAATTTAACAAAAACTTGGATTAAATCTTTAAATGAAAACGTCGGTAACATTCTCTCATAAACAACGACTTACTAGAGTCTTAATTATGATGGCTAAGTAAAATATGTATACCTGTAATAAATTAAAAAAAAAAAACAGTTCCATAAAAAACATTTTTTCCTCTTTTAGTTAAATTTAGTTTTTTTAGTAAAAACTTCTTTTTACTATATTTTGTATGACCAATCATCGTCATGAAAAATCTATCTAAAAATAACGAAACTACATTCATTATCAAATGGTATAAAATTTTGATTGGTAGTAATATCCTCAATCCAAAAATAGCATCAAAATGTATTACAAGTTACGCGCCGGATTTAGATCTTCCTTTTGTAAGTCGGTTGAGAAAAATCTTTACTGTTCTCTATCTCTACTAAACAAAAGTTAAATTGTCACTTTTCCTTTCGTAGTACATAAAACATCACTTAACCAAAAGTTACAAAGTTACAAGTGGGCAATATTAACAGTACCTACAATGCCGGTGACGCAATGTTTCAGGGGTTACTTGTATGAAAATAAATATCAGTTGGTCCTATTTCCGTATAATCAAATCGTGATGGTGATGTCATAACCATTTCCCGCAGGAAACGGCAACGGCGTATTATTAATTGAGAGCTAATTTCAGAAATTATATTCTCATGCTTGATGTAGAGTACGTGTTTTAAATGAAGTTAATAAACAAATAATATAAACATGTAAAAACGGTCAATACGTCTCTGCAAGTATGAAGTTAACTTAGTCAACAGATGTCCTAGCCATGGGTTCCGAGTTTCCGACCTACCCAACACCATAACATTATTCAGCACAAATAATCAATCAGCAAATCGACTTGACAACATCGAGAACACCCAACCGGCGCAATCGATTACGCCAAAAATAGACCTTGTTGTCGCAGAATATGGTATAAAATCAGTTAGCAGCCGCCGCAGACGGCCGGCAGGGCACGGGGGACGTGTAATCGTTATTCAAACTGGCAGACTGCTATTTCCGAGCCCAGCGCGCATGCGCGCACCGCTCTTTATAGGTCAGGGCCTCCCAGTCTGCACTGGAACCCGGCTTCGCACTGGGATATACTTAGCAATTACGCCATCTTAAACTCTGAATGTTATAGATTTTTTCGCAAAAAGTACACCCGAAAAGTACGCAATGAGCCAACATGCCCTGCGAGGGGCACAGTCAGTGATACATGCGGCTGCCAGTGACACTCCGGACGCAGACAACACGCCTGCAACCGGTCCTGAAGTCGGACTCGAGAGATAAATTGTTTAACTACGCTTTTACACGATATAAGGAGACTGGGAAGAGCCTACGTCGTGCACCGGCGCTAAAACGCGCACATGTTTTATATTCGCACTGAATTATGTGATACAAATGTGAACGTGCCTACGTGTGTCGCGGACCGATGACTCACGACGGACTTAGATATTTCGGTGGATTAGGAGCGATTTCGACGACTGTAAAGTTTTGTAAGATCATGTGGACGTGTTGTTTTTGGCAGCGATCCCTTTGAATGTTTACTTCGTCTTTTAGCTCAGAACCCGCGGCGCCGGCCGGCCATGCCTCGCCGCACATTAGCGCATGTCATTCATTTATGTTGCGCAATACGGACAATCGGCTCTCGTTTGCTACGTAGAGGATTAATTATTAAAACGATATAGCCGCGTAAGTTTAGCGTTAAGTAACAGCGAGGCAAGGTCGCCGTGCAACGCCATCGGTTAGTCGTGTGTGCAGAACGTAAACACTCGCCGGCATATGCACCGAAAAAACTCGCGGTCTGATGTCACCGTGCAAACATTAGAACGTGGAATTTAAAATTAGATGCGTCCAGCGAATCTATCGAGAACGGTTCATTGAGCGACGGGCGGGCGCCGCGAGCGGATCGCCGCAAGCGAACGAGCACGAACGAAAGGTACCTACAGGCGGCCGGCGCTCGCCGCGGCACTGGCCGCAGCGACCTTGCACCGTCACGGGCGCCGCGTCACGCCGCGCCGGATTATTTTCGTCGCATTTTGGCAGCTCTGCCATACGCGTGCGCCCCAACATCCACACTCGCACCCAACTCGCCGTAAACTGTACACTAACATTTTCTTTTTATTGCAGATTGCGACAGACAATAGCGGCGAGGCTCGCGGAGATCGACAAGATTGTTTCTGAATTCGACCGTGTGTCGGAGAAGATAGACGAACTCCGACAACTGATCGAAGTCTCCATTGCTAAAGTCAAGACTTTCTACGTATTTGGCGAGGACGAGACGGAAGGCGTACGCGCGTTAACTAAAGAAGTTTCCGATTTGGTCGAGCGCACGAAGAATTTCACCGACGAGAGCAGGAAGCGATACGGCGGATCGGCGCCGGCTGACGTAGCGCAGGAGTTGTCAGCTTTGGAATTATCTTCGGAAGCGTTGGCCGCGGCGATGGAGGAAAAGGAAAGGGAATGGAAGCGTGCGCGCACAGCTCGCTCTGAATACGCTACGGACGTCGAGGACGTTCAAGCGTGGATAAAGGCAGCCGAGCTGACTGCGCGGGATCGCACATCGCCGCCGGAGCCGTACCGAGAGCGCCTCGTGGCGACCAGATCCGAAGTGCCAAACGTCGCCGACCGAGTGGAGCGACTCACGCGCAACGCGCGCGCCATCGTCGAGGGCAGCCGCGATGCCGGCGAGAGACAGCTGGTGCAGTCCACAGTCTCCGCGCTCACCGAGCAGTTCGCCGCCGTGTGCAGCGAGCTGGAGGCGCGCCAGGCCGCCATCGAGGACGCCTGCGACGCTGTGGCGAGGTTCCTCACACTACTCGAGAAAGTCCTACTTTGGGTCGAGACACAACGTGCATTCCTAGCGCGGCCACTCCCATTGGCCGACTTGCAGGAGGCGCAGCAGAAACAGACTGAATATGGGGTAAGGCTCCGCTCCACTGGAAACTATAATATTTACGTTTCATATACTACTTTGAATTTTATGTTTACAGAACGCGCTCAAGAGTTGCAAGCAGCAAGCCAAAAACTTAGCGGACATGGCCAAAGAGATAGAAGCAATCGAACGCGTTACGAGTCCAGGAGACCTCCCATCGAGACTCGAAGCGGCTGAAAACGCAACTGTCGACGTCGAGAAGCGACTCGCGAAGACAGTCAGTATAGTCACTTCATTTAAACCTCGAAAGCGAGGTTAACTCGTACTGACTTTGATCTTTTTTCGCAGAACGGGCTGCTACAGGAGCTAGCCGAGGAGTGGGAGAGGTGCGAGAAGAAGCTGAAGGACGCCGGGCACTGGCTCGAGGCAACGGCGCGGACGCTTGAGTTACCGCAGAATGCGAAAAAGCCCCTCCGCGACCGTCTCGCCCTGCGGGAGAAACTCATAAACGACATCTCCACGCAGAAGACGAAGATCTCGTACGCCGTCGAGAAGCTGAATGTGAGTGATCGTTTCAGACTGCGGGAGGTGGTGATGGGGAAGCGGCAGGAGTTAACAATGGTCGGTTTGCAGGTACACTTCGGCCCCGACGGCGTGGCAGCAGGGTCGCGCGGCCCCGAGGGCGTGGAGGCGTCGGCGCGCACGCTGGGCGCGGCGCTGGACGCGCTGGGCGCACGCACGGGTGCGCAGGCGCAGGCGCTGGGCGCGGCGCTGGCGCAGGTGGAGGCCTACTGCGCCGACGTGGGCCGGCTGCGTGCGCAGCTGCTGCAGGCCGAGCAGCAGCTGCGCCACGCCGCGCAGCCGCACTACAGCCCGCGCGAGCCCGAGCGCGCGCAGCGACAACAGCAGGTAAGACCTCTAACTCGTCGTCACACTCGTATTCACCGACACCGAGCAGTAGGTGGCTAGCGTTCTAGTTTTGTTTATTGTTGACAGAACAGAAACAGTAGGATCACTGTACATTACTCACAGGCCGCGCACTCGTACCGTTTATTTATTTTGTTATTTTTTTTTGTTTTCCTTCTCTCCCCTCACCTCGCACTAACACGTCTACCGATATCCTCTGTCAGGAGTGTCGAGAGAGAGTCAAGTCGCTTCAGAGTAAGATTCAGGCGCGTAACGAGCGAATCAAGCTTCTAGTCCAGCGCGGGAGTCCAGACTCGGACCCGCTCCGGGACGCGTAGCCCGCGTTTAGCCTCTATTCCTAATTTTAATTTGTAATATTTTTTATTGATAATTGTCGTATTTATGTATCGATTAAACGTATTCGACGCACCGCAGCCACCGTCGTTTCCTTTTATCATCCCGCTTCCATCGCCCCGCGTCATTGACAGTTAGCCTATAACCCTATTGTAAATTATGTATGTCCGTACTTGCGTATCAGGAAATCGCCCGGCGTATCGAAGAGCTGACTCGAGCTATCTACGAGCTGGACCCCTACTTCGTGATGCCGGCGCCCGGCGGCGGGCCGGCGGACGAGCCCGTGGCTACTCTGAGCATGCTCGTGTCGAGCGGCGACCGCGCCCGCGCCGCGCGCCGCGCGCGCTCGCCGCAGCGCCGCGCGCGCCCCGCCAGCCCCGCCAACCCCTGGCTGCTGGCCGGGACCACCTACGCCGAGATAGTCAGAGGCTACGGCTCGAGATCGAGCTCGATCGGATCTAGACAACCCAGTGCACAGAGGCAACCTAGTGCACAGAGGCAACCCAGTGCACAAAGGCAACCTAGTGCACAGAGGCAACCCAGTGCACAGAGGCAACCCAGTGCACAGAGAGAACTTAGTCCACAAAGACAAGCCAGTGCACAGAGACAAGCCAGTGCGCAGACACAACATAGCGCAAAGAGATTAACCTCCGATGTTGAACCGAGACACAAAACCGATTGGAACGTACTAATGGATGTGGACATACGTCCGAGTGAAAACGTTAGTGTGATCGTTGAGCCGTGTGTGCAGTGCGACCCACCGGACGACGAGCCCGGTGGATATAGTGAGACTCGCGTGTGCGACCTCAGTGAAAGTGAAACGTGTAGGGACGACATGAGTATCCACGTGGACGAATATTCATCACGTGTAGGCTCCGTGAGCCGTGAAGTGCACGAATATTACGTTGAGTCACCTCGTGGGGAAGTGTTTGCTGACATTCAGCAGACAGTGCCCTTGGATGTGCAAACAGTTCAAGTTGTAGGGAACTCACCGACGCGAACTGTTATCGAATTGAGTCCACCTGAACGAGAACAGAGATCTGTCAGTCCTGCGACAAAATATCGCTCACAAGACTTATCGTACGCAGAAATACTGGCACTGGGTTTGCGTAAGCAGCCTAAAAGCCACAGTGTCATGTCATTGCCAAAACCACAAGTTGCACAAGTTGAATTGGTCAAAGAAATAATTGTTGAGTGCATTGAAAAAACTCCGATCCAAAATCCAGAGCCAAAAACTGAACGTCTGGAATCATCGAGATTGAAAACAGATCGACCAGAAAGACCTTTTCAACGCAGTCGCTCCAGAGACATGCCCCGACAACGGCGTGCGCCTGAAAAGCGAATAACTAAAGCGCACGACGTACAAACCCTAAAGAAAAAGAAAACCTCAAGGAAAGTTATGGAAGTACAAGAATTTGATGATACTCCTGAACTTGAGCAGTCTATTGAAATTAAATTCACACCAATACAATCTCAACTACAAGAAAAAGAAACTTTTGAAACAATTAGTAAGGAGGTTACAAAAAAAATTCAACATAGTGCCACAGTAGTTGAAACTATAACAGAGTTAATTTCAGTTGATGAATTAAAATCTGAGTCTTTTGAAGTAGATTCCGACCGAAAAAAGTCTAAGAAAAAGAATAAATTAAAGAAATCTAAACCGGCTGTAGATGAGATACAGAAAGCGCTCAAGGAAATTGAAGAAATTGACAAGATTAAGAAGAAAAGGGGCAAAGAGCCTCAAGACGTTTTGTTTGTCGAAACAGATCTGGCAGAAGATAAAATACCTACATCTAAAATAGAAACAAGTCAAAAAGATGGACAGAAAAAGAAGAAAAAAGGCTCTAAACAAATACAAGCAACCGAAAATAGCCAAAACACATTATCAAACCAGTTGCTATCTGACGATGAAAGGCAGTCAAAGCAACACTCTGTAGACTATTGCCAAAAGGAAACTGATATTATTGACAGAAAGGTGGAGTCAAAGGAAGAAGAAGAAATTGAAAATGTTATTCGTGATAAAATTGATAGTGATACGTATGAAAATATCGAGTCAAGTAATGAAACTATGACTGAACAGCAAGATAAAACAAGTTACGTTCACAACATTGAAAAGAAACATGAAGCTGAATTACTATCGAAAGAAGATGTACTTCTTAAAGATGATATTCAAAAGGATAAATCTTCAACAAACAAGAAAAAGAAAAATAAAGAGAGACAAAAACATCCTGATTCAAACAAATCTGAAAATGACAAAACGTTTGACCAACATAGTGAGACGACACATGAAACTGAAAAAAATATTTTGCAAACTAATGAGCAGCAACAAAAGAAAAAGAAGAAAAACAAGAAGCCAGACAAAATTGCAGAACATGTTTTGTTCGAAACAACAGATACGATTGATCCTCAGTTAGTGGAGGACATAAAAACAATTGACCCAATAAAACCAGAAATACCTACCGTTGTTGAACAAGTAGAAGAGTTTACACCTGTGCCTAAAGAGCAAAATAAAACAAAATCATCTGAACATGCAACCACGATAGTTGCCGATGCTGAAAACATAGTTCAAGAAGTTCACGGTAAAGAAGAGCTCTCTGATGAAGGGCAAGTACAGAAAAAGAAAAAATCAAAAAAGCAAAAGGTTTCAGATGATGAAGTAGAGAGAGCTTTGCGAGAAATTGAGCAATCACGGTCATCTAAGAAAAAATCTAAAGATAAACTAAAACATAAAGATAACAAGCACAGAGTGCCCAAGGAAGAACGATCCAACCTGATAGATGTGGATAAGGTACCTAATAAGACATCGCATGATTTACAGTCTAATAAAGAAAAACCTGCTATAACAAAACTAATTACTGATGAGATTCCGAAAAAAGTAATAACTTTGGATTGGAATGCATTAATAGCTGAAGAAGAAGGTATTTCAGAGCCGGTTATAGGCCCTATAGAACACAATGAAGCAAATTTACAAACACGCTTTGAAACGCAACAGATTGCTACTGAAGTAACAATATTACAAGACACTAATGAAGTATTAAATAAAAATACGATTATATTCGATGATACTCAAATGACTGGGTCCATTATTGATGACCAGAAAAAAGAACTCATAGAAATGTGTACCGAAATTGCTTCCGCAGCAAATTACCAAAAGAAAGATATAGAAACACAAGATATAAAACAAGAAAGATCGTCTGCAATTTCAAGTCCGGCAAGTGAACAAAATAACAATGATAAATTTTTTACATCGGAAGATGATAAACGTGGTTCAATCAATATAATAGAGGAAGTAACTCGTTACGAGCCGATCAGGAAAGAAGCTGAAACTCGTACAATTTATCTTATTACTCACGAAGAAAAAAAATTACCACCAATAAGGACAGTAAAAGTTTTTAGTAGTAAAAGCAACTCGTTAGAAGAATCTGCTTCGACTGATGATACTATCACTAACGTTGGTGAAGAAAGTACCAGCGACAAAATCATTGGAGAAAAGTCTTTCAATATAACAGACGACTTTGTCGAGACAACTGATATCTCTTTTAACATAGACATTGCACAAAATACAGTAACTAAAGACTTTTTGTCATCTGAAAAACAATTTACAGAACAAACAACAGCAAGTTTTGTAGTACGCGAGGGTTCAAGCAATGTCACAGAGTTCGACGACGCCCCAAAAACTAGTACTGAGAAAGAAATAGCTGATTGTACGGAAATAAGTGTAGATGAACTGAAACTGAAATCAAAAGAAGAAGACCAGATCCACATATCTAAATTTAATAATCCTAAAAATATTGATGCAAATATAATTACTTCTCCCATTGAAAATAAATATGAAGAACCTTCTCAAAACGAAGTGCCATCTTCTGCTGAAGTGCAGGTGATAGAAAATGCTTCTGCAGAAGTTTCGCAAGTCGTGTTAGAGAAAGCTATATTTGGATCAGTTCAAGATCGTAAAAAAGGCAATATGAATGAAACATGCAGCATTCCATACCAACAACTTATAGACGAAGTCAAGACATATTCACTTGATTTAGATATGAACCAACTCGATTATGGTTATCATCAATTCATCACTGGTAGCAAAGAAAATATAGAACCAAATCGAAAAATTACTTCAGAAAAAAGTCCAGAAAATAAAAAAGAAATGTTACCTGATCAGTTTTCAAGTGAAGTTATACAATCATCTACAGCTATCAATGAAGATACCTTAAGTTTTATGATAGATATGATGCCAAACAGTTCTCAAGAATTAAGAGAAGCGGAAAATATTTATGCTGCGTCAAAAACGGAGCAGATAATTACTGACCAGTCAAAAGATCCAAAAATTACAGTGACACTAGGAAAAAATTATGAAAACACATTAGAACCAAAAATGGAAGATACATCTCATACCAAACCTGTAGATAGTGATGAAATTAAATGTACACAGAATGTAAATGTTACGCCAGCAAATGAATTTTTAAGTAAGGAAATACCAATTGAAGAAGGCGTAAAAATTGATTACCATGAATTACGTGATGCTGAAAACGTGTTGGGTCAAGTAACCACAGGTGACCTAAATGAAAATAACAAAGTAGTAATTATGGCAGATGACGCACAAAATCAAAGTGATCTTATTGAAACCAACTTAAATCTAGCCCTAGATGAAGAAAAAGATGGATTAAGGAATAGTATTCCCAAAGAAGAAGTTATGGGATTTAGTTACCATGAGGCACAAGATGCAGAAATACTGTTAGCTTCTGAAGCGTCAACAATTATTGCACTAAGTGAAGATTCTCATTGTCTAAACGATCAGTCTTTCGGTGAAGTTAGTGCAGAAAATCAGCTTTTACAGTCTGCTTCACAAGAAACTTCTAAGAATTTAAAAAGCAGTAATGTAAATGAGATATTTATTCAAATTGATAAGTCTGTAGGGCAAACACTTGATGAAATAGACTCTAGTCAGATATCTGTTTATGTTGTAGATGATCCGCAAGTAACACAAATGGAGAGTGATCATGAAATTATAGATGATAAAGCCACAGCTCACAAATATGAAAATGAGAAACAAAATTACCCAGATGGTCTACGACATTGCTATCATGAGATAGTGGATGCTGAAACTCTTTTAGCAAACTTACTGTCTAAAAAAAATGAAATGCAACCAGCACCGGTTGAAACAGAACAGTTTGAAGACATCCTCATATGTTCACCAACAAAACCTATCGAAGAAGAGGAAAAATTTGTTTTGGACGTTGTTACAAGTGAAGTTCCAAATTTGACACAAGAGCAAGTACAACGTTATCAGCAAATAAATGATGCTGAACACTTACTTACAAACATTATCACTAGAACTACAAGTAAGGAAAGTTCACCTATTTGTCACGGCGTTTTGCAGGATGAACAAGAAACAAATGAGTCGATCTCAGATAACCATGTTGATGCAACTGTAACAGGTGAACTAGATGAGCCTCCGGAAACTTCTAATGGTCTATTAATACAAGAACCCAGTATATTCGAAACACCATCTTTCAACTATTACGAATTACGTGACGCTGAAATTATATTCGCAAGCACACAAGTTCCTAATCAAAATATATCTGAAAACATGAGTCCTGAATTTGAAGAACCTGCACCGGTACAATTACTAGAAGAAACGTCTAAAGTACAAGGCCATAAATCCGATTCTGAAAATTTGGTTCAAACAGAGATGTCCGAAAAACCGAATACAATTGATGAACCTATATTTGAACCAATGCGTCATAGTTACAATGAAATCCAAGATGCTGAAAATAAGCTAGCGTCACTTTTAATCAAAGAAGATGAGGTTATTGATACCTTAACTGAATATCAAGAAGTCAAAACAGAGGCCTGTGACGACATGAAGAATATTTTAAAAATACACAAGACTCCATCTGTAGAAAATAATACTTTTGAAGCCTCGATTACTTCCGTTCCTCCTGAAAGTATGACCCTACAGTCAACTAACTATGAACAGTCTACTTTTGAAAAAAATATCTTATGTGAAGACATAAACGAATATAAGAAACCTACCGAAATTTCCTTTGAGTCAACGTCATCAATTGATATTGAAAACTCGTTTGAAGTCGATGATCTTGAAAATACTCCTGTGTATGTTGTATATGGCGATAGTAACTCTGAAAATAAACACATTGAAATAAGTGAAGTGCAACCTAACGCTATTTCACAAGCAGTGTCCGAGGTAAAAGACCTAACAGAAGGTGTAACAAACCTTTCAGACAGCACAACTGTGCAAGCCGCGGAAAAGTCAATGATAATAGAAAAAAATGCTCTGATAGACAATATTAACAAAACAGAAGAAACTCAGTTAGAACTGCAAGATATTCAGCCTATAGATGACTCCGTGCTATGTGAAAATAAAACCAAATCATACAATTTAGTTGAAATTAGTGATGTAAAGAGCAGTCTCGAAGAAGTCTTTGAGACAATGATTGAAAAAGAAATATTAAAACAAGCCAATATAACAGAACAGGATACATTAACTCAAGAGTTCATAAATGCAGGAGAGAAAAATCGGACTCAAGAATCTTATGAAGAAATCTCGGTTGTCTACGATGAGCCTTTACCAAAGCCTGACACTATCTCGGCGGAACATGTAGAAAGTACATTGTTACAGATAAAAGAAAAAGATTTCATCCCAATGACCGATAAGCCCAAACCTGATGCAATAGATTATAGGGCGATTGAAGTTCAAAGTACGAATATGACTAGTGAGCCTTTAGAAACGTTAACAGAATTAGGCAATGCTGTAGATACTAATGATTCTCTAACCGATAACCCTCGACCTGAAAAATCGCCTATACATAGTTTGCATGATCTTCTCCCCGAGATTGATTCCATTCCTGAATTCAAACCATCCTATTCAAACACTGTACTGTATTCAAAATTATCGGCTGATGCACCAGAATTTACACCATCTTATATGTATCAAGCTGTTCAAAGTACTGTATCTGAAATAGCACCCACTGAATCCAAAGTTGAAGTCCCTGCAATAAAAGAAGAAAAAACAGAAGATTACTCAACCTCGTCACACACATCATATTCTTCAGTATTACAAACTCATAAAGAAAAAACAGAAACTGTTGATATTATTGATGAACATTCATACCAAGAACCAGTGTCCGACAAGTTATTCAAAGATAAAGAATTTATTCCCGAAAAATCAAAACGTAACAAGAAAAAGAAAAAGAAAGACGACAAGAAGGAAGTCCCTGCGACATATGTAATAGAATCTCCACAACCAGTTCAATTGCCAACTGAATCAGGTACCTTCACTACAGAGCCAGTTAATATTTGGTTGAAAACCGCAGAAGATGGTAAATCCTATGCCGAAGTTGTTGCTGAGGGTTTGATTGTTGAATCAAGAGAAAATATTCAACAAACATTAGAAATGTCATTCCCACCTGTGGTCGAACCTGAGCTTCTACAGACAGAGGAAAAAGTTATTGACAGAGATGTGTCACCTCCAGAAGACGATCACGGCATAGGATCTTGGGCTAAAATAGTAGCGACAAGCCGCCCTACGCCAGAACGCATACAAGTTGTAATTCCTAAACAACCAGACACTCAATCTACAGTGCAGCCACCGGTTATCATGGTTGACGAGCTAGATACAGAACCACATAACCTAGAGGTTGAAGTTGATGATGACGGGTTTATAACTGTAGATCGACATAGAAGGTCTCGATCCAGAGACAATAGATCACGGTCGACATCAAAAATATCACAAGTTCATGAAACACGCGACAAGTCGGAGAACAGATTTGATGCTCTTACAAGTTATACCGATTTAGAACCCCGACAGAACAGTACACCTGAAGAAGAAAGACAATTAGGAAAGAAAGATAAGGGGCGAAAGAGTCGAACATCCAAGTCGAAAGATAAGGAAATTAAGCCTAAAAATCTAGAAATTGTAATGCAAAATACGTCGGATGAGAATAAACCACCGCAGAAAAAAGACAAAAAGAAACGTTCATCAATATCAACTGAGAAAACAAAGATGCAAGATGATAAGAAAGAAGTTGAAATAATAGAAGATAAAGTTGATACGCAAAAGTTTGACGCAGCAAAAGAAAACAAGGCAACGGAGGAGAAAAAGAAGAACAAAAAGAAAAAGAAAGACAAGAAACCGATAATTTGTACTGCAGAACCCTCGGACACAGGTTGTCCAATAGAAATTACATTGTCTGAACAAAGTGAAGTCGCCGAAATAAAAACAGAAAGTAAAACATTACCTAAGCCCGTTGAATCGACTATTTCAACTCCAGATTCTATGCACACACCTGTTAAAGATAGATTATTTTCGGAAGCACAATATTGGAAGTCTGATTTGGGTCATTTAGATGACCTTTCAAATATTTCAAACGTACTATCTGAGAAAAAACAGTCTGTAGAGAGAGAAATCGTAATACCAACACAGAATCCACAAAATACATTGAATATTACCAAATTTACGGAAAGCAACTTGTCTAGAGATATTTTAGTTGAACCAACTATTACTGATTTAAATGATAGCCAAGAGAAATTAAAATCAAATCAAAATCGATCAAAAGAAGATTCAGTTGAAAATAAAATAACCGAGGAACAGTCTCTTGAAAACAAAATGGCCGATTTACAAAGAGAAATTGAGGAAATGTTGTTACCCGAAAATGACTCTTCACAAATAAGTGATGAAACACCAAAAGAGTTAACTGATATTCCATGCTCTATAGATTTTCCTACTGACGAAGCCTTAGATAATATGACACCGTCACTTGCATCACCTGATCCAGATGATGAATTGTCATTTGAAACAAAAGAATTAGCTAAAACCATTTCATTATATGACGCAGTCATTGAACAAGAGCAAATATTGCAAATAGAAGAAGATTTAGATACTAAACATATAAGTGTGAGCATGATTGACTCATTACTAAAAGATGCTGATCCCTTAGTAAATACACAACAAAATACAGAAATTGCGCCGTCTGCAGTTACTGAAATCACTTTTGAGTTAGATGAACTGCAAAATAAAAAGGACGATACAGTACCATCGGACACACAAGCAATCGAAAAATTGGAAGATACAAAATCATTGGACACAGTACCAACTAACATTGACCCTAATACCACTAACAACTCATTTTTGAAACCTGAAAATTTCTGGATCCATAAATCTTTAGTCGATGACGCGGAAAAAATAAGCGCCGAACAGAAATCTACGGCAACGAATGATTTTTCTGCAGAAATAATAGAAACAATTCTCGATTCGGAATCAGAAATAGCATCCCCGGTTAGTGAGGCACGTAGTTTTGAGGAAAATCTTGTTTTCGACAACTCGTTCTGGCCCGAAAAACACGTTTACCATGACGCTGAATGTCAGTATTTCTTACATGTGGCTAGCAAAATTAAAGCCCCAACTCCAGTAAGAACAACGATAGAAAGCAGAGATCAAAACGATAAAGACAAAGACCCAGGTGGCAGCTCAGGCCATTCGTCCGAAACAGACGAACCAAAAGATCCTTGTAGTTCTCCCTTCGATTCTAATTATATTTCCATGGACTTGCCCGGTGGCATCTGTAGTTGGAAAGATCATAGTTCCTATCTAAGCTTAGAGACGCCTAGTGACTCGCTGACCGGTCTGGCGAGCGAGGACACACCGCGGTTAGGCACAGACACCCGAGAGGATATACTAACAACCACACCTATAGTACCGGTCACCCTACCCCTATCCAGACAGGAGCCAGCAGCAGAGGAAGCACCTCCAAGGAGAGCCAAGGTGACTGACCACCAGTCGTATTGTACAATTTTACTCTTACTTTATGTTTGGCATGACGTTATTACTAAATTCTTAATTTCACTTATTACAAGAGTTTGTATCGTGAAATCTCGTATAGCAACGCCAAATTTGCCGTTCGTCTTGTAGTGCCAATTTTTGGCATGCGATGTAATGTTCGAATAGGATTTACGCATTTGGATTTTATATTAATCAATCGATGTAGTGTGTTATTAATCTAGTCATATAGCTAGTCAGATCAATATCTTAATTTAGACGATAGATCTTTTAGTAGCAACAACAATGTTTCTAGTCTTACAATGGTCTGAATTTATTTAATGTAACAATAAAATAAATATTTGTGCAGTTCTTGTTTTATTTAAAGTTTGTTTATTTGAGAAGCCCCTTTTTGTTAATAGAATGCTAAAATTGATCACTATGAGACGACCGACAAATGATGATGCTTTATTTTTTCTAGATTTTTTTATTTGGGCTTAGAAATGAAAATGCAGTTGTTACACAACTTCAGATTTCCAATATTATTTGCTCAGGTTAGTTTTGCCTGTATGAAATTAGTTAGATGTTTTTGAAATACCTCGTTTAGATAGAATATTTATATGTTTGTGATATTGTGGTCTTGTAGCTGACCCTAATTCATTTATACTTCCATATTTTGTTTAATTCTTGCTCGTATGAAGTAAACATAAAAATGAGGTAATGAATCTGAAGTGAATGTCCAATAAGAAAGTACGCTAATGAAATATACCCATTGAGTTCAACAAAGCACTTGATTTTTGCTTATCGATGTTCTAGTCACCAGCTTATGAACACGCCTAACTTACATAATTATTAAAGTTTAACCAACTATAACCAGACTACGTAATAAAGTTTAAAAGACTTACGATTTTTAAAGATATATTAGTTTGACTTAAACAATATGATATATATGTAGATATTTGTAATGTGCTTGCCAAGACCTTTCTTTTGATACCAAATTCGTGGTGATTATCTTAATTTTATTTTTTTCGATGTCAGAGTCTGAGTTTAAATTCCGTCATATTATACAATTTTGATAAAACCTAGCCCATTTCACCGGGCCATTATTGCAAATCCTTTTGGCTTCGCCGTAGTTGGGTAAAAAGCTATCTCTATCAAATATAATCATTACGTTAAACAATTCAACGTCAACAAATTCGACAAAAAAGTAAAAATACAATGTCCGACAGACACCACATAGAAATTATATGCATTTCTAATTCAGAACAATGGAATAAGCACAAGCCGCTTTCAATATCTTCTGCCTAAGTCGAAACTTTATCAAAATCAGTTTAATTGCTCTGCCGTGTTGGCAATCTGAAGGCTTTGTTGAACTTATGAATTTTAAGTCTGAAACCAAATACTAATCTACCTGCAGGAATGCATAGCACCTTTACAATGTTTTATATTTTGATTCAGAAAGCCCTTTTATGTTAAATCCGAATGAATCCATTGCTATAGATGCCATTTTGCGCATGTCATGCAAAGACGATAAGACTAATCAGTTTGTGAATTTATGTTGTTCGTTGTGTAGCTAACAGAGTCCTCGAGTTGGAATGCTAGCGTGGCCTGCCAGATTGTTTTCCCATGTTGGACCATGATCGGCAATGTGGAATTCAAACGCTTTGTTATCACTTACATTTGCAGCGAAAATAATTTCTATCATTTGCAAGCTTTTTTGTTCCACGTTGCATCGTTGTGTTCTTTTTTGTTTACTAATATCGGCGTGTGTTCTCAGGATGACTTGTCTAACGATATTGAAAGTCTGCTCGAAGAAGTGAGAAATGTTCAGACTCGTCTCTCAGATCTACCCGACGAGAGTCTACACGCGATGGAGGAAGGTCTAAGGGTGAGTCTCATTGTAAATATGCCATTTTATATAGAAATAACAAACCCAAGTCCTACTGACGCTACGAAAGAGTAGTTCTCATTATAAATTTAGACGAGCGTTCGTTTAAGCCGTGTGGCTATGCGTTCTCGTACTATTCTTGGATACATTTGAACGAGTTGTTTAATTTCAAGCCGGCCAGAATTTTTCACGAACCTCTGCTATTTCTTACTATGTTTCGCGGATTACTCGATGATATACTAAGTAAACAAAACTAGAATCGTACATACATCACATTTAAATTTAACTAGTTACGTCATCGCTAATATTTGTCATATAAGGCTAATGATGGCATAACTTCTGTAAATAATACATTATAGGGCCTTGACAGTGAATTTATCCATGACAAACGTTTGTTTCGGCCATTCATGATGTCACCTATGCACATTTGTATTACGAAATGGAGTTAATAATACACTAAATAGTGTTTGGCATCTCTCAGTAGGACACTAGCATACGAAACCGACGGCAGGGCAGAAGCTACGAACGAAAAACATTACAATCAAACCAGTTGATAGTTAGGGTGTATTGATTTATCGACTTCAGTTTCGCCATATCGTTCAATAATGCATTAAAACAGTTCAAAGTGAAAGTGATTCAGTTGACTTGGACAATGATATAGATTCATTTGGAATACCCATATCGTAAAGGTAAAGATCGTTATATTTTATTTGAATTCAATAGGATAACTATCAAAACAAACAACATTAAAATAAATATAATAAAAAATAATAAACTTTGAGCTCTGTTGCTATGTACTTGGAGACCGCCACGGCATGACATGCAAATGTTATGGATTCTATAAGAATACCCTTATTGTTGAAAGTAAAAATCGTTATGGATTTTTAAGAAATTTGTTCAAAGACACTATCAACTACAGTTGCTGCCATGATGAAGAAATAAGATACTTTTATATTTTAATATTGTATTAATGTAGATATGTACATTGTACAATTCTGTAAAATACCTATTATTAACTAAGTTAAACAAATAATACTTTATCGTAAAAAGAACAAATTTTACTACAAGCCCTTTTGGCGAAGTAAAATTAATTTAGATTATGATCCACAAACTGGCAAGTTTGATATTTAAGGTTTTCTTAGAAAATAATAATAGCAAAATTCTAAATAAACGAAATACTAGCTAGCCTTAATTTTCATACCCGATAAATCTTTTGTTTCAAGTCGTAATAAAATTTGCTATAATTTATGGTTTTACGGTGCACGGCTACCATAATCCTGAAATACTAATACATACCTCTTAAGAAACGACGTCATCGACATATATTATACTCGTATAAGTTTAAGTAATTTAATTTTGTCATCTTAAGATAAGAATATAGGACAATTCGAATAATTCGTTTTTTATATACAGTTGGACATACACAGATATTAATATAATTACTTGAATGTTTTTAATTTTGAAAATTTAAACCATAAGTAATCGCTCAACCTTATACTTACTTTTGTATATTATAAAATAAATTGGTACCAATAACTAGAACTATTTTTTTTATTTTTTTAAAGATATCTTTGACACAAATGATTTTTCAAAAGACATCTTCAGATTAGTTATAAATTTAAAAAAAAACTTTTATTTTAAATTAAAAACCAATGAAAATTTTAAATGTTCTGAGTGACGACCTCCGTCGCCGAGAGGCGAGCACGCCGGACTGTAAATGGCGCCGCCATCTCTGAGGTTCCTGGTTCGATTCCCGGTCGGGTCAATGTAGAAAACGAACTTTTCTATATCGGCTCGGGTCTGGGTGTTGTGGTACCGTCGTTGTTTCTGATTTCATAACACAAGTGCTTAGCTACTTACCTTAGGATCAGAGCAATGTAGGGGATGTTGTCCAATATTTATTTATTTATTATTTATTAATATTAGGGGTTATTATACATATTATAATAGGCATCAAACTGTTTGGATGCTACAAGAATTGTTACGGGTATAAAAATCCCACATACATTTTTCTATGCGCGTTAAAGTTATAACCTGTTCATGCTGTTTAAGTAGCAAAGTAAAATACAATTCGGACCATGTACTAAAGATATTAAACAGTAAATTATGTATTCTACAGAACTACTAAATACGAGTCCATGTGCAACATAAATAATCCCAAGAACACATCATGTTCCACTACATCAATGCCATGTAGAAATAAGTGGGTCAAATGTGTTCACGGTTCTCCAAGCATAAATAGATATGTCATAGCAAGTTCATAAATAAACAGTGAGTTTCTGAATAAATGTAACAATAATGGTGGCATGATGTCATATGTGAATACAGAGCAAATAGGTAGAGATAAAAAGTTGTATTGACTTAAAAACAGATTTATTCATTGAAGATAAATAACACTTGAAAAAATCATCGACAAATCGAAAAATCATCAAAAACGTCATCAGGGTGTTGACGGTAGTATACTACTCAGCTATACATATAGCTACAACATTGATCAGAATACGCTGGCTTTGACAGCGAGAAAAAACACTTGAGGAATTTCATCTTGTCACGTGACGCCCTCGGTAGCTTAGTGGTCAAAGCAATCGCCCGGTATGCGATGGGACGTGGGTTCGAGTCCCACCTGAGGTCGATGATTTTTTCAAGTGTTATTTATCTTCAATTAAACCTTGCATGGAATTGCTAAAAACAAAAATTTACAAGATTGATTCATTTCTTAAATTAGCATAACTTGTTTACAAGCTTAATTGTGACTGTAAGTAAGTCTCATTAAACTTGACATGTCTTTGATACGTTCAGGTACTTATCATTGTTGGTAGTATTATTAGTTCACGAGACCTACTGCCGACAAACTGTTCCACAGTTTGGCAGAATAACAATTGTGTTATGTAGCTTTGTTGTTTGAATAAATAAATTTAAAAAAAAAGCTATTGAATGCTAAACGACATCAAGACATTATTTTTAATTTTGTAATTTTTAGTATTTTTTTAGTAGTCTAGTGATATACAAGATAGCGTATTTTTAATTCTATGAAAACTGCAGATATAAATAAGATCGTCTAAAGAAATGACTGTTAAAAGTTTTCTACAATTACTTTGTTTTTTTTTATAAAACTACTTCTTTACTATACTATGTCAAAAAAAACTGAAGACTGAAACAATATCTACAATAATTGATTATTCATAGATTGTTTTGTGCGACTACGATAAAAATATTTTTACAAAGACATTATTTCAATGTAAGAATTACTGATTAAAATTACGAAAGTCAAAAAAATACGTCATAATTGTTTTATTTTTAAATAAAGTCCGCAATTTGAATTGAAAAAATATTTTTTCAGGAGGGTATTACAGTTCTAGTCAAGTGCGAGGAAGCGGCCGAACTCCTGGAGACCAAGATCATGGAGTACCGGCAGGAGCAGGAAGTGCAGGCGCTACTGAAGGATCTGATCATCATGAAGGCCAGAATCTCAAAACTATTGGTACAAGCCAGACAGGGACTCGAAGTCATCAAGGTAAGAAAGGTACCTATTTTGTTTAATTTATTTTTTCGTCCTTTTATACCTCACTCTTACTTTTTGTTTGTGGTCCTATTACGCTTTCAAATCCTCTCAATGCCATATTTCTTGGTATACTCGTTTCCGAAAAGTCAGAGATCTAGCCCAGTAAACTACTGTAACCTTTAACGTATAGCCTTTCCATATGCCTTTTTAACTTTTTGGCAGTCAAACGACTGCATGAGACCGCGTAGCAATTAAATTTATAGTGTCTCTTTTTGCTGAGCTGTAAGGTTCTAGCATCAAAGTTTGCTGTGCAACTGGCCGGCCGCCTTTGTTGGTTAAGTTTAAAATATCTATTTTTTAATACAAACATTGTTTAATTTAATTTCCTTTATTTCTTGTTCCAGGACGCTAAAGAAGAAATGGCACGCCAAGCTGTCGAAATTGAAGAAAATAAAGAGAAAATTCTTAAGCTTGATAGTTGGCTTGAATCTATTAATAATGAACTTAAAGAATCTACTAATCAAGCAGATGTATTGATCGAAGAAGATATAATTAGGTATATAGAAGTTTATGAAAAATATATCAGAGAATATGAAGAGTACGAGATTATATTGAAATCTATCACTGTGATAAGTAACGATGAATCTAGTCAGTCGTTGAGAGATAAGTTGAATGCGATGCAGAAAGCATTAGAAGAAACAAAGAATCTAGTCATTATAGAGATAGAAAGGTTGAAGCAGGTGTTAGTGCAGATCAAATCTGCTCCAGAAATTGCTGAGGATGATATTTCTCAAACTGATAGAACAATCGATTCTACTTCCATGCCTGAAGAAGTTGTTAGTCCAAGAGAAAGTGAATTAGTTAAAGAAGAAGTCAAAACTATTGCCGAAAAAGTTCCATCGGGAGAGAAATTAAAACGTGAATTAATTGATGAGATACCGAAAATGACAATAGAAACACAAACAGGAAAAAGCTTAATGTCAGACACTCCATCCGTGGCAGACAAATCTATTATTTGTCAGCCCGATCCAATCACAACACACGATGTATCAATAACTTGCGAACCACCAAAGGAAATTGAAGTGCAGACCAGCGAGCCACATTCTCTTGAAAAAGAAATGCTTGAAAGTATCCAAGTGAGGCAAATCATTTCAGATGGTCATGAGACTATAGAAATTGCCAGTAGACCTGTTTTGAGAGACCAAACGATGGATGAACAGTCGTTGTTTGTCGATGCTAATTACAAAGACAATAATGAACTTAAAGATTCTCAACTTAATATTATTCACAGTCTTCCTCAATCATTCGAAACTGTCATGGTAGAACCAGATGAGACAACTACAGAAGTTGTAGTAGACGCTGATGGCACCAAGAGAATTATTGTCAGGAAAATACGAAAGACTTTAGTGACAAGACAGCAAACTATACAAACGCGACAAGAACAATCCCAAATACTTTCGGGTGAAGGTTCACAGGAAATGTTGTCCCAAGTCATTTTAACGAGAGACATGGGCTCAACATCAAGACTAGATGACGATGGTATTCAACATATACAATATCAAACCCACGACGGTAAGATCATATCTAGTCTACCAAGCGGTGAAGTTACTATTCAGGAATATACATCGAAACCTGATATTGTAATAAAAATGCAAACAGATATGAAACCAGAAGAGATTCTTCAGCTGGCTGAAGGTGAAATTAGACCTGACATACAAACATCTTCATCAAGCGTCACTGCTGTTGTTCAGCAAGTGACTAAACGAATTGTTAAAACTAGACGACGTATTATAAGACGTGTAGTAATTATTGATGGTAAAGAACACGTTACTGAAGAGGTGATAGAAGAGCCTGATAATGTTGAGGTGTATGAAGAACAAATCCCAAGAGTGTCTATCAATGTGAGAGACTATGGTGGCGTACAGTTTGAGGAAGTTGACGACTCGCAAGATAAAGATGATAAACCACCACTCATGCCACCTGACTCTAAACCAGATAGAAAATCACCAGAAGATGGTAAGCATGATGATTCTGGACCTGGTGACGAAGATCAAAATAATTCAAGTAAACCTATCATAACCCCACAATTGTCAGGTGATGATCTAACACAAGCACAAAACTTAAAAGGATTAATGACAGAATTAATTCAAAAGGAAACTGAACATTTAATAGGTACTCACTTGACTGAGTCGGGGACAGAAGTCCGAAAATCAGTGACCAGGGAAAGCACACCAGTTATCGTGTCAGTTTCTGAAACATATGAGAGGCCTACTATAGTATCCGAAACATGTGAATCAGTACATGAGATTCCACAAGACGCACATACTGTTTACAGTGAAATACAAACGGGACAGTATACGAATACAGAGCTATCCTCAAATACTGCCACAGTGGTGCAGAAAATCACTAGAAAAATTACCAGGACTAAAAAACGAATCATAAGACATATACAAATAATTGACGGCAAAGAACACGTCACAGAAGAAGTGATTGAAGAACCTGAAGATGTCGAAATCATAGAAGATGAACCTAACGTTATACATAACGTACAATCACAAGGTATTAGAACAAAGCGTATTAAAATAATTCGACAAGTTCAAATCATCGACGGTAAAGAACATGTGACAGAACAAGTGGTAGAAGAGCCTGATGACGAATACATTCCGGAATCAACTATAACCGCTGAAATTGATGTCAATATTAGTAAGCCTTTACTCCACTCTACTCTGCTAAGTAGTAAAAGTATTGAAATAAAAGAAGTGTCACCTGAAGCTTCAGGTACAGATGATAAAGAAGTGCAACTGTCTGACGTAAGAAAGTTTATGTCACCTAAAGACTCATCATTTATTGACACTACTAAAACCTTGCTTGAAAGTGAAATAGATTATGCTTTTAGTGTCTCACAGACCGATAACAAAATCAAAATAGAACCACAAGATGAAATACCTTCAGAACAAATTTCCAGAGCATTGGAAACCAAAGAAGAACTTTTATCACACGAGCTTGAACCAGTTGAAACTAGAGAAAAATCCAATGAAGTAAAATCTAAAACTGAACTAACTGATTTGTCAAAAACATCTGAGGCTAAATCAGATGTTGTAGAAAATGTCCCAGATATAAGAAAGCCTGATGTAACGTCAGCAAGAACAAAAGAGATAGAAGATAATAACATTGTTACTCTACCAACTCCTAAACTAGAATCTGTAAAACAACAAACAACAGATGAAAGAAAACTTGCCACTGATGTATCTGCAGATAAAAGTTATCATATGACAAAAGAATTTATTCTAGAGCCACTCTCAACGACGCCTCCTCTCGGCGCTTTAGATTTTACAAAGGAGTTTTTAGATAAAGAAAGTTTACACGCAACCGACATCAAAAATATAGCAAAAATTAGTGAGGGAATTACAATACCTACAGAGCAAGATATTACTATGGCTCAAATCGAGCATGTGGCATTATTAGAAGAAGAACCAGAACAAGTTAAAGATACGTCAGTGTTGCCCGGTGAAATTTTTGAAACGAAAGAAAGTTTAGATTCTGCACAAACAATGCCTAAAGACAAAACAACAACAATCAAATATGTTGCGGATACAAAACACGCAGATTTACCTATGATATCTGAAACACCAAAACCGATAAATATAAGTAAAAGTGATAAAAAAGAAGAAATAATTACTTTGCAAGAGACAAAGGCAAAACTACCTCAAAAAAATATTATACAAGCTTCGGTTAGAGAAGCTGTAACGGGTGTAGAAGTGCAACCACTTAAAACTGGAAGCATTGTTACTGAATCAGACGTATCTGCTACACCAATTGGAACGGAAATTTCTTACATACAACAATTTGAGCATGAACTTCAAAAGTCTACTGATGACGGTAATAAACTGTTGCCTACTACACTACCAAAGAAATTGCCAGATGAACAAATAAAGCCGTCAGATATTTCACAAAAAGGAGAACCTGAAAAGAAATCTGACAGAAAATATGATGTCAACTTGTTACTTGAGGCAGAACGCGAAGATACACATTTACGTGGCTATGACGATAAACGTGCACCAAACATTGATGTTAAAGAAAACGGCAATGGGCCAAAATTTGATCAAATTAACGTGAATGAACCACAGAAAACTGTCGATATATCGACATCTATTATAAAATCCGAATTTTTGACAGAATTAGAACCTAAAGTTCAACTTGACGTAACTTGTGAAGGAGTTGCGTCTAAAGCTCCCATATTAGTAAAGAAAGACATAGATGTTGTACTGCCAAGCGAAGTAAAAATCACTAAAGAACATAAAAAACACAAAGTAACAGACATTTTAGAAAAACAGCAACCTGTAATCATTATTGCTGATAAAGAACCCTGTATTGCATCAAGTAGTATCGGTGTTACAGAGAGCGCTAAAGATTCAAGTACTTCTCAAACCATTGAAGAAACAAAACCCGTATTAGAGCCTACATCCAAAGAACCTTCTGTAGGTGCAACAAATAAGGGCACTGAAACTGAAATTATTAAATCAGAACCGCAAGAAACTCAACATATTGTCGATATTACTACGTCTATTATCAAAACAGATACGACAAAAGTACTAAAACCTGAAATCAAAGTTGATGTTACATACGAAAGCATTGATTTTACACTGCCTATTTTGACCAAGAAAGACATTGAAGTTATTTTACCAAGTGAAGTAAATATTACAAAAGAAATAAGGGCACCAAGTGTTGTTGATATAATTGAAAAAGAAAAACATATTACTGATATTACTCCGGAAAAACCTATTGTTGTTAAAACTATGGCAAAAGGTCCTTCAACTGAAGAATCACCTCAGGAGCCTGTTAAAGAGCGCAAAAAAAACAAAAAGAAAAAAAAACAAAAGCGTGGATCGGGAAGCGACTCTACAGAACCTGAACTACTAACAGAGGCAGACAAGAGTTTGACTGAAACTGAAAGCTCTTCTTTAAGTCACTATGTGAAATTGCCATCTTCACCTAAAGTTGAATCCCCAAAACCAACAGAAGACATTTTGGAATCTTCAGTACAGAAAGCAGAAACAGATAACGATTCATCTTTAATTGAGTCTGAAAATATCATTGAGGAAGATGGGTATGAAGCAGAAGAAGTATCGGTAGAACCAGTTCCCGCAACTGATAAAAAGAAAAAGCATAAGAAACGTAAACAACTTGGCGTTAGTGAAGATACAACATATCCAAAATTAAGCACGGCTGAATCAGATCAAACAGATATTACCACACCGGTTGAGCTTGGTGAACCGACGGTCGGGAAGAAAAAAGATAGAAAACGCAAGAAAAAGCCCACACCAGGATCAGATTCTGTACTGGAATCTGAAGAACCTGAAATTGAAATGAAACCAGAAACACCGAAACTTGGTAGCGAGATTGTAGAATCTTCGCCACGAGAAGAATCTTACCATACAATGAGTGAGACCTCTGATATCAGTACAGTTAAAATTGTGGAAGAATGTGTCCAGAGCAGTCCAGAAATCTTGCATAAAGAAGTCACTACTACTGTCACGTACCCTGTACCTGTAGTAGAGAAAATAGCAACTCAAGAATACTCCGTGCAAACATCTCCCGAACTTTCTCTTGACACAACAGCCAAAGAACGCGTTGAAATAATAAAACCAGAAACTACTGATACTGTCTTACAAACTTCACCAACACTTGTCAGAGAGACTTTAGTGCAAACTACACCTATTGAAGATAAGGATGTCGATACACAGACTGCTGAATTACCTGTAGTCGAAAAAGTACAAATGTCCGATACAGAAATACAAACTAGTCGCATTGAAAGCCCGGAACCAATTACACAGTCTGAAGCCACAACACAAGTTATTCCTCATGACATCATTACCCCTGAGGAAAAGTTTTCTCAGACATCATCCCCTCTTGATGAACGCAAAGAAGAGAGCCCTATAAAAATTATCATTGAAACGGAATCTAGAGAAATGCAAACATCTCCATTGCCTCCAATAGAAAAGGATGAAAAGAGTACAGAAATGAATATCGAAACTACGGAAATGGACATTCAAACTGTAAAGCAAGATATAACTGATCAAGGAACATCTACCACACCTGTAAAAGAAAAAGAAATGGCAGAAACAAGCATTCAAACTCCAGACATTTCTTTTGTTACTACTTTTACTCAATCTGATGAGCCTGAGCCTAAACTTGAAGAACCTGCTGCTAAAATAGAACCTAAAGAAGAGAAAATAACCATAGACACAAGCCAACAGACATCACCTAGAGTGGAAAAGATTGATTCACCATCCACCACTGAGATAAATGTGGATAAATCTGAAATAATTACTGTTGAAATTTCACAGCAAACGTCACCCAGGGTAACTGAAGACGTGAGCGCACAGCCATCTTTAGAAATAGAAGCACCTGAAATAATAACCGTAGATAGCACACAACAAACATCACCGCGAGTACCAACTGAAGAAGCAACTCCAGCACCAACGTTGATGACTGTTGATAATACTCAACAAACTTCACCTAGGATTATTCTTCATGAATCTGAACCAGAACATGTAACTCAAACCAAAATCATTACAACAGAAAGTACGCAGCAAACTTCCCCGAGAATTATTCAAGAAGATTCAATGTCAGTGCCCCCACTAGAACTAGCAAAACTAGAAATTTCAAGTGTTGATAGTACACAACAAACATCACCTAGAATTGTCCCGGAAGAATTTATTCCAGTACCTGCTTTAGAACCTACGAAACTAGAAACTATTACAGTAGACAGCACACAGCAAACTACACCGAGGGCTGAAGCTGTCAAGCCTCCTGAAACAAGAAAATCTGAATTACAGCTCGAATTACAGAGAAAAGAAATCACAACTGTGGATACAATTCAACAAACTTCGCCTAGAACATATTCCGAAGACTCCATCTCTACTTCAACTGACGAACCCTATGAAGTTCATTTGCGAGCACAGATCTCAATACCACAAGCTACTATTGATTTCATTGAAAGTGAGAGACAATTTGAAGAGACACCACAACCTAGTTTTAGCGAGAAGCAGAAGCAAAAGAAACGAAAGCACAAACGAAAGGCTGACTCTTCATATGTACATTCTCCTGAAAGCCTTTCGGACCCTATAAACAGCGAAATGTCAGTGTCCATAACACCAACTAGTGAGGACTTATCCAGCAAAGACATTTCGTCTATAGATGAAGGCATTTCTCATTTAAGCAGCCCTATACAAACGATGCCGCAAGACTTTGGTGTTTCTCAACAAAGGCCAACATATTCTGATGTCGTTCAAAGATCAAAATCTAAATCACCATCTCCAACGAAAACTATAATATCCCAAAAAACAGAAAAGGCTAGACTACTTGATGCCCTTGAAAAACGCACACAATCTGTTATTGAGCAACAAAAAACTGCGACAAATGAAACTATGGCTGTAGCTTTGTATGAACCGTCAGTGGAGAAATCTTATGATCTCATTGTAAACAAGGAGTTGGATGAAGTTAAGAATGCTATCGTAAACAATGACCCACAAAGAACTGAAAAGAGTATTATTATAGTCATTGAAACCATATCTATTTGGTTAGAAGAAATTCAACTCAAGATTCAAAGAGAAACTAACACTGAAAACAGAGAGTCCGAAGAAAGCGAAAGACTCAACTCATTGAAAAATTACGTCAAAAACTTAAAAGAAACGATAGAAATAACTGAAATAAACGAAGAAATTATAACTTTAATTGAAACATTGACGCATCAAGTAGATGCTGTCTATAAATTAAACAGCCAGAGCTCTTTAAAGGTAAAAGAAGTTGAACACGACTGGAACAAATTTTTGAATGAAACTGAAAAATTGGGTCAATCTGTAGAATGTGTAAAAACTAATCTTGACAATGTTATCATATCAGATACACCAACTCAGCAAAAACTTGACGCACTTGACAAAATTGAATTGGAAAATATTGATAATTCTGACACAGTCAAAAAGCTATTTAGAAGATATCGTTCATTTATTGAAGTTAATCCACAGCGAGAATGTCCACCAAAATTGTATACCTGTGACGACGATACTAAACAAATAGAAAATTCAATTAATACTGAAAGAGATCGTTTAATGCAATTAACATCATTAGCTGAAGAATATGAACAAACGCTACAAGACTTTGGCCAAATCACTGATGTGGCTGAAGCTTTGCTAGACGGTAAAATCATAGTAACTAACTTGGATCACTTGCATGAGGAAATTCAAAAACACAGAAAGTTCTTCGTCAATCTCAGTCATTGTAGAGCTATTCTTGAATCTCTAGAAGATAACTTAGATAACGAAACAAGGGCAAAGTATTCATCATTGCATAATTCACTTCATGACAGAGCGACTGTGATCATAGACAGAGCAGCTAGTAGAGCTCAACAGATGACACTGGCTGCATCTAGATGGACGCTACTGAAACAGGGAATGAAAGAAGAAAAACAATGGCTTATTGTTGCTCAACAGAGAGTACCTGATCTCACTAATGTTACATCAATGGATCATGAACAGTACATCAACTTATATCAGTCTATTAGTTTGGACGTATCGCATCACTACGCAAAGATGTTACGTCTGCTATCTATAACGGAAGGACTACAAAATCTGATTGTATGCTCAGGCTTAGAAACTGAATGTTCAACGGCATTGGATACGTTACTAAAACTTCAAGATGACGTTGATTCTAGGCTTACCCGACTAACAGCATTTAAAGAAAATTGGTTGACATACGACCATCTTATTGATCGTATTGAAAGTTGGATGAAAATTGCAAATAGAGAATTAGAATATATCAGCCCAGAAAATATAACTACTACTGGCAACCTACGTCGTTTCTGGGAGTTGAAAGCTCAACATGAAGTTCATAATAATTTGAAAAATGAATCTGGCATACAATTTGAAAAAGCTTTAGAAATCCTTCCGATTTCGGATGAAATGGGCCAACGACAGTTTTACTCCAAAATTGAGGATAGATGGCGTGATTTGGCAATCAGAATCGGTGACTTACATACCACAGCCATACAGAATATTTCGGATCGCGACGTATCATCTAGCGAGAAGTTGAACATCCTCGAAGAAGAGTTAAGGGAATTACGATCTTCATTAGATGGTCTTAAGGGGGTAATAAAGAGCGAAGACGAACTTAATTTGTATATTGAAAGATTGCAAGTAATGACTGGCCGTATAGATAGAATTCTCAATGAGCTTGGAAGACTCAGTTTGCTGCCCACAGCAGAATCCGAACGCGTAGGTGCTCTGTTGACGCAATCAGGATTATTGGACGATCAGATTTCTGAGGAGCTTGAACGCAGCTTGCTTTTGAAGGAGAAAATTGTGCAAGTACAGACCGGTATATTGCGTTGCCAAAAGAGCCAGCGTCGCGCTCGTCAAACTCTTGAAGAGTGCGAAGCCGCCGAGCGTTTAGGCAGCGATGTCGTTGAGCGTGCTGCTGAAAACTGCGAAAGGCTCCTAGACGACTTGTCATCTCAGTGGCGCGATATTTTGGCGCTCAGGCAAGCTCTGCACACATTGCCAACGAGTTTGAGAGTCTGCGTCTCGCCTACTGGTGTGGAGAGAGATATATCAGCATTGCAGGTACTAACATAATAATATTGATTTATAAATAAATTACAATAACCGAGATGAAATTCTAAAATGTTACTTGTTTTACAACAATGCAAACTTTTCGTAGGAAACCCACGCAGATTTGGAAGTGGCGGTGAACGATCTGAACCGTCGTCTTCGCGCGAAGTTGATGCTGTGGCGTCGGTTCGAGAGACAGCTGGAAATGGTGCAGGGCGCTGTGCGTGAAGCCGACTACATGGTGGAGCTGCTGACCGTGCAGGGGCAGGTCGACTACGACCGCCTGCTCAAGGCCACTGAGAAGCTGGAGGTAACACCCCATTTTGAGATTGCTTAGTGCTAGAAGGTGTATTAGGTTAAACAGACCTTCCGCATCCATGAATAATTTATTTAACAGATCTTGATAAGAGGTAGATATTTAAAATGAATCTCATTCTAAATTAATATTATTATTGATAGCAAATATGAAAAGTTGTTGAGCATGCTTAAATCATACTCCTTAATGAGTATGTCCATCAGTACCTTATTTTTTTTTGTGTAATTTGAGCCTAGGTACTGCCAAGCGCACCGTAGGACGTCCTCCACAAGGTGGACAGACGATCTCGTAAAGGTCTCAGAAGCCGCTGGATGTAGGCCGCTTAAAACCGGCCTATCTGGAAGTCATTGGGGGAGGCCTAGGTTCAGCAGTGGACGGAAATGATGATGCTGTTTCATCATGTTTACAGTATACAACTAAACTTGCCTTTCTTTTAGACGCTGAACGAATCGCTTACTCGTCGAAGCGGGGAGCTGGTGGGCGAGCTGCGAGACGCGGCCACCCCGCTCGAAGCATCGACAGAGCCGTCAGTAGCGGCGCAGATGCGGCGGGAGCTGGACGACGCCGCCGCGGCCTACGAGCACACCTGCGCCAACCTCACCCAGCTGTGCGACAAGTGAGTTGGTTCATAAATTATACTATTAGTTAGGTGATATGACTTGCTTTGTTTCTCCGATAAAGATGCACCAAACTAATCGTTCACCCTAAACATCGATGAGGGAGAATCTTTTGTTCACGTTTACTCTAAGCTAAGCATCGATGGGGTAGAACTTTTTAGCAGTAAGCATAAGCTGGTCTTTTGCCTGAAGATCTCGTTTCGGATCCCTTAACGAAATTCCAAGCATCGATGTTTCGGACGTAGTCCAGAAATGTAGCAAGCTTATGTGGCAGTGGGCTGGCCACATCTGTCGCAGAACCGATGAAAGGTAGAGTAAATGGGTTCTTGAGTGGAGACCACGCCTTGGCAAACGTTGTGTGAAGCTCCACAGCCCGATGGAATGACGACCTTAGGCAAATGGCTTGCAGTGACTGAATGAAAAAAGAGGGAGATTGTGCTCTTTGGCGCACTTTGGGGGAGGCTTACGTCCAGCAGTGGACTGCAATAGGCTGAATAGATAGATAGAAGCATAAGCTGAAACATACATACCATTAGTGCGACTGCAGTTGGCTACAACGAAGAAGATGCACACTTCCAACCTGGCGCAGCGTTTTTCAGTATAGGTCAAAATACTAACCCAAAAAAAGGCTTATTTAGTTACTTAAACCTAACAATTTCTTGTAGATACCACAAAGCCGTGGATCTATGGAAGCGGTACCGCGACGCATCGGCGGCAGTGCGGGCGTTTGCCGAGTTCCAGGAGGGGCGCCTCCACGCCCTTCGACCTGACGACGCCCCCGCCACCGCTGAGGTAAGTCATACACTACTTATACTTCTAGCCCCATTTACAATGTTAGCAACATGACGAGGTGCTCGTAGCTCAGTGGCGGCAGCGCTTTGGTATCGATTACTAAAGTTAAGCAACCAACTGCGTGGTCGTGAGTGGATGGGTGACCATTCCGACTATTTTAGTGATATTTTTCACGAGCATCAGCGTCCTTCGGAAGACACCTCTAAAGTTGGTCCCGGCTAATACCACTTGATATCGGTCGTGAAGCCTAGTCAGAGGCCTTAAGGCGGCTTGATTACATCTGACTGTAAGGTTTAGTCACTGGCCTTATAACACCCCTCCACCAATCCGTACTGGGCCAGCCTGAAGTATGTATGGCCTAAACCACTTCATAGTTGAGGAGATTAATTTATTCTTTTATGTATTTTTTTTATTATCTGCAAAAGCCTGTAGCGACATCTGTGAAGTTAGTTGTGAAGTATCGAAATGTGGAAGTACGCATCTATGCCTACAGATGGCTCTGCAAACAGTAAATGTTAAAAAACTTATTTTTGTACAAAATATCTATCAAAATATTCTTTGGCAGGTTTTTTGCAAAAGAAAACTAACTTTTATTTAAAAAATGGTTCAGTCTTTCAATAATTAAATAACGTCAATTAATGGACCAAATAGTTCCAATTTTGGAAATGAAACAAACGATGATTTTATTTTTGAGTACTTTAAAATTGAATTAAAGTGAAGTAGGCTTCAATTCCTAGCTAAGCAAGACTAGGGGAATGTTTAACAATTTATGGATAAGTTCTGCATAAGTTCTGAATAATTTATATTCTACTTATCTGAAGGATAAACACGATTTTTGCTTTCACGACCTAGTTCTCTAAGACACATTCATCACCAGCCTATATCAGTCCACTGCTGGACACAGGCCTCTCGAAAAGGAGGATTTTGCCATAATCGCCACGCTCGGCAGGCGGGTTGGCGATCGCAGTTTGGCCAATGGTGGAGAGGAGACGCTGCTGCCCGTCTTCTTGTGGCGGTTCTCCTGTAGTCGCCTCTTACGACACCCATAGGAAGAGAAGACACATTAATTCAAGCACTTTTATGCTCTACATATTTTTATCCGTACATTACTTTACCCGTACATTGTGAACAGGCCCTAAACATTACAAGACTTGAGTTTCGGTCTTAAGCCTTACCTATTTAAAGTAAAACATACCTTGGATATAAAACCGACGACCTCCGTAGCCGAGAGGCGAGTACGCAGGACTTTAAGTGGCGCCGCTATCTCTGAGGTTCCGGGTTCGATCCCCGGTCGGGTCAATGTAGAAAACGAACTTTTCTATATTGTCTCGGGTCTGGGTGTTGTGGTACCGTCGTTGTTTCTGATTTCTATAACACAAGTGCTTTAGCTACTTACCTTAGGATCAGAGCAATGTATGTGATGTTGTCCAATATTAAAAAAAAAAACCGAAGGAAAAAAAAAACAAGATAACTCTATGACATAAACTTTATATCGTGTCTAGGTAATGCGGTACTTTTTTGCTAGTTCATTTGAAATGTAATGAGTCCTTGTCTGGTAGATAGCAAGTTTATTTGACAAGATACTGGGCGTCGCCTATTCGCTATAATGACGAAATGTATTCACTTGCACAGAAGAATAATTAGAATAAAAACCTAAGTGTTTCGACTTACCTACCTAATGTAAAATTGTTCTACCTTGCTTGCTTAATATTTATGGTATCTCTAATTTTACTATTCCTTTAATTGCCTAAATAATAAATACTAGTACTTGAATACGCGCCAGATAACACACCAAGTGATGGTCTCGAAGAAAGTCACAACAAAACTCGAATGGTCTTACTACGAAAAGATAGACTACTGTTAAACACTTGTCAAAAGATTAGTCAACCAATTTGAAATGGTGACACATCAGACATTCGAGACATATTACTAACAAACATTTCAAATTGGTTGGCTAATCTTTAGACAAGTGTTTAACACTAGTCTTTCTTTTTGTATTAAGGCCAAAAGTTTTTAGTGTAACTGTACGGGCTTTTAGAGCGACTGATAACTTTAGGATTTAAACGTTATTTCTGTAATTGTACACATAAAAAAAGAAGAAACGTAACGGTTCTTTTTTAAATTGTTTAAAAAAGAACCGTTACGTTTTTTTTAAATTGTTTAAAAGTATTCTACAAGTGCAAAACAGTTAATTATTGACGACCGGTATTTTTATAGGCGCTGTAATTTTAAAACTTGAACTAATTTTCGCTGTGGTTTAATGTTTAAATTTAGGTTATTTATTATTGAATCCTCTCACCCTCGTCTTGTCAGTTTGAATTCTTCCTTCTGCTTCTAGTTGTGCCGTAGATTTAGGCCACTAGGCCTAAATCTCTAGAGATGTTGGGCAACGTCGTGCGTTGTTGTGCGACATCGCACGACATGTTTACTGTCGCGTATTGCACAAATAATAGTAGCTTAATTTGATACTAGCCCTTGCCCGCGACTTTGTTCGCGGGGTCTATAGGTTGTTAATGATATGTCATGATAAGGCCAAATTACATAAAAAAAATAAAACATAAGTAGGCTTAAAAAACTGTAAATATTACATTTTAGCCTTGAAATTCTGATATATTATTATAATGTAAAGTTTCGTAAAAATCCGTTGAGTAGTTTTTTCGATCCTCACAATCATTCGCACTTATAATATTAGGATAGTTTCACGTTGACGCCTAAATAATACATACAAATATCCTCCTGCGGAGGAAACTTTAAAAACGAAATGAAAATACTACATCAGTTTTAAATAGTTACCTACTCAAGGAAAACCACATCCATAGGTTCTCGCTTGCGTCATCCTCTTAATTTATGAAACTTTAAATGTTTACTTTGCCTTGTTGAGTTTTGTTATGGTCTTGCGCCTGCACGTTCACACCTTATTGTTAAAGCTGAAACACAAGGATGTGAGTGCTTTGTTAAAAGTCAAGGGGTATTATATATTGGTGTGATCACAATTTAGTCTCAATAGTCATACTCATATGACATGACAGCTGAGCCATCGAAATAAATCATAGACTAAGTCCGTTTTCTGATTTGTCGGCACAGCAGCGCAGCGGCGCGACATCAGCATGCTCGGTATACTCGGTACAGAAAGTATGGAATCTGTGCCGCGCCGCTCCCGCGCATACCGAGCCAATCAGGAACGCTCCATTGAAATATAGGCGCTCGGTAAGCTTTCTGTACCGCGTATACCGAGCATGCTGATGTCGCGCCGCTGCTGCGACGACAAATCAGAAAACGGCCTTAGGATTCGCTACGCAGGCACCACGACGGCACACGTCCAATCATCATGGTCTCAAACTACCCTTTCTCGATCCTCGAATTATCCCCTAACATTTCTGTGTAACCTTAGCAACAACAGTTTAATGCTGTGCGTAATACTCCTTTCCTAAATGTATCGAACCAGGGGGCCTAGCGCGAAAGTGTATCTTTCGTTCGGTCGTATAAACCTAACAAATTAAAATGGCCAGTCTCATGGTGTCAATCCTTTGATAAAATATGACCAACTCAATCTAGCCGTGTAAAAACCCGACTGTTTTCAATTGTTCATAAATTGTCAAACCTTTGATACGGGGGAATGGATGTTTTAATTTGATGGGTAATACGACCGACCGAACGATACACTATCGCGCTAGACCCCCAGAAATCAACATCGATCAAAGCGCATCGACAGACAGGTCGTAAATGACAAGCGCTTCGCAGCTATCTTTGACACGTGTGTGTGGCTTAAACCTTAGGTGCCTTAGGCTTAGACCACACACACACATGTATACTCCTGTGATCGGTATAAGAGGAGTAAATACATAGGTACATTAGAGCCTGCGCACACTGAAACTTTTGTGTTCGCGTTTCGCGATTTTACGATTGCATCGATGGTGGCAGCATCGCTTTTCGGCGACTTTTTGCGACCGAACGCTTGCATCCACGACCGGCGACTTGGCGACTGCATCGCGTTCTCTCGACTTTTTGGTTGCCAATGAGTCCCAGAGGCAGTTTTAATTTTTGATCGCAGATACTAGTTGCAGTTTGCGTAGGGTCTAACTGCCTTAGAACATACGACGTTCGTACGTTCATCTGTTATTCGCATTGGTCATTGATACACGTCTGTCAAATATTCTTCATTGCAACTTCATTCGGTATTCGTAAAGAAACGTGGTGTGAACGTGGCATAAGTGCATCGACCGAGCGGACCAAGGTGTGTCATAATGACTCATGTGATCTTATTTGGCGGGGTAAGATTCACTACGTACGACCGACGAGTGACGGCCATATAAAACTTTTATAAATTGCGCATTGAAAATTAATTCGATAATTCTAAATCGTGGAGCGTGCAGCGCGGCTATTAATGCTGAAGGAAAGAAAAACAAAAATAAATATTAATGACAACACATAATAATAACTCGTTTACTACATGCTACCGGGCAGTGCCGAATTTGAAAAAAATAAATAACGAGAGTGTTTATTTACCACCTTATATAATTTTCGTCAAATAAAAAGAACGCTGGAGGGTGGCGCTACTTGTCTCCACCGAACACTTATAGCTGTACTGAAAATGTTAGTTCCTATTTTGCCCACCGCTCTTTTTACGTGATGCCAAGTATACCTAGTTATTTTAGTGGCCTATGCTATGCAGTGTGGTACGTACCTACTGTAAGCTTACTTTATTTAATTTTGACCAGTTTATTGTGAAAATAGCTGTGCTGTGTAACGTTATCGCCGGACACCGAGCCACACAGTACGCAATCTCGTGAATATTCACTGATCGTGAATTATAAACCTCTGCTCTGACCTGTAGTAGTAACATTAAGTTTTTATCTTATTCTCGTATTGATATATACTTATTATTTATTTCCACGACGTTACACAAACAACACATTAAAAACCGATCAAATACGAGAAATCTGCTACAAACATTGAATTTCCGAAATAGCTTGTTTTGGTTTTCTTTTTTGAGAATTCGATATTAATTCCAAATTTGTTGTATTTGGGCAGTAAAATCTTCCTCTTAAAGAGAATCGACTAACCTATCTTACTCGAAGTCGGTTAAAAAAGGTTGTGTGTGTTTCAAGAACTTCACGCCACAAGGGCATATTCAAGCTGATGGACAAGATACCTGCTTACAACCTTTTGTTTCTATAATGAGAAACTTCTGTTAGTAGGCATCAAGGTTTATCTAATATATAGGTACCTAGATAGATCTTCAAGGATAGAAACACACAAAAGTTACAATTCACCAGTATTTGCTGACATCTCGTTTTAAAAATAGATAGATAGATACTCTTTATTGCACACACACACAACAAACAGTACAAAGAAAAAATACATTTAGAATGGTACAATTTAGGCGGTCTTATCGCTAGAAGCGATTTTTTCCAAACAACCTTAAAAAATTGAGAGAGGGAGATATTAAATAAATAAATATAAATAAATAAATAAATATTGGACAACATCACATACATTGCTTTGATCCTATGGTAAGTAGCTAAAGCACTTGTGCTATAGAAATCAGAAACAACGACGGTACCACAACTCCCAGACCCGAGACAATATAGAAAAGTTCGTTTCCTACCAATGTAGGAATCTCTGAGGTTCCGAGTTCGATCCCCGGTCAATACCCGACCGGGGATCGAACTCGGAACCTCAGAGATGGCGACACCATATTAGTCCAGCGTGCTCGCCTTTCGGCTACAGAGGTCGTCAGATATTGAATACCTACAAATAAAAGACCAGCTTATACTGGATATGTACAAACGAGGCAGCACAAGATTTTCCTTTTAACTTGCCTATCCAGGCACCTTCAGAACAACGGTCAAGTGTACTTGCCAAATCAATTAGCATAACAGCTAGCCGAAGCAGTACAATGACCGCAGTAATCGCACGGTTTTTTACGATGCTTGCACAATGCCTCTGTTTGGATTTAATTTTTATGGTTCCGTGCCCAAAGGATGCCAACTGGATCCTATTACTGTCTGTCTGTCCGTCTGTCACAGGGCTGTATCTTTTGAACCGCAATGGGTAGACATTTGAAATTTTCACGCTACTTGTGATACGAATTTAAATAAAAAAGTTGAAAACGGGATTGAAATTTGAAATTTTCAGTATGACATTTCAACAGTAGTAGTAGTAGTAGTTTAAAATCGGAATCCCATACAAAAAGAGTGTATTTTTTGGCGTTTTTTCCTCAATGTTATTAATATCAACACAAATACTAGGTCTTGATAAACGTGCGTTTTATTAGCAAGTTGGTAATGCTGAGTTGATTTCATTTTTGAAAATCAAATATCTCATATTTAAGTCCCAAAAATTATTCATAACGTTTACATTTTGCAATTTTTGGTAAGGTATTTCTTTCAAAATCAGCATTACGTTGTCAAAGAATCGGCTATCATCATCATCATCTCAGCCACAGCACAGGACGTCCACTGCTGAACATAGGCCTCCCCCAGTGATTTCCAGATCGGCTATTGTCGCGTCGTCGCCTAACCAAATACTTTTTTTTATATAAATTGGTGAATTATTCACGATTTACAAACAACGCCACTGACGTAATTTCTATAAATGGCTAGACGGGTATTGTTCTCGTCAGTAATTTAGTTTCGTAGGCGTTATAGTCTGGCAGTTTGTCTGAGTGTCAGTCACAAATCGCTTGGACGTCTCCGAAATCACCATTAATGGATTTCCACTTCCTTAAACTTCGTGTTTTAGGTTGTTTTTATAGTTTAACACTTAGCCGTTTTCAGCCAGTGACTATAATTTTCGTCAAATAAAAAGAACGCTGGAGGGTTACTTGTCTCCACCGAACACTTATAGCAGTACTGAAAATGTTAGTTCCTATTTTGGCCACCGCTCTTTTTACGTGACGCCAAGTATACCAAGTATTATTCAGCGGTGAAATGCAACATACCATGATATCTACTTGTGATACGCCTGAAAAATGTAATCTGCAATACGGAGGAAAACCATTAATGAAACCGAATAATTAAAACTGTTCGCGCTACGTAATGAACTGATAAGGTTTGATAAGCGCGAGCCAGTTGTTCCGCGGTCGTCCCGCCGCGTGGACGTCTGCCGCGAACAAACGCGAATACAAACGAACAAACACGACAGCTACTCGAATAACTGAAATACACTAAACGAAACATTTTCTCGAACGCTACTCGCGCCAAAAACATTTTCTCGATGGAAACTCGTGCGGAAACACGACCAGGCGCGCCACGCGTGTGACATCACCAAAAACTATGCCCAAGTTAACCCGTATGCATAATTTCACTTGATCATTAAAGCGATAAAAGCAATTGCATACAATGCCGTGACCTTGAAGCGTGACCATGACGAAAAGCGATGCTCCATACTGAAATGTTGGATTCCACAACCGAATTGAATTGAAAGCTCAAACCAAACGGGCAGTCCAAAACATTGTTGTTGGCCGATCAAACGTATCTACCTACGTTGAAATGTTTGCAAATTAATTATTGGTTTATCTGCTTACGATAAACAATGAATTACTTTAATGAGCGCTTTAATTAACGACTGCGATCATCGGTTATTTATAAATGCGTTTTTAGTGATAAAAGTGTAACATTGAAATGTGCCCTAGAGGTTTTACGTCAAAAATGAATAATGATTTCGTTTTTGTGATAACGAATATGTGTCAGGAGTGTTGTGTGTGATTTATCTGTTATCAAGATGTCGCTTCAGGAGGTAAGTGATAATAAAAGTCCGAATGGTAACACATTAAGCGGGTATACGAGATTTTATCATACCAAAGCGTGTTAAGGTCACTATGTAGGTACTTGTAATAGCTCAAATGTTTACTTGCTCGTTTTGTTTGAACTTTAAACTCAGTGTATTGACGTTCTGTTTACTGGCTTCGGCGTTTACGGAATAGGAAAAAAATTGTAGGTAAGTGTTGGAAAATCTCATTGTTTACTAAGTATGTTAACTCCCGCGCAAACGAGTATTACAAGCATAGCATGCAATGCATTTTCACATAAGTACCTACCTACTGTTCGTTACATTGTTTAAAGTTTGCTCGCTTAGAGTCCTTAATCAGTAAAGGATCTATCTTCAGTGACCTTATTCTTTGCTAAAGAGTCATTAATGCTAAAGGAAAAATACATTTTCTTTAAAACAAAATACCTATGCTTTGGATGAACTACACACCAATATCACCAATATGCATGGCTATTCCTGCTCACTCAGAATCAGATTTTTTTTTTCTGAAATAAATTTCATCAATCATGTAGTTCAGAAACTAAGTTTGCATTCAGTTTTCAATTCAGAAATTAAGTTTGCATCAACGAAACTCCGTAAGCATTGCGTCATTCGTGTCGTAGACATTGAAATAAAGTATTCAACATGTATGTTATTTACCTCCTCAAAACTTTCTAGAACAACACTTTATCAGCCAAAATACCTAACTAAAATCTAAGTTGTTCAAAGACAAAGAGGTTAATTTAGTGCTAAACCGCGCTCGTTTGTTACTCGCAGCAATATTTCAACTTTTCGGCAGCGCTAGGTGGTTTACTGTCTTCAGAACTGGTACAGTCATAAGCATATTAAGTAGAGGGCCGTTTCTGGAAACGCCATTTTAAAAAGGAAAAACAAAAGAGATTAATGAGATGTGATCATGTGAGAGGAGTTTTGCGGAGCGTCTAATATGAGCTGGTTTTTAGAGCACGCACCACGAGATTCACAAAATGTATTATTGTAGCCATGTAAAATTACTTACCATAGCCAAATTAATACAAATTACAATATTACTATTAATATATATATATAGGTAATTATTACCTGCATAAAAGATATACAATGTGATGTGTGCGGAACTTCTAACCTGTTAATAAATAATTTTATAAAAAAAAACCGTCATCCCCTTTGAATAGCGGCCATTTTGGTTTCTTAACACTTTAGGCATGTCTGGTCAACGCCCTATATCGTAGGATTAGTACATATTAAAAACGAATAGATGTCACTACAAGGCTCATTAGGATTGGGCTTGATATCAATGAACTATAACTCTTGATAAAAACGTTATCAAAACACTTTTTTAACACTTTTGTTTTTTAGAAATGAAATTTTAATAGAATTTTTACATTTATTTTAACACAAATCATTTTAACTAAAATTTAAAACAATTTCGGTATAATGCCATCTACCGGTTTTAACTTAAACTATCTTTTATGTAAACGCAACGTCAGCTATTGGATTGAAAAAAACTAAACACGGCATTTATGTTGATTATAGAGGTAATATGCATTTCGTATTATTTTATCAAATAATTTTAAAAAATTAATAAAGGAAAACCAAATTTTAAAATGTAAGTATATTTTTTAAATGAGTAATTATATACTCTCTGCTCTGGTAATTAACGGTTAAAAGCAAGAAGCTTCAAAATAATGTGGCTTTTCGACAACTGTCAAATATTTGTTTGTAGGGCTACCAGTGTAAGTATTGTAGTTTTATAATATGGGGATTTGTTTTAATATTTGCGAAGTGATTTTAAAAATCATTTTTAGGAGAAAAATATGGATTACTAAGCCAAAAAAGTTTCCCAAAATATCACAACCCAACTATTTTACACAAATTTTAATTTGGCAAAAAAACATTTGTCAAAACAACTCATTGCAAATTTTTAGTTAGCAAATCTTTTTTTGGGATATTATTGTTTAACGAATAATTGTTTGTCATGTTTCATTTAATCTAATGTTTCATTTGGCATAACTTTCTCTTTGCAAAATATTGCATGGCATACGATTTACAAGCTTACTCTCTAACTTAGAAAATATCATGCTGCATCGACGTTTGTTTTACATAAGGTAAAAAAATAGTTAAAATGGCTAAAATGGATTGCGATTTTTCTTTGATCCCAAAAGCAATAATTATTGGAATAAATTCTTAAGGTTAATCTAAAAAAAGACAATTTGGTAACCCTGTTCCAATTTTTTTTATCAACTTTGATAAACAATGAATTTTATTTAAAGGCATTTGTGTGTCGCACGCACGTCCAAAGGTCACGTCTAAATGACGTAAATATGTCATAAACGGTCGTTTCAAGCTAGAACCTAATTAGTAATTTCGTTATGTACTGTCAAGTATCGATGCCCAAAGTGCTAAGAATTCGGGCTAATATTCCATGGGCGCGACTTCGAATCTTAGTCGGCGACAATATTTTATCGAAATCCAGACTTGTATCAAAATAGTTTTATGAAAATTGTTTATTGACATTTAAAACCATTTTTAATAACTAAACTCAGTACTGAACTTTTGATTATTTTTTTTACATAATATTCACAAAATAAATAACAAATAGAAAATGGGTCCCAGCTCGCCGTCATCAGTTTTCATAAAAATTAGGATTATACTCTAGTGAAATCAGAAACCGACTAAAAAGAAGATAAAATAGAGTACTTAATATCTTAAAAAAGTTATGGATGCGCACAAAAAGTTATTCAAGATAATATAACAACTTGAAAAAAAAAGACAGCATCATGTGGGATCCGAACCCATACCTCAAAGAAACTACGAGCAAGTGCCTTTTCAACTAAGCTACGAGGACGTTAGAACGATTTTCGAAATTTGTCATGTGTTTATATTTTTTGACAGAGTGTGCAAACAATTGTAAACCTTATGGTGGTTTGGCATTCTCTGACGGACCGAAACAGAAATTAATGTAAAATGTTCTATTTTGACGTAGTAAAATTCTTTCTCTATGGTTCTATGAATTATGGGCATGGTTATCCATCATTGCGCAGATAGTGCCATCTAGTCAGAGAGGGAAACAAACGATGGCGTAGTTATATTTTAGTTCCATTTACTCACCACCTTCGCTGTCTTTCGCGCGAGTTAAGGTGGAAATTTTCAAAGTACCGAGACTGTCCCTCTGTTTTACGTAGTATTATTCTTTCTCTATGCTTTAGGCAATAAAAAGGTTTATGTGTCACACAAGATAGCTAAAAGAACAGAGTAACTGACCATAAATTTCATTTCTGATGTTCAGGGTTTCCTTGGCTAGAAAAAAAATCATTAAATTACTTTCGAAAAAAAACTTTTTTGCGGATTTGTTTTGACCCCAAATTACATTTTTTGTCAATAAAATTAGACACCGAACTTAGCCTTAACTGGTTAGAAGTACCGCCCATAAAACATTGTATATAAATTGAGATCTTAGATGGTTCTAGGATCTCGGTAAACCGAGATCTCTCTCTCTCTCTTATTTGGTCTTTGTAGACTAGTCTAGTTGTAAGTTACAACTAAAATGGTCGTGAATTCGGCCCACCTGAGGCGCTCGATTTTTTCAAGTTTTATATTTTCTACAACTTGAATAGTTGAAAGATGAACATGATGCCAACATAGAGACCTCGAAAACACTGCTTCATTTGTAAGAATCATAACAAAACTGCCAAATGCAGCAAAAGTCCAAAACAAAACAGAATCGCTAAAACTAACGGCATCATTATTAATTCGGGCGAAAAACGTAGGTCGTAGATAATCACGTTTACTCCGTTTCGGGCAATTATCAGACGAACGGCAACCGGCACAATTAGCAACTTCTCAAGGGCACACTTTCCTACTTTTGCTGAGCGGAGTTAAGGTGAACTCACATCTGCGACAAACGAACCAAAAGAAAGGACATGTTTTTTTTTGGTTCTAAAATAAAAATAAAACGAACTAATACCATTTATATAAAACATTACTTCAAAGGATAAATGCTATCATTCTACACAGCTTTTAGATTTTTAAAGAACTCTATTCAATTAATAGAAAAATGTTTATAAATACGTTGTATGCGTTTCCGAACGAAAGCTATTGTTGTCTGACAGTGAGAAATTTCAGATTTCTTTTTTTTTCAACTTATACAGGCAAATCTACGGTCATGATGATGCCAGGTCATTAGTAATTTATAATTACATTATTTAATTTGTTAAAAATCAGGAAAAAAAAACCTCTTTTTTTTCACATAAAAAAAGTATCGTGGGATCTTATAATAACGTTGCTATTTAGAAGCCAAAAAATGTTTTTGTTTTTTATTAATAAATCAAAAACTGGGGTCTTCATATTATTAAATCAGCGATGCATTTATAATCATTTATTCTTTCAACTTTTACGTATCAGTGTCAAGTTTGAAGAGTTTTGATTTTAGTACCGAACCCCATAGTAAAAAAAACATATCCTTTTCTTGCCAATTTCATCCGAACGCTGAGTGTGTGGATTGGTTAGCGAGGTGGCACGATTTGATACAGATTAAATATGCCTAATGTTACAAACACGTTTGCATTAGGTGCGCTAAAGTATGCGTACCTACACCATTAGCAAAACGCAAACATACTTAGCAAAAAACACTGACAGAATAAATAGGAATTTAAATAAGCTTGCAAAGCAGACTTGCCAAAAAAACATACATACCTATGCGCTAGCCAACATAAATAATTATCATGGCTTGGAAATAAGGAAAGAGCATCTTTGTATTACGTAAAGAGGTACACATTTTATTAAGATGGTTTTCTAAATTGAAAAAAAAAAATGTATCACACTTAATAATACGCAAATGAAGTTGCTTCTAGCCGTCTATAATCCTATGGTAGGTAGCATCCACCATACATAAAAAAAGCTGAGGTTTGTTTTCGCGCGCCATTGTGACTACTATTGCACTTAACTTTGCAGTTCTGGGTTGCACAGAGATAGTGCGTGCATATTTTTTTTTGTAAATGAGACAAAATTATCCACGCGTACCATATTTTAACAGCGGATAGTAATAATAAAAAGTGAAGTTGCTTCTAGCCGACTATAATCCTATGGTAGGTAGAATCCGATTAGCAAAAAGTGCTAAATACTAATTAAATGCAACAAATAAAGAAATCTAGAAATATGGAAATGAATTTAAGAGTCACTTTCGTTATTTACTAAAAAAACGTAAGTAATTATTAACTTTTCAAGGGCAAAGCTTCCAAACTTTTCCCTTTGATAGACCTTGCAAGGAAACAGACACGGCATAAAAAATATATATTTGCTAAATGACATTCAATTTCCTAGTAAAAAATATTCAAAAAACGGTCGGTTTTAATCAATATTTGTTCGTTGACATACTTTCCTACGTTTGCTGTTTGCTAGCGAAAGCATACTTACTTCGTTGTGGCTTCAAGAAAATGTTAATAGAGAAATTGTAATATTTACAAAGGATTAAAAAACAATATTGATTGTTGAGAAATGGCAAACATCCAGAGTGCTATAAGTGTTTAGTTGCGGCAGAATAGCAGTACTTACTTTGCTCTTAGAGCTATTTTTTACTGTGCTGCATTTAAATAATAAGTAGCGAAGCGGTGCAAACACTACAGTTTTTTTTTATTTATTATTTTGATTGCTTGATTAAAAAAAAACTACTTAATATGGGCAATTTAAACCTCTGGTTTGCGCGGGTGCTCCTGCTGTTAGAAATGTACCATACGAAAAAGCTATGGTTTGTTTTTGCGCGCCATTGTGACTACTAGGTTGCACTTAACTTTGCAGTTCCCTGTTGCACAGAGATTGTGTGTGCGTATTTTTTATAACTGAAACAAAATTATCTACCATATTTTAACAGCGGATAGTAATAATAAAAAGAAGAGTTTGTTTTTACGTGGTTCGATTTAGTTACTGATCCTAAGTGCTCCCTGAAAAATGGGCACTACCTTGCAATGTAACCCTGTATTGCCCTCTGAAAAATTTGGGACCACTTTAACATAAGGTTGCTAAATCTTAAGAAATATTTTATCTAAAGATCTGTAGAACACAGTAAGTAAACTAAATACCTACTTCAATACACAGTGTTTTTCGTATATTATGCACTATTTTAAGATAAATTGTTACCAACACTACAGGTTCTGCCTAAAAGAAATAATTTGAATTTAAATAAACTAGTAATCAATGCTAGTACTAGTAGATTCGTAGCTCTTCGTGAAAAAGTAGGAACGTCTTTTAATTGCGGCGAATATACGCCCGCAACCCGCCTCAAACATTTGAACAACCTTCGCGTCTAATCGATACGGTATGAAATGCGTTTCAACGCCTGAAACTTTTTAAAACTTAACTCATTTCAAAGTTAAATAAAATAGGTTTGTTGCGGGTTGCTACTACTTGCGTAAATTAGTTATGTGAATACGGTTAAAATATGCATTCGACACTTTTATGTATTTAAAACTAGATGACCCGGCGAACTTAGTACCTTCTAACAGTTTTTTTTTTTCGTCTGCTGTTCTGCTGCTGTATGTTTTTATTATTTATTCTGCTATACAAATCCAACAAATCTTCACAGTTAAACAGTTCTCTGGTTATAAGTATTGTAACAAACACGACTTTGTTTTATTTACTAGCTGTCGCGCACTTCGTACCGCCTAACAGTGTTTTTTTTAATCAGCATTTCCAATCCATAATTTTTATTATTAATTTATTCTGCTATTCGGGGCGGAGACAAATCCAACAAATTATAAACTATGTGCCGTGTGGTGCCGGCACGTTAAAATAATAGCACCACCCCTTCTCTTCCTATGGGTGTCGTAAGAGGCGACTACAGGAGAACCGCCACAAGAAGACGGGCAGCAGCGTCTCCTCTCCACCATTGGCCAAACTGCGATCGCCAACCCGCTTGCCAAGCGTGGCGTTTATGGCAAAATCCTCCTTTTGGAGAGGCCTGTGTCCAGCAGTGGACTGTTATAGGCTGGTGATGATGATGATGATGATGATAAACTATGAAAATCGGTCCAGCCGTTCTCGAGTTATAAGTTTTGCAACAAACACGATTTTGTTTTATATATTAAAATTAGTTAGTGTCACATCCTTGCATCGCTCGGGTAGAAATATACTATCTAAGGCTATAAAATAATAGAAATAAATTTACTTTTGCAAGTATGCTATTAGAGGCACTTTTCCCAGCTTTTCTGCTTTGCTCCGGGAAAATTTGTGGGTTATAAATTTTATACCCAAACCTTCCTCGCGACCTCAGCTTATCTGTTAGTAAAAACCCTATTAAAATCCAACAGATATTTAGTTTTAGACATACGCAGTTAGTAGTGCAGATATAAACATGGATTGGGATTTCATTTTACGTCAAGTGAGTTTAAATATCTGAAATACGGATTCATACAAATCCTTGTAACTAGGTACAATAGAAAGTTAGAAACATAATACATAATCGTAGTTAGGTAGGTAATTAAATTAATTACCTACATACTAATTACTTTTGAATCTGTACAAATATAAAGATTGGTTTAGACTACTAAAGACTTTTTGGACTGGCCAAACAAACATAGAAAAGAATAAGAGAAAAAGCATTATTTTCTGAAATCCTTGTTCTTTTAAAGCTAAACAGTTATATAGTTTCGCTGTATCTATGACAAAACCAGAGCAAGAACAAAAACATTAGCTGGATATTCTTGTTAAACTCTTCGTAGGATATTTGTCTCGTTTTCGTCAAGCGCGCGATCATTTTTAAAACAAACAACCATTGATGTAAAAAGTAGTCCTGTCCTTACGAAGTAATATATAAGTCAATGCAAACAACAAACAAACCTTCCTAGAACATTAAATCGAAGCAAAGAAAGATTGCTCTGTCTATGTTGACTCATACAAAGAGAATTTAATACAATAGGGTTTATAATGAGGATTCGCCAATCTGGTCTAAATACACCTTTATTTAAACATAGTTTTTATTATCTTAACTATTACTTAACAAGCCTATTACATAATCATGTACATTAATCTTATAACTATTTACTTTCTCGTTAGTTATTAGCAACTTAATAAATGTCAATATTTATTTTAAACTCTTTACCCTTTGGACGTAAAGCGGTTACATCAGTGAGTCATTCTTTAGTCAGAATGATCGTCCGTCATGGCTGCACCGAAAAAAGATCAGTCTTGTGACTAATATGTATTTTTAGAAATAGCTTTTGTTCTAATTATTAAGATGTTAATTATTACTAGCTGATGTCCGCGTGGTCTTTAATTTATCTCGGCAATCTTCAACGGCGTGCGTACATTAGACGCAAAGACTAATCGCAATTAGATCAATGGTTAAGGCACGCATAGAACACAAACATACAAACAATGTTTTTTATTAATATAGCTAGTTAAAAGTTACATAACTTGACAAGATCGCATTGCACCAAACTCTGTTATTTACTTACAGGGCGGTAACCACGAACTCTTAAAACAAGCTCAAATCTGTCAAACATTATCATTTCTGTCAAATTTTGTATGAAATGACGTACCAAAATTGACAGATTTGACAACAGTGAGATTGTTTTAAAAGTTCATGGTTATGGCCCAGGATTATGTAAATTATTAACAGAAAATGTCAAGAGTATGTTACCACTAATAGCTTGTAACACTCATGCAAGTCTTTCAAAAGCAGCAAGCATGCAGGTTACTTCACTTCTTGATATACAGGGGGCTAGCGCGAAAGTGTATCTTTCGTTCGGTCGTATAAACCTAACAAATTAAAATGGCCAGTCTCCAATCCTTGGATAAAATATAACCAACTCAATCTAGCCATGTAAAAATCCCGACTGTTTTCAATTGTTCATATTGTCAAACCTTTGATACGGGAATGGATGTTTTGATTTGATAGGTTAATACGACCGACCGAACGATACACTTTCGCGCTAGGCCCCCAGAAACGAAAAGAAAACGTCAAAACGTAAACTACGCGTGCCGCTCGCGAACCTTTGCGAACATTCACGGCACATTCGCTACGATACACCCCAAAAAATATATGTGTCGTTTGTGTTTACTGTATTCTTATCTGTTTACAGGACAGTTAATATTTAACAAATACCCGTTTTATAGCGTGAACTTTATACAATCGTAGTGATCTTTGCAATTATGTCTCGAGCGACCTCAATTGGGTAACCGATAATTACATCAGCAGTATTATAAATAGCTAGTTTATTAGCTTAAACAGCTAATAGCAGAGTTTTACCGCTTATGCACCGTTTATGCACCCAATAAAACGCAAACTAAAGATCTTTTTTACATCAGACCGTTGCGTAAAACAAACAACCTAGATTTTATCATAGGTAAACGCAGCTGATTACGACATCAGTCCCTTGCATCTTCTGAAACACATTGCTTCATATTGCTGGCAATAGCAACTAGGTACTGTGTATTTGTTTCGGCATTTACTGCATGCTTAGATAAAATTACGGTTGTTTAAGAAATAGTTTCGGAATTTTTATCGCAGTTGTATGTTTAAATGTTAATTTGTATTTAAATTTATGTGAAGAACGCTTTTCATAGTCCAAAATAATAACTTCTTGTTATCAAATTAAAAGCATGTACACAATTTGACAGGTGACGATCAGAGAGGGTGTTCTCGAATGTCGATAGAGGGACTCGAAGGATTATATACGCTTATATAGGCATAGATACAGTATCGAATCCTAAGTCTATGTATATAAGTGGCCGATATTAACAAGTGCATAACATCCCAAAAAACCTACTGTCATATTGAAACCTAATATCAAGAACCGTGTTTTACAGTAAGAAAGAATTAAATTCATTCGAGGGACTATTAGTCGAACATAAAATACTCTATTAATCATTCAACTCTCTTTTAATGATTCCCAATTTCACCAGTACCTATCTATTAATTTGTAAAATAAGGTCAAAAGATCCTAATTAGAGAAACAATTTTGACATTGCACATTAATGCAAATAGAAAACAACACTCGTGCACAATAAAACTAACAGCAAAACCAAAAGCCTGCTTTTCATCACCAACATCACACGTTCCATTAAGAACCAACATACCTGTATCTTATCGCAAAGCCTAATGGAAAACATACACATCTGGTTCCTCGTTACTTATTTTGAGCTTCTGGAAGTGAATTAAACCCGGCAATAAACGCATTTAGCGCATCCGTTAAAATGAGTCTTGTACAAATATTTTAGCTGGGAAATATTTATAGCCCGTTGCGTGCGATGTAAGAAATTTGCGTCAGAGGGTCGCTTAGTCTTAGGTTTAATTCTATCTATAGTACTACCAGCCCCTCTAGCATGAGCAACAAAACACGATATGATATGATACGATATAGCGATTTATCGCATATTATTTGTCAAAATATGAACTTTTATCTAAAAATCAAGCATATGGCGCCGGCACGGACATGCTCACTGTTTCGATAAAAGTTCAAGATGGCGGCTATGTTACCATATTTTGAAAGTTGGGTGTCGATAAATCGCTGTATCGTATCATATCATATCGTGTTTTGTTGCTCATGCTGGAGGGGCTGTTTTATCTATAGTTCTGTCAGATACTGAGTTTCGTAATGACCAGCATGCTTTGAATTGACTATATTCCCTTCTCCTTTTATGCACTGATTACTGGGGAAGTGATTTCTGTTACGACTACTAAGGTAGCTACGAATTTGTCAGCGTCGTCAATCAACAATTCTCTAAATTGGCTGACGTAAAAAAACTTTGATGCCTCGCTAAAATTTTGATGTAGATTTGTTACTATGACATAATTTTGTGTTGTCTAACACATGTTTAGTTTAGTTCTCATAAGGAACAATACAATTAAAATTATCTTCTCTATTTCGTCTTAATTCTTCGTAAATTGTTTGATAAGATTTTTAATTTGTCTGACTCTATTCATCTTATAAAACAAAGTCGGGTTTGTTTCAACACTTATAACTCGAAAACGGCTAGACAGATTTTGTTTAATAATTTGTTGGATTTGTGTCCTGCCCTGAATAGCAGAATAAAAACATTAAAAACGCTGACAAAAAAACTATTATGCGGTACGAAGCTCACCGGGTCAGCTAGTTTATTACAAACGATGTTCATCCGTTTTCAAAAACAAAAGTTCTGGCAGCATTTCAGTCACGTAGTTCAGCCGAAATAATTTGGTGAAAGTGAGAAAGTTTAATAAGTGTGACATAAACATTAATATTTTTATAGCGTCACTTTAAATTCGATTATGATACCTCCTATAAATGGAGGGAAATTGGGTTGTTAATAAATATTCTGAAGAATTTCGTTTTTTAGTAGCCATAACTACCATAATAATATCTTGTAACTAATAAACAAGCACCTTATAAGTAATAAATCAGATGAATTCAGCAGACTGATTAACAGATTAGCATGGTAATTTATAAAATAAATGTTGCTTAGACTTAGATGTTAATACTGTTCTATTTTGAGGTAAAGTCATATGATTTCCAATGCCAAACAACCGTGGGGACAGGAAGTAATAACTATAAATGTTTGGTTTTACCCTGAAAATGTACTATTACCTACGTTTTTCCTAGAGGTTTATCGGTTTTAAAAATAATACGTCATCTCAAAGCGACCTTGACTGGAGGCCTACTATGAAAATGTGTCGTACGTTCGGAACTTCGGACGTATTAACCTAATAAACCTAATAATAATGTGCCGTGTGGTGCCGGCACGTTAAAAGAATTGCACCACCCCTTCTCTTCCTATGGGTGTCGTAAGAGGCGACTACAGGAGAACCGCCACAAGAAGACGGGCAGCAGCGTCTCCTCTCCACCATTGGCCAAACTGCGATCGCCAACCCGCCTGCCAAGCGTGGCGATTATGGCAAAATCCTCCTTTTGGAGAGGCCTGTGTCCAGCAGTGGACTGATATAGGCTGGTGATGATGATGAACCTAATAAATCAAAATTACCATCTACTTGCGTTAAACCTTTAACAATTTATGAAAAATTGAAAACGGTCGTGTTTTTACAAGGCTCGTTCGGGTTGTTCATATTTTACGTAAGGATTGATACGAGTGAATTGTTATTTTAATTCATCCCACTTCTCACTAATATTATAAGTAAATAACGATATTATAAGTAAATGACGACCTCCGTAGCCGAGAGGCGAGCACGCCGGACTTTAAATGGCGCCGCCATCTCTGAGGTTCCGGGTTCGATCCCCGGTCGGGTCAATGTAGAAAACGAACTTTTCTATATTGGCTCGGGTCTGGGTGTTGTGGTACCGTCGTTGTTTCTGATTTCTATAACACAAGTGCTTTAGCAACTTACCTTAGAATCAGAGCAATGTATGTGATGTTGTCCTATTTGTCCTATAAATGCGAAAGTTTGCGAGGATGTTTTGATGTTTGTGACTCAATCACGCGTTAATAGCTGAACGGATTTGGATGAAATTTTGCAAACATATAGAATGTTCGGGTCTGGGTCTGGGTTTCTGATTTCTATAACACAGTGCTTTAACTACTTACCTTAGGATTAGAGCAATGTATGGGATGTTGTCTAATCTTTATTTTTATTTATTATTTTTTATATAGAATATGATCTGTATTAACATATAGGATACTATTTATCCCGGTAAAATGTTCCTGTGAGATATGTCACTATAATATTGTTCTTAATTGGATCGGTTTGCGTTATGTGTCATACCAAACATGTAGTCCACGCAAACAAAGGTGCGGGTACAGCTAGTTAGGTTAATATTTCCGAACGAACGAACCATTTCCGTAGTAGCCCTTCTGTTCGGATGTGGTGTGGAATTCGTCCGATAGTTTGCTTGCGCGCGCGCCGCATGCGCCGCAAAATCGTTACGCACGTGACACGTTTTAATGGAGAAACTAGCTGTTGCCCGCGACTTCGCTCGCGTGCTCTTTAGTTTATTCTATATATCCCACTGGAACATTATTCGGGATAAAAAGTTTCCTATATGTTAATCCAGATCATATTTTATATGTATTCAAAATTTCATCCAAATCCGTTCAGTAGTTTTTGCGGGAAAGAGTAACAAACATACATCTATACTTACAAACTTTCGCATTTATAATATTAGTAGGATAGGTTCTGCGCGCGACTTAGTCTGAGTAGTCTTAGAGCAAGCATTTTGTAAGAATATAGTTTGCAAATAAAATGATAAATAATTATAAGAATTAAGAACCAAGTCAAGCGTAATTGAAATTTTCATCACAAAGGAACACGAAGGGATAAAATTATCATACTTAGTGTCAATCTAGATAAATAATTATGTGTGCCAAATAACAGCTGATTCCGTTTAGTTAATAAAGCTTAAAAAAATGAATAGGAACAAACGTACAAACTTTTACAAATATAATATAATAGTAAGATTTAAATCTTGTAAATTTTTGTTTTTAGCAATTCCATGCAAGGTTTAATTGAAGATAAATAACACTTGAAAAAAATGATCGATCCACCTGAGGTCGATGATTTTTTTTCAAGTGTTATTTATCTTCAATTAAAGATTTAAATCTACTAATATACTTTTAAACTTTCTTGTTGCATTTCTTAATTATAACACTGTACACAACACCACGGGTATTGGTGCAACATTACCTCTTTTTATTTATTATTGTCCCGACGTTTCGGCCTAATTACATAGGCCGTGGTCGCGGGACAATAATAAATAAAAAGAGATATGATATCTTGCATCAATACCCGTGGTGTGTACAGTGTTATACCATCATACTATATTTTGGGACGTGTATAAGTGCCCGGAGGAGGGCCTACATACAGAATAAATAATTTCATTTCATTTCATTACTATTATTACTACATATTATCTTGTCTATCGATATGTACTTGAATGTGACTCCCAATATAAAACAGTTTGACAATATTATCATTAAGTAAATGTTCGTTGGTACATAAATATTGTAATCTTTTAACAATAAGATACTTACCTACCATTAATAGGTTTTCAAGATAACGTAAATATATTTTTATCATAATTAAAAAGTAAATAAAATAGTATTGTATAACTTCAACATTAACTAGCAATAAACGAAATAACTATTTCAACTTTTCAATGTTTATGCGAGGTAATATTTTATTGCTCGTTGCCATTTAGTTTCAAAGTAACAATGCAATTTTCTCTGATTTATTAAAGATTACATTTAGTAGAATAGAATTGGCTGTGCAGAGCAAAACTATAATACCTACTTCAGTATTATTTTTAGTGAATAATAATTATAACATTGTAACTTTAATGAAATGAAATGAAATTTATTTGCATGTGAAAAAGGTATTTATATAGAATGGTGGTTTAAAGTTCAGCTTTTTCAGCCATTTACAAATAGCATGCAAATATTTAAATAAAATTAATTGAGAGCAATAAATACGATGTCAATAAAAAAAATTTTACAACACAACTCAACAATAAAACTAATATAGAAAAATGTCAACAATCCTACATAACATAATATTTAAATTATACATAAATTAAAAAACTAAGAATACGATTTATGCTTTGGGACACGTCACGTCGAAACATTCCTAGAGATAAGTATTGTGAGATTAATTAGCCTTTGCCTTTTAAGTGTCAAGTGTTCAAGATTGTGTAAAATAGGTAATTTATAATTAAATAAATAAACATATTGAAAAGTTTATAAATAAATAAATATTGGACAACATCACATACATTGCTCTGATCCTAAAGTAAGTAGCTAAAGCACTTGTGTTATAGAAATCAGAAACAACGACGGTACCACAACACCCAGACCCAAGCCAATATAGAAAAGTTCGTTTTCTACATTGACCCGACCGGGGATCGAACCCGGAACCTCAGAGAAGGCGGCGCCATTTACAGTCCGGCGCGCTCGCCTCTCGGCTACGGAGGTCGTCAAATTATCATTAATCATTTTGGTAGGTATGTATATTAACATTTTTGTTCAACAATCACGTTCAATTTCAGTAACTTGAAAAAAGTTAAATAATTATTTTAAGTGTAACAGATTATAAGGATCATTTGATAACATTTTTAGTAAATTATTATTTTTTTATGACGTAAACAAAAACAAGTCGAACCTGTTGCTGGGAATCATGTTTGTTGTTTCATAACTTTGTTATAAATATATCAAAGAAGCAAGGACGCCCAGAAAAACTATGAAAGTTCGTTATTTTACGTTTGAATTAACATAATTGCGTAATTTCTATAAAAAATGAATCATTTTTTTAAAGATATTAACAGTTAGGTCCTACAATTTTGGCAGCTACTTATATTGAATAATGTAACACTATGTTTAACGAAATTAAGAATTGTAATATCGACTACATCTCGTACATGGTGCTCTAACTAAAGTCGAGGGTATACCCTCAAAGTACTTAGCTAAAATGATTATGATAAAGCTGTTCTTTGCTATCAACATTGGCCTTTAATATACACCGTGAATTTCCCGAGAAAATTAACTAACATACTTAGATATCGATATACATCGAATTTGGCGAATAAAAAAAACAACATTCAGACGAATTGAGAACCTCCTCCTTTTTTTTGAAGTCGGTTAAAAAAAACGGAACGGCGTACGGCGTTGGCGTACGAAAGGAATAACTATGAATGAAAAAAAAATCATTCATAGTTTTAGGTGGATTTTGGTTCCGTTAATGTTGGAATGATAATCATTACTATTTGAATTAGCAGCACTTTTATGGTGCATATTTTTTAAGGAATGTTAGGGACCTTTTAAATAAATTTCTCATATAAAATTTTTTTATTCGCCGAATTCGATGTATATCGATATCTGAGTATGTTAGTTAATTTTCTCGGGTAATTAAAAATTCACGGTGTATATTAGTGTATTTTATAGGGCATGGTATTTTCAATTATTAGCTCACTGAAGTTAACCGATCAATCCAATTTCCCTACCTAAATTAAAATAGCAAATCAAAAGAGCTAATGCGGCTTCATTCTTGCTTATATTTGATACGAAATAGCAAAAATGAAAGAATGGTAAACTATTCAATATAATAATGTTATCAAATCGCAAATAGGAAGTTAAAAATGTTACCTATAAATATGTAATACCATAGAGATAGTATTATACTATAGTACATACTTGTAGTAATCATTCTACTTATCTACAGATATGATAAAGATACAAACTAAAACGTCTATCGTATACGTATTGAACTAAAACCCTATCTTGAGATAAAAGTAAGACAAAATAATTTTAAAAATACCCAAAAATAAATATATTTCTAACTCAATGAAACGGGAATTAACGCGATCGAGTTCTCACCTGAATACGGACGCGGCGGTTAGTGTGCAGAATAGGGACACAGTGAGTGTAGGGTGTGACGGTACTTGGCGTGAAAATAATATTATGAGGGTAGATGAAGAATTTGCCTCTCATACGGAGTGAAGACATCGCTGTTCCAGTCAGCCTGTGACCACGGTCGGTGTAACCCGATCGAAACGTCAGGCAAAAGAGGTAACATTTTGTACCTAAATTATGATCGCGTTAATTCCCGTTTCATTGAGTTTTAAATTATGCAACGCGAAAGTTTAAAAGTAATTAATAAATATATTTTTTTACATCTCAAAAAAGACAAACCATTAATACCTAGTTACAGTTAATGTCTGTAAAATCTGCTACACATTAGTAGGTCCGTTTGAGTATGACTAACCTAAGCTGTTTCGCATTGAGTCCGATCCACAAGACAGATAGCCACTGAACAGGGCTTTTAGCTGTATTAGCACAGGGTTGGGCAGCCAACCCATGCTTAAAGCAATTGCATTAGCTTTACTATGATATAGCATGAAATGTGGTATTTATTTGCGTTTATGGCGGTATGATTTTATAGCAAAGTATCATTCATATTTTCTTTTTAGGTGTTTTTGCATCGGAATAAAGTAGCTTGATCCGATGATAATGAGTTACAAAAGTTGTTTTAATCCTATTCTTACTTGACCGATTTCTAATTACTGCCTTCTTTAATGAAATTTATGTCGATTGATCAATGAGTTATAATAAGAGTTTGTCTATAATCCTATTCCCCTTGACAGATTTCTCACTGCTATTTGTTTCTTTGAAAGTATTTTAAATGGACATTGAATTTAACAATATAGGATCTCTCTATTGTACTATTTTCACGAATATTATAACAATTAGAATGCTATTTTTTCTCGTTTATTAATTACATTCCGTGATCTTGAATTCTGTAGTTACTTTTATATTTTACTCACTTATTGGATACTAAATCTAAAACACAAAGTAACCGCGTAACAATAAAATGTAGTATTGCTGGACTGAGGAATATAACAGAAAATAAAAAATACGAATCATTCATCTTTGCTAAACCGATATTTACATAAAACTCTACTAAGAATTAAGAAGATTCGACGCTGGTAATTAATTTAATTTAATAAGAGCAACCAACAAATCTTAAACCAATACAAAACGTAATAACTATTAAATAATAGGTACTAGCTAAGTGTGAGTGACTTGCAAATGTGAGTGTTTATATCTTAATAGATGCCTTTAAGAATTAATATACTTTTAAAAGAAAAAGAAAAAAGTGTGTAAGAAGCCAAAATTTACTGCTAAGAGCTACATACCACTACAACTAAGGTAAAGTCATCTGTACATTTTCCTAGAATATCTAGCAAGATCAACATCTAGCTCTGACATTTCATTGCGGGCACATTACACGCTCTATTTGAGTCACGAGACGATCTCTAAATCATTGTAATACAGCATGCCAATTTGCTATAACACAGTTTTAAACACTGCTCTCTTTGGGCAAGAGATCAGCTGGTGCGGATTTGATCAAGTCTTCAGTGACATCGGATAATTGGGCTAAACATATTTCACGCTTAACAGTCATTTGTTTTTTACGAATTTCGTTGTAGTCAGAAAGCTAACTATTTATTATGGTATTACATTACTGTATACAGGGTAAGAATATCATCGAGGTAGAGCCACAGCACAGGTAGAGCGTCAGTTTGAACAGAGAAATCTATGTTGACCTGATGAGAAAATTTGATTGTATTTACGAACACATTCGCCATATTAAAATTTGAAACTGTTTTAAAGTAATCTGTATGACAGACATATATGAAATGAAATTATTTATTCGGTATATAGGCCCTTCTCCGGGCACTTATACACGTCCCAAAATATAACTTAGCTCTACCACCGCTTCGGGACTAGTTGAGAATAAGATAATATGTATGAATTTGAATGTTACCGAAAGTGGTGATCGCTTCATGCAGTATGCTATCCTATGTCACGCAAATGAAACCAAATGCAGGCAGCGAATCAGTTATGAAATCGGGTCACCACAACGCCAGTTAACTGGAGGATACGGACTACTATTGACTAAAACGGTCGCCATATTTTATTACATAGCAATTCCAATTTATTTAGGTACACTGACATTTATGGCCTATATATTCGGACGGATAGTAAAGTATTTAATAAATTACACGATTAAAATTGAACTATGAATTTATTTGTTTGATCATCTGAGATCGATCACCTGAATATAAATTATAAAATCGAGAGCCCGATCTCCATTTAAGTGATTTTTGGCCAATTATTATTCCGGTTTATTTTAATCGTCAAAGAAGATAAAAGGTCAAGTAGTCTAATAACAAATAGGTATTTGACATTATAAGTGTGTATTTAGAAAAACGTCTTACTGGACTTAAGATCTTAAATCCTTTTACGAAAACAAGTAAACTTTCATGATAAAAATATTACAAAAAGAAAACCACTTTATGTAATTTAACAGTTCTAAATTGTATAGTATTTTTTCTGAGGAAACAAAAAAAATGTACTTAGTAGTTAGTACTTAACCACATTGCCACCAATATCAAAATGTCGACTTACTGGTAGGGTAGTTTTACTTAGCATAATAATGTCATTGTATATCAAATAAGCCCCCTTCCCCTTCTCTTCCTATGGGTGTCGTAAGAGGCGACTACAGGAGAACCGCCATAAGAAGACGGGCAGCAGCGTCTCCTCTCCACCATTGGCCAAACTGCGATCGCCAACCCGCCTGCCAAGCGTGGCGATTATGGCAAAATCCTCCTTATGGAGAGGCCTGTGTCCAGCAGTGGACTGATATAGGCTGGTGATGATGATGATGATGATGATATCAAATAAGTAATGATAGTATCGAGTAATAACAAATAAAGGCATTTTGTAATAAACAGTGGACGACTAGGCAGATTATAATCCAATCAGTGTTGACGGAACGCTAGCGCAGCGGCATTTACTTAACGCTGATTAGACGCAGCCACGACGTTGACGCTCGAAAAACGCTAGTGTGGGGGAGGCCTACTTAATAATCTCTCAGGCTCAACTTATGTGTTGTGAAAACAAGAAATTGTGCCTCACGATCACCCTCATTTCACAGGCATGCATGGAACAAAAATCCCGAGTAGCAGAACTTCGTTCGCTTGCGGCTCGTGTGGCAGCAGAAACCGGCTCTCGAGCGCTGCAAGCCGATGCAGATGCCCTGGCGAGACGGCTGCAGCTGGTCGCTGGCGCCGTCCAAGCCTTGGCAGACCTGGGCGAGGCCAGGCAGCTGGCCAGAGCGAAGGCACAACACGCTAAGGAGAAGTTCTGCGATATGAGACAAGTAAGCATTGAAGAACCATGTACTTGTTCTAGAATTGAGGTCACCAGGACGTCCCACGTGGACGACCACTTCCAACCGGCCAATCTGGTAGTCATTGGGGGAGGCCTATGTTCAGAAGTGGACGTCCTATGGCTAGAATGATGATGATGATAATGATTTATTCGTTTGGGGTTACTTTACTACGATTCAAGGTCAAGGTCAAGTCTGGTGTCCTTAAAAACATGCATTACATATTATTTTGCTATAAGGATTAGTAAAAACACTTAGTTAACTATACATTTTCATTAAGTGATCATTTGACCCTTCATAAAAAACTGATTCTGCAATGGCAACACTCAATGCATTTGTTGTCTAATAGATACAGGACTTAATCCTCATTAACAATTTACTCATTTATAACGGACGCGAGTGCCTTCCCTCTTGCATTATCAATGAGGCAAGAACGGTCACTAGTAATATCGATTGCCACAATGTTATATCCCATAGGAATTAAATATATTATGACTTTAATTGCGAGTGGACTATGAATCATGTGCGAGAATTTCAGTCGAACCAGAATTTTAATTAATTACAACATTTAAAACACGATACTACAATTTATTCGCAGGGGAATGAACTTTGCGCCAACTCATTGAACTCTTTATCTATGTTACTGACGAACTGTGACAGTCGATAATGCAAATTGTAATTTCCAGGACCTGGCGCCACTTCACGAAGACGGCGAAATTGTGGAAGATAAACTTATCGCTTTACGAGACAACTTGATAGCACTCGGTAAAAGCGAAGCAGATATCGCCCCAGCCAAAGCAGAACTACCTGACATTGATCGTGATGTTTCTGACGAGCATTCTATAGTTAGAATACTAGAGTTATGGCAGGCGATGTTCAGAGACACATTCCTACATTACCACCGACTATCTACCGCTCTCGTCAGGTCAGGGGATGCAGCGACAGCATTACGACTATGGCACGAATATCTGCTCGATCTACAATCATTCCTATCAGGCTCGGTTCCAGCTGACTATGAAAATTTGACAGAACACAGACGCTTATGCAGGGTACACAGAAACTTGCTGACGTCACAACGATCTGTACTTATGAACGAGAACAAAGAGATGAAAAATAGGGACCTTGCTGATAAATTTGACACCTTAACAAATCTGCACAACGAGACATTAGCAAGGATAGTTGAAAGGCACGATGAGGTCTGCGTTAGAATAGCTGCATGGGATGATTATAGAGATATCTACACGGAACTACTACGCTGGCTTAAAGAAATGGAGAGGGAGAAGGAAAAACTACAACTTAGATATGTACACATTAAAAGGATAAATAAGGTTTTAACGAAAATACAGAATCTCTCTGACAAAGTACCTGAAGGAAGAAAGCAGGCGGAAAAACTATTGTTAAATCTCAAAAAAGTGCTCGAATTTACAGAGGAAGCATACGGAGCGTCAGTCAGAATTGAGTATGCGGGCGCCGTAAAAAGGGTAGATAACTTACAGGCTAGTCTTGACACTTGGAGAGATTTCTTATCTCGGATACTTGCTCTCGTGGGTGAATACGAATCTTTGACCAACGACTTGCATAAATCTTATTCAAGAACTCAAGACGAAGTGAATTCCTATTCGGACGAGGAACGTTTATCGAGACCACAACTCAAAAAGGCAATCGATAGATACACGGATTTGAGGACAAAGATTGAGAAAACTGAGAACCAAATCGATGCTTTGAGTGTCGTTCAAGAACAACTTAAAGAGTGTCTCAGTCCTCAAGACATAAGAGTAGTAAACCAAAAATTATGGCAACTAAGACAACAACGAGCAGACTTGGAACATCAACTATCGATCATAATCCACCGGTTACAAGAGCGATTAGAAATCTACACTATTTACGAAACGCGACTAACGCGGTTTGCTGAATGGCTGAAAAACCTCGAGTCTCGTCTCGAAACATCTAATCAGAGTAGTGAAATCAGCGCACTTGACCCACAAGACCTAATAAGAAGAATTAATTCCGAAATCCAGGCTGAGACAGCTTTGAAAGAACGTGAATTCGAGTGGCTGTCTGAAACTGGGAATACGCTTGTTGAGCTATCAAAGAAGGATGAAAAGTCTTACAGCAAAAACGCATCTAAACATCTGAAGGATGTACAAGAGCGGTGGCATAAAGTGCAAGAAACAGGTAGGAGTAGAATCGCTAAGATCACCGAACTACTTGAGACAATTTTACAATTAGAAGAACGCTTGAGTGAAATCAGAACAAAACTTCATACTGTTGAGTCCAGACTGACTGCCACTATTGTTTTAGAACACCTGACTACCAAAACGGTTGATGAGAAATTCAAAGACCGTGACGATATTCATAAGAACATAGAAAACGAGAGCGGAGAGGTAGGAGAAACTCTGAACCTCTGCCAACTCGTTTTTAACGATCCAGATGTTCTCAAAGGCAACTTCGATCTTCGTAACCTGCACACCGGATTCGATATCGTCGAAAAGAAATGGAAGAACATCTGCGATATGTCCGAACAACGCAAGGGCACTCTAAAAGAGATTCGCAAATCGGCTGAACTAGCCCACTCTCTATTACCTAAAGTAGAAAAGAAGCTGGAATCAATCGAGAGACGTGTCGAGAAGATTGAGACCCGTAAACAACGTGGTGAACCAGAAGACGAGAGTGTGTCTAAAGCAGCAATTAGGGATTTGGAAGCACTGGAGAAAGACATCAAGCGGCTTGAAGATTCGTACAGTCGAGTGGCTTCTGCGCGAGGAGTGGAACTTCGCGGTGAGGGTGCAGATGACGGAGCACGATTGCGCGCTGCCGTGCGGCGCTGGCAGCAGCTGAGGGGTCGGGTGGACGCAGCTGGTGCCGACGTGCACAGGCAGTTCGTGGCCGCGCACGGCAAGACAGTCGTCGCGTTAGCTGAAGCTGACGTGCGGTTGACTCGCGCTCTGCATCTCTCACCAATGCCTCTCGACAAGGTTGCTACACTTAAGGAACTAGAAGTAAGTAGATTACTATTTGCATTTGCTCCTTAGTGTAATTGTTTTTTGAACATATTTAAATGTATGTATCTGCTTTTAGGGTGTCGAACAGGAGCTCCGTGAATGCGAGGCTCTGGTAGCTGAAGCTGACAGATTGTCCCTGGCGGTGTCGACAGTGTCAGGAGTGTCTGACATGGTGGGCGAGTACCGGGCGCTGTATGCAGATGTGCGCGCGCGCCTAGACGTCGCTAGAGCTGACGTCGTCGGCGATGTCGACACTGCTGTACAGGTAACAAGTCATTTTTTTAAAATAAATAATTAAGAAACCCCAACAGCAAGAGACTGGATAAAAAATGAAGGATAATGAATCTCTCAATTCAAATTAAATCACACTATTTATACTACTGATCCTTTCCCTTACAATGATACCCAGCCACAATATACAGCTCTTATCCACATCATTCCCTTCTTTATAACAGTCAAGTAAAAACTACGTTAATTTCATTATTTTTAGTCAAAATTCCCTTAACCAGAAATTTGAGGGTAATATGTCTTGCCTTTAGGTTGATACCCTGAAGTGGGAGACGGATGCAGCACTCCAAGTTGACACCCTAACATCAAAGGAGACCTACAGAGCTGAACTTATGGTCGCCGTGAGAGAGACTTCAGAATCTCTGGAGGCGCTCAGAACGGCTCTTATCCAACAGCCAAATGATAACGCTAGCAGCGACGACTTGGCTACGGCCGCCAAGGATATCGCCAAGGCTGGCGCAAAACCAAACCAAACATTGGAGCTAGCCAAGCATCTCTCAGAACTGCTTCTAACCGAGTGCGACGCGACAGAAGACGAAGCTATGCTGAAGGAAGTCGAGTCACTCTCGCTGAGATACGAAGACCTGTTGGCACAGGCCAAGAAACGGGAGTTGCAGATCAACAATTTGAGGTAAGTTTTAATTATAGGTATTTGGAATTTACATTTTATTAATCAATGATCAAAGTTAAGATGTGGATTTTTTGAGATTGCTGTTTTTTGTTATGATAATATCTTTGATCATTGGTTGAAACAAATTTGATGTTTAATGGTAGCACTAGCACTGATTGGCATTTTGGTGGTGGGGCTTTATAAAGCTGTTATTGAACAGTGCATAGATGTTTCGGTGATGTCACTTCAGCACAGTTCTTTTCTGAAGGTGACTTTCTATACACTTTTGAATGTAATGTTTGCAATTTATTTTAATAACATGTAAATATTTTTTTTCAATTCTAGACTTCTTTGTTTAGTATTTCTATTTATACTTATGACTCAGCAGCGTTAAGATGTCCACGAATCGTAAAAGAGAGTAACTTTGATTTTGTAAATTCTTAGCAACTTGTCAATTTTAAAAATTCGTGGATTCTGTCACAGCTGTAGAAGCAACGCCCAGGCTGCGTGTGTAACAGCTTCCTAACAGGCATGCTCTAAAGTCTGCGTTTTCTGGTCCTCTAGGTTGCCGCACTCGGCATCGTACGCGCTCACGTGCGAACAGTGAGTACTGCTTACCTAATATATTGAAACGCTAAGTTTTTTGCTATCTGATTACGTCATCTAGTAGTTTAATGACCTTAGCTCAACATTATTTTGTCGTATTAGTATTATTAGTACCAAAATATCTATGTAGATTTTCAGTGTTGCACGGAATTTATTTAAAATAAATACGAAATTAATTTAATTGTAGATCAATTGTCGGATTTAAAAATATATATGCATGTAAGTGATAAAAAGTAGTCAGTACATTTTTTTTACTGTTTTCTAGATAATTTGTTTTTTTACCTTACGCATTATTCTATCTCGACCGTTAAAACCATCACGAATTGCAATATTTATTTTTCTTGAGAATGCAACGATAGCAGAAAACTTGGCATGCATGAGTTCGTTGTTGTAGTTAACGCACTTGTAGAAATTAGAGCACATTATTATATTCAATCACTCACAGTATTAATATTATTCACAGCACAATTTATTTATTTAAAAATATTGCTATTTACAGACAGTACGATTTCATAAATAAATTCATTATAGACGAGGCTGGCTACTCAAATTACCACACCAATTTGATTGCCTCCAGGCGTTTGTTCTTTAAAAATATATCTGTCCAGCCAAGTAAAAGCCAGTTCATTCACGCAGTTCTCAAAACCCCATGTTAACCAAATCCTCGATCCAACAGCGAGTCTGGTCGGCTGACGTGCCCCCTTTGCTCCGAGCGAAACTGGAAGCAACTGGACAACGACCTCTGGCGACTGGAGCAGTGGCTACAGTTCGCCGAGGCCACTGAGACAGCTAGAACTGACCCGCCTGAGCAGTACGATGCTTTAGAAGACGCTATTCAGGTTAGTGACAAGACTTGGCTAGCCAAGTAATGTCTTCTTTCTATTTGGAGCAGATTAATCAAGATAATTCTGATGGCTAGACTAGATCAGGGAGTTCCATTTCGGTTTTCTAAAACTATAGAATAAGAAATATAATTTGTAGATATAACCTAACCTAATACTGTTTGAGTTGCACTGGTACTCCGTGGTCTGGGATGACAGGTCAAAATGAGGCCACGAATATGTTTAGGTAATACGACGTGCCATTGTACTTTCAGTTCCAAAGACCTTTTTACCTTTTATTGGGTTCCGTACCCAAAGGATAAAACGGGACCCTATTACTGAGGCTCCGCTGTCCGTCTGTCTGTCCGTCTATCACCAGGCTGTATCGCATAAACCGTGATAGTTAGAGTGTTGAAATTTTCACAAATGATGTATTTCTGTTGCCGCTATAACAACAAATACTAAAAAACAGAATACAATAAATATTTAAGGGGGCTCCCATACAACAGACGTGATTTTTTGCCCTTTTTATAGATAATGGTACGGAACCCTTCGTGCGCGAGTCCGCCTCGCACTTGGCCGGTTTTTTATCATTTCAGAAGCTTTATACGACTCTACGTTAAATTGTATTGAAAATTCCGCGTCGCTTTACACACATTTTCTAATTACTCCTTTTCAGCCTTTCATGACCTTGATTATTGCTTCACATATACAGAAGATACCACAATTTCATAGCAGCCGGTTTCCAGCGCAAGGGACTAAACTTTACTAAATCCAACAGGACCACCGCGAATTCCTCCTGGACCTGGATTCTCACAAGTCCATAGTGGTGTCCCTCAATGTGGTCGGGTCCCATGTAGCAGCACATGCTAGTGATGCCAACGATGCACAGCGTGTGCGCGCGCGCCTCGCCGCCGCCAACCGGCGTTGGGACGCGGCCTGCGAGCGCGCTGGCATCTGGCAGAAGCGGCTGCAGAGAGCGCTCGTACATAATCAGCAGTTCCACGATATTGGTGAGTTGTGTTGTAGACTTTTAGTCACTAGCGACCGTCATCATCATTGCGCATGGCAGTTCTTTAGATAATATACATATAACGCGGCCTGCAAGCGCGTTGGCGTGTGGCAGAAACGGCTGCAGAGAGCGCTCGTGCATAACCAGCAGTTCAACGACATCGGTGAGTTGCTTCTTGCAGCCTAGTGGTTCTTAAGTTCTTAACACGTTGGGCGCCACGCGGCTCACCGGTGAGCCCAAATCAAAAGATTTTCTTTTGTGTCTAGTTTTTCAGCAGTATGATTGGTTTCTTCTATCGATCATAAGAGATTCGAGTATTAATTCACAACGAACTAATACCTTTTTATTCGATAATATCTAGACGACAAATGTCTCTAAGACAAACATAACATTCGTAAAGTTGGGAACACCTAACCCAGAAATGCCCTAGATTTTCAAACTAATATTTATAATCGTGTCCTAAATGGACAATACATATTTACTTTCCCCGAAATCGTGACTAAAGAAAAGACCTTAAACATATTTTTTTTTTCGTTATTCTATAAAGTTAGTTACTAAACAATCGCCAAGAGTATTTAACAAAAAAAAATACTCAATAATGTCACTACAATTACACACCCATTTGCACAAAGTAAAATTGTGAATCCTATAAAATACCCAGTAGTCTTTGACATAAGGAATTTAAATATTTCGAAGGATATTTTCTTAAGCTCATGCTGATGATATCACTTTTCCTTCTCTAGTGGTGGAGCTAGTAGCGAGGCTGTCAGCAGCCGAGCGTGGAGTCCGGGCCCGCGAGCCCCTCCGCCTGTCCCGGCCGGTGGACGCGCTACAGCGGGACTTCAGGAGATTCAGCGAGCTCAGGGACGAGCTCGCCGCTGCGGAGCCGAGAGTGCTAGCGCTGCATGAGGCAGCCCAGCTGTTGAAGGCTGGTGACGCACCACCACACTCGGAAGATATTTGCAGGAGGTACGTTGAACGAGTTGAATTGGCTGATGATGGGGATTTTTTTTAAAAAACATTAGATGAGACAAAAGACTTTTTGAGAGGTTAAGTCTTTCGGAGTTTATCGTTATCATCGGAATATAACTAGGTAGCAGACTTGCCGATACAAAGATCTTGATCAAGCGTACACTGACTAAAAACGGGACAAAGTCCCAAGAGGGAGCTGATGTCAAATCATTCTCACTGCCTCACATGTCGTTTCAAACCCATGTCGAATAATCAGTGTTCAATGTCTAGTTCTTTGTCTTCTTGATGTCGTTTCTTTTCCTTAGTGTTAACCTAGATGTACCCGCCAGGTGGTACTCTTAGAATTCCAGCCATTTCAAGCCTTATTCGTGTTGTTTCCAGACTGGGCGAGCTGCGCCTGCGCCTGCAATCGCTACGCAAGCTGTCGGGCGTGTACGCGCTGAAGCTGGGCGCGGCGCTGGCGCGGCAGCCCGCGCGCCCCGCCTCCGCGCTCGCCGCCGCCGCCGCCGCCGCTGCGCCGCAGGTATGTGACTACCCTCACTTATACTTTTGAAATGATTAAATAATTTGTTGTTGGGTGTAGCATAAGATTCATTTAAGGAAGCTTTAGGATTTATGTCACATTTGTTCGTTAAGGGAAGCCTTAGGATATGTCACATTTTGTTGTATATTTTTAATTAGTTATGAACCGATTATTAAATTGATTCCGTTAAAAAAAAGAAATCAATATCAATCAAGTAATAGGTAAATTTGGTTAGAGTATAAAAATTCGATTCGTTTAGAGAAGCTCTAACATTGTTTATCGTATGTAATTTAATTTACTATAAACCGATTATTAAATTGATTCTGTTAAGAAAAAGAACTCAATATAAATCTAGTAATAGCATAAAAATCTCATTTTTTACATTACCTAATATAAATTGTCATAAATTACCCCCTTACTTTAAAAAATGTATCGGTTATCGGATCTCTATTTGATATGGTAAATTTTTAGTAAAAAAATGTGAACAAATACTGGATCCTTTTTAAAAAAATATCAGAAAATTAGACAAAGTATTTTCCTTTGCTTCCCACTGCTTCCCCGACCACAAAGCACCAGTCAGAGCCCACAGTACAACAAGCTTATTTTGTTTATTTGCCGTAAATAGAATCCAACTGACAGACCTGAGTTGATTAGATAGAACCAAGAACTTTACGATTTGGCAAAATATTTGATAACTTAGATATTTCCTGTTGACCCATCGAAAAGCAAACACTAAAGAATTTCAAGTATATCGATGAGCAAATTCCCTAGCACCTGTTTTTGGAACTAAAAATGACAGATGTCAAACATTAGTACCGAAAACCTCCGCTAGGATTTTTATCTTTGTTCAAACAAAAAAATTTCGACTTACCTATGATCAAGAGTTTGATGCCTGTGTTAATGGCGCGAAATACTTAATCAATATAACCCCTCCTTGTATTCAAATATAACTTGTAAAGTATTTAGTATTGTTTGCGAGTCGACCCCCATAATACACCGTAGCCGCTTTGCACCGTATGTTGACGACTATTTCCTCCCTTAGCTCATGGAGGAGGAGGAGGAACAGATGTCCGCCATGCACCTGCCGCCACTGGACGAGTCAGAGTGAGTACCACGGGGTTAACGACCTGTCTGTCAGCGATTAATCGCAATCAAAACAAGTGACAGTCGCGTTTCGTAAAAAAAACAAAAGCATGTCAAAATCTATTTGCGCAATATCGATCTTAAAACAAGTGACAGTCGCGTTTCATGTCAGCAGAACAAAATAATATCAAATGTAAGTTCCGTGCACGAAATCGCCGATGAAAACAAGTGACAATCGAGTTTTAAAATAATTCCAAATGTATTTGCGCAGTACAGTAAAGATAGGACTATGAATAAAATATTTTCTTATCACTTCTCGCTCACTCGATAAAGTGTGAATAGGTCATTGTCACTATTTTTTTTTTCATTTTGCGATAAGTTGCTGACAGAAACTGGTCATAGAAACAGTAGTTTGATGCCTAACACCTCTTCTTTTGCGTAACATTACGTAGAGTAGAAAGTAGATCTTGTATGATTTTCATAATGTCATTGAAACCGATCTCAACATTTTCTTTTCAAAACTCAATATTTTTAGTTTCAAATTCGTACCAAGTATTTATTAATCCATTTATAAAATGCTATTTCTATTTAAAATCAGTGCATGCGCCGAATTCTATCATCATCATCGTCATTATAATTTTTATTGATAAGTTTCTTCTGTTGCGCATGTATTCTGTCATATTTACGGAACGACAAATTTGTTACTTTCTTTACCAACTTGCGAAAAACAAAGAATAAGATTTATGTCACAACGCGCGGTGTAAAATCTTACTCATTCCTATAGAAATGCGAAAGGTATTGCATTAACATTAGCTTAACTTGTAACTAAAAAATGCAGTCGAGTTAGACTTAAGTACCATTGCGCGCTACTGCGACCTAGTACATAAATCGATCGAAAAGATATACAACTTTACGATCGAAGTAAGCGAAACGACTATTTTATAAAACTTGAAATAGGCCAACTCCGGCCGCGCGACACAGCCACCGAAATCGTAAATCGCTTCAGAGCGGTGCGCGATGCCACCCAGAATCTGATGCCGGGTACAACTAGCCCTAGCTTTTAACACAGCAATTACTCAAGGAATCAAACAATGGCAATTAATTTGAGAAACAATAAAACGCTTTCGTTAACTTTTAACAGGCAAATAGAGGTATGAATTTTGAGCGCTGGGCGACAGTTGCGCAGAAAACCATTAATATTACGCGGTTGGCTAGTCGTGTGACGCGCAGCACCACCGGCTGTGATTGGTTGTTAGCTCTTCTCATACACCCCCACTCTTTGCCCCGGCGCTGAACATCGGTGCCGGGCATTGTAGCGACAGCCAAAATCCGAATCACACACTGCCATGGTTACAAGTAAAGCTAATATACAGGGTGTACAAGAGAATGGGACACTCCTTAAAACCACGTGATCAGCTGATCATATACAACAACTTTTCCTATGGGAACAACATCGAAATCGTAATTTTATTTTCAGATGCTCCATACATTATCATCGAGGTTCAGAAGTTTGTATGGAGAAGCTGAAAATAAAATCTCGATTTCGATGTTGCTCCCATAGAAAAAGTTTTTGTATACGACCAGCTGATCACGTGGTTTTAAGGAGTGTCCTATTCTCTTGTACACCCTGTATATGTGTTAACGTTGTTTGAAGAATGAGTATTAAAGGTGATTGATCTTCCGCAGCGTGGTGGTAAGTGAGGAGAGCGAGGAGCAAGAATTAGGCCGGCTGCAGCGCGGGCTGCGCTTCGTGTGTCGCGTGGCGCGCGCCTCGCTGCCTTTCCAGGTAAGGATGTTCATGCATGAGTATGAAATTTCGATACTCAATCCGAAATCGTAAGACATAAAAGGTGTCACGTAAATCAAAAATAATTGTAATCACATACTTATTCTCTATATCATGGTAAACAACTTTTGTTCTATGACTTTTGCAAATTTGCAAGAAAATTCATTGACTTCCAATCCAATACAAAATTACCAAATACCCAATTGAAATTGTATAGAAAGACAAATAAAACATATACATATTTTAAAAAGTCATAGAACAGAAGTAATTCACAATGATGTATGTATAGAATACGTGGTTACTTTAAAGGTTATCCTTGATTTACGGGACACCCTGTATGCATAAAAATATCGATATTTTTGATGTGTAAAAAGTATTAATAAGTAAATATTTACAACATTTGTTGAAAATACATTTCCTACTAATATTATAAACGAATAAGTTTGTAAGGATGGACGGATTTTTAGTTAGTTCCGCAAAAAAAACTGTCTTTTTCGCAATAGATGCGCCTAACTAAATGTGCGTTTTACATTCATGATTTTACTGCATCGAATGAAATATATCAATTTTAATAAATAACGTTAGAAAAAAAACGTTTAATGATCCATTTCCCCGATTTGATTGTATTGGCCCAAACCAAACGAAAGTAATTTACACCGCATTTGACAAGCAAAAATGTCGTTAATCAATCCTTACATTAGAATTCACTACGCAAAATTTCGCGAAACAAATTACGCTCGTTTGGCCTCAGCCTAAAACTTATCGATAAATGATATACGACCATTGCCGATTGCTTCGATATCTAAGTGCAAGTATCGATGCTCATTTTCAAATCGATAGTACATCTTTAATTCCTCCTCCAGGCCCTCCTACTACTCCTGCTGGGCGCAGCAGCGCTGGCCCCGCACGCCAGCTCCGACTGCCGCGCCCCCGGGCTCGCGCTGGAGCCGGTCCTGCGCTACCCCGACGGGCCCCCGCCGCTCTGATCCCGAAACCGAACGAAACACTATTTTGTACAAAAACTTTGTCAGCAACTCGACTTGGGTGTTAGGTTTTAGTGAAAGAAACGATTGCTAAACGTTTGTGCAGATAAACGAGATTTTAAATCGGGAATGCTGTGATCTCTTGGATGAGCAATTTGAAATACGTTATATTAATATGGATACGACCAGTGCGATTTATTAGTCTTGTAAAAAAATGGTCATATCCATACAAATCCAATGCTACTTCAAATCCAAGTTAACGGGAGATCGTAGTTGAAATAATTTTCAATCACTTTATTTGCGAGGTTTGCTGTAGATAGAATAAACTCTTGTAGAATGAAATTCTCAAAGTTAAGATTCTAACAGAAGCAACTGGTAAGGTTTCTTTGACTAAATACTTGCATTCAAGGCAGTAGCTGAAGAAATAGTAACCCTACTCAATGATAGCGACTGAAATGTTTTAGCTCCCCCTCTGAGCTAAGATATTTCTTCAGTTTTTAGCATTGATGGTGACAATTACGAAATCAAAAATTTATAAAAAAAAACATCAGCTATAAGCTGACGGGATTGGCATTTTGAAACAAACTCCTATGTGCCAGTTCTGAATAAAAAATATTTTTAAAGTACAGCCTAACGGCTATTTGCTAACATTGAATATCGTACCACAGATTAAGAATCTAGCAACGTCTTGTACGTCGTGGTCAGTGACGTGATAATCGCTACTAAACTTGCAAAAGGTCCTAATTTGGTCAAATCTCACAGCTACTATCACGCCACTGGCCGGGACGAAACTCTGTGGTATTCTAGAGTTAGTTGTATGGAATAAATGTATGAAAACGTAGGCCGATATCGCATCGGCGAGGCACGTTCGCCGCCGCCTTTCTCGCAAACGCGGCGGCCGAGCGCGCGAAACATTCCAGTTGGTGTTGCGAAACTATCGACACGCCACTATCGATAGTTGAACTCGAATAAGTCATATCGATATGTTTATCGACTGTGTGTGTTAAGTTATTGTAACGCAAATTGTGCAATACTACAGTAGTAATTCGATATTTTTGTTTAAAACTTAATATCGGCATCACTGCGCTCGCATAGCTAATTTGCGCTTCCAATATCGTTTGCATAGTTGATTTCCTATCGATAATAACTAGTTTCGAGGCCACAGCACAATCGATAGCGTATCGATTCTCGCAACACCGATTCCAGTTGGTGCTAACGCGTGGCGCCCGCCGCTTGTATATAACTTTTTGTATATTTGTTACGTCGGTTAGGGAAGTAAAGTAAAAGACAGCGCAGCGGCGGGCGCGACGCTGACACCTGTCAGATATTTATCGATATTTATTATTTATACGGATGTATTTAACGGCCGCACAAGCGTGCCGACGGCTTTCGATTCGCATTCACGCATTGTTACTTAACTATTAGATAGTAAGGACTGTTTATAATGAAGTCAAATAAAGCCTTTGCATTGATTGACGTGAGAAGTTTTATTTACACTAAATTGTAATAATACCTTAATAAAAGTAGGTATGTACAGTGTATTTACAAAATGAACGCACTTACAGCATCAGCTAGAGTTCATCACTTCTAAGAAGAACAGACGCTTACCTGAAAATATATTAAATTAAATTAAATACTGGACAACATCACATACATTGCTCCGATCCTAAGGTAAGTAGCTAAAGCACTTGTGTTATAGAAATCAGAAACAACGACGGTACTACAACACCCAGACCCGAGACAATAGACAAATGTTCGTTTTCTACATTGACCCGACCGGGGATCGAACTCGGAACCTCAGAGATGGCGGCGCCATATATCGGGTGTAAAAAAAGGCTTAACGAAGCCGAATACCACATATTCTACGTATTTTTATGATATTTTTTTTCTTTTACACTATACCTGGGAAATGACGGGTTACCGAGTTATTGACAGTCAAAGTAACAATTTTTTTTTTAATTTTTTTACAAAATTGTCTTCTGTTTGATAATACTATTTTTTTTGACAAAGAAACATGATCCGCTTACACACACAGGCATAGTATGTGACGTGCGCGCTATACATTGCGGGTTAGAAATAAGTTATATTTTTGATACCCCAAAATAAGTCATTTCCCAGCAATTATTTTGTTTGCATTCTACTTGGTGTTATGTATAGAATTCGTGGTTTAACGCTTCGTTAAGCCTTTTTTTACACCCTGTATAGTCCGGCGTGCTCGCCTCTCGGCTACGGAGGTCGTATAAATGGGACATGGTATTATAACATGGCTCCAGTGGATCATATTACAAGTTAAGATAAGACGAGATGATGACGCTTGGAAACAAACGTAACTTAGGTACGTACAGCTCGTCGACCTACTACAAAATGTCAAATTTTCTCATTTGAAAATGATCTCTATATGTAAGGCTTAAGGTTGAAAATCTATTGGAGAATTTTTGACTTTTTTGGTAGGTCGACGTGCTGTACTTGTAATAAAGTTGAAGGTACAAAAAGTAAACAAATAGTTATATATTATTTTTGCCTTTTTGTTGATTTTATGTCGTTTTTTTTAATTTTAATTTTTACATGTTAATAATTTACCACAGGGTGTTTGGTAATGGGTATATTTAGCCAAAGGTAGTCAATGTCATTATATGCATTTAGACCAAATAGAATGGTTCTGGAATGTAGGCCACGTATCGGTAAACGCCGTAGGACGTCCACTCACAAGGTGGACAGACGACCTGGTAAAGGTTGCAGGACGACACTGGATGCAGGCCGCGCGCAACCGGCCGATCTGGAAGTCAATGGGGGAGGCCTATGTTCAGCAGTGGACGTCCGCCGGCTGAAATGATGGTGATGATAGACCAAATCGGCACCCATATTCCCTAAAACTTAATCGCGCAGCCATCGTTCCATTGATAGTGTCAAAATCTATGGGCAACACTGACAGTAGATTGCTTTGTTTTTGATTTTTGCTGTCAATTTGCGACTTTAAAGGCAAAATTGGTCATTTCTCGCTATCGCATTGATGCATAGCTTTTGCAAGACACGGAATCATGGTAACTTCTTTTATTATTACCAAAGTACTTACCATTAGGACAAGCAGGGGTACGCAGCTGCGCGTGTGTGCGTGCGCGCCCGGCCGCGAGCGCGAACGCGATTATGACGTGTGCGCGTGTGTGCGTGCGGGTGCGCGTTTGTGTGTGTGTGTACGTGCCGCACGCAGCATTCGTTTGCGCGTGCGTTGCCGCTGCAGCACTCGATCGGGTCGGCTGGATCGTCCTACAGACAAAAATTAGGTTAAGCCTGATGAGAAATACGGGGTGTATTCTTATACACCCTGTAATTCTCATCGAATAGTAAATCGAATAAATTTCAATCAAATTTCTCATCAGGCTTAGGACACTTTTAAAAACCACGTGAACAGCTGATCATATACAAAAACTTTGTCTACGGGAGCAAAATCAAAACCGAGATTTTTTTAGCTTCTCCATACAAACTCGTATACCTCGAACATAATGTATGTAGCAAATGAAAAAAAAACACGGTTTTGATTTTGCTCCATGGTGAGAGTGCTTTTCATAAACTTTCAAAGAAAATCATAAAGGTTAAGATAGATTAGTTTGTGTATAAAAGTTGTATAGACGTTCAACTTATATATTAGAAAATTTCTTGCCTAATAACAGAGGAAAACATTAAAAGTGACTTAATTTAAGTAATTGCTAAAATATATTATGGTAACGTCGGGCAACTACGGAGCCCTACACTGCGCGTGGCACAACACGCACTTGGCTGATTTTATTTACTATACATACAGGGTGTGACAAAAACCCTGTTCGAAATTCAAATTCAATATATTTATTGTACTCATGTGGTTTACAAAGTTGTTATATGTATTTGTTTACAGTACCATGACATGAACCCTGTTAGGGCAACGCAACATAAAGACAAGAAACATAATTATCAAAAATTAATATTTAACCAAAACGAACTTAATTTAGACTGCTTTCAGAACCCAGAACGTTAGAATTAACACGACAATACCTATAAAATAGCCATTATTATTTATTTTATTACCATATGTTTATTTTAAATCTAAAACCTCTTGCAACGAATAGAAGCATTTTTCTAATAAATACGATTTTAACACTTTTTTTGAATTTGTCTATGTTTTTTTCGTTTTTTATGTGTAAAAACGTAAGAGGGTGATTCTGTTGCATAAACATATACAACTAATTTACTGTAGGTCCAACATCAAACTCGCTATAAAAAATCGTCTTCTCATTCTAATATTCTAAACCTCCGCCTCAGATCAGCTGACACCAGTTTGTATAGAGATGCTTCTGTTGGGATTTCGATGTTGATAAAGATTGGTGTAGGATTCTGTGGTGTAGGTAAATTTTCAGCACCAAAATCACCTTCTTTTGTATCGAACAGGGTTCTTATTAAACCATTATGGTTTTAATTTGTGAGTAATACTACGGATTAATTCTTTTGCTCGAGTGCAACAGATTTTCCTATGAAATAATATTCTAAATCAAAAAAGAATTTATACTTTCTATACAAACAAAGTGATGTCAACTGGTCGACGGTTTAGTTAGTATGAGGAAATGTTTTTTGACGATTTTGATGTCGGTCCCATAGAAATAAATGCTGTATTTGACGATGGAATCGCAGCATAGAAGGAAGTTAGGTAATAAATTAAGACTTTATTGTGTATTAACATAATTAATAAATAATAAACACGGGTGGTTTAGAACTGGTAGCTAAGCTAATATAAGGGTTTTCATAAATCCAATCCAAACCTTTTACTAATTTATCGGATCTCGAATAGCAATCGAATTAGTATAGAAAGAAATGAAAATGTTTGTGCTGCTGCGCTATGCTATAAATTACCAATCGAGGTAGTGTAGGTAGACTGATCACGCTTTTTGCGTTTTCAATAGGCATGGCAATGATTGCTATTTTTCAGTCATTGTCATATGACAAAATGATGATTTTTTGTCATATGGAATCACCTGTGATAAATCATTGGCAATGATTTTTTGTCGCAGTGTCATATTGTAACACTTTTGCTATTTGTTACTTAAAATGAAATATGATTTATTGTGAACAGTTGCTCCTTGCTACTTTGCTACTTTTTTATGAAATGTCATATATAGTTCGTGCGCTACGTAATGTGCTATTTGTGTTAGGCATGGACGATATCATGAGGAGCAGGTGAAAAATCATATGACTTGAAAATCATTTGTCACACCTGCTACTTTTTGTCATATTGACTGCTACAAATCACAGACTGTAAAATCATATGTCATGCGCAAATTTCTTTTCATTCGTTGATGACATGTAGCAGAGCGGGTCTAGCGAGCGCAGGCCTTGAGCGCGCGAGCGAGTAGGAATGATTTGCTACAGATGCGTGTTAGAAAAAGACATACATGCTGTGCTATTTTTTATGCCATCATAGGTGACGAACGATAACGATACAGAGCATTTTAAGAGCTTTAAACTTATGACCGTAAAGTTTAGATTCGTTTGTCATGATTTTTGTTACGAGTGGCAGGTTGAAACCTTCTAGTTTGTTGAATTTTATGCTGAGCGCCGTAAGGTTTTGATTATCTTGTTATGATTTTATAGTAGGGAACGTCGAACTCGTTTTGTTTACAATGAAATTTCGTTTTATGTGTGAATTATGATTTTATGATGTTGTTTATAATTCACTAGTCGCCCGGTGATTACTGATAGGTGCATACGCCAATGTAAAAATAAGTTTACTCAAACATTCAGGATTTAAAAAAAAATCACATGAAAAATTTTACATTGTCAGTCCTAAGCCTGTACAAGTATGAGGGGAAGTTAATTGTTTAAAAAAAAATGCTTAAATAATACACACAAATTTTCAACCCTATATGACCGATTCTTTCAAGATTGTCGCAATCTCGGAGACAGACAAGTCTCCTTTGTTGTCTTTCACAACTGAGCAATAAAAGTTTCTGGGGGGACAGCGCGTACGCAGTCCCCACTACCAAAAATTACGCATCCGAGTTATCCACATTAGGGATAATCGCAGGGGTCAACCCCACCGCAGTGCAATGGAGGAGCCTCGCCCTGGGGGAACCGCCTTCTTGATCACGGTGTCCCCTATGCCAGGTAAGTATGATTTCACTAGCTACGGCCTGGGTAGTCATTCTCCGAAAAAATACTTACACACCGCGGGTGAACAGCGTACGTCGCCATCTAGTGGGAGCGCAGTCCAAATTGGCAGTCAGCAGCCAAATTATTTTATGTTGCGTGCGTCATGCTTATAAATAGGGTAAGGGAGTGAGACAGGTGATACACGACGATGCTATACACGTTGGTTCGAAAAGGTTTATCTTTCCTATGATATTATCGACTTATTAACCCTTACACGAGGGGTTAGTTTTGTCATTATTACAAACAATATCTGCCAACCAAAATTATTGGTAAGTCATCCTATTATAAAGACCGCGTAGAGCCATCTAGCAGAAAAGACGACAGTCAAATTTTGATGCCACTGTCACTGACACGCAATGCACTGTAGACGGAAAACATTCCTCTGTAATTTAATTGTTAGTTTAAAATGATATTGTTGCTGTGTATGTATTTTGATCAATTAAGATAAAACTATACAAATACTATGTGGATAGTAGGAAAGAATTTTTGGTCAAATATTGAGGTATTATTTTATAGTGGCTTTTCAGCGCCGCCTAGTAGAAAATTACTAAAACATAAACGTTGTCAAAGGGTGACGCCAAAAGGATCCTATTTTTACAGATCTTTTTTTGTGCTTCTTAATATATTTTTAATAAAATTAAAATGAGTTCTTTTGTCTTTCCAACCAGTCTTAGCTAGATACCATTTTCAAACAATACATTATATGTTTTACTCTTATATATGCTCGCGACGGCTATTTGTCACTGTAAGAAGATTTGTACAGCGCCTCTATCGGATACTATTACAAAGTACTACTGGGCTAAACGTTACAGAATTACGGAATAAGTTTAAGCAGGCAGTAGATTTTAGCTTAATTCGGATTGCATCTATGACTACAGGATTTTATTCTAATAAGACACTGAAATTAGCGCAGAAAAACGATGAACTGTGAAAATAGGGTCTCTTTGGCGTCACCTTTTGAAAAAGTACATATTTTAGTGATTTTGGACTAGATGGCGCTAAACAGCAAGAACAAAATAGTAGATCGTAGTGACTAAAAGTAATTTTGTACTAAGTGGCTTTTTGTGGATTTATTTTTTATTGATTAAAATACACCGTTATCAATATTATTTTACATTTATAATCAAATCACAGTAGACCATTTTCCATTTAAATAGAGTGGCACACGGCCTTTGAATATGTCGACATTTCTGCTAGATGTCGCTATACAGACTTTTTAATAGGAAACCTCAATAATAATTTTGGTTGGTAGTTAAGGGATGTGATAATTTAAACTCTCGTGAAAAGATAAAGAAGTCGATTAAAAATCAAAAGATTGATAAACGTTTTAGAAACAATCGTAAGTACAGCATTGTCGTAACGTGTATCATCTGTCTCACTTTCTCACCCTAATTTAGACGCATCACGCATCATGGAACATAGAATAATTTACTCTGCTCTCCCACTAGATGGCGTCGTACGCTGTTCACCCGCGGTGTGTAAGTATTTTTTCGGAGAATGACTACCCAGGCCGTAGCTAGTGAAATCATACTTACCTGGCATAGGGGACACCGTGATCAAGAAGGCGGTTCCCCCAGGGCGAGGCTCCTCCATTGCACTGCGGTGAGGTTGACCCCTGCGATTATCCCTAATGTGGATAACTCGGATGCGTAATTTTTGGTAGTGGGGACTGCGTACGCGCTGTCCCCCCAGAAACTATAAAAATCATTGCAGCATTGCGCTGTGATCGTGAATCTGTTCGTTCAGCGTTGGCCAACTGGTTAAATACCATAATTAATTAATTATTACACGGCTAGCGCCACAAAGTACTTTTGTATATAGCTAGCGCCTAGCCCTTTGGTTTTTATTGATCAAAGCCATTCAAGTCGATTAGCTGAACGCAACGGTCACTCACTACATCAGTCCATCACCGTGACTAAAATACCATGTAAGTAATAACCTAAAAGTTGATGTTTGACACGAATCGTACTTCAAATAAAGTTATGGAACCAATAAACGCTACAAAATGGTCAGTTAAGTTAACCTTAGTTTAAACGAAGTTTAACTTAGACTGCGTGGTTCGGAAACGCACATTTGCAAGTTATCGAATCAATAGCGCTAACGAATAGATAAACCGCCGTTAAAAGCACCTCAGAAACCGGGCATAAGAGATTGAGCCAAAATCTATTTCGGAATAGTCGAACAGGGTTAATGTTATAGAAATCTGGAATAAATTTCAGTAGGCCAAAATAGATTTCAGCTCAATTTCGGATCGCTTCTATGGCTAGTAATCTAGTATGGCTATAGAATAATAAATATACACATTTGTATGTCTTTATCGCACCGCCCACAAAACTTCTCTATTTACCCTAATGGTCGACTGGTAGAAAATGCCTCATGTCATTAAGTCCACATATTATATGTTTGTTTTTTTGTAATCTGTGCAATAAAGTTTAAATAAAAATGAATAAATACATAGGAAAAGAACACTCCTTAAAACCACACACCGGTAATCAGCTGCTGCTCTTAAATATTAATAAAATGGGAGCAACATTGAAAACATTAGAATAGTTTGTTACGAGATTGCTACCATGTACCTTATTTTTGAGTTCCCGATATTTCGGCACTGTTGCATGATAGCAATCTCGTAACAAACTATTCTAATGTTAGTGACCATGAAAGTTTAAAACAATAAAACATTGAAAAAGTATTTTTAATCCATTTGTATGGAACATCTACCAAAATTATACGATTTCGATAGTGCTCCAAAAATAAAAATATGTTCATAGTTGTACATATGAAAGCATTATCAGCAGACGATCGTCGCGTCGTGGCTATAAATGAAATGAAATGAAATGAACATTTATTTTACGCTTTTGAAAAAGGGTACATTTTGATGGTAGTCTTGTCTTGTGGAGTTCAGCTTTTTCAGCTATCTATGAATAGCATGCAAATACACAATACATTCTTAAAATAATTATGTTATATTAAATTAAATTATCAAATTCAAAATCAAAAATATTAATCAGAATGTCATTAGCAATAATAACATCAATGTCAATAATAATATTTAATAATTTTATCGAGTGTCCTTTTGTTTTGTACATCAGTACTTAAACATGATCACGTTGTTATTACGAAGACAGGCATTCAAAAATATTTTCGTTTTCTAACTATTAATGCAAGGCAATGGCGACCGTTTGTAAGTGGTGTGTGATTTGAAGTACAAAATCAGCGGTATGGGGGTTTGAGTCCCGGAAGGGGCGAATGTTTGTGTGATGAGCATGTATTATAAGCATGTATTATTATTAATATCACTGTACGTAGCTTAACACGTTCCAAGTCCCCCAAACAAGGGTCTTTTTTTGCTGTCAAGTCCACTCGTATTCCAATTGCAGACATATTTAGAACATATCAACTCACAAGTCTACACTAAAATCCAACCTTAATTCATATGTCCAGTCCAATATATCATTATTACCTTTTAAAAAGTATGTAATTGCGACTCCATATGGAGGCGTGAACTTAGGACTGTAAACGATATACGACTCGAAATGGAGTCGTGGACAGGGAACGTGTTAAGTTTTATATTAAATACGCACCAAATATAATTAATTTCACCAAATTTAATTATACGCACCCAAATAAGCACTAAGCGCTTCTCATCATCTTTTATAATGCGCACAGCTAAGGATTGGAATTCCCTGCCTGCGTCTGTATTTCCGAGTGCATATAACCTGACTCTCTTTAAGTCCAGAGTGAATAGGCATCTTCTGGGCAAGCTCGCTCCATCGTAGATCCCATCTATGCTCTAGAGCAAGATTGGGGTCAAGAGGAAGCCCATCTCAAATAAATAAATAATATAAAAATAAAACTTTATCTTATCTTTATCTATCTTTATCTTTATGAGTATGGATGTTTGTTTTGAAGTAAACGTATGTTTTGGGATACATTATTAGTGTGATCGTTTTAGTTCATAGAAGGTACTTATTACAAATCAAATCAATGTGTTACTGTGCCGTGTGGTGCCGGCACGTTAAAAGAATAGCACCACCCCTTCTCTTCCTATGGGTGTCGTAAGAGGCGACTACAGGAGAACCGCCATAAGAGTCTTCATTCTTAACGGGCAGCAGCGTCTCCTCTCCACCATTAGCCAAAATGCGATCGCCAACCCGCCTGCCAAGCGTGGCGATTATGGCAAAATCCTCCTTTTGGAGAGGCCTGTGTCCAGCAGTGGACTGACATAGGCTGGTGATGAATGTGTTACTGTGTCAAGGGCATAACATTTTGTTCTCTACAAATTTAGTCATCGAAATGTTTTACTTTTTACTCTCGAGTTATTTATACAGCTGTTTACACAAGAGCGTGAAATACATGAATACATTGATTGTGCTAAGGAACAAACATAATCAATGGTCATAAAACTCATAAATTAAGATCAAATATGCGTCATTTAAAGGAATACAAATATAATAATAACAGAAAAGATTGTAAAGTTTTGTTTTTAGCTATGCAAGGTTTTATTAAAGATATATTATCTTTAATTAAACCTTGCATGGAATTGCTAAAAACAAAACTTTACAATGTTTAAGCATTTCTGATCTTAACCAATAGTCAAATATTTGTAAAAATATTTCTATCGGGTGTTGACGGGTAGTATACTACTCAGCTTTACATATAGCTACAACATTGATCAGAGATACGCTGGCTTCGACAGCGAGAAGAAACACTTGAGAAATTTCATTGTGTCACGTGACGTCCTCGGTAGCTTAGTTGGTAAAGCACTCGCCCGGCATGCGATGGGACGTGGGTTCGAGTCCCACCTGAGGTCGATGGTTTTTTTTCAAGTGTTATTTATCTTTAATAAAACAGAAAAGATGTTAGAACCGTCCTTACGCTAAAAATACTTTAAAATGTTGTTTATTAGAAAAGACAAGCTGACGTACACTGGGCATTGCTTATCAGAAAGCGATCAACGACCAGAAAGCGAGCGCCCTCTCCGTAACCGAGAGGCGAGCACGCCGGACTATAAATATGGCGCCGCCATCTCTGAGGTTCCGGGTTCGATTCCCGGTCGGTTCAATGTAGATAACGAACTTTTCTATATTGTTGTGAATTAAAATGTTAAAGTGCATAGTTATTAAGTTAGGATGAAGTGGACAAAATGAATAAAGTATGGAGTTCTCAGAAGCGTTTTTTCTATTTTAAAGACTAGTATCCGCAGATCACACGCTAACTAAGCTGCTAGACGCAAGAATCAAACGTCAAATAAGTGTGGCCACACATTTAGCGCGTAGTTTTGTGCATTAATTGTGGGTCTTGGTGTTGTGGTACCGTCGTTGTTTCTGATTTCTATAACACAAGTGCTTTAGCTACTTACCTAGGATCAGAGCAATGTAGGTATGTGATGTTGTTCAATATTTATATTTAATGCAATTCCGATGACATCAAATACAGCAAATACAGAGCTTCTTCGTGGTCCCAAATCCAATGCCACACATTAGAAAGGTAAGATAGTTTTTTTTTTTTGTTTCATTTAATTAACTACGTAAAGAGTCCATAATCCAAAAACTGGGGTGACTAAAATCAACAAAAGCAAGTTTTGCCTGACTCCCGTTAAATTGTGCCAAGTTCAACTGAAGATGCTCCATATATTATGGCGTCGTCCATAAATGGTGTTTTTTTTTAGCAATTCTAACCCCCCACCCCATGGTGATACGTAGTGAGGTTTAAGACTACCCCTCCGCCCCTACCCAAAAAACACGTGTATTTTTTGGTGAGTCAAGGTACGGCTTTTCGGTTACGAAATCGCATGTTCAAATAAAATATTAATACACGTGATATCTCACTACAATCGCAAGAAGCAGGTGAAGTCCGAGCATCAAATCAAATCATTTATTTGTGATAAACAGGTGAAAATTGATGTTGTACATGTTAAAAAATAATGTGCTTGCTGTGATCAGTCTTGTCGTCATACAATTGTCTAAATATAAAAATATAAATTATGTCAGAGTATTAATTTTCAGACAAAAAAGAAAAGAATATTAAGAAAATTAAAATATAATAATAATTTACGGCAGTCAAACAGATATCGGAATGTTATTATTATTTGATTGTAAAAAATCATTTACTAAGTAAAATAATGAGCATAAAGGCTACCGCACACTGGTTGCGTCTGCAGCACGATGCGTTGCATCTGCGACACGCTGCGTCTTGAAGCAATTCACACCGGCACCACGGCATCGCACACGCAACGCAGCTCGTTATGATGCATCTGCGACACCGTGCGTCTGCGACACCGTGTGTTCGTTTCGGATCAAATTAGTTATTTGAGCGGTTCTTATAATTTTTCTCCTGTGGATCATATACACATTTGTATTTGTGTACTATATTGATGAACTTTTCGCCTATTTCAAAATCCATGATCCTTAGTAACTTTAAATTTATAAATATTTACAACTGAAGTGCCGCAGCCGGTGTCGCAGCTGCACGCAAACGTATACGTCACCGCGGTGTGGCCTCAACTAAGACATCCTATGGAATACAACGTCATCATGCCGGAGCGCGTGTGCGACGTTGCCGCTCCGCTCACTTTCGGTTTGTATCTCGCGGACTGCTGTGCGACTGACGCACGCAAACGCATCGCAATGCATCTGCGACACCGTCGGTGTGAACCTACGCGTACAAATTCATATATTACAAATCCTGACGCACGCAGACACAATGCAGCACGTCTGCGACACTTTTTTGTGTGCGGCAGCCTTAAGGGTTTAACGCCGATTCTGACCTTGGGCATGGTGGTGGCGGAGTTGTCGTCCAGCAGGTAGCCGCGGCCGGGCCCGTCACAGTCGCCGCGCAGCACCGCCTCGCGCGACGACGTGCGAAGCAGCTGAGTCAGCACCATTATGAATAACTGGAACGAGAGAATATTAGTTGGCTAGCTGGTATGATCGAGCTTAGACCTACATAGAGAGAGAGAGATATTTTATTACACACACACAACAATACAAAAGTAGAATATAAAATGTAAAAAATCATCGACCTCAGGTGGGGTCGATGATGATTTTTTTTAAGTGTTATTTATCTTCAATTAAACCTTGCATGGAATTGCTAAAAACAAAAAAAATTAAAAGTAGAATAGATACAAAAAACATAAAAAAGAAAAAGCAGACAAAAACAACAATATACAAAAAAGGAAAAAATAGCAATACAATGATCCGCATCGATGTGGTGTCTAATGGGTACCAGCTCAACGTGTGCTGCAGAAAATTGCAGCGCTGATTTTCAGCTGGAGCCCTAGGTGGCCCAGTTATACATAGCTCATGGAACGGCTAAGGCCAACGCTTGGGAAGCTGAAAACAAATACGGGAAAGAAAGGTTCTGGCATAGCGACTACGTTTATAAGCGTAACTTTATTTACTATTTTTTTATTTCATACATACATATATCATGACAGGAGGTTCCTAATGCGATATTTTCTCTAAATTATAAGTAAGTAATGTAATTTAAATAATATTATAACTTAAAAAATTTAATACAACTAGTTGGAATTCACCAAAGAACAGTTAAAAATATCAACCCGTTCATGCACTTGATTTATTACCCCGGTGATACGGGTTAACATAGTTTTTAAGACCTTTGTTACTAACTCGTTATGGGCTATGCCCGAAATAAATGTTTTTTATTTTATTTTATTTTATTTATAACGTAGGAGGTGGGACCCAGGTCCCAATTCTGCTAATTTAAAAGTGGCATAATTAAATATCAATCGGAACTCGTTGCGATTTATTTGACACATAAATGGTATGCTTTAACTAATTTGTCGTATATTTAAGTCTTGAATTAGTAGCAGAATATCAAATGTGTGATTGTTTGACACATTTGGTATTCTGCTACTAAACATCTATCTATATTTTTGGAACGTTACTATTCGCTCTTACTAACTATATTTAATTTAGCAAAAGCTGACAAAGGTAAATAGGTTTTTTGCGCTATTTTTCTTCCTATCACCAGCCAATATGTATTCCTTAGAGCAGCGATAGGACAGCGATATATTTTGGGTCATGTCATGGTCAAGCACGCGCGTAGCCAGGGGAGGGTTTTTTAAATTAAAGCAGAGCGTGTCTTGTTGACTGGACATAGACAATGCAACTGCTAGGCATAAAAGGGATTACAGCTAGGGAGCTACGCCAATGTCATCTGCCCCTGGTGCCCCCTCCCAGAAAAACATCCTGGATTTGCCCTTGTGGAACACCCTCACTCCCTCTCCCGACTAAAACTTGGCTGCGCTCGTGTGTGTAAGTGCCCGAAAGAGAGTTTCAATGAGCTTTATACTCACTTGTAGCAGAAACACCAGCACGTTGAACTTTAGTGAGCGGGTGCCGCACGGCCTCTACGCAGCGACGCGGCAGTAAAGGGGAGTCATACACTAATAACTAAGTGTTGTACTCACCTGCAGCAGGAACACCAGCACGTTGAACCAGTGCAGCGCTAGCAGCGCTTTAGTGAGCGGGTGCCGCACGGCCTCCACGCAACCCCGCGCGTGCAGCGACGCCGGCAGCAAAGGGGAATCCCGCCAAATTTCGCGGCACTCGCTCTTTAGAACAAGACGAATAATCATTTTAGTTGACACGCATGACGACGGAACAAAATAGTTTATTACTCAAGAGGCAGAAAATGATATGACACATGCAAAGGCACTTAATACTGAGGCTCCGCTGTCCGTCTGTCTGACTGTCCGTCTGTCACCAGGCTGTATCTCATAAACCGTGGTAGCTAGACAGTTGAAATTCAGTTTCACAGATGATGTATTTCTGTTGCCGCTATAAGAACAAATACTAAAAACCAGAATTAAATAAATATTTAAGGGAGCTCCCATACAACAAACGTGATTTTTTGCTAATATTTAGATAATGGTGCGGAACCCTTCGTGCGCGAGTTCGACTCGCACTTGGCCGGTTTTTTTAATTCCTACTTAATCTACGAGCAAAGTGCGATACTTACTTGCTGCAGAGGGTCGTGGTAGCACGCAGCGAGGACACGCGGCGTGCAACAGGAATACGGTGACACCGGAGGTAACACTTTCCCATCAGCACCCGCTAATCTAAAATTGTAAAACGAAGATGTTCGACAGCAAACGCGGATCCACCGTTGTGGGACTTGTGGTCACAATGGGGATGTCAACAACCATGAAATGGTCTATTGAGATGGATATGCTGATGATGTTATATCCAATGCAAGCAATAATAATGCAATTTTTGGGTGGCTAAGACCACGACCTTTCTTCAAGGGGTGGATCTGCGCCTGTTTGACATACTTATAAATTCGAAATTAATTAAATTAGCATCGTATGCAAAAGGTAAAGGTTGCGGAAGTTGCTGGATGCAGGCCGCTTCCAACCGGCCAATCTGAAAGTCACTGGGGAAGGCCTATGTTCAGCATTGGACGTCCTCTGGCTGAAATGATGATGATGATGAAGCATCGTGCGTATCCCATGCATTTGCATTTGCTTGTGTTTCTTTGAGACCATTTTAGAGTTAGCACATAACATTGCATAAGTAATAAACTCATAATATACATACTTCATTACCAAATCCGAATCCTCATTGAGAAAATCCATGTTAATCCAGGGGATCTCGTGCCAATCACTTGGCTTCTCTACACCGCAGCAGCTTAGTTCAACCTACATATACAAAAAACCAGACTATTTGAGATGTCAAGGTACAGGAATTAAAAAATGAATTGCAGAAATTGATCGAAAAGTAATACAAATTTGTGTTTACTTTTCGATCGATTTGTGACAACCATTTTCTGTGACACACTAGGCCCTTTGCAAAAACATTCAGAATAACTAAACTAAAACCGCATCTAGATCAAATTCATCCCGACCGAAGGAATAAAGAATAAGACAATGTTCAAGAAGGTACAGATTCTGATTAGGAAAACCAGTTAAACTATCTGACCTGCATGGTGTCCATCAGTCGTTTCCAAGTTGGCTCAGTAAGGTATTGCGAGATTCCAATCCTTAGTGAAGATGACAACTCTTTCATTAGTGCCTGTAACAAAAATACGAGGGTAGTGGTACAAATACGAGGGGAGTGGTACATATACGAGGGTAGTGGTTGTACGGGCGGGAAGCAAGTGCTTATAGACCACTTTCGTCGGCCAGGATATAAGGTCAGACGGGCACCTAACTCCCTAGCGAGCATAGAGTCCCTTTACCCGACACTAAGTCCCTAGAGCCCTAGGCCCACCTAACAATAAATACTTAAATATAATAAGAAAGATAACAGGAAAGTGTTAGCTGCTCCCAGGTCGCCCAGGGTAGCAGCGATAGGACGGTAGGTACGTGGTGTGGTCCCGCTGCCAGTCTGGCAGACTCACCAGACTGATCATAGTGACGGCTAAGGGAGTCTTGGCCGCAGCGGAGGGAAATGAGAACCAACACGGACGGTTTATATCTGATTTATTTGGTGTAAAAGTTATGTTTATATTATAAATGATACAGTATGTTAACATGCATAACTTGATAGTTGTGTGCCGTCGGTGTAGAGTGCCGACGGTGCATGTGCAGGTTCCACGGGTCGCGCTGGTTACTAGGTCGCTGACGATGCAGCAGACAGAAATGTACGAACGTAGCTCATACAGTGGTACAAATACGAGGATAGTGGTACAAAAAAAATACCACTACCCTTACACATAGGCCTCAGAGGCAACTAAGATAATTAGCACCTCCCGACAATAATGACTTCAAATGACGCCAGCTGCCAAAGAAAGTTCAATTGAAAGCCGTGAGACACTCATTTAGAACATACTTTGTCTTTTTTCTCTTTACTTTTCGCACAAACTACCCAAGGGTTTTTTTACTTTATCATATTAGTTACCATATAAATATTATAGACACAGTAAAGAGACATAAAACAATTAAAATCCCATATCCCATCTCCTCCTGACGAATAGTTACAGTGTAAAATCAACATCACGTACTGTCCACCTCAGTAAGCAGAACTAACGCAATATGCAGATGCCAAGATGATCTGACTGAAGTGCCTTCTCGGTAAGACTTACCATCAAAGTGCCCCTGCAAGCGGCATACACCAGCATGCCATTGGCAGCGACAATGGTCCCGCTAGCCAGCCAGATCCTGCTGGCCAGGGTAGCCCTGCACCAGTGAGGGCAATGTAGTAGCAGCGTGATGAGACGTAGACCACTCGTGTAATGCAGCTTCATGCAGTACGCTTGTAGTAGAATAAGCCCGTAGAGTAAGTATACCGTCACCTAAGATAAAGGTATAATAGCATGTTATAGCTGTTCTATCCAGCCAACATTCTCGTTTTGTTATTCTAAAAAGTCTTTCTAAATCTGCTGGTCTAACATTAGGAAAAAATGCAGTCAACGCAAGACGATGATGCAAAATAAGACAATAAATACTTCTAGAAGTCTTCCTAGATTCTTTTAGGAAGAGTGTTGTTCTGGTATCTCTGTGCGTTATCATCTTCTGCTTTAAAGCAGACGCTTTCGATTTGCGATCAAAAGACATCTCATAGTACCCCGTCATCACTGCTCTTCACTAGCCCGTCACGTACCTATCAGCGTCTTATCATCAGTCCACATTTTAGCCACAACTGAACATAGGCATACTTTACCTAATTATCAGCGGCAGGACCCTACAACGAGGTATTGTAGCAGATGATGACCATGCACAGAGAAACCACCAGCTGTGCGATCAGCAGCCCTAGCAGCACCGCCGGGATTTGCAGCCTACCATCCTTATTGACCAAGCTGTACAAGCAACATCTACCTTTAAGCTTCTGCTTTAAAGCAAAAGATGATAACGCACAGAGATACCATCGGATTTGCGATCAAAACACACCTGTAAGCACTCAATCATCACCGCGTTTCACTAACCCATCACGTACTTATCAGCGTCTTATCATCAGTGCACATTTTAGCCACAACTGAACATAGGCATACTTTACCTCATCATCAGGTTTGCTACCTTATGGATGTGTTACAAAAGCAGCAATACTCTACGGCGAGGTATTGTAGCAGAGGATGACCATGCACAGAGAAACCACCAGTTGAGCGATCAGCAGCCCTAACAGCACCGCCGCCATTTGCAGCCTGCCATCCTTATTGACCAAGCTGCTGTATACTATCACTGTCCACATTACTTTATTATCAGAGTTGTGCCTTAGGGATGTGTTTCAAAAGCAGCATGACCCTTAGTGAGGTATTTTAGCAGAAAATGACCATGCACAAAGAGACCACCAGCTGTGCGATCAGGAGCCCTCACAGCACTGCCCCGTCACGTCCCTCCTGCCATCCCCAATGACCAGACAGTATACTATTAGCGTCTACGTTACTTTACTATCAGGGTTGCTACCTTATGAATGTGTTTCAAAACCAGCATGAAACTAAGCAAGGTATTAAAGCAGAAGATGACAATGCACGGAGAGACCACCAGCTGAGCGATCAATAGCCCTCGCAGCACAGCCGCCACTTGCTGCCTGCCATTCTTATTGACCAAGCTTTTTTTTTTTTTTTTACTTAAGATGGGCTAACTCTTGACCCCAATCTTGCTCTAGAGCATAGATGGGATCTACGATGGAGCGAGCTTGCTCACAGCACTGCCCCGTCACGTCCCTCCTGCCATCCCCAATGACCAGACAGTACACTATCAACATCTACCTTACTTTACTATTAGGGTTGCTACCTTATGAATGTGTTTCAAAAGCAGCATGACCCTCAGCGAGGTATTGTAGCAGAAAATAACCATGCACAAAGAGACCACCAGCTGTGCGATCAGCAGCCCTCGCAGCACAGCCGCCACTTGCTGTCTGCCATCCTTACTGAACGCGAATACGCCCCACGCCATGTACCGACATCGTTCGAGGGCATGCTAGCTGCCTTCCTGGAATAAACTGGAATAATAAACAAATAGTGCAGTAATAAAAATAAAATTTAAATGTAAACCATAGAGTCTAAGAAAAAACCTTGACACAACAATCGATATTAATTTTATTTATTTGACGACCTCGGTAACCGAGCTGGCACGCCGGGCTTGGCATGGCCATCTCCCGGGTTTGTAGTGGTACTGTCGTCGTTGTTTATTTTAGGATCAGAGCAATGATATGTGATGTTGTTCAATTTATTTATTTCTTTATTTTTAAATGGATCGGCCTGGCACGTTTACTGCAATAAACTTTAAGGGATTTATGCATGGATGCAGGAATATCTCCAAAATCCTTTCAAGTTGTGAAATCATATCGGACAACGAAGTACTGGAGTAGTAGGGTAGGTCCCGTGGGTAGGTCCACAAATCCGCGCATATTCAGTCTATGGCTGTCGAACTAAATATTTTACGTGACTAGCGAGTGTTCATCGGATAGGGTTTGTTTTATTTTAATGAATATTTTAATAGCGAAATGAAATGATCTTACCTTTACATTCCAATAGAAAACATGATCAAAACACATTTGACTTACTGTCAAGTATGACATTGTCTTACTGACAAACCATTTTTTCCAATATTATTTGAAATAGTTCCCAATACAAACATGCGGTTCCCGAATAATTTTGCTGCTAAGCAACGTTAAATCAATATTTAACACTAGAAATCACAAGAACTGACTCAACAAAACAAGTCTTTCGACTAATAAATATATTTTGTTGTTTTAGTTATTGTTAAGTTTAACTTTAAACTTATCTTTCCAAAGTAAAACTCTTTTGAGAACTTTTAATGGCAATAAATTTTTTGCGCGCGGAAAACAAACGTCATCTCAGTCTTTTGTTTTCTATTGATGGAAAACATGGCTGTTATTGAATGAAATATTTCAATTTTATCTATTCTTAATTGGTATAGAAGTTAATTAAGCATTACTACAGTGTTAAGTGTGCGTTAGTAGTAGTTGTTAGTGCCGCCAATATGGCGGAAGGCGGCGAGAAGAAGAGGGCCAAGGTAGCATGGAGCGACGACCTCAGTCATGATTCAGAAGAAGAAAGAGGTAATTTAAAAATTTAAAGTCCTTAGTAACAAGTAATTGAAGAAAAGTTTGGTTTATATGCCGCGTTTACTACTAAAGAATTACTTATCTTATAATAATAAATAATAATAAGTAAATTGTTTTCACAATTACACCAATTACTTAGCCCCAAAAAGCATTAGCTTGTACTATGTCGACTAGATAACGGATAAACATACTTAAATACTTTATAAACATCCATTTTAAATGCTCGTGCTCATTACACAAACATATGCGCCTCGCGGGATTCGAACCCGCAACCGCCAGGCTTTGTAGTCCGGAGCGCGAACCACTACACCAGACGGTCGTCAAACATTTACGTTATTTACTCTTGCTAGACGACTTGTAATCTTGTAATGACCGAAGATGGTTCATCATAGAGGTCACTAAGTAGACGGGGTCACCTCACGACCGACCCTGAAACGCTGAGCTGGACAGACTATAGAGAAGGAGGAGGACTCTGCTTATAATTCAAAGCTAAATAGACAAACTGACATTCGTTAATTAATTGTTAATTCTATTAATGTTTAGTCATTTATACATCTCGTTATCATTACAGAACGCGAACGTCTGGCCCAAATCGAACGAGAGCTCGCCGAGACCCCTCTTAGGCCCACATACTCAGCAGAAGAGTTAGAGACGCTTGTCACCTACATCATGAAAATGACAACCCTTTTTGACCTTCGCGACGAGGACTGGAACGACGAAGCTAAGCAGGGGATCGAGGACTGGCTCATGGAACCACGGGCCTTGATCCTCTCAGTATACTTCAGAGGAGACAAACTCAAAGCCACAAGCGACATCCCTCTTACCCCAGTCTTCGACCTGACATACTTCATCAGACAACCGGACTTCATCTTCAAAGTGGAAACGTTTCATGACGATATTGTCTTCGGGACATTCGTAGATTCGGTAGAGTCCAACATGATACAGATATTGGAGTACGTTTATGCTCCATATTTCTTTGCCATCAACTCTTGGCCTGATAGTAAGTAACAAGAAGTTCCTGATTCGTTTGATCTAATTATCAGCTTAGACTGACCTACCTATTAACAAATATTGTAATTTAAATCACATGATAATTGACAGCAAGTAATTATTTACATATTTTTGGTAATTCAATGAATTCCTTTAAGAGATGATGTGGATGCTAATATTGTAGCATTTTTTCCTATTATACCAACTTAGATATCCAAAAAATACACACATTAATTGCATTTTAGTTTTCGTCATATTCTGGAGGAAATTGATCGAATTACTGCAGCAGCTACAAGTATATCGTACAATACTTGCTAATCAAATTCGAAATTTCAGGTGTCAAAAGTGAATTCTGTTCCCAAATTCACACGTTCCTGGCTAAACTGACTGACATGTATTACAAAATGCTGGGCTTGACCGTACTCTACATACCCAGAGAAGGCCAACAACTGACTTTCGAGAAGGCTAGTGCTGATCGGGAGCTGGTAAAAAGATTGGAAGGGGTAGTGGTCTATTGGACTCATCAGATCAAGTCTTGCTTGGAGGACCAAGCGTTTGTAGCCTCGCAAAACGAATTGTTGTGCCCAAGCGATGAATATGACTTTTGGATTTACAGACGTTAGTATTTGTTTATTTCTATCCGACATAAAACACCTGTTTCAGCATTGGGTATATTTCATTTTTCTTGCAGATGAAAATTTGAGTGCACTACGTCATCAGTTAAAGAATCCAGCTGTAAGGCACATTACCAAGATTCTAGTTACGACACATTCAACGTTTATTCACCAGTTCCAATCGCTTTGCGACGAAATTTTTCAAAAGGTTAATGAAGCGACTTCTAATATAGAGTACTTGCAAGTCATCAAGCAACCCTGTGCTATTCTGGAGTGCGTAGTCGATCCTGACGAAATCGCAAAACATATTCCTCAGATCATCAACTTGTTTAGATTTATCTGGATGGAATCGCCGTTCTACAATTCTGAGGCCCGGATTACTAATCTTTTCAAAGCTCTCAGCAACCAGATCATCATCCTATGCAGGACATACATAAAACTAGATGAGCTGTTCGACGGGGCAACAAAGAAAGCTTTGGGAGAATTTAGCAAGTGCATCGACTGCTGCAAAAAATACCGAGAGATTTATGACGTCATGGCAGAAGCTCATAACGAAAGAAAACCTGGCAGTTGGGTGTTAGATACTGGATCGATCTTCAATTACATCGATTCATTTGTGCAGCGGTGTTTTGATATGATGGATGTGTGTAACTGCATGATAATTTTTGGGCGGTAAGTTTTACTTTGATCGCCAACCCGCCTGCCATGCGTGGCGATTATGGCAAAATCCTCCTTTTGGAGAGGCCTGTGTCCAGCAGTGGACTAATATAGGCTGGTGATGAAGTTTTACTTCACGTGAAGTCGTGTCGAGTTGCATATCTTGCTTGGTCTATAATTGTACTTATAATGCTTTTATCCGGCCAATCTGAAAGTCCTAATGTTCGGCAGTGGACGTCCTATGGCTAAAATTATGCATTTTATTATTGATACTGGTAAAAGTGGTGCTTTCTAACTCCTTAAAATTTTACGCCTCAGTATTGACGAGCTTGAGGTCATAAACAAGCCGATGTTTGGCGGCGCACGTGGCGACCAGTTCGAAGCCAAGTGCGACCAAATCGAGCACATGTTTTACGATGCGCTGGAGAATGTCAAGAGCGTGTCCTGCACCATCCTGGATGTACAGGCACCTTCGTGGTACGACGATGTGCTGCAATTTAGGACAATCGTTAAGGATATTGAGGTGAGTCTTCAGCTACTAATAGTTGCGAAGATCGAGAAGCCGATCCTCAAAAAATTTGTTATCATAAGTTTTTCACATTTCTATGTGAGAGGCATCAGTGGCCTCTCGTCATTAGTCCTGGCAACAATTTTCTGGATAACACTTATCTCGTAGAGTCAGTATCGAAAGCTACTTCAAAACTGACACCGCTTAAGCCTGAGATTGTTTTGTTGCAGACTATCATTGAGAATCTCGTGGAATCCGTCTTCGAAGGCGTCAATCATGTAGAAGAAGCAGTTATTGCTCTCTACTCCTTGAACAATTACTCCAAGAGGAAGAATTTAAAACGCATTTTCAAGCGAAAGACAGCTGAGGTTTGTGGTTTTCTGCTTGTTATTTCAGTTTTGAACTATTCAAAGTAGAACTAAGTACATGCGTCTAATACAGGTTTGGGCAATGTTCAGCGACGAAGTTCAGGAAGCAAAAAAGGACATGGTGTCTACTCGCAGCCAACACCCAGCTGACCTACCCTCCTTTTCGGGGAGAGCAGTAGTCTTGCGAATGAGAAAGAACAGGCTGGTGTATTTGAAAAAGGTAACCTTAAAAAACTTACTTAACAACAGAATTAACGTTTAATATTATTTGATTGAAGTTGCCTGGTTACTTATTTCTTATAGGTTATTCGAGTGAACGCTTGCAAACAAACTAAATGGGATTGACTGAACAAGACAGTCCGTTTTGAGAATACAGACTATTACAGGCTAAGGCTCGGTCTATACCCAGCCGGAAACCGGACCGGGTTAACGCGGATTCAATCCATCGCTTAAGCAATTAGGTCGTTTTTTGAACGGATTCTTGCGGATACTAACGGATTCCGGCAGCGTATAGACCGAGCCCAACTCTTCTATAGTTTTCCCCGTAGTCGTAGCTAGAGGCTGTCCAGGGTGGACTTTGCAGCTTGTTGTGAATCCTATAAAATGGTCGTTGGAGCGCAAAATTAAATCTTGCCAGTTGCCAGTAGCGCCCATGTTCCTAGCTAAGCCATTGGTTGTCACCAAAAGTAATTAAATGTTATAACTATTATTTTACAGATAATGACAGATGCATCAGTATGGTTGCTACCTTGCAGCAATTCTGAAGACGTGATCATGCACGTGAACAGGCTTATGGGGGCTATAGACGTTGCGATTAGAGAATTGTGGATTTCTTGGACGGTAAATAATTAATAATAGACTTTTATTAAAATCACACATACATTGCTCTGACCCTAAGGTAAGTAGCTAAAGCACTTGTGTTATAGAAATCAGAAACAACGACGGTACCACAACACCTAGACCCGAGCCAATATAGAAAAGTTCGTTTTCTACATTGACCCGACCGGGGATTGAACCCGGAACCTCAGAGACGGCGGCGCCATTTAAAGTCCGGTGTGCTCGCCTCTCGGCTACGGAGGTCGTCAAGATATATTAAGAAGCTAAATACGCCATTCGGGCACTTAACACGTCCTAAAATATTAATTAGCGACCTCTTTAGCTGAGGGGCGACCACGTCGGAAATGGCGTCACCATCTCGGTCTAAGGTCTCGGGTTCGATCCCGGGTCGGGTCAAAGTAGAAAACGATGTTGTTTTTTTCTCGGGCCTGTGATACGATACCGTTGTTGTTTTTATTTTTTATAACAAGCGGTTTAGCTACTTAACCTTAGGATTAGTGATGTCCAATTTTTATTTATACAAAGCTTTGTCCTATTTCTAGAAACGACTACTCTCATACATTTAGAATCATATTCATTGTTAATTTGGTAATGTTTTGTTTTTATAGCATAACTTGGACGAAAAATGTGGAGCAGGGTTAAATAGGACTCTGATGAGGAAGAGCGCCGAGAACCCAGGGCTGATGGAATGCAACATCGATGTGTAAGAAAAACAACATAATGCTCGGCGACAAGTTTTTTTTTTCTGATTTGTTAAAATCTTGGCAAGTTTTTTAAAAAAATATCCGTATACAACAAACTGTTAGAATCAAAACATTAGTTAGATTATTATTTTGATTGAAGATAAATAACACTTGAAAAAAAAAACATCGACCTCAGGTGGGACTCGAACCCACGTCCCATCGCAAGCCGGGCGAGTGCTTGCGAGGTCGATGTTTTTTTTTAAAGTGTTATTTATCTTCAATTAAACCCTGCATGGAATTGCTAAAAACAAAAATTTACAATTATTATTTTGAGTTAATTACATTAATTTTGTTAAAAAAGAACTTCAAGATCGTTTATAATATTGGACAAGCAACGACAAGCGAAATTTAATAGATACTTACTTACATTTGACATTTTATGACCTATTTCAGGAACATATTGGAACTAGGAAAGGAGGCAACGCACTGGGAAAATCTTGGGTTGGATATACCTATGCACGCTTTGCACGTAATTTATGATTTTGACTTAAATTCTTACCTACTTTTACGACCTCCGTAGCCGAGAGGCGAGCACGCCGGACTTTAAATGGCGCTGCCATCTCTGAGGTTCCGGGTTCGATCCCCGGTCGGGTCAATGTAGAAAACGAACTTTTCTATATTGGCTCGAGTCTGGGTGTTGTGGTACCGTCGTTGTTTCTGATTTCTATAACACAAGTGCTTTAGCTACTTACCTTAGGATCAAAGCAATGTATGTGATGTTGTCCAATATTTGTTTATTTATTTACTTCATGTATGTATGGATACAGTACGCGGCGCCGATGTTGAGCACTGGGGTACAGAGCGGGGATTGTTTGCGCATCTTACGAAACGATCATCGTATCAGAGACGCGTGTGCGTGGAGCTCATAACCAATCACAACCGGCAGTGCAAGCGCGGCGCGCGATTATCCGAACACGTAATCGTAACGGTATTCTGCGCATCTTTAGCCCAGCGCTCAACTTTCATGACCGTTCGGCCAGCTACAAACGAGCCCATATTACTTCCTAACCGGAATCTAAATAAGTACACCATGAAACCACGAAACATACCTACCAGTCTTTTAGAAGGCTATCGATCCATCCATCAGCCGAAAGACGTCCACTGCTGGACATAGGCCTCCCCCAAGAATTTCCACGAAGATCGGTCCTGTGCTACCCGCATCCAGCGGCTTCTCGCGACCTTCACCAGATCGTCGGTCCACCTTGTGGGGTCCTACCAACACTGCGCCTTCCGGCCCGCGGCCGCCATTCAAGGACCCTCCTGCCCCAAAGGCCATCAGTCCTGCGAGCAATGTGCCCCGCCCACTGCCACTTAAGGTTTGCGATTCTGAGAGCTACGTCGGTGATCGGATCGTCTCATTTTTGATTCGATCGCGAAGGGAAACTCCGAGCATAGCTCTCTCCATCGCCCTTTGTGATCTTGAGCTTTCTTATGAGGCCCATCGTTAGCGGCCACGTCTCAGATCCGTATGTCATCACTGGCAACACACATTGATTAAAGAAGATAAGTACTTTGTTTTAAAAATAACCGCTAACTAAATATTCTAGTGATGATGATATTAATAATGATTATTAAACACTCACTTGTTTTATACCAGGTTTACATGAAAATGAAGACTGTCCTTTACGTATACGAGAGTGTGCTGGCCGTTGTCAAGGGATACAACAAGATTTTGGACTCTTTATCGGATGAAGAAAGGTTGCTATTCAAGCCCCTGACTACTGTAAGTTAGTTAGTTAGTTCATGTGTATTTAAAAAAAAATCTCATGTTTCACATAAAAAGGAAATATTTGAAACACAGCTTAAATTTTAACATAATTTATTCTAATATCACATTATTGCAGAATCAAAACATTCATATCATAATCAACAGCCATCAATGCTAGAAGTATCAAAAATTCATAATCATTATATTAAAACTAATGACAAAACTAAAATTAAATAACTCAAATACTGCACAATTACAAATAATAAATTAAAAACAGGTATTTTAAATTCAATAGGGATGTTGACCCTATTCATAAATAATTCTAAGGCATCATTTATTAAAACAGACACTTTATATTAGGCCTAATAACTCAGTACAATTACATTTAAGACACAAACTGATTTTTGATTGCTTTAAAATCGTAAAAAAGTAAGGCAGTTGAGTTTATCGGATAGTGACGTCATAATCCGATATTGCTATACAAATTATAAGGAAGATATCCGTTTTGACAGCTCATAAAAAGTATGTCAATTGATTGGTGGTGTCAACTAGCCTATTAAACGAGAATTAACGCGATCATAATTAAGGTACTAAAACCTCTTTTGCCTAACGTTAGACATGGAATCCAGTGAATAAAAAAAATACAATGTCGTATTGTTTCGCGATCGAGTGCTCACCGAATACGGACGCGGCGGTTAGTGTGCAGAATAGGGACACAGTGAGTGTAGTGCGTGACGGTGCTTGGCGTGAAAACAATATTATGAGGTTGGGTGAAGAATCTGCCTCTCATACGGAGTGAAGACATCGCTGTACCAGTCAGCCTGTGACCACGGTCGGTGTTACCCGTCAACGTCTGGCTGAAACAGGGCTGAAAGAGGTAACATATTGTACCTAAATTATAATCGCGTTAATTCCCGTTTCATTGAGTTTAAATTATGCAACGCGAAAGTTTAAAAGTAATTATTTAAAACAGGTACTTAATCCATCAACTTAAACAAGTGTCCAAGTGATTATTCATATCAGCTGATTCAACCATTTCGAGGCAACAAGGACAAGGTGTTTTTGTCCCCGTCGCATTATAAGTCTGAGTCTCATCAAAAATGTCATCTTCATCGTCATCTATAACTATAGTATTATTTGCAAAACTAGTTGAAGCTCCTTCCTCAGGTACTGTGTTATTATTATTAAAGAAAGCAAGACATTCGTCCAAGTGTTCTGCTACTGGCTTGTTTAAAACATTATTGCAACAAGGACACTTTTGATCAGTTAAAGCCGAAACTATATCTTTACTAGTACCAGGCTCTATTTTAACTGCAGGAACTTTAATAGCACATCCAATATCATCCAAAAATGAAGGTAGGAATCCACAATCAACGTTTGGTTCTTCTTTAACAACAACAAAGTTATCAGACTTTCTGACATGTTTGTCGTAATTTATCTTTTTAACAACAGCTTTTACCCTGTTGACATCATTCTGGTCAAAGTTAATGGTTGTGTTGCTTGCAGGAGTAACTATCTCTTTAGCTGGGATATAATTGATATTTGTCAAATCAATTGTTGCACTAACTTTTGGCTTAACATCCCCATTCTCTTCTTTAAACATTTTGAAAGGTGGAATTGTGGGTAACACACCAACTATATCTTTTAGGGTCTTTCGATTCACAGGTTGACTCAAATTTGTAGATCCATTTGTATTGCTAACAATTTCTATGTTGTCTTTACTAAGTTTTTCTATAACATCTTTATTTAGACATTCATCTAAATGTCTATTAATTTCATTGCTATCTATTTTGGCGTTACATATTGGACAGTCAACTAAGTTCAATTTTTTTGCAACAATTTTATCATCCGATTGTGTCAATTTGAAATCCTGCCCATAAACATCTTTTAAGATAGATGTAGCAGCACTTTTGAAATAATCATCAATTTTCATGATCTTTTTAGGTGGAAAACCAGTTTGAACAGGATCTGCCTTATGCTTGTTTGGTGTATTAGTTTGGAGATTCTCAACTTTAAAATTACTGGCAGCTATATTACTACTTGAAATCATTTTTTCTTTTGGAGTATTTGTTTTTCTATTTGCTAGTGTAGGAAACTGTTTGTTTGCCCAAACATTCCTAACAGCTTCTGCTACGTTTGTATTTGTCCTTTTCCTTCCATCATCAACAGTTTGCCCCTTACCAACAAAAACAAGAGGTGTTTTTGGAACAGTTGGCTTGGATATTGGACTGATTGTTTTTTTTGTAACTATTCCTTCAATGGATTTTATCATGCCTGGAGCATTGGTAACATTTTTCACTAATGGTGTCAAAGGTTTTCTTATATCACCTGCTTTAATATTATTGATACCTTTTGTATTATGATTGTTAATATACTTTGTGATATCACCCATTTTTTTTACTTTTTTCTCTGCAACACTTTTCTTAGTTTTCTTTTCAGGCTCTTTGATCTTGAGAAATGTTCCCCCACAAGTTTTCTGATGTTTTGACCACCAAAAGTCACTAGGGCCTGGAGCTTTGTTCATATTTCGACGCACAACACCAAAATAGGGTTTTCTAGTTTGACAGGGACCATTGCATCTCCACCAGTGATTTAGATACAATTCAACCTAAAAAAACACAATTTTATTGGTTAAAAGAGTTCAAAGTAAATATTTCATACAAATTAAACAATTAATATTAGCAAAGTTAGTAAATAAAGCAAAATGATGTTAGAAAAACATAAATATAATGACAGATACATACCAGCACAGACATGCAAAAACACAGAACCACACACACAAACCAAATATACTTATTATCGGATAAAAAACAACATGAATATGAACCAAAGACAGAAATAATAGATTAAGAAAAAAAAACAAGCATAGATACAATGACAAAGTTTAAGTATAATTTATAGGTATCATCCATTGGGCCTGTTCACAATGTATGGATAAGTTCTGTATAGGCTATTTTACTAATCTTTAGTATAAATACTATTTTTGAGTTTCACCACTGTCAAATAGCTCTATATGACACATTAATTCAAGCACTTTATCCTCTACATATTTATATCAGATAAACATCCATTTGGCGCTTTATCCTTACATTATGAACAGGCCCACAGTGTAATAGTTTTAACTACTTACTTCATCGTGAAAGTCATGATAAATGCTTATGTTCAAACCAGCTGACTTGTTTATCCTGTGCATGTGGGCTTGGAAATTCGGTCCATGGCCATCCCTCTCCCGGTCTCTATTGGTTATGAAGAGGTATGCGTGGATCATCTCGTGTAGGAGAGTTTGAATTAGATCTTTGCGGGGACGTAGCTTGAGCAACGGTTCACTTAGTGCTATATCACACAGCCCACCTCTGCCTTCGTATCTGAAATTTGTTTGTATAGTCACTTTTAATTTTTGTGATAAATTAAGCATTATTGTACTAATGGAAAATTATTTTTTTATTTTAATCAACTTACTATAAGTATGAAGTAAATTGGTCATAATCATATTAAAAATTAAAAAAAACATTATATGTATACAGGCATCATAAGTAAATACATTTTTATAAGCAAAAAAACAGACTACCTACCTACATACTAACTTCATCTTTTATTGTAATAAAGAATTTAATTGTGCTTAACTTACGAGCATACCCCTGCACATGAATACATCTTTTTGCTCCATCTTACAACTGCTCTGCTGGCCAATTTGGCCCAGAAAAATACTTTGTCGAAGTGTATAAACAAAGAGTGGACATTCGGAGTTGGGTCAATCAATTCTAACTCGGGATCGCCCAAATTCATTTTGTCTCGTACTGGATAACATTTAGTTTTTTTCAACTATTGCTAGGTCGGTCTATCAATAACAAATTCATCTAATTTCGATATTTTTTGTAATGTTTTGCCGCGCTCGCTCAGCTGGATAAAACGATGTACTACTGTCGTCTACTGACAGCTGACACTGACAGGACAGCTGACAGACTCTGTCAGCAGTGGCATTTTTTTCTTCTAAGTTTTACGGCCTTGTTTGGTTCCTTACAGCCAAATCAGTGAGTTTAAGACACTGTCTATAACCAGCCGGAAACCGGACCGAGTTAACGCGGATTCAATCCATCGTATAAATAATAGTAATAATTGCAATAAAGTCGTTTTTTGAACGGATTCTTGCGGATGCTTACGGATTTCGGCAGCGTATAGACCGAGCCTAAGGTGACCGCGCATCTATAAACACTTTAGATTGCGTTACATTGTGGCTTGTGATTGTCTTTTTCAGTTTATTTAGCTTGCATGACATGAGCGTTAATAAAACCTTTATGTTGTGGTTGATGACATTATCATATCAGGCAAGACAAGACAAGCAAGACTCTTAGGGACTAGTTATGACAAGCGCCCGGAGCGCGCACGAGGCGCTGCGTTTCGGGTGCTCTGATAAATTGTATGAAGCTATATGCAACAGATTATGTCAATCGCCAGACGCTTGACATATCCGTTGCAGCGCCTCGTGCGCGCGCCCCGGGCGCTTGTCATAACTACTCCCTTAATGTGGTTTGTTTGTTGATTGCACTGAACCACGGACCTGTAATCGAAGCCAAACAAAAGTTATTTGCAGTCTTTTAGAGGGCAAAGCAAAAATTTAATAAAAAATAATATACCTTCTCTTCTATTTAAATTCTCTTCTGTTTACATGGTATTCTGTCTAATCAATTTTTTTCGTTGCTATAGCCGTGTTTTTTTTATAAACAAACAGGCTAATTAAAGTAGCTAGTGCGAGTTGCACTCGTTGCACAAAATAACCAAGTCATTTAAATTAATCGGAAAGTAATACAAATTAATTAAAATTGACTTTTCGATCGGAGTAAGTGACGAGATTATTTTGTATAACTCGCACTAGGCCCTCAGTCGGATTATAAGTGATGTGATGTAAAACAAATTTAGGAATAGGTACCTATAGCTAAAATAATCACTAAATACTTTTTATACATATATACTCTGTAAGCATGCTTGTATACTGAAGTAAATAAATATAAAATAAAATATATCACTTGATACTTAGACTGTGCTTGACGTGAGTCTTGCTTGAACAATATTAAATGCTATACAAATTCCCGATACTCTATAACCCGCACATGTCTTTGGTACCAAGACTTCCAAGTAAAGTGATTCAACAAAGTCTAAATTCTCGTGTTGTATATTTTACGAAATACGGAACCCATAAGATATTCAGTATATTGTACAGACGAATATGATAGTCACCCTGCAGACACTTAAAACCTATACCTATGAGTACTTGTGTAACATTGTGTGTGTGTAGAAAATGATCTGTAATTTAGTTACTGAGGTATAGTAGGTTGTTCAAATTATGAATATCAAATTACATATTATTTTTTCAGGCGTGTGAGAAAAAAGTACAACCAGGAATATCAAAGTTGACATGGACTTCTACAATGTCTGATGCTTATATTGCAGATTGTGTTACACAAATTGGAGAGGTAAGTATATGTTACTGTACCAACACTACCTACCAATGTCCTATTTGTGTGTGATGATGCCCAATGTTTTTTTTTTTGTTATTCTTTTGAAAGGAATAGAGAAAAAACGATTATTTGGAATCATTAATGTTTAAATTTCCAACTAGATTTAAGTATTTTAAAAATTAAACAAATATTTTTTTAATTAATTTTTATTTCCTAAATAAATTAAATAATGTTAATCAATCATTTTTATCTTTTTCATCAGTAGGTATTTGCAATTCTATTAAACACATTTATTTAGTTATTATAGAAGGTCGTTTTTTATTAACTGGTGAAATTTAAAGGGCAATTATAAAAATAAAAATGAATAATTTTTGTTAAAAAAAATATACGCTAGCTAGGCGTTTTTTACGCCAAAAACGATTTTGATTTCAACGTAAAATAAAACACCCTGTGCTGCTTACTGAATGTAATGAGGGAAGAGTGGGGCACGATTGAAATAAGAGAGACAGAGGCGATGACTTAGGGATGTCTCAGACTAGACAAGATGCTCTTAAAAATAATATTTCTTTTTTTTTTAGGAAAAATAAAAATTAAATTTGTCCTTAAGAACTAAAATGATATGGCCCGGTTTCTCTAAAATTATTAGGAGTTCTGTTAAAGTTTCACCAGTTTATAAAAAGCGACCTTATATATATATAAGACACGTACAAGTTAACATTTTATTGTTTCAGTTACAAGATTTTTTGACAACATATAAGAATTGCAATATAAATTTAGTTCAAATAATGGAGAAAATTTGCGATACACCACTAATCGAGTTCGATATATACAATGTTTTTGAAATAGCAGTTTTAAGAAACAAAATCCGTGTCATGGAAGCAGTAGCAACTGAAAAAATATTAGAAATGTACAGGGAAATAATAACATATCTTGTGATTGTATATGAAGGCTTTGAAGCTCATATATCTCAAGTAAGTACATATATTATTGACGAATAAAATGTTAAATTGAATATTGATAAATACAAAGAATCGAACAAGAATTATACGCACTAAATTACTATTTATATATGCACTTAATTATAAATATTTTAGATGGCGGAACACTGGGTAAAATATGTACGGAGATTTGATCGCTTGTTGGAAGATGCCTTGAGATTGGCCATAAAAGCAACGATGCAAAATATGTATAAATGCGTTCATGGTGATGGTCGGTATCGATATTTCGACATTGAAATTTAATGTTTGAAAATTTGATTATTCTTCATTATATTATTAATTAATTATATTATTTAAGGTACGATGGCACCATCGCCTTTGATAAAAATGCAGTTATATCTAGTTGGAAAAGAAATTATTTACCAACCAACTAAAACTGAAATTTACGACACTTTCACAACTATTCTAGAAGAAATAATACACATTATGAGCACCATTCCTAGGTTATATGAAAAGTTTGCTTTGCCAGCTGGAGGATTAAAAAGATTTATGGAAGTAATTAAAACTGAGGCCGACTGTAACAAGCTTCAATCATTAATAGATGATGGTGGGTTTTTAACGAATTATTCATCTAACTCTTTGCCTATCAGCTTTCAACACTATAACGGCACCTAATTAAATTTGAGATAGATTAAATACTAATGCTGTTTTTGTTCAGAAATTGATTACAACATCAACCTCGTCCATGAACATATTCGTATGTGGGATCCTTACTCTCACATCTGGAAAATAGATAAAGATGAATATATGATACAGTATCGCGAAGAAGGGCACACAGCAGCTGAATTTGATGCCTTGATTATTAATTACAGTGATTTAGCTAACACAGTCCAGATACAAGAAACTGTTAACCAGGTAATCAGACGTGTACGGAACACGTCTTACAATAAATGCATTATTTAGAGACATATGCATAACTTATAGAAAAACATTATTTTCAGATTCATTTTATAACTCTTAATTCAAGTGAAATAAAGAAATCTATTATAGCTCACTGTTTAGTCTGGCAAACAAAGCTTGGAGAACTTTTACGCAAAATTACGGAAGCGGATATTGACGTTGTTTACTCCTATGTTGAAAAGAGCAGCGAAGATGCGATGAAAGTAAGTTTCCAAGCAACACATAATTTATAAAATGAAGCGTAACATTATTTTTACAGGTTGAATTCAAAATTATCAGCACACAAAATTAACAGATTTAGAAATAGGATTTCTAAATCTGTTTACTACGGAGTCGAAACGTGGCACATGACAGTAAAGTTGGCCCACCGAGACATGACACTTAGCGAGCTATGAAAAGTCGATGCTTGAGATTTTTACATATAAAATCCAAAACGAGATCATCAGGGAGAAGACCAGAGTAACGGACATGTTCCAAAAATGTAACAAGCCTAAGTGGTAGTGGGCTGACCATATTTGTCGCAGAACCATTGAAAGGTGGAATAAACGGGTTCTTGAATGGAGACCACGCCTTGCCAAACGTAGTGTAGGACGCCCCCCTACTCGATGGATGGCACCGTCCGGCCTTAGGATGATGGCTGGCCAGGCACTGCTGAATAAAAAAATCGGGAGACCGTGCTTTTTTGCTTTCTTTGTTATTTAGCAGTGGACTGCAATAGGCTGATAGTGAGATTCAGAAAGAGCACAGAAAAAAGATAAAAAAATCAAAATAAATTCACAGGCTGTAATAACCGCTATTTGTCGTACTCACTATCGAAAGAAACTTAAAAATATTTTTATTTTAAGAATTAATTTTTTTTAACGTATCCAGCCTATAAATGGTGCAGTAGGTGCCTCTTTAGAGCGCCAAGTTTATTTTTATTACTGATTCTTTTTCCGATAAGTCCGATGTGAATATCCTGTTTTCGGTAGTTTTCATTTTGATAGATTTTGATTTCATTACTTTCAGTAAATATGTTGTAGTTATTACAAGTAAAAGTTTAGTTAAAATTTAAAAGGATGCCAACAATTTCAAATTCACCCTGATTGATTAGTGATTTTAATAATAATTGTTTATTTATAGATGCCAGCTGATTTAAAAGAACTATCATCTGCAATGGCAACGTATGAGCGACTTATATCCGATATTAGTCGCTTTGAACAAACTTTTCCGCCCATTACCGATAAAATGAACACTTTAGTAAAGTTTGATGTTGAATTGAGCTCCGACATGAAGGAAAGGCACGAAAATATACCAGTTATTTGGGCTGACTATTTGAACGTTTTGGAAGAAGCAAAGAAGGCTTTGGAAGCGAATAAAGATAAATTTAAAACGGAGCTATTGGAACAAGCAGAGGTAAACGACCTTTTGAACAGCTTCATAATTTCCCAATTATTTACTCTATACATCATGTCTGCTCCTTAATTTGTACAGCCATTAGTCCAGTCCCTACCTATCTAATCAGAATCCTCTTCCTAATCCTCTCATTGATTAGGTGTTTAAAGAAGCTGCAAAAGACTTTTGTGAAGATTTCTACAAGACTGCACCTTGTAGCTCTGACATTACTGGCAAGGATGCTATGTCTCAACTAAAGGCATATAGAGAACAATTAAATGCACTGCGAGCTCAAGAACAGCAAATCCGAGATGGACTAGCGGTTTTCAATTTAACGTAATTTTTAAAATTTTTACCTCCCCGGAGTAATCTTGCATAATATTTTTATATCCTTTTTAATGTGATTTTAATGGTACCTAACTTTGTTTTCAAACAATTATTGTTTTGTGTTATTAAGTCGTTTCTTTTTAAACTTTTGCTATAGAACCCCAGTGAATCTGGATCTTCAGAAAATGGAAAAGGAACTGGAGAAGTTGGAGGAAGTTTGGGGTTTAGTATTTCAATGGGAGGAGTCCTGGGAGAAATATAAAACGCAAACTTTTTGGGAAATGGAAACTGATGAAATGGAGGAAAATGTGATGTTTTTGTTCAGGTAAATAATTCCCTTCAAAATCACTATTTATTTGATGTAGGTAGTAGAAAAATAATTAGTTTATACGTTTATGTAATGTTTTTTTTTAGAAACTTTAACCGCCTTTCGCGTCAGCTCAAGGACAAAGGTTGGGATATTATTGACACGACGAGAGTTAAAGTTGATGCATTTAGAAGGACATTGCCACTTATTGGTGACTTAAAAAATCCTTGCATGAGAGAGCGTCACTGGGATAGAATAAAAGTACTCATGGGAGTGTAAGTTTTGCAACTTTTACAATAAAATATTATGATTATCCAAAAGTTTGTAATTTTATTTTCATTCCTCTGTTAAAATTTTTTTTACGAACTTTCCATGAAACTAAAAGAGCGATGGGAGCTTTTAAACATCCTCCTCTCCTCCTCAACCTCTCCATTTAATATTAAAAATAAATTATTCACTGACAGAGAATTTGACCAAAATTCTGAAGATTTCAAGCTAGAGCTTATTATGCGTCTCAATTTCCAAGCGTATGCTGAGGACATAGCTGAAATATCAAATGCAGCTACTATGGAATTAAATATTGAAAATGGTCTTAAAGCTATTAGAGAAGTTTGGAGTAACACAACTTACGAAATGCAACACCACAGAGGAGATATGTATAGGATTAAAAACGTTGAAGACGTTATGCAGGTATATTATCAAAGTATCTATTGCTTTGTAAAATATCTACTAACTGGTGTTTAACAATTTAATCTGTTAATTGGGGCATAGTTCTTAGAAGATCATCAAGTACAACTATCATCGATGAAGTCTACCAAATACGTCGAGCCTTTTATAAAAGAAGTCGACTATTGGGAGAAATCCTTGGGATATGTTGCAGAGTGTATAGAGGTATCAGATTATATTATGTACATTATTACTTCACATCTCCTATGAAAGAACTTAAATAAATTAAAGTATTATATTTGCTGGTAAATTATACTTTTAGATATCACTTCAAGTACAACGCCGATATCTCTATCTTGAAAGCATATTTAGTGGAGAAGATATACGAAAACAGTTGCCTAATGAAGTTAAAATATTTGATGCCCTGACAAATGATTGGACAGAAATTACTAGCAAGTGAGTTTATTGAAACAAATAGGTATATTAATATTTTTTTGTAATTGGAGCACAAAATAAAAAAAAAAATTGTCATTCACAGCATGTACGCAGGAAAAAATGCAATTGAAGCATGTTTGTATAAACCTGCACCTTATGTTTTTAACAAATTAAATACGATGGTCGATAACCTTGATGGAATCTTAAGAGCCTTGGAAAAATATCTTGAAACCAAGAGGCAACTGTTTCCTAGATTTTATTTCATCTCCAACGATGATCTATTGGAAATTCTCGGCAACTCTAAAAAACCACAACTGATTCAAGTTCATTTAAAAAAATTGTTTGACAATGTTAACAAAATCCGAATTGACAAGGTATGTTTCAAAATTGTATATACTTAAAGTAACATAATAACATACTAATTAATATTGACTTTCAAAAAAGTGACGTGGCCATTTAGTTGCACTCGCACTAGGCCCTCTGTAAGGCTCGGTCTATACGCTGCCAGAATCCGGAAGCATCTGCAAGAATCCGTTCAAAAACGACCTTATTGCTTAAGCGATGGATTGAATCTGCGTTAACCCGGTCCGGTTTCCGGCTGGGTATAGACCGAGCCTTAAAATGATGAACTGGGTATTTATATCCCGACCCTACCTATAACTAGTGGCACAGAAGTTAAGCGATTACGACATTAGGATTACGTGATTGACGGGTTAGCTAGTCGTGCGACGTGCCTGCGGATTATTAGCTTCGCGCACACGCGTCTTTGATACGATCATCGTCTCGTAAGATGCGCCAAATTATCCCTTCTATTTGCCCCAGTGCCTTCACATCCACTGTAGTCGTGAACGGTTTAAAACGTAATAACCCCCCTTTTACTCTCTTATTCAGAGTGCATTTAAACATGCAAACAATTTAAACATGCAAAACTAAGTTTTGCTCATCAACTTTTTGTAGGCGTTAACGACTAAGAAACAAAATTTAAATTGCCATTAAACGCAATGATATTTATTTATGTATTGTATGGTTGAGTAGGTACTATTTAGGTACAGTAATTGGCATAGGTTCCTTAATGATAGTTGTAGCCATAAACATGATATGAAAATACACCGGCCATCCTGACGTCAGAATGGCAGCTGTATAAGATTTTTTATTTTGCATTAAAAGGGTTAAGGTACTGATTATTTTTGTGTAGGTACTGTTTAGTAGAGTTTAGGTACTATTATTGATAATATATACATACATACATACGCTCGAAAAACATAACCCTCTTTTGGCAGTAGGGAATAAGAAAATAACATTATTCCGTTTGATACCACGTGCGTCATAATATTATATTCAAGTGACGTATTCGAGTATTATAGTAGTAGTTTTAGTATTTTAAATCCAAGAAGGGAAAGGCTATGGTCTAGAGCCATACAGCATAGCACGTACTTAAACACTGGCAATGAGGTCTGTGGACAAGATTCCAAGAAAAAATAAAAAGTCACAACAAAAATATTCCGCGAAAGTTTCACATGGTCTTGCTTTATTTATTTGGCTAATTCTAAGCACGAGTCAAAAAATCTAGTTTTTTAAGTTTAGATTGTGAATAAATAATGGATCCTGAAGATATTGCTAACTGCCAGTTTGTACCTCTCAGTGCAATTGTAAGTACGGTTCTTATTGTTATTTGTCCTAATAATCCAATGCCAGTTGGAGGTTGCAAAGAGTATGGATTAATGCAACCAAGATTTCTGTTTAAAAAAGTTACAGCAAATAAATCTCGTTTACAGGAGAAAGCGCTGAACTACGTAGATAATGAGAGGTTTCTTAATTACAACAACTGCAAAAGGGATCTTTTGAAAATGCAGAAACGCCATGTACATGACATTCGAAGCAACAAGAGAGTTAAGGTTATAAAAAATGTTTATCACTTGGCGCTGCACAATGCAATCTACTCGCAAGACTGGAACAAGTTGCTGTACTTGTTGAAACGGTCACCAATCTGGCAGCAGGACACCCAGGCGCATTTACTGCCCATTTATATCAGAGTGAGTACCGTTGTTAGATCATGGTCTTCACAACATACAATTATTAATGAAATTTAAGAATTGTTCTGGCTGAATAGCTTCATTTACTACTTAAAAGCATTAGTGCTCAAGCACATACCAACCAACAATTTACCATATCAGTATCAATTCAAATCATAGTAGGCTAGGTCTAAAAACGATTGTTATGTTAGTACTGTAGTGTAGTTATTTCCAAGAGCCATTAATCATTAACTTTAATTTAAATAATAAATTTATCATGTTGAAGGTTTTTGTACAGGAAATGTAAAACATAAAAAAACATCAATATTCATTGATTAAGTTATGTAAAGTTTGACAAATCAGGATTTATTCAGATTACTAACAAGAATGTTTACACCAAAATTTTACTTCATTTACATTTCTTTCATCTCTGTGCTTCGGAAGGCACGTTAAAATTTGGTCCCGGCCAATATCGCTTGATATTGGTCGTGAAGCCTAGTCAGAGGCCTTAAGGCGGCTTGATAACATCTGACAGTAAGGTTTAGTCACTGGCCTTACAACACCCCTCCACCAATCTGCACCGGGCCCGCGTGGTGGAGTATGGCCCAAATCACCTCATAGTTGAGGTGAGGCCTGTGCCCTGCAGTGGGACGTATATAGGCATACTTTACTTTACTTTACTTTACATTTCTTTAGTAGTACTTTAGGACCCTTTTTTGGGGATAAAATTAGCTGACACCTTTAAGTAACGGCCATATCACATTGTATAATGTATTTACTTTTGTTTTTTTTGGAGTTCAGAGAAGTATCTCAAACATTTGACGACGACGCCGCAAAATGACAATAAGTTAATTCAACAACCCTAGTCCCCAAGAGACAGGGATACCTAGTTTGGGGACTACTTGTAAACCTAGTTGTAATGTTTCTGTTAATAAATATATTTCATTTCATTTCATTTCTATATATGGCGTCGCCATCTCTGAGCTTCCGGGTTCGATCCCCGGTTGGGTCACTGTAGGAAACGAACCTTTCTATATTGTCTCGGGTCTGGGTGCTGTGGTACCGTCATTGTTTCTGATTTCTATAACACAAGTGCTTTAGTTACTTATCTAAGGATCAGAGCAATGTATGTGATGTTGTCTTATATTTATATATTATTTATTTGGTTTTATTTCAGTCTTTGGCCATCCTGATGATGTATCACCCAAGTGCACAAGCCCAGTCTCTTCTCAAGGAGTATTTCCACTTGGTCTGCACTTGTCGATTAGAAGCTGAGAAAAATGCCCTTATGAAGATTATACTAACTCTACCAGAGACAATCAGAATGAATGTGCACCAACTGAATAGGAATGCCAAATACTATCAGAATGTTGATACTATTAAGTAACTTATGTTTAGTGTGATTATGTTAATTTATTTTTGTGTCAGAATGTGACGCTTTTTGTTAATTTTGTTCCGATGTCAAGTCAAACTTTGGACATGTTTGTGAATTTAATAAATGCTGACTAAGTTGTGGATGTCATTTAAGACTAGTTTTTAGTAAATAAATAATTTTTAAGTTAAATCTTTGTTGTATTTGTTTATAACCGACTTAAAAAGGAGGTTCTAAGTTTGACCCATATGATTGTATGTATGTATGTTTGTCGACGGTTATCTTTCGTTTGGCTCATCCGATATTGATGCGGTTTTCAGAAAAGGCTATCTGATTTTTTAAGGTCTTCTTATCAAGTCTCATCACTTGACATGATGTTTTACGACGAAGGTTAACTAGATTAAAATAATGTTTTTTCTTAATTAAGCACCATGAAAATGAAATCGTCACGAAAATGTTTTTACGAAAAAGGATTATCGCGTTACTGCAATTTTACGCCATCTTAACTGATTTTTACAACAATCTCGCATTTTCATTAAATCATGACCTAGTTTAATTTATTAGAAAGGCAAAATAGGTTGAACCCTCTTTTCTTTCAGACAGTTCGGTAAAGCGACGGCCTTTATGTGATATTTATGTAACACGTTTTCCTTAAATTTACTTTAAAAATCGTTTTACAATACGCGGCATCGATGTTGAGCGCTGGGGCAAAGAGTGGGGATCGCTTTGCGCATCTTACGAGACGATCATCGTATCAGAGACGTGTGCGCGGAGCTAACAACCAATCACGGCCGGCGGTGCAGGCGCGGCGTACTACTAGCCAATCACGTAATCGTTATGATCTTCAGCGCATAGGTATTTCGCCCAGCACTCACTCCGTGCCGCTAGTTGTACCCTCGAGACCTACGTCTTCAACGGCCTTATTACAAAAAAGATAGACTAGACTTAAACCATGGTTAAAGTTTAGCCAACCAATTTTAAATATGGGTCATTATTACCGAGATATGTCTGATGTGTCCACAATTTAAATTGGTTGGTTATTTTAAGTGTAAGTTTAAGCCTTGTCTATCTTTTTTGTAATAAATATCTAGATGTATCATGTATAGAAGACGCTATTTGCGCTTATCCTGACTTAAATGTATTTATTGTAGGTGACTTTAATTTAAATTCTTGTAGTGCGAATGTAAGGACACATTTCGATTTTTTCTGTGACTTCTGCTCTTTGCAGCAACATACTAAGGCCATAAAAGTTCAGACTCATATCTGATACTGGATCACAGATTACGTGTTTCCTTTCAGAACGCCCTAGGTCTCCCAGTGGCGAAAGCTATGATGTCAGACGACGGAGAGTGTATAGAGTGGAAGTACAACCTGGTGCTGGACGGGCCGGCGGAGGTGTGGCTCCTCGGCCTCGAGCACTTGATGAGGGTTGTGCTTCGAGAGGTTAGCCTGTGAATTCAAGCGTAGATTAGACAGTAGAACTGTAGTATACAGTGACTGTAGCAGTCTTGGATTTGTCAATAGGCCGTGTAGGCCGCGGCCTAGGGGTGGCAGCGTCCTAGGGGCGGCAGATTTCATAGAACGCTCAGTAAGGGGGCCGGCAAAAATTGAATAGCCTACTCAGCGGCAAGTTTGTGAATCCGCAACTGGACTGTAGTAGATAGATTTTAGGCAAGATTACCAACTGAGAACAAGAATTGAGTAGGTTTATGTAGATCCTACTTTATGAACAATCATCGATATAAGTCCTTCATACTTTCAGCAATTGATACTTACTCGCGCTGCTCTTCGAAAATGTCGATACCAAAGGGAGCAATGGATCAATGATTGGCCTGGACAGTTAGGAATCACTTGCAGCAAGGTTAGAACCTTCATTGGATTCAAATTAAATTTTGATTGATATTTTTAATAAACAAATCGCCTATAAGCCGGTTGTGATGATATTGACTAAAAGAAGACCACCCAGACGTATAGTATTATTATATGTGTACCTGTTCTGTGGCCTATCTTTAAGTTACCCGGTAGTAGGTGAACGGGGAGTCCGAAATTATTATGGTGGAGAGTTGTCAATAAAGACTTAGGGAGCTGCTATGTCAGAAAAAGATGCCAAGGATAGGGCGAAGTAGAGAAAAAAGAGCAGGAAAGCAGACCATCGCAAGACGGGATTAAATATCTTTACCATCACAAGACGGGATTTAAGTGGGTCAAGTCAAAAATTCTCAAATTTTATTTAAAAAAATCTTAGCTCAAAAACTACAAAAATCGCAGAACATACATGGGGTATTTTCGGGTACACCTAAAAGTCAGGAATTAAAAAAAAAATGTGCCACCTTTCGGGCCACCCTGTATGTTAAAAAATAATATATAAAAAAATAAAATAATTGTAATTAATTAATTAATTTGAATTATAAAAATATTATGCACAAGATTAACTGGAAATGTCTCAACTTTTTTGCTTTAAAAACTCAAATTAATTGATCGATTGGTAAATGGTGTACTTGTAATTTCTTATAGATTAATAATTTGATATATTATAGATTCAGTGGACGTCAGACTGTACTCGCACTCTCTGCCGTTGTGAGATTATGGGTGAGAAGAAACCGTTGAAAAAGCTCCGTAAGAAACAAAACCAGATTCTAACAACTTTGCAGATGATGTCACGAAAAGACATCGCTAAGATTCTCAGAGCGAAAGTGAATGCTTTGTGTGTGATTGAAATCCATTCTAGGGATACTGTTGACAGAATGTACAAAATGGGTACGATCTCTAGAATAATATTTTTAGTTAGTTTGTTGACGTAGATATACATTAATTCCTCCCTCCCTCTTAACTAGTAGTTGGAATTTTTAATAAACAGCTCTCGTTGCCCGGTTTTTCAGCACATTAACCTTATTATCCTTTGACGTCATAAATTATCATGTATTAAGTTTTTGCAGAAGTTCTCAATTTGCCCCACAGTTCATGTTTGTATGAGCGTTCCTCAGGGACGTATGTTTGGCCTATAGCTCTTGCTACTTCAGTTAATTGTACACCCATGTTTAGGATGTATGCACGTGAGCGCATTCGAATGGTTCTCGCAGCTGAAGTTCTACTGGGACCGCGAGCGCGAAGATTGCTACATCAGGCAGACTAACACGAACTCTATCTATACGTACGAATACATCGGCAACTCTGGACGACTTGTGATCACACCTTTGACGGATCGGTAACTTTAGATCTAAATATACAGTTTGTTACAATACTTACAATTGGTAATAACTAGGCTTTCTAAGTAAGAACCTTCCTTTTTTTGTACCTAAAGTAGACCAAAATTCTAATTGATCCTATTACTAATTAAACTTACTCTCGTGACATAAAGGATTTAAGTTTACCTCGTTGTAACCAGTACATAACAATATTATGTAAGTTTCTGTCTAGTTTGCAATCATATCATACTTTGTAAAAGTTAACATAGGATTTCCTTTTCTCAAGATGCTACATAACCCTGACAACGGCTCTGCATCTCTTCCGCGGTGGTAGCCCCCAGGGCCCAGCCGGGACTGGCAAGACAGAGACCACAAAAGACCTTGGAAGAGCCCTCGCGCGATGGGTGGTCGTCACTAATTGTTCTGACGGCCTAGATTACAAATCCATGGCTAAGTGTTTTGCGGGTAAGAGATTTATGAAGACTGGCTTTGATAATCAACTTTTCAAACAACACGCTTCGCCGTCGCTTGTTCCGGAGACACTCCCGTGTCTGAAGCTTGGTGCCCATCCGCAAGATGCAGGTGGAGGAGGTATCCTCCGACGCCCAACGATCGGGGTGGAGGCTTAGGCCTCTCGCTCCCTAAACCATCCTTCTCTACTCCAAACTAATGAAAATTCAACGTTCAACGTAAAAAGCCCATACCTCTGCACCCTGCTGGTTGCAGCGGTATGCAACTAGAGGAGGTACCTATTTAACTTAACAGGCCAAAAGCGGGTGCTGGGGCTGCTTCGACGAGTTCAACCGCATCAACATCGAGGTGCTGTCGGTGGTGGCGCAGCAGATCTAACTATGCTGCTGTCACTGTTGTAGGCTATCTTTGTCTTGATCGACAGTGTCAGTGTCACATGTTAGTGTGAAACCTTAAACATCAGATTCGTCTCTCTAGCTAGACCATCACTTTCCAACTAATGAAACACCGTATTGAGGTTTCAATCCCATACCACTGTATCCAATAACTCACAGGTATAGCTCAAAGCGGGTGCTGGGGCTGCTTCGACGAGTTCAACCGCATCAACATCGAGGTGCTGTCGGTGGTGGCGCAGCAGATCTTACTATGCTGCTGTCACTGTTCTAGGCTATCTTTGTCTGGATCGGCAGTGTCAGTGTCACATGTTAGTGTGAAACCTTAAACATCAGATTCGTCTCTCAAGCTAGACCATCCCTTTCTGAACTAATGAAACACCGTATTGAGGTTTCAATCCCATACCACTGTATCCAATAACTCACAGGTATAGCCCAAAGCGGGTGCTGGGGCTGCTTCGACGAGTTCAACCGCATCAACATCGAGGTGCTGTCGATGGTGGCGCAGCAGATTTTACTATGCTGCTGTCACTGTTTTAGGCTATCTTTGACTTGATCGACAGTGTCAGTGTCACATGTTAGTGTGAAACCTTAAACATCAGATTCGTCTCCCAAGCTAGACCATCCCTTTTCGAACTAATGAAACGCCGTATTGAGGTTTCAATCCCATACCACTGCATCCAATAACTCACAGGTATAGCTCAAAGCGGGTGCTGGGGCTGCTTCGACGAGTTCAACCGCATCAACATCGAGGTGCTGTCGGTGGTGGCGCAGCAGATCCTGGCCGTGCTGCTGGCTCTATCGCTCTTCCTCAAGCGATTTGTGTTTGAGGGGAGCGACATCAAGCTGGATGGGAACTGTGGGATCTTTATCACGATGAATCCTGGGTATGAATGATGCTTTGCAATCTAGTAAGCATTGTAAATTTTTGTTTTTAGCAATTCCATGCAAGGTTTAATTGAAACTTTATTCTAAAAAATCATCGACCTCAGGTGGGACTCGAACCCACGTCCCATAGCATGCCGGGCGAGGTCGATGATTTTTTTCAAGTGTTATTTATCTTCAATCTAGTAAGCAGTTAGAATTAAGTTTCAATTAATTATACAGGGTGTAGAAAAGAATAGAAAACTCTTTGTAACATGTTGAGCCAATAAAAGTGTGTTAAAACTATGGAAGATTAAACTTAAATGGTCTTTACACAACTGTATTAGTTTAGTACGAAATTAATAGAATAGAATAGAATATTTTTTTTAGACATTTTTCTGTCTCCATCAGTGTCATACAGACTCACAGCTGTGAATGATGTTTAATACCGTGTTAGTGGATAGTTCGGGATTTAATTCGCTAATCCTAAGATGTGCAAGTGGGCCTTAAACCCTCAAACAGGCAGTTGCAAAAATAACCTCTTGTAATAATCTTTTGAGCTTAACAACAATGAAAATTGTAAATTTTTGTTTTTAGCAATTTCATGCAAGGTTTAATTGAAGATAAATAACACTTGAAAAATTTTTTTTTTCAAGTGTTATTTATCTTCAATTAAACAATGAAAATGTTTAATAACCTAGGACTTATTAAGGGTATTATTAATAAAAAAAGTAATTTGTGGCTCTCAGTTACGCCGGGCGAACAGAGCTGCCCGACAACCTGAAGTCGATGTTCCGGCCCATCGCGATGTGCGTGCCGGACTCGCTCATCATCGCCGAGAACACGCTGTTCTCTGACGGTTTCACGGCGTACAAGATCAACGCCAAAAAGGTTTGAATCATCAATCATTAGGGGTCGTCCACATTAACAATATAATGGCACGGAAGTTGAGCGCTAGGCGAAAGATGCGGCCATTACGATTACGTGATGGCTTGTCACGCGCCGTGCCTGCATCGCCGGCCGTGATTGGTTCTACCAACCAATCACGGCCGCGCACACGCGTCTCTGATACGATGCGCAAAGCGATCCCCACTCTTTGTTCCAGCAGGGCTAGCATGCGCAACACGATATAATTTTGTCGTGGCATTTTATCGACTTTTGACGTAAATATGTCGTTTTGTCTTCGACGATAACAAAGTAAAAACCAAAGATCATGGCAATGCCGTGTTATAACGTAAAAATAAGTGGCTATGAAGAACGGGAGAACCTGGAAATATTAAGAAAAAACATTCGAGACGTCTGTGATCCGTTAGGTTAGGGAAAACGACAAAAATATCGTCGAAGACAAAATTTGTCTTTTCTATCGATAAAATAACCGATGCGCGCATGCTAGCCCTGCAGCGCTCAACATCGATGCCGCGTACTTTACCACTCGTCGGTCTAGCCATTGAGAGTTAAAATGTGTTCATTTGCATCGACTCCAAAAATAACTGATTTGAATGTTTAAGTAAATATTATTTTTCGCTACTTAGTTTAATTTTGAAGTCGATTTTTAGTTTTTTATAACGTATTTTATACAAAATATATAAGGGCGGCGGGTTGCGAGTTCAAAAAAGGAAACTAAAAATTAAGCTTCACTTTGTATAATTTTGTTTAAAACCTGCCACACCTGTCCAACTAGCCCCCTTTTACTACGTTCTGCGCTAGTTGGACAGGTGTGGATGGTTGTAAACAAAATGAAGCTAAATCTTTAGTTTATTATTTTTTTAACACTCAATGAAACGGTAATTAACGCGATCATAATTTAGGTACAAAATGTTACCACTTTTGCCTGACGTTTCGATCGGGTTACACCGACCGTGGTCACAGGATGACCACGGTGAAGAGGTAACATTTTGTACCTAAATTATGATTGCGTTTATTCCCGTTTCATTGAGTTTTAAATTATGCAACGCGAAAGTTAAAAGTAATTATTATTTTTTAAATAAAAAAAATATGTTCGCTATCGTAATCAATATAAGTAATACTTTCATCCACAGCAACCGCGGCAGATAATTTTGAAACACCTCATATTATATCTCTCCGCTGTCAAATTCTATTTCCTTCCTAGGTGTTCACTCTCTACCAGCTGGCTATGCAGCAGCTATCCAAGCAAGACCATTACGACTTCGGGCTTCGGTCCATGGTGGCGCTGCTGCGCTACGCCGGCGTGAAAAGGCGAGCGTACCCCAACTTGCCTGAACAGGAGGTACTTGTTGCTTCTGTCTTGAAATAACACAGGGGTTCTGACGAATTAGTATTATTTGTAAAACATTTGATCCCAGTTTGCGTCATTTCTGAAAAAAAAAGATGTTGGTCTGGGTGTGCTAGGACCTCTCCCGGCCGCTTTGGAACATTTGATTGTCAGAGACCTCTTAACAAATATGTGTGTTTCTAGCGCATTTGATTTATTTAAGCTGTCTTAAAATAAGAGCTGTTGCCTTAAAACTTCGGAGAAGTAATATTGTTGTCATGACAACTTCTTTAAATTGATAACCAGTTCTCCACCATACAAACCGCTTTATTGGTAGCGCGTAATATCTAAGCGTGTGCAGTGTACCCATGGTTTGGAACAATCGCACTTGCCCTTAGTGCAAAGACTGGTAAAGGTTGCAGGAAGCCGCTAGATGCAGGTCACTTCCGGCCAATCTGGAAGTCACTGGGGGAGGCTTATGTTCAGCAGTGGACGTCCTGTGGTTGAAATGATGATGATGATGATTAGTGCAACTCCGTTTCTTAAGTTATCCTTCCCAGCTTCAAGGCTTTACAGTTTGGTCACGGCAGTTCTATGCTCTCTGACGGTGGGAACTGATACTTTACGCAGACTCCAATCTGCCCTTCTAGATGGTTATCCTAGCCATGCGAGACATGAACGTGGCTCGTCTCACAGCTAAAGACGTGCCGCTCTTCGACGGAATCATGCAGGACATCTTTCCTGAAGTGGAGGTCCCGACCCTGGACTACGAAATGCTGGAGACTGCTATTTCAGCAGAGATGAGGATCGTGGGCTTGCAGCCTATGAGGGCCGCGCTGCTGAAAGTTATACAGGCTTATGAGACTAAGGTAAGATTGTGATGTCATCCACATATTGTCGAAACTGTTGGCAGCAGCTGCAGAAGCAGCTTTTGCATTCGCGACGCATTCGCCAGATCCGGACGCACACCTACCTAACCCAACTCCTTTTACAATGGTGTTGCCTATTGTACTTGCTCTTAGACAGGGAACTTATTAAATACAAGTGTGTTTTTAACCAAATTTACCAACAAAATTTACACTTTACATTTGTTTCGAAGCGAGGCCAATCCTCTTGAATTTGATTTATATTAAAAACCACAACCTGTATAGATTTTACAGGTTTTCAATTGAGTCTGAAACTCAACCGTTCATTTACTTCACTCAGAACTCCCGCCACTCAAGCATCCTTCTAGGCGATACAAACACAGCCAAGTCAGTCTCGTGGAAGATGTTGGCTGCCACCCTCAGTCGTCTCCACCGGGAGAAGGTCCCCGGCTTCGAGAACGTTCAGATTCACCCCATGAACCCGAAAGCTCTGACGCTGGGAGAGCTATATGGGGAGTATAACCTGGCCACTGGGGAGTGGAAAGATGGGGTGCTCTCGTCGATTATGAGGAATACTTGTCAAGGTGGGCTTAGTATATCTTCTTTTGTAATAACTAATCCGCGTTGTCACGTTTTCTAATTTCAAGTTGGTAAGTAGTTTTTTACACGAGCTTGTGGGATGAAAAATAATATGTTTTGACAAGAATAATTGATGATTAGATAAAACTTACCAAAGTTTAATCGCAATCTGATCAATGGTTTTGGAACCCATAAAAGACAGTATTTTTTTTTTGCAACTAGCAATACAAACATCTTAAATAACCTTATCCGAATCTGAACCTAATCTTGTTTAAACAGATGAGTCCCCAGATCAGAAGTGGATAATCTTTGACGGTCCAGTAGACGCAATTTGGATTGAGAACCTAAATTCTGTGATGGACGACAACAAACTGTTGACTTTAGTCAACAGCGAACGAATTTCTATGCCTCCACAGGTAAAATATGCAAAAGATACGGAAATATAAGATCCTATTTCACTACCGTACTTCCTTTCCAGGGGATAATCCCCTAATGCTCAACTAGAACGTTTTTGGGAGACTAATAAAAAAACTGCGTTGTTAGGAATACCGACGATAATCATACCCTGAGTGGTTCAGTTGGAGAGTAGATTTAGAAATTGGTGTATATTAACACCATTGCATTGTCAGTCGCTAGTTATTTATTAATTATGCCTGTTCTTAGAAATATGTTTAATAGATTATTAAATGCTTAATTATTAATTATTATTTATGTATTAAATGCTTTCAGTCGGCTTTGTTGTTCGACATGTAATGCCGGACCGACAATGCCGGCTCGAATATGTGTGTATACATATGTATGTAGCAACCACACTAGTCGTATCAACAGAGCATCAAACCCCCTGGCCGTGTACTATTACAGCTTTGTAACTTAACTTACCGGAAAACCTCCTCCGTTAGTAGATACTAAACTTTGCGTGTTGAACCTAAAGTTCAAAATCGGTCAAGGAATTTCGAAATTCTGTGGGTTTATAAGCTGCTGATTGTCCATCGATAAGATGAAGGAGAATCCTTCCAGGTATCACTCCTGATCGAGACCCTGGACTTGGCAGTGGCGTCTCCCGCCACCGTGTCTCGCAATGGCATGGTGTACAACGACTATAAGGACTGGGGCTGGTGGCCCTTCGTCAACTCCTGGCTTGATACTATCGACGATCCGGAATACAAGGAAATGGTATGTCATTATTGTTATATTATCACTAGCTGTTGCTCGTGACTGCTTACCCGTGGTCTTTTGTTTTCTTAAATTGTCTGTGTAATTTTCATTTTTTTTCTGTAAGAACCTTCTAAGTAGGTACTATAAAACGTTTCGTTTTCATTAATTTCGTTCGAATTCGAAAAATCTTCGTGCTTTGGAAGGCACCCGCCTGGCTAATATCGCTTGATACTGGTCATGAAGCCTAGTCAGATACCTAAAATCGGAGGTGATAACATTTGACAGAGCTTTTGATTTCTAATCATGCCTTAAAATAAGCCTATTAAATAAGTTCAAGACATTTGACTATAATCTCTTCGTTAAATTCATAATTCTCCTAATAGGCTTGTTGTAACACTTGTAACCACCCATCAATAAATAGGCTAGTGGCCACCACCAATAAATAGGCTAGTTACCACCACCACTCATTAGGCTAGTTGCCGGCACCAATAAATATGCTAGTTGACAGAAGCAATCAATAGGCTAGTTGCCGTCACGAATCAACAGGCTAGTTGCCAGTGTTACCACCACCAATCATTAGGTTAGTTGCCGACACTGATCATTAGGCAAGTTGCCACTATCAATTATTAAGCTAGTTGCCACCACCAGTCCATCAGCTCGTTGCCACTACCAATCATTAGGCTAGTGGCCACCACCAATCGTTAGGCTAGTGGCCACTACTATCAATTTACATACTTTTTTAAACTGTCGAAACGCAACTCTTTCTTACAATTCCATGTTTTTTTCATGAATTATTTTGTACCAGCCTATCTAGCCTAAAATAAGGTATTAGCTTTAATAAATTGTCTTACAATTGGATCAATAGTCTCAGCAACCCAATTGCCGTGACCTACAAGGCATTGAACCTTGTAGGTCTCTATTAGGTATTGTAGGTCAAATGGAGTATTGAGTACCCATTTCCCCCACAGCTGCGCCGTCACTTCCTCAACATCCTAACCCCAGTACTCGAGCTGAAGCGGCTTTCGCTAGTGGAAGGGCAGAGCGTGCGTGGACAGGAACTAACGGGTGTGCGCTCCATGTGCCGGCTGCTGGGCCAGTGGCCGCCGCCGCCGCCGCCCGGCCCCGACGAGGAGGATAACGAGACCTTCTCCAAGATGCGCTTCCTCTTCGCGTAATCACTGACCACTTAGCCTTATTAATAGCCATCTGAGACAGTACTCATCAACAAGATGCACTTCTTTTTCGCGTAAAAATTGCGTTTCCTCTACTAATAATCACTGCACTTCAAATCAAAAAAATCAAAAATCAAAAACACTTTTGAGCCATCCGTTAATACAACTTAAAATTGTTTACAGGACTCGATTTACAAATAGTAGTTTAATTATACTAAAACTTAACCTTATTAGCTTTCTATAATTGTAGGATAAGAATAGAATACCTAGTCAAGAAAGTATCACTATCGAGCTATAATGAGGGTGGCAAATTTATTCGAATCAGTACCCTACCCGCCGCTAATCTTCGTCTTTTCGTAATCACTAAGCACTAAACCCTATCTATAAAAGACAGTATTCGTCTTCTCAAATGCGCGAACTTCTCAAACGCAATGTTTACCCACTGCGTTTTCTCGTCTCGTAACTACTGTGTTTCATCTTCTCGTAACCACCTGTTGACCTTACACATAGCCACCTAAGACACCAATTATTATCATCCAAAATGCGCTTCCTCTTCTTGTAACCACTGCGAATCCTTTTCTCGTAACCGACGCGCTTAACTTAACCCATAGCTATCTGAGACTTTATTCATCATCACCTTTCCTAAAACTTTCTTTCCAAAACCCAACACTAATCGTTTCTCTTAACGATCTAAGACACTGCTTTGATGCCTCTTATCATCATTTGTCATCTTAACCTATTGTATTCCACTGCTAGACGTAAGCCATCTCCAAAGAGCACGATTTTCCAACACTAAACGTTATCTTTCAACATCTTAGACACTGCTCTGACACCACTCTTCATCATTCATCACCATCATAGCCTACTGCTAGACGTAAGCCTTCCAAAGAGCACGGTATCTTGCTTTGTTCATCAGTGGCCAGTACCCAGCCCAGGTCAGGTGAGAAGGACAACGAGAACAAAAATAGAACTGCATACCACTTTACCATATCACATATACTTTATACTGACCAATCAAACACTAAACCTTATCCTTCTTTACCACAGTGTCTCAGGGTTTTTAACCTTTTCCTAGTCATGTACCTGTATCAAAATTATACCACTTTCAAGAGCCGTTTAGCTTTTATCAGCTTTTATGGAGTCCATGGACCACAGGTCTCATAATCATTATTATCTCATTGTATCAATCCACTGGACGGACAATTATCTTTGTGCCACAGTACATCTGCGCAGTTGATCACCTGACACGTGGCAGATGCGTCTCTCTCGACTCATTTCCCTACAATATCTAGAAGCGCTACGGTGGCTCGAGTCACTGTAGCGTGACTGTTACACTATAAATGCGCTTTTAGTTATTGTATGAAAATTTCTAGTGCCGCGTTTGCAGCTCGTCAAAGGTGAGACTGTGACACGTCAGTGGCACGACTGTGACACGTCAGTGGCAAGACTGTAACACGTCTAATGGCGCTTCTTCACGCTACTACTTTGAAGGTCCCTAGCATGTCAATTTCCACAGCATGATCTGGTCAGTCTGCGCGACCCTGGAAGACGAACCGCGGCGCAAGCTGGACAACTGGGTGCGGGAGCACGAGGGCGTGTTCCCTCTTAAAGACACAGTCTACGACTACTACGTGGACGAGCGGCTGAGGCAGTTCAAGTCCTGGGAGGAGAGGCTGCCGGATAACTGGAAATTTAATCCTATGTAAGTCAAAGTCTTTGGAAGTTGAAGAACCAGTGACTCTGGCGATAGCTTTTGTTTCCAGTGGGTTTTTTTCATGGACATCTGTTTATGTGGCGTTCATGAGTTATTAAATATTATATTAGGGGGTACACACGACTCTAACTTTCGTCAAGGTTAAAATGATCATCATCATTTCAGCCACAGGACGTCCACTGCTGAACTTAGGCCTCCTTCTGTGACTGAAATTCTATTACCAGGTCATCTGTCCACATGATCAGAAAACAATAAATAGAACACAGTTTTCACTAGTCTAAACGAGTACAACCAACTTTTGTTCGGGTGGCTCCTGTTCGAATCAAAGTAGTAAAAACAATTGTTGCTTCATGAAAAACAGATAATGTAAACAAATTATCGACACAGTAGGTACAGAGTTAGAAGTATTGAAACAAATTGATGCAAATTAATTTATCAACTTATTTATTGAAGCGCCATATAACTCAAAAAACCAAGAACCGAACTGATCCACATGTTATTTTCTTTCAAATAATATTAAAAGTTTATTAAACTAAAAGGTCTGAAAACTGTTATCCGTCTTTCTTAGACTTGGATTCCACAACATCTTGGTGCCGACCCTGGAATTCATCCGCGTTCAGATAGTAGCCCTGGACATGCTGAAGTCTGGCTACGGAGTTTTGATTGGAGGGCCCACGGGCACCGGGAAGACTTTCCTCATCCAGGGGACGTTGGCTCAGCTGGATCCCACAAAGTAAGTTCATCATCATCATCATCATCATTTCAGCCGCACGCAGGACGTCCACTGCTGTACATAAGCCTCTCCAGTGACTTCCAGATCGGCCGATTGGAAGCCACCTGCATCCAGCGGCTTCCCGCAACTTTTACCAGGTTGTCTGTCCACTTTGTATGTTGGGTGGACGTTCCAAGCTGCGCTGGCCGGTACCTGGCCTCAGTTCCAAAACTTTTTTGCCCCATCAGCCATCAAGTAATTTATTAAACTTATTATTTATTTGTCATTAAATCCTAGGCAGTGTCTAACGCGCTTCCTTTTGTTTATTATTAACAATAGGTACAGCCAGCAAGTGATAAACATGTCCGCTCAGACCACAGCGGCGAATGTACAAGATATCATCGAAGCCCGTCTCGAGAAGAGGACCAAGGGGAACTTTGTGCCTGCAGGAGGTAAGGCGTTACATTGGAAGATGATACTTTTATAAATTATATTTACAAATGGCACGTTGCTTGTTATGCTTGCTAATAAAGGCCGGAACCTATTATTTAGATAAATCACGGCATCGCTAAACGCTTCTGCGTAAATAATCGCATACATGGCCATAAGTTTTAATTCACCGCTTGACGCGCAGCTTGACGATAAACACTGCTTTTTTTGCTTGCGGATGCAATTTATAAGGCATACCTTCTGCTGGATCGATAGCAGATTGTGTAACAGACACATTGACGCTTTTCAAGTGGTAAGTGGCGCCGACCCGAAAGAAGAAGAAGTGGAAATGAAAAATGGCAGTGCTTTTTAGGGTTCCATACCCAAAGGGTAAAACGGGACCCTATTACTAAGGCTCCGCTGTCCGTCTGTCTATCTGTCTGTCTGTCTGTCACCAGGCTGTATCTCATGAACCGTGATAGCTAGAGAGTTGAAATTTTCACAGATGATGTATTTCTGTTGCCGCTATAACAACAAATACTAAAAAAACAGTATACAATAAATATTTAAGGGGCTCCGATATGTTTTTATTGCCGTTTTTATAGAAAATGGTACGGAACCCTACATGCGCGAGTCCGAGTCGCACTTGGCCGGTTTTTTTTATTACTAGTGTTTTTAACGCCTCGGAGATCGTTCGATGGATCCTTGCAATGCGAATGACGCCCCACCACCCCCCGAAACCACTAGGTCTTCTAAAAGGTAAACTGCTGTGAGCATAATAAAGTCCTAAGAACGTTATTACACTTGCTATTTGAACTTGCGGCCAGACCGCTGCGCTTTTGCTTCGCTTAGATTTCGCTCCCAAATGCCTATTGTGCTAAGGCTCTTATGCTGGGGCTTCACCTGCGTTTAATTCCATTAATCAGTGCGCTATTTGAAATGAAATTAAATGATTCGGTATACGAACATGTAAACGGTCACATTCAAAAACTCTGTGCAATAAATGAAGTGCATAGTCTTTGAGTTAGGATGGAGTGGACAAAATGAGACAAGTATTGAGTTCTTTGAAGCGTTTTTTTTTATAGACTTGTATATACAGATCACATGCTAACTAAACCACTAGACGCTAGATTCACACGCCACACAAGTGTGGCCACACATTTAGCTAGTAGCTTAGTGCATTACATAATAAATAAATATTGGACAACATCACATACATTGCTCGACTGATCCTAAAATGAGTAGCTAAAGCACTTGTGTTATATAAATCAGAAACAACGACAGTACCACAACACCCAGACCCGAGACAATACAGAAAAGTTCGTTTCCTATATTGACCCGACCGGTGATCGAACCCGAAGCCTCGGAGATGGCGACGCCATATAGTCCGGCGTACTCGCCTCTCTGCTACGGAGAGGTCGTTATAATAAACGCTTATAATCATGCCGTTAATTGAACGTTAGGCGTCACGCAGGCTAAGTCCCAGCATTACCGTTACATTACCATCCACACACTGCCACAATCAAACAGTATCGCTTCTGTCCCGTGTCCCGTGCAGGCAAGAAAATGATAGCGTTCATGGACGACATCAACATGCCGGTGCGGGACGAGTACGGCTCGCAGCCGCCGCTCGAGCTCACGCGGCTGTGGCACGACTACGGCTATTGGTTCGACCGCGCCAAGCAGTGGCGGAAGAACGTCAAGGTACAACCAACGGAAGTATAGCGCTGGGCGAAAGTTGCGCAAGAGTTTACGATAACGTGATTCACTAGTCGTGCGCTGCGCCTGCACCGCCGGCCGTTATTGGTTGCTAGCTCTGCGTACACGCGTCTCTGATACGACGATCGTCTCGTAAGCGATCCCTCTTTGCCCCAGCGATAAGCAACTATGCCGCGTACTGTATACACTTATCTTTAGAGTTCCGTCTTCCGTGCTCAAAGGGTGACAACAGAACCCCATTTATAGTGGTGAAGGCACACTTTAGTTCGTTCGCGTTAAACATGCAGTAAGTCATACTTGTCCACCGGCCTAGGCAAGTAGCCACGTTCCCTAACTAATCAAATCGTTCCTAATTAGAAAATCAAGTTAACAGTGACTAGTTGAACGCATACTATCGAATGAAACGGTTATGAACACCGCGGTGAATACACCTTTACCCTGCAGTTATGACCTACTGCATCCTTAACGCGAACGTACTATATAGTAGCTTAGATAAGTGGAAATGCTCCATATCGAAACGATATTGAAATGCATCATCGCCTGTCAGAAATATGAAAACGATGACAATTTACCACGCGATTTTCACACTCGCATTTGTCAATCCCATACATTTTATTATTTTCGAACTTTTTTATCGCTTCGTTATGTTACTTTGGCAACGGCCTCTTACCGCACCAAACGCGCACATTCAGATAGCACTGTGTGATTTAAAGTATTCGTGGTCCAAAAATGGTCTGTTTTTTTTTTGTATACCTAAATATAAGAAAGATGTTATATAAGGTCCGATTTTATTAGTGTTCATTCTGTTAACCTGTGCCTATATGTATAGGTGAAAAGCAATCGTAAAAACCAATTTTCAAATGTGTACCATAAAAACTAAAAAAGTTAAAAATCAACAACATTGACTTCATATTGCATAAACTCGTCCTATCTTTGCTACGTTTAACCATCTGATTATCCGTCTTATTCCTTTTCCTTGTACAGAGCGAGAAAGAGTTGAAGATAGGACGAGTTTGTGCAATATGAAGTCGATGTTGTTATTTTGTAATTTATTTTTAACTTTTTTAGTTTTTATGATAGATAATTTAAAGTTTGTTTTTACGATTGCTTTTCACCTATATAGTCACAGGTTAACAGGATGAACACTAATAAAATCGTAACTTATATAATCCGTACCCTTATTCCCTAAACGTTTTCGAAATACCTTATGTATTCTCGTAGGGCATGGTCCTCTGCGCCGCGGCGGGTCCCCCCGGGGGAGCCCGGTCCCCGCTCCCGCCGCGCCTGCTGTCCTGCTTCCACGCCTTCTACCTCACTGCGCCCACGCATCAGATGCTCATCAAGATCTTCGGCACTATGCTGAACCAGCATCTCAGCGATTTTGATGAGGAGACCAAGTCTTGTGGTAAGTTTGTGTTTGGTGGTACCTTAAATAAATGTAATATATCCTGCTGCTGTGCTTCCACGCTTCTACCTCACGGCGCCCACGCATCAGATGCTCATCAAGATCTTCGGCGCTATGCAGAACCAGCATCTCAGCGATTTTGATGAGGAGACCAAGTCTTGTGGTAAGTTTGTGTTTGGTGGTACCTTAAATAAATGTAATATATCCTGCTGCTGTGCTTCCACGCTTCTACCTCACGGCGCCCACGCATCAGATGCTCATCAAGATCTTCGGCGCTATGCAGAACCAGCATCTCAGCGATTTTGATAAGAAGACCAATTCTTGTGGTAAGTGTGTGCCTGGTGGTACCCTTAATAAATTTAATATATCTTTCTGCTGTGCTTCCACGCGTCCTACCTCCCTGCGCCCACGCATCAGATGCTCATCAAGTCGAATTGAAATAATTGAGACAGTCCGTACAAACATAGTTAAACTTGTTGTATATAAACTGCTGATTACGTGATTTTAAGAAGTGTCCTTTTATGTTAAACTCGTAGGCAAAATAGTGCTGATAGCCACAATCGACATGTTCAACAACATAGTCGCCAAGCTGTTGCCCACGCCCAGCAAGATGCACTACCTGTTCAACTTGCGAGACATTTCCAAGATATTCCAGGTCAGCTTACTGTTATGTTGTTTATTTAATACAGCCAAATTGTCTTACAATTTTCAGTACGCGGTCCAGAAAACTCACGACAGACTCTCTTATTTGATAGTTTTTTTTTTGTATTTTCCTCATAATTAAATACATAATTAAATACTTACTCCGAATGCTATTAAAATAGTATACTTATAATCTTCTAGGGATTGCTTCGAAGTAACAAAGATTATACGAACACCAAGCCACGGTTCCTGCGTTTGTGGATCCACGAATGCTTCAGAGTATTTTGCGATCGACTGACAGAAGAAAAGTGAGTCTAGAAAAAATAGTAATTGATTTTAAATTACCTGTTTGGATTTTGAATGTTAATTAAACAGTAAAAGTGAAGTAAAGTATGCCTATATACGTCCCACTGCAGGGCACAGGCCTCACCTCAACTATGAGGTGGTTTGGGCCATACTCCACCACGCGGGCCCGGTGCGGATTGGTGGAGGGGTGTTGTAAGGCCAGTGACTAAACCTTACTGTCAGATGTTATCAAGCCGCCTTAGGGCCTCTGACTAGGCTTCACGACCAATATCAAGCGATATTGGCCGGGACCAACTTTTAACGTGCCTTCCGAAGCACGGAGATGCTCGTGATAAATGTCACTAAATATGGTCGGAATGAATTAAACAGTACTAGTAGTAAATAATTTGTGTGCCTAGTTTAAGACAAAAGTCAAAGACCGCGTACCCGATCATTGTCGTAAGTCATAATGTCACTTTTCAAAGACTAGAAAACTCTTGGAAATTTCGGACAAAGTACAAACAAGGCTTAAACATTATCTAATAATTTATAACTGACGTATTAATTGTATTTTGTTGTTGTCAAAAATTCATGATTGTATAGACTTAATTATTGTTTCTTTTTTGTGACATGTATTATTTGTATGCTATTAACTATGGCTGAACAAGTGAAACTATGTACTCGTATACACTTGTGACCTTATGATGTACCCTGTTCAGAACAAATAAATTATTCTTGATTCTTGATTCTTGAACAAAAACCCTCATTGATCCTAAATGGGGTGATTCTGGTGTTCAAATAAAACGACTTTTACTATCGGTTCGATATCGAAATGGGGGTTATTCGTCAACTCGGCCCACATGCATAAAAACCCTTGAGACCACTTGCAGAAGATCAAAATTAATTAAATTTGTATGCGTCAACTCGTCCCACGTTACTACTGATATGATTAAAGATACAATTAGAAGTAAAAGTGTTAGAGTAGAAATAATAAAGACTGTGTGTTTGATATGAAATGTTTATTGATCGCTGATTTAAACTGATTGAACACATAAAGCAATAATTAACACTTATAAAATTAATTAGACTTTTACATAAGATCAAAAAATTATTAAAAATAATCAATGATTACAAAGGTTAATAATTAAAACGTAATTAACAATGTTAAAATATCAACAATTATTAAGTTAATAATCAACAATCATAAATATTATAACTCAACAATTAAAAAAAATATAGTCTTGACCTAAATATTGTATAATATGAACACAACAGAAGCAATTATGATAAATTCTTAGAAGAAACAGTTTCAAAAAATAATGATATGTTTCTTAAATAAACACTTTTCTTTGCAACTATACCAGACGTTAATTAGGTTAAAAATCCAACGAAAAAAGATGATGGGACGAGTTGACGCATACAATTTTAATTAATTTTGAGCTTATGCAATTCGCTTCAAGGGTTTTTTATACCTGTGGGCCGAGCTGACGAATAACTTCGAAATGGCAAAAAAACATAGTTTTCTTGTAAGAACTTACATAACCGCCGTCCAGACCAGCTAACAAAAGTTGTAGTTATGGAGAGTTTTGAGATTTCGATATTGGTCTCGTAGGAAAAATGGTTGGATTTGAGCAGAAGGGAGGCCTATATTCAGGAGTGGACGTCCTATGGCTGAAATGATGATGATGATGAATGTCCCCAGGGACCGCGACTGGTTCATGAACCACATGAGCGAGATGCTGGGCAAGCACTTCGAGCTGACGTTCCACGCGTTGTGCCCGTCCAAGAGTCCGCCCATCTTCGGCCACTTCCTCAACCCGTTTGAAGTGTACGATGACCTGAACGATCCTGCTGCTCTGAGGAGGTTTGTTACTTTATTGTTACAGTCAAAACCACTTTTGACTGCAAAAATCAGGCAAAAGTGGTTTTGCCTGATTAAAAATTTAGATTATTAGTCAGTGTTCGCGTTAAAAGCAGTTAATTTCATGTTTACCTAACTTTGATATAACCTCATTCATCTTTAATAATATTAGTTTAGTTCAAAAGAAAAACATTAACAATCGTAAATGCAGCGCGTAGTTATAATCACCGAGCCTACTACCCATACCTATAGATATGCATCTATTCTCAAAGCTACAGTGCTTTATAATTATGTTTTGAACTCATACATTTTAGTCGTCAAATAAACTTGCAATCGAAAACACCGTCTTAATTTAATCATCCCGTGCCAAGCAAAAAACAACCCTAACACCCTCAACAGTCAGGTTAGTGATAATTACCAGGAAAATCATCAAAATAGTGTTACAAAACAGAAACAAAAAGGACTATTGAAGAAGAAACTAAACCGGTACCCTTATTCCCTTAAAATTAGCAATCGGCAATAATCGCGCAGTCATCGCCCGATTGATGCTTAGTGTCAAATCTATTGGCAACACTGTCAGTACATTGCTTTGTTTTTTGCTGATTATTTGCGGTTTTAAAGCCAGAATTGGACTATTTTTAATTTTTGCTATCGCATTGTTTATGCAAGATTCAGATCAAGGTACCGGTCTACGGAAAGGAACTTGATGAACTGAGTAATGGGCTACTGATGGAGACTATATTATCATCACTGGCAGGTACATCACCAACCAGCTGGAGGAGTATAACAGCTGCCCGGGCGTGGTGAAGATGGACCTGGTGCTGTTCAAGGACGCCATCGAGCACATCTGCCGCATCGTGCGTGTCGTCAGCCAGCCCCGCGGGAACGTGCTGTGCGTTGGGATTGGTATGGAGTATTTCTAAACTTATTTAATAAATATTCCGCATTTTTTTACCTTTAAAAAAAAAGGCTTGGCTTTGACAGCGAGAAACACTTGAAAGATTTCGGCAGGTCAGCTAACGTCTCGTTAGCTTAGTTGGAATAGCACTCGCCCGGTATGCGATGGTCGTGGGTTCGGGTCCCACCTGAGGCGGTCAATTTTTTCACGTATCATAAAATCTACAACAAGATGGTTGTTCCAGGTGGGTCCGGTCGTCAGAGCTTGACGCGCGTCGCATCGTACATCTGCGAGTGCAACTCCTTCCAGGTCGTCGTCACCAAAACCTACGGCATCAAGGAGTTCCGCGAAGACTTGAAGGTACACTTGAGTTAACTGAGACTCGTGATGCAATTTTATTGACCAAGTTCCATTTCGCAACAGCAGATATATTTTGTTTTTCACGTAGATTGATTATGTTACTGATTCTATGTTGCTATTGAAAATTAGGCACTTCTTTGCAATATAACCCTGTATAATTATTTTCTGAACAATATTTAAAACCAACATAAGTACCTACTACCTACTTAAAAACCAGGAAGAAAACTGTATCAACTTTATTGACAGTACTTTCAATAAAGTTGATACAGTTTCACGCAGGTGATATCAGCCCCTCTAGCATGTAGAATAAAACACGATATGATACGATATGATATAGCGATTTATCGCATATTTTTTGTCAAAATATGAACTTTTATCAAAAAAGCGAGCATAACCGTGACGTCGCCGGCACGGACATCCTTACTGTTTCAATAAAAGTTCAAGATGGCGGCTATGTTATGATATTTTTTTAAATAAATAGGCGATAAATCGCTATATCATATCGTATCACATCGTGTTTTGTTGATCGTGCTAGAGGGGCAGATGATAATACATACAGGGTGTTGAAAATAGTAGGAGTAAAATTTTAGGGTGTGGTTCAGAGTGGAGTCTAGAATTAAGGCACTTTAAAAAAAACAGGCCAAGATCGAGTCGGACTCGTTCACGAAGGGTTCCGTACCATTATCTATAAAAACGGCAAAAAATCACGTTTGTTGTATGGGAGCCCCCTTCATTATTTATTGTATTCTGTTTTTTAGTATCTTTTGTTATAACGGAAACAGAAATACATCATGTGTGAAAATTTCAACTCTCTAACTATCACGGTTCATGAGGTACAGCCTGGTGCAGACGGACAGACAGACAGCGGAGTTTTAGTAATAGGGTCTTGTTTTACCCTTTGGGTACGGAACCCTAAAAACAGTAACGACAACCTTGCGAATATGCACGTGGATAATCGTAACTCTAATTATTACAATATATTGATAATCAACTTTGTTTATTTACTAGACTTGTTACTTACTTATTTACCAAGGAAAAAAAAAACTAAATTCAGAGCCACTCTCTTTTTCGCCTCGCACTTGTTTTACCACCCTATATTATAGTTCCCCAACCCCCTCAGATACTATACACGTCTTGCGGCGTGGACTCTAATAAGACGACGTTCATATTCTGCGACACGCAGATCGCGGAAGAATCGTTCACGAAGATCATCAACAATATGCTCAGCTATTCTGAGTGGTCCCTGAATAATTGGCACTATCTTGCAATGTAACCCTGTATTTCCCCAACCCCCTCAGATACTATACACGTCTTGCGGCGTGGACTCTAAGAAGACGACGTTCATATTCTGCGACACTCAGATCGCGGAGGAGTCTTTCACGGAGATCATCAACAACCTGCTCAGCAGCGGCGAGATCACCAACTTGTACAAGCCGGACGAGTTTGAAGACGTAAGTCCGAGTTATACAGTAGAAATAGAAATATCTTTATTTGGCACAAAAGAACAGGTACAAATAAAATTCAAATCAAAAACGACAAAAAACAAAGAAAAAATTATAACCACAGAACAAGTAAGACTCGCTACGCTCTGTTCTGTGATTATAACTATCAAAGAATTCAACATTTGGTGTGCCAAAAGGGTCCCCAGCTCAGCATTAGTTGTGGCAGCTAGAAATAACCGCGACGACACTGATATTCTGTAGTACTGTATACAGGGTTATTTTAAAAACATCAACAAACTTGAAATACTAGGTAGCTAACGCCATCAACAACAACATTTGTTCTGAGACTTTTGATAATTTGACACATTTTACTTTCATACAATTTTTTTTTTCTACATTGGCCCGACCGGGGATCGACACATTAGGGCGGTGCCATATACAGGCTGGCCGGGGAGTTGACGTTAAAATCTAAAATTTGGATTTGTGTAGTCAAATCACCCCCGTGCAAGTTCTACGATATTGCTTAGTTTAGGAGTTAGAATTATTTTTTATGATTTTTTCCCTAATTTTCACCTATTATTCGTTTAATTTTTTTTTCTCACTCTGGCGAGCATTTGCAGTTAATTTTTTTTGGTAATGAATATTAAAAATACCCACTAATACCGTTCTAAAAATTATGATTTACCAAAGTATTGCGGAACTTCCTTAAAATTTAATCGGCTGGCTGGCTGGCTTCTTGGCAAAAATTCAAAATTTTAGCTTTGTACGTCAACTCCCCGGCCACCCTGTATAAACCGAGCGTGCTCGCCTCTCAGAGCCTACGGAAGTTGTAAGGAGCTAAAGATTCACCAATTTGATTTTCGTTACAGGATTAACTGGCATTATCGAAGAATTACTTAAATACCAATTCAACTGATTCTTCATTACTTTTATTCCAAAATAGTGTTTTTTTTATTTTCTCTGTACCTCAGTTCAAAGAGCATTTGCCAGAGGATTCGATAAAAAAAACTTCTACAAAATTTTATCCTAGATTTGCAGTATCCTCTACAAGATCGGTTCCTTCCTTTATGCTGTACATATATCTTTTGTAGATAAAGCAAGCTCTAGAGAAGCCGATGAAGAACGCCAACATCATGCAGTCAGCTGAAGCGGTGTACCTGTTCTTGGTGGACCGGGTTCGCGCCAACCTCCATATCGTTCTCTGCTTCAGTCCTATTGGTGATGAATTCAGGTCAGAAACATCAGTAATCACTATGTGTTTATAATGTACTGGCTAATATTTATTATATACTAGCTAATCCGGCAAACTTCGTACTGCCTGACAATTCAATAACATGTTTGACAGGTAGGGACAGTTTGTATGGGAAAATACCCATAATCCGCACTAAGCGCTTCTCATCATCTTTTATAATGCGCACAGCTAAAGATTGGAATTCCCTGCCTGCGTCTGTATTTCCGAGTGCATATAACCTGACTCTCTTTAAATCCCATCTATGCTCTAGAGCAAGATTGGGGTCAAGAGTAAGCTCATCTCAAGTAAAAAAAAAAAAAAATGGAGGTTTCTAGTATTTTTCTCGTATTCTTTCCATATTTTCACACCGTTCAAACCTTCCTTCGACTTCCACGAATATTTGAAGACCAAAATTAGTCAAATCGGTCCATCCGTTCTCGAGTTTTCTCTGAAATCTGACCAACGCAGCTACGGGACCGTAACGTGAAACATGACTAGTGAACGCAACAGCGGGCACCTGCTCCGCGCGGGTGGCGCGGGGCGAGGAAGCGGTCATATATACGTCTGCTCCGCACATCTCACTAACCACGGTCGCGCACGCACATACTTGTCGGGCATTATTTTGTAACATAGAACGTTTATTCTCGTAATAATTACCAGCGCCTTACAGTTTTTGAATCTTTTATTTATCATCCTGTAGGATCCTTCCTAGTATTGGTTAGGCCTTCGGGATCAATGACATTTAATCTGGCCCACCAACTTCACGTTACTCAGCGAGCTTTGAAAATGTAGATGCTTGGGATCTAATTAAGGATCAAATCCGGAACGACGTCATCCGGAAGAAGACTTAAGTAATGGATGGGCTGGCCAAATCTGTTGCAGAACCGATGAATGGGAAAATAGACGGTTACCCGAGTAGAGACCATGTCTTAGCAAACGTAGTGGAGGACGCCACCTAGCTCGATGGACCGATGAATTTAAGAAGATAGCTGGCAGTGGCTAAACGAAAAAATCAGGAGATCGTGCTCTCTGGGTGAAGCTTACATCTAGCAGTGGACTGCAATAAGCTAAGACGATGATGATGATTAGTGTAGTATAGTGGCGATTGTGTGATGTGTTCTAGAGATCACCCAGTTTAAGCATTTTGTTGGCTGGCCCACTCAGAATGAGCTCAAAAATTTATGGCGGCTGCCAGCTAGGAACTGGCTGGGGGTCAGAGCAGTCGGGAAATTGTGATTAAGTAACAAACATCCGTACATATTTTAATGATTTTATATTCATAACGTTAGATAAATGACGGCCTCCGCAGCCGAGATGCGATCTCGAGACGATGGTTCTGGGTTCGATTCCCAGTCGGGTCAATGTAGGAATTGAACTTTCCCTATATTGTCTTGGGTCTGGGTGTCGTGGTATCGTCGTTGTTTCCAATTTCTGTAACATTTATGTGATGTAGTCTAATACCTATTTATTTCTTAACTAGCTGTGGCGAACTTCGTACCGCCTAGCAGTTTTTTTTTTTCGTCAGCTTTACCAATGTTTTAATTATTTATTCTGCTATTCGGGGCGGAGACAAATCCAACAAATTAATTATAAACTATGAAAATCGGTCCAGCCATTCTCGAGTTAGAAGTGTTGTAACAAACCCGACATTGTTTTATATACAGGGTTACATTGCAAAGAGGTGTCAAATTTTCAGGGACCACTCAGTTACAGTAACTATTTCGATCTACGATATAAACGATCTAAAAAACAAACTTTTTTTTATATTACTATCGGCTGTTTAAAGATGGTACGCGTGGATAATCATTTCTCATTCCTAAAAAATACGCACGCATTATCTCTGTGCAACCTAGAACTGCAAAGCGCGCGAAAACAAGCCTAAGCCTTTTTGATGTAAGGTACATTTCTAACAGAAGGAGCGTCCGCGCATACCAGAGTTTCAAATCGACAACAAATACCATAAGCAGTGCACCTCTAAACCTTATTTTTAAAATTTGGCACCCCTATGCAATGTAACCCTGTAAAAAGATTTATTTAATGTTGTAACAGGAACCGCATCCGGCAGTACCCGGCGCTGATCAACGCGACGACGACGAACTGGTTCCTGGAGTGGCCGCGCGAGGCGCTGCTGGAGGTGGCCTACAAGTTCCTGGACGGCGTCGAGCTGCTGGCCTCCATCACCGGGCCCAGGGTACGGACCATTTCTATCTAGCATGGAATTGCTAAACACAAAAAAAAAAATATCTAGCGGACTTTTGACCAAGGTTACCAGGGTTACCAGGACCACGATTTTTATTGCATGATGTTTTAAATAAAAATCACTAATTTAAATCAAGGATTCGATATTACGTGCTAACTGTTACAAATAGGGTTTTTTTTCCTACCAACACTCATCTTTTCTTTACGTTACAAGGTAATTTATGTTATTAAAATAGACAGATATTCTAAATATAAATAAACAACACAAAATTTTGAATTTAACTGACATAACCTCAAATCGTTTTTTCTGGTTGATGTGACATTTTCTATTTTTTGGCGGTGTTGCCTTGACTATACATTTGTTTACCGAAACAATAACTAAGGCAATGATCACAAAACCTATTAAAAATAAAAAAAATACGAGTTTCGATTGACTTTTTTGTGTTTTGTATCATTTGGATATGTGTGTACTTTGTTACTTTTATTCGGTTAGAAATCGAACGATTTCTCAGATTCACAGATATCGAACAAGACTTTTCCAACGTCCGACAGTTTTCCTTCAGTAGATATAACTTATAGTATCAACTTAGGATCTGATATCTGCAAAATATGTAGTAAATTGTTCATTTTAGGGTGCTAAATCATTAGGATTTAGAGGTATTCGTGGGATTGATTATCAAACTTTCCTTTAAATTAGATACGTAGAAAGGAATCCCTGATCGAGAGTCGCGAAGATATTCTGCGAGCGTCCGTGGCCTCTATCATGTCGCTCATACATTCGTCCGTGGGCAAATATTCTGTGAAGATGTGGCAAGAGATGAGGAGGACCAACTACGTGACTCCCACTAATTACCTGGAGCTGGTGTCTGGGTACAAAGAGTAAGTTTTTGACCTTCAACTAAAACCCCTTGGTTTGGTTTTCTTAGTAATAGTTTAAAAATACATAAATAGAAATCAATAAAAAATCCCTTTTTTCTTGGTCAGACTTTAACCGAATAGATATGTCACAGCCGACTGGTTGAAATAGCCATTTAATTGTACGGCTAGCCCTTTAAAATTATTTATTGAACAACGCCATTCGAATAAACGCCTAGTTTTATAGTTGAATCATTATGGCATTTGAAACATTTAACATTACGGGCTCACGGCTGACTTAAAAGCCGCCGTAGCATAGAATTAGTACATTTCTTCGTCACCGCGGCGCTTTTTATATTGTTTACTGAGACAGATACTGACTGACCCTTATCGAATCTTTGCTTCCGACAAGCTTGTCACCTGTGATTATAGTCCTGTGTCAGTATTTCATTGCACATTAAAGTAAAAAGAAGCTACAGTTGATGTTTACAAACGATGTTACAACTGTTTTGTAACATTGTTACCGTCGTGTTAAGGAAACACATTTATTCTGTCTAAAAACAATCAATATAATGCGTCCTAATGGGGGCTTCCATTGACCCGTAACTCATATTTTCCATACTAAATCTCAGGTATCGCAAAATATTCACAATAATTCTAGCAAACCCGCGTAAGTAGCCATACACATACGACGTTTCATCTACAATTTTCTTTACTATTTGTCGTTGCCAGAATGCTGAAATTGAAGAGATTCGAAGTAGCGCTACAAGCGAATAAACTAAGAAACGGTTTGGGCAAAGTGGAAGAGACGACCAAACTCGTCGGCCAAATGTCTGAGGAGTTGGCTATAGCGCAGGTATGCTTTAGTTAAGTATATTGTCGTAGAATTATAAAGCTGCAGCTATCAAATTGGGTTTATCTGTAATACTAGCTGCATGTGCGATTATAAATAGACAGGGTTACATTGCAAAGGAGTGCCAATTTTTAAGGACCACTCAGAATCATTAACTAAATCGATCTACGATATAAACGATCTAGAAAACGAACTCATTTTTAAATCTTTTTTATTACTATCCGCAGTTCAAAGATGGTACGCGTGGATAATCTTGTCTTATTTATAAAAAATACGCACGCACAATCTCTGAGCAACCTAGATCAGCAAAGTTCAATGCAATGATAGTCACAATGGGGTGCGAAAACAAACCTTGGCCTTTTTAGCGCCCGCGCAAAACACAGCTTCAAATTGCTAACAAATACCTTATGCAGTGCACCTCTAGATCTTATTTTTTCAATTTGGCACTACCTTGCAATGTAACCCTGAATAGTCTGCTATAAGAGCGCTTTGATACTATAGCCGTGCGGTTAATACTCCCATAGATGCGAACTCAAATTTTATGCCCGCATTACGCACACAAAGTGTGCACAGGACGCTACCGGGCCATTTAGTGTTACGCACATATGGTATGCGCAGGACGCTTGGTAACAGCATTAGCGATCGCATTTAAAACTTCGTAAAAATCAATGCCACGCCAATTGCTGGTCGCAGATGGTAGCGAACGATCGTAGAGCGTCGCCGAAACGCGATGCAGCATTGATGCCGTAGTAAAATCGCCGATCGTGGATTCCAAACCTAGATTGTAACGAAAACGGTGGTACAAAAAGTATAAGATAATGCATGTTAGTGCTTTTAACATGCAATAAACATTTTAAAATGTGATAATAACATTAGCATTGGATTTTTTTATGTTGCCTTTATTCGGATCTTAACGTAATAACAATATATCCTAATTTTAACGAATATAAAACTTAAAACTTTGAAACGTACTCTAATATTTGCTGCTTGTTTTTTTTTCTGTAGATCTCTTTGCCAATCGGCAAAGGCCTCCTCCAACCTTTTCAATTCTAATATACTAGAGCGTCTCTGTTCCACATAACTTCTGCCACTTATTTTATATCATCATCCTACCGTTAACATAAGTAAAACATAAGCAGAAAAAATAAAAATTAAATCAAAAATGTTTCGCTTTAGATAACCAAGTTTGATGGCAGGTCCAAGTAGCGGAATACACAGAACAGTGCGTGGAGTACATGGGCGTTATCAACGCTCAACAACGCAATGCTGACGAGCAACAGCGAAGCGTCGCCGCTCGCAGCAAGAAGACCATGGAGGAAGAAGTGCAGTGCAAGAAGCTGGCCGACGCTGCCATGCGCGACCTGGCCAGCGCCATGCCTGCGCTCGAGGAAGCTGTTAAGGTGACCAGTAGCTCAGTAACATTATAGCCGTAGCAAGAAGACCACGGAGGTAGAGGTGCAGTGCAAGAAGCTGGCCGACGCTGCCATGCGCGATCTGGCCAGCGCCATGCCTGCGCTCGAGGAAGCCGTTAAGGTGACCAGGCTCAGTAGCTCAGTAACATTATAGCCGCAGCAAGAAGACCATGGAGGAAGTGGTGCAGTGCAAGAAGTTGGGCCGACGCTGCCATGCGCGACCTGGCCAGCGCCATGCCTGCACTCGAGGAAGCCGTTAAGGTGACCAAGCTCAGTAGCTCAGTAACATTGTAGCCGCAGCAAGAAGACCATGGAGGAAGAAGTGCAGTGCAAGAAGCTGGCCGACGCTGCCATGCGCGACCTGGCCAGCGCCATGCCTGCGCTCGAGGAAGCCGTTAAGGTGACCAAGCTCAGTAGCTCAGTAACATTGTAGCCGCAGCAAGAAGACCATGGAGGAAGAAGTGCAGTGCAAGAAGCTGGCCGACGCTGCCATGCGCGACCTGGCCAGCGCCATGCCCGCACTGGAGGTAGCCGTTAAGGTCAACAAGCTCAGTAGCAACCTACTATGAAACATTATAACCGCAGCATGCATACTTTGGAAGAAGCTTTTGGTGAGCTTGCTTCTCCGTTTTCAATTCTTTTCAATTGACGAAAAATAACGGAGGAGGTTATCAAGTCGACGCGTACATATTTTTTTTTATGTATGATCACGCATAACTTTTTACAGAGAAGTCCGATTTTGATAATTATTTTTTTATTAGAAAGGGTATAGTCCGAAAGGGGTCCCATACAAATTTGGAATCCTAACGGTCCCTAAGGGTAGGAAAACAGGGGATGATTGATTGTTTACTCACTGATTGTAATCTTTGACCCCGCATAACTTTTTACTGAGTAGTCCGATTTTGATCATGATTTTTTAATTAGATAGGGTATACCTCGAAATTTGTCGCATGTATTGTTCACTCTCAGATTTTAATGCTGATCTTATATCCACAGAAAATCATTAAATAAAAGCTTTTTAACAAAAAAAATAAACCGCTGAAAAACTGAAAACCAAAAAATAATAAACTTTCTTCATTTAACCTCAATAACTAAATTCCTTAATTAATGTAAGTATACCTAATCAGTTCTTTTTGTAGTCGGTGCGAATGGACACATTTTAACTCACAATGGCTGGAACCGATTCCAAGAAGAGCTGATTAGTTATATCACAGAGAAAGTATTATTTATACTTACATTAGTTAAGGAACTTAGTTATTATGGTTAAATGTAAAAAGTTTATTATTTTTTACTTTTCAGTTTTTCGGCGGTTTAATTTTTTTGTTAAAAAGCTTGTATCAGTGCTTGTGTCTCATGGCTCATTATTATCATTTCAGCCGTAGGACGTCCACTGCTGAATATAGGCCTCCCCAGTGACTTTCAGATTGGCCAGTTGGAAGCAGCCTGAATCCAGTGGCTTCGTGTAACCTTTAACAGTTCGTCTGTATACCTTGTGTGTGGAATCATGGTTAACTGGCCGAAACGGAAATACCACGGAATTAGTCTTCTGCCCATATAAAATGTGCAATTGTAAATGAACCATTTGTTCATCCAATATTTCGTTGTTCAGGCTCTGGACGCTTTGAACAAGAAGGACATCACAGAAGTGAAGTCCTACGCGAAACCGCCGCAAAAGGTCGAAATGGTGCTAGAAGCTGTACTCATCCTGCTGCAAGTAAGATATTCAAATGCTATATGATTCTTCAATGTGTTATAAAACTATTTCATATGATACATAAATGCTATATGATTCTTCAATTTGTTATAAAACTATTTCATATTTAGTTCATATAAGAGTATTGTGACGAACAAAGTGCCTATACCGGGTGTAAGAAAAGGTGAAACAAAATTTTGAGTAGTTATTCTATTGCTCAAATACAACTACTTTTTCTGTGGCACAGACGGACAGACGAAAAATAAAGTGATCCTAAAAGTGTTCCGTTATTTCTTTTCAAGTATGAAACCCTTATTACTTCGTTATTCAAATTTATATCCGCTGACCGGCGGTTTAATATTGGAATAAGTATTTTTTTCGAGATTTCGATAGAACATTTTTTCTTGTAACCGCTTATAATTAACGATTATTTTAAGCTACTTCTTTAATTAAAGATAAATAACACTTGCAAAAAATCATCGACCTCAGGTGGGACACGAACCCACGTCCCATCGCATGCCGGGCGAGTGCTTTACCAACTAAGCTACCGAGGACGTCACGTGACATGATGAAATTTCTCAAGTGTTTCTTCTCGCTGTCGAAGCCAGCGTATCACTTATACTTCTTTAGTCAAAAAAGTTTCAGGCAAAGAAAATATATTTTTTCCAAAACCTGTACAGAAAGAGCCAACATGGGCCGAAGCGAAGCGGCAGCTCGGCGACCAGTACTTCCTGGACCGGCTGCGCGAGTTCGACAAGGATAACATTTCCGACAAGACGCTGAAGAAGATCGGTACCTACACTGCCAAGCCGGACTTCGATCCAGAGATCGTGGGTACAGTGTCTTCAGCCGCCAAGTCGCTGTGCCTATGGGTTCGGGCTATCGAGAAGTATGGGAAGGTTTACAAGTAAGTACCTTTTTTTCGATTCGATTCGGCGAGCCTAGTGGACGCTGGCCTTTACAATCCCCTGCATGGATCTTGAGTGCTATTGCAAAAAGATGAGGATAGCTTCTTGCATCGTACGAAACAAACATCGTGTCAGAGACACGTGTGTGCTGAACAAACAACCAATCATGGGCGCTGAAAACACATTGGGCGACTAGCGACAATCACGGAATCGTAAGACTTTTGCGCATCTTTCGCTCAGCGTTTAAGATAGGTGCCGGAATTTGTATGCAATACCGGCTATGCGAGTTCGACAAGGATAACATTTCCGACAAAACGCTCAAGAAGATCGGTACCTACACTGCCAAGCCGGACTTCGATTCAGAGATCGTGGGTACAGTGTCTTCAGCCGCCAAGTCGCTGTGCCTATGGGTGCGGGCTATCGAGAAGTATGGGAAGGTTAAGGAAGGTTACAAGTGAGTACCTTTTTTCGATTCGATTCGGTGAGCCTAGTGGACGCTGGCCTTTACAATCCCCTGCATGAATCTTGAGTGCTATTGCAAAAAGATGAGGATAGCTTCTTGCATCGTACGAAACAATCATCGTGTCAGAGACACGTGTGTGCTGAACAAACAACCAATCATGGACGCTGAAGACACATCGGGCGACGAGCCAATCACGTAATCGTAAGACTTTTGCGCATCTTTCGCTCAGCGCTTAAGATAGGTGCCGGAATTTGTACGCAATACCGGCTGCGCGAGTTCGACAAAGACAACATCTCCGACAAGACGCTGAAGAAGATCGGTACCTACACCGCCAAGCCGGATTTCGATCCGGAGATCGTGGGCATAGTGTCTTCAGCCGCCAAGTCGCTATGCCTGTGGGTGCGGGCTATCGAGAAGTATTGGAAGTTTTACAAGTGAGTTCAGCTGTCACGAATATTCTAAACAAACAACAAAATGTAAGTACTCTTTGTAATAAAAGGTTTTTATTAATTGTAATAAATGAATATAACAAAAAAAAAAAACTTAATTATTTTTCTTGTCTTTGTATCTATTCGGCTATTCTTTGTAACTGCTGAACCAATTTTGACGGAAATTTCAACTTCACTGCTTTTTTAAATTATTTTTTTTATTAGGAAACAACAGCTTTACATATAAGTAGACATTACATTAAATCTAAAAAATAACACTAGCCAATTAAAGAGTTCTACCACTTTTTAACCCATGAATTCGTTAAATTGACGCATAGCATGGTCAAACCATTGTCAAAATCAAAATGATTGGAGTAAATTAAAACCTTTGCTCTCAGAATCGTCAAGCCCAAAAAGGAGCGTCTAGAAGAAGCGCTGGAATCCCTACGCATGAAGCAGCAGATCTTAGCAGAAGCGCGAGCCAAGCTGCGCGAGTTGAGCGAGATGATCGCTCGCTTGCAGAAGGAATACGACGAGAAGGTTGCGCAGAAAGACGAGCTGGAGCGGAAATCTAAGCAGCTGCAGCTGAAGCTGGAGAGGGCTGAAGCGCTTATTACTGGATTGTCAGGTGAGTGTGACATTCTAGAAATAGGCAACAGATCTTAGCAGAGACATGCTAAGCTGAGTGGCTAGCTAGAGTGCCAATCTAGCAGCTGCAGCTAAAGCTGGAGAGGGCTAAAGCGCTTATTACTGGATTGTGAGGTGAGTGTGACATTCTAGAAATAGGCTACAACAGATCTTAGCACAAACATGCTAAGCTGAATGACGAGCTAGAGCGCAAATCTAAGCAGCTGCAGCTGAAGTTGGAGAGGGCTGAAGCGCTTATTACTGGATTGTCAGGTGAGTGTGACATTCTAGAAATGGGCAAACAGATCTTAGCATAAACATTCTAAGCTGAGTGACGAGCTAAACTGCAAGTCTAGATAGCTGCAGCTGAGGGAAGAGAGGGCTGAAGCGGTTATTACTGGATTGTCAGGTGAGTGTGACATTCTAGAAATAGGCACCAACAGATCTTAGCAGAAACATGCTAAGCTGAGTGGCTAGCTAGAGTGCAAATCTAGATAGCAGCTGCAGTTAAAGCTGGAGAGGGCTGAAGCGGTTATTATTGGATTGTCAGATGAGTCTCTTAGCATTAACTTGTCATCTTTGTCTAGTTAAATGTTTTTAGTTTTGTTCATTAGGTAACCCCTTTTTATTATTATTTTTAAAGTCGACGAATTGTTAAAAAACTGTTAGATCTTTACAGATATCTTTAACACATGTTACCCGTATTACTCTGAATTGTAATGTTAACTGATGTTGCTGGTGAATCTTTTTCACCAAGTAAGTAAATAATGTGTATTCTCAGGTGAGCGAGAGCGCTGGGAGCAAACAGTGGAGAGGCTAGATCGCGAGTTCGAAAACCTGCCGGGGGACTGCCTGATCGCGACGGGCTTCGTGGCCTACCTCGGGCCCTTCGTGTCCGAGTACCGCGAAAGCCTCATGAGCGACTGGTTCGTTGAGGTACAACATCATTTACAATCAATGCTCTATGCCTTTAGAGAGAGAGAGAGAGAGAGAGGGGGGAGAAATAAACGCAACGATACAATAACTAAATAAATACGAAACAGAAAAAAAAACATAATCTAGTAGAATCGAAATAGGCGAAAGGCGAAATATTAAAAAACAGGGATTTTAGTCATTCGCATGCGAATCTTGCCAATTCGTATTCGAATTGAAATTCGCACGATTAAAAAATACGTCTCGTGGATGTAACCTTAGGCGCATGTGCTCTCATATAAAACAGCATTATTACAATGCCCTGCATGGATCTCGAGCGCTAAGGCAAAAAGTGAGGATAGCTTCGCTCATCGTACGAAACAATCATCGTATCAGAGACACGTGTAGGCAGAACAAACAACCAATCACGAGCGGCGGTGTAGACGCATTGGGCGATTAGGCAATCGCGTAATTGTAATGGTCTTCCGCGCATTTTTCGCTCAGCGCTTAAGATCCGTGTTGCAAGTGTCAGTACCCTGAGGCTCACTGACCTGAAATAAATCTAGACTGGATGACCCATACAAATCGCAGCTAATTATGTCTCATTTCAAGCGCCCAGAAGTAATTTTTGTCGTATACTGATGACTGACTATGAACAAATACTAATGAGTTTATATTAACTAGGTATTTAACGAGAACGTTCCGGTGACCATGGATCTGAGTATGAAGTATTTCTTGCTGGATGATGCTACACTGAGAGATTGGAATTACATGGGGTTGCCAGGTATGACTATATAACTTTTAATTTATTTATTGATCATCTGGCTTAATCCACTGTGAACTGTAAAAATAGGGCTACATAATTATTCATTAGTTCGTATCAAAAATTCTGAAATACTTTTATTTTCGGACCCAAAAAAAGGTGCACCATTGAAAATGAGCATTACTCTAAACACAGTGTCGAACATTCGCGAGAACGTTACACTACTTACATTAAAATGCAGGAGAAAATGCTCTAGTCTATGGTTTTTGTTGCCGACCGTCTGGTGTATTGGTTCGCGCTCCGGGTTACAAAACCTAACGGTTGCGGGTTAGAATCCCGCAAGGCGCAAATGTTTAATGATGAGCACGAGCATTTGTACCTAAGTCATGGATGCTTAAAAACGTATTTAAGTATGTTTATCCATCATGTAGCCGCCATAGTACAAGGCACAAGCTTTGCTTAGTTTGAGGCATCTTTGTGATTGTAGAAAGAAATATTTTATCTTTATGGCTCCGTCCACAGACGACAACTTCAGCGCTGAAAACGGCATCATAGTGGTTCGTGCGACTCGTTGGCCGTTAGCCGTCGACCCGCAAGGACAAGCGCTTATCTGGATCTCGCACCTCGAGGAGAAGAATGACATACAGGTTGACTTCATCATCTCAGCTTGTCCTTATAGTTTCCTCGGCAGATGACAACTTTAGCGCTGAGAACGGCATCATAGTGGTTCGCACGAACCGTTGGCCTCTCGCCGTTGACTCGCAGGGACAAGCGCTTATCTGGATCTCGCACCTCGAGGAGAAGAACGATATTCAGGTAGGCTTCATCATCTCAGCTTGTCCTTATAGTTCCCTTGGCATATAACAGCTTCGACGCTGAGAACGGCATCATAGTGGTACGCGCGATGAACTGGCCTCTCGCTGTCGACCCATAGAGGCAGGCGCTCAGCTGGATCTTGCGCCTTAAGGAGAAAAACGACATCCAGGTAGGCGTCATCACATCCTGACCTTATAGTTCCCTCGACAGATAACAACCTCAGTGCTGAGAACGGCATCATAGTGGTTCTTGCGACTCGCTGGCCTCTCGCCTTCGACCTACAGGGACAAGCGCTTATCTGGATCTCGCACCTCGAGGAGAAGAACGACATCCAGGTAGGCTTCATCATAGTCTGACCTTATAGTTCCATCGGCAGATGACAACTTCAGCGCTGAGAACGGCATCATAGTGGTGCGAGCGACTCGCTGGCCTCTCGCCGTCTACCAGCAGTTGAGCAGTCGGGTCATATGGATCTCGCACCTCGAGGAGAAGAACGACATCCAGGTAGGCTTCATCATTTCAGCCTATTGCAGGCTACTAAGACGTAAGCCCCAATCTCTCTGCACTTAACATTGTCCTCAGCCATCTGAGGTACTTCACTGATACTATTTATCATCTCAGCCTATTGCAGTCCAGTGCTGGATGTAAAATGCTTTTTGGCACGACCTTCATTTTTAGGGTTCCGTACCCAAAGGGTAAAACTGTCTGTCTGTCTGTCCGTCTATCAGCAGGCTGTATCTCATGAACCATGATAGTTAGAGTTGAAATTTTCACAGATAATGTATTTCTAATGCAGCTACAACAACAAATACTAAAATACAGTACAGTAAACACTATTGACACGATAACATTCTGCTGATCGTTGCTTAAAGGGATGGGAAATTAAAACACGTTGTTCTTCTTTGTGTGTCTACTCAGGTTTTTATATATGTGAGCACCAAAACTCAGCCCCCGATATAGCACTATCGGTGGCCTTGTAAAGAATCTCGCGTGTACAGGTGTAGGGACACGCAGGGCACGATAGGAGCTGTGCCATTGTCTGGGAGAAATACGACATAGACATGCGCTCTCCAAGCTGTAACCATAACTGTGTATGTTATCCCCGCTTCGGCCTATTTTATTTCAGTCCATATTCTATAAATGGCAACACTTTGTTTTGTTTAGGCTTATTTATTGCTATTCACCAGATTGTAGACTTCGGTCAACCGAACTATCTCAAGATAATGGAGACGTGCCTGACGGAGGGCAAGCCGGTCATCGTGCAGAACGTGGGCGAGGTGCTGGACCCGTCCATCGCGCCCATCCTCGACAAGGCCATCGTCACCATCGGCACTTCTACCGTCATCAAGTTCAACGAGAAGATGGTGCCGTATAACAAGGATTTCAAGATGTATCTCACTACTAAACTGGGTAAGTGAACTTAACTAAAATAATGTTATTTATCAAAATCTTTTTCGGTACCGCTTTAGTGCTACCAGTCACTTAATTAGATCTCAGTCATATTGTGAATACTTTTTAGTTTGATGTAAGCATATTATTTATTCAAATTTAATTTCATTTATTCACTGAAATACACGTATATACTGGATGACTTTTTTACCGTCAGGATAAAAATACTGTGTATTCTGTACCTAAAACTATGTGATATTATGTGTGTGTTTATAAAATACAACTGATTTTATAAATTTTGGAATGCCAAAAAAATGAATTAACATAGAATACATCAGTGAATATGCGTTTGAGTTTTGGTCGGTTTCATATTTTTATTATTATTTTACCAATATTTTTTTTTTAATGTTCAGTTAGTCAAAACTAACTTAGAATAAGATGGTTATGAGGATAAATAGTTGATAAAAATAAAAAAAAAAAAAAAACTTTTTTTAAATTATCATTGTTATCATCACCTATATCATTTACCTATCTAACACGTTTATTTTCTTGACGGTAAAAAAAGTCATCCAGTATAAGATCGTTATATTATTGTTATTATATAATATATATATATATATATATATATATCGCCCTACATCTAGCGGCTTCCCACAACCTTTACCAAGTCGTCTGTCCACCTTGTGGGTGCAGGGATCCACATTCTAGAACCCTTCTGTCTCAACAGCCATAATTTCTACGTGCTATTGACCCCGCCCATTGCCACTTAAGGTTGCCAATGCCTCGGGCTATGTCAGTGACTTGTTCGTCTACCGCACATTAATCAACAACTCGTTGTCAAGGCAACCCGGTGTACACACCCGAGACGTTGACTAAGACGACGATGGTGAACTTCGCGGTGAAGGAGCAGGGCCTGACGTCGCAGCTGCTCGGCATCGTGGTGCGCAAGGAGCGGCCGCAGCTGGAGCTCATGAAGGACAACCTCGTCATGATGATCGCTAATAATAAGAAGACGCTGGTTAGGAAACTATTCTATTTTTTACATCTAGATTAGCATTCAGTTATGAGATAAACGTTCAATGAAGTTTTTCATCTATTTCGAAACACTAATATGCCTTATTAATAAAAATACTGTCGAGATTTTAATCATGACTAAAGATAAGCTAAAACTTACCATGTATACCACGATTATCCGGACAAATCATATACATTATAAACTCAATTTATAACCTTGGTGTTAAGTTAATCTGAGGATAAAAAGTCATCAGTATTCCGTCAATAAGTAGGTCACACTATCGTCAATCATACCAGATTGATGGACGATAACCATCATGTCAGTCTATTGCAGTCCACTGCTGGATGTTAGCCCAAAAAGCGGCAAAGAGCACGATCTCCTGCTTTTTTTCCCCCAGCTACTGCCAGCCTTATTCCTAAGGTCGTCGGCCCGTCCAGCAGGTGGAATTAATGAAATACGTATTACGTATCATGTATGAAAGTGATTCTTCGTTACCTCTGACACCAGCATAAAGATGCCAGCCTCCGTGCTCGGATTGTCTGCTCTTAGATCCTATTTAGCGTGGGCTGTATTTAAAGGATTAACTGCTGTCAAGAGTACCTAACAAGACTTTAAGTGTTCGACTTGCAGAAATTTATATAAAATAAAGCTCAGAGCCACAAATCACCAGCCTTGATTCTCCCCAGATGGACTTAGAGAACGACTTGCTACGCATCATGTACGAGTCGCAAGTCCCACTGCTGGACAACGAGGAATTGTTCATGACGCTGCAGATCTCGCAGCGCACTTCGCTCGAGGTGAAGGAGGCGCTCATCACCTCCACCGAGACCGAGAAGGAGATCGACAGCGCACGACAGGTCTGTTGCTCGCACTCGCTCACACACTAACTCACTCACTCACTCACCGCTTAGACACTGCAAACTTCGCAGCGCGCCTCGTTCGAGGTGAAGAAGGCGCTCGTCACCTCCACCTCCACCGATAAGGAGGTCGACAGCGCACGACAGGTCTGTTGCTCGCACTCACTCACTCACTCACTCACCAGCTTAGACACTGCAGACCTCGCAGCGCACCTCGCTCGAGGTGAAGGAGGCGCTCATAACCTCCACCGAGACCGAGAAGGAGATCGACAGCGCACGACAGGTTTGCTGCTCGCACTCGCTCACTCACTCACTCACTCACTACTTTCTAGCTGCAGATTCTTAATCACTTCTTCCCATAAACCCTTGATAATGCCAGCGAGTTCGCTAGCAGCTTGTAAACTCGACCGTGTCATCGACGCATAATAGTGGGTTAGCTTATTTAATACCTATTCTTTTGCTCATGTTTATTTGTTTTTTTCGTTTACTTTTTCCCTGATATTCAATCATTAATCACTCACTAAAAGACTAGTACTCGTTTGTTTCTCTCCATATCCATCCCAGATTTTGGATCATTCAGATTTGTTTTTTGTTTATACCGATATTCATTAAATATTTAAACAGCTGGTAGACAGTAATAGGGTTTCTAAATTGCAATATAATGCTTTATCAGTATCCATGATTCGTATTAAGTAGTACAATATTCGGTTGTTGCAACGACAAAGCGTTACATCGCATAGTCGGATCTGAGCATAAACAAAATATTAAATGAGTATCGAAAAGCAAACTCCCCCTTACAGTCAGTGATAATACACTTAGCGCGAACTTAACTGCAACTTAACAGTTAAACATCATAGAATCCTGTACATCATCCACAGGGCTACGTCCCAGTAGCAGTCCGCGCTTCGGTGCTGTTCTTCGCCCTGAACGACCTCTCCCGCATCGACCCCATGTACCAGTTCTCGCTGGACGCCTACATCGATCTGTTCAACTACTCCATAGACCGCAGCCCGAAGGGAGGAGAGCTGGAAGACCGCATCAACAACCTGAATGAGTTCCACACTTATGCTGTTTACAAGTAAGAAAGAATTGTTGTGTCTTATTACGCAGTCTCAAGTGGCGTATCAAATTACAACGTGAGCTGTCAGATCGGCATCCATTGAAGGGATAATTTAAATGGATATAATTTAAAAATTAAATATCCTATATACCTGCCACAAGTAATAATAATGGGAAAGGTCGAGGGAGCAAGGGGGGGGTAGGAAGAGGATGGCATGGATGGATATCATCAAAGAATGGGCAGGAGTTGGGAATGCGGGTAGACTTCTGCACTGGGCAGGGACCGTCAACGCTTTGCATTACTGGTAACTGACCTTCAGTAGTCAGAGAGGCACTCTAAAATGAAGATGATGAAAAAATATTAACTTCGAATAACTTACGAAGCAAATACACGAGATTTTATAAGACTTTTGCGACACTCTTTATAATGCCAAAATGAAGGTGTATCAATATTATAAGAGCCCGTGACGGCCAGACCTTCGTTACTTTATAATTATCGCTGTAGAACGTAAAAAAATAGTATTTAAATCCTCTATGGTCAACGCTTTGTCTTCATTTCAATTGTTTTCAGTTCGCGCGATTTTTAATCAACTTTATAAGACAACCCTTACGTTCCATTGAAATATCTCATATAAACAGGCCTAGTTTCTATACTGTATAGATAGGATATAAGTGACTGTGACTGACCTTTTGCCTCCAGGAACACCTGCCGTGCTTTATTCGAACGGCACAAGCTGCTGCTGTCGTTCCACATCGTGTCGCGCATCCTGTTCCAGATGGGCAAGCTCAGCACGAACGAGTATTTGTTCCTGCTCAAGGGGGGTATCGTGCTAGATCGCTCTGAGCAGCCGGATAACCCTACAAGTACGTTTTAATCTTTTATTTATTCATTAATCATTATAGTTGCCTACTTTATAAATTTAATAAATATGTAAAACATCAAATATATTGCTCTGATCCCAATTTAAGTAGCTAAAGCACTTGTGTAATAGAAATCAGAAACAAGGACGGTGCCACAATACCTAGACATGAGACAATATAGAATAGTTCGTTTTCTACATTAACCCGACCGGGGATCGAACCCGGAACCTCGGAGATGGCGAGCACCAAGTCCGCCTCTCGGTTACGGAGGTCGGCCAATCAATTGTCAAAAAGAGTCGTTATGAGTGTTATGCTCTTGGGCACGATTTTGGAACGCTTGGACTTTCCAGGGTGTTCCGATATGCCGAGTGCGTTGTCTATGCGTGCGTTTGTATGTGTGCACGCATTGTATGAAGCTTAATATCCGGTTAAATTATCTATTCTGTGGTGGTAGCTGGGGTTGGGATGGGCCTCATAAGAAAGCTCAAGGTCACTCAAAGGGCGATGGAGAGAGCAATGCTCGGAGTTTCCCTTCTCGATTGAATCAGAAATGAGACGATCCTAAGGCGAACCAAAGTCACGTAGCTCTCAGAATCGCAAACCTTAAGTGGCAGTGGGCGGGGCAAAATGCTCGCAGGACTGATGGCCGTTGGGGCAGGAAGGTCCTTGAATGGCGGCCGCGGGCCGGAAGGCGTAGTGTTGGTAGGCCCCCCACAAGGTGGACCGACGATCTGGTGAAGGTCAGGGGAAGCCGCTGAATGCGGGTGGCACAGGACCGATTTTCGTGGAAATCCTTGGGGGAAGCCTATGTCCAGCAGTGGACGTCTTTCGGCTGATGGATGGATGGATGGTGGTAGCTGCAAGAGAGGACTTTCAGTAACCACTATGTTTGTTCTGTATCAGACTGGATGCCCGACGAGTGCTGGGACAACGTGACGGAGATGGACAAGCTGCCGGGCTTCCACGGCGTCATCGACGCCTTCGAGGTGTTCACCAAGGAGTGGAAGGAGTGGTACCTCAACCCCGAGCCGGAACTGCAGCCGCTGATCGGTAAGGATATACAGGGCTATCAGAAAAAACTTGCCAAGTGCGAGTCGGACTCGCGCACGAAGGGTTCCGTATCATTATCTATAAAAACTGCGAAAAATCACGTTTTTTGTATGGAAGCCCCCTTAAATATTTATTTTATTCGAGTTCTAGGTATTTGTTGTTATAGCGGCAACAGAAATACATCATCTGTGAAAATTTCAAGTATCTAACTATCACGGTTCATGAGATACAGCCTAGTGACAGGCGGACAGACAGACGGACAGCGGAGCCTTAGTAATGTAATAGGGTCCCGTTTTACCCTTCAGGTACGAAACCCTAAACAATCATCAACAACCTCGCCCAACTAGATTAGCTAACATCATAAACAACAACATTTGTTCTACGAGTTTTATCATAACTCAATAAATGAAATAATAATGATTTTCCATGCTTTTATTGTTCTGTCGTGACGTTCGTAAGTCTATGTTCCATTCACATATCACATTCGAAAAAGCTACGTGCGCGTTGCGATGCGCACAAAGATAAGAACATTCAGACGTAAAATTAAATTGATATTTATTTTTGTATGAAAGTCAAATGTGTCAAACTAACTAAACTCGTAGAACTAATGTTGTTGTGTCTAACAAAAGTGATCTAACCTTATTATATTGCCATCACTCTGTATCTGTGATTCACAATAAATGCATTTGTGTATGACTTTATGGGTGGACCCATAGCAGGAGTTGGTCAGTAAGTTTATTGACCTCAATTCTCATAACAGGCGACTGGAACGAAATCTGCAACGATTTCCAACGGATATTATTCGTGCGGTCGTTACGGGTGGACCGCGTGTCGGCCTGCATCACCACCTTCATTATCAACGTGCTGGGCCCGAGATATGTTGAACCACCGGTTCTGGACATCAAGGTAAATTCTTCATCATCATTTCAGCCACAGGACGTCCGCTGCTGAACATAGGCCTCCCCCAGTGACTTCCAGATTGGCTGGTTAGAAGCGGCTTGCATCCAGCGTCGTCCTGCAACCTTTACCAGGTCGCCCACGCCCAGGTCGTCTGCCCACCTTGTGGGTGTGGGTCCCACGCTGGGCTTGCCGGTACGTGGTCTCCATTCCAGAACATTTCTGCTCTATCAGCCGTCAGTTCAGGTCCTTACTTCCTTCCTTCTAATATTATAAATGCAAAAAATTGTGAGTATGGATGTATGGATGTTTGTTACTCTTTCACTCAAAAACTACTGTACGGGTTTGAGTGAAATTTTGCACACATAGCATATAATCTGAATTAACATATAGGATACTTTTTTATGCCGGTTAAATGCTCCTCTGGGATATTTTTCTATATATTGTTCTTTATTTGGACGTTCTATGTTACATACCATACCAAACATCTTGTAGTCCACGCAAACGAAGTTGCGGGCACAGCTAGTAAAATAATAAAAACAACCCCCCTTATACAGTATTGCGATATATCGAAACCCAGCTGTTAAAATATGAACTTATATCGAACAGCGAGCATGACCGTGACGTCACCGACACGGACTAGCTCGCTGTTTCGATAAAAGTTCAAGATGGCGGCTATGTGTATCATATTTGGACAGTTTAGTGTCGATAAATCCCTATATCATATCATGTATTGCTGGTCATGCTAGGGGGGCATGCCTCATTGATGACTCCCCCCCAGAAGGCGTGGGAGGAGTCGACGTGGAAGACGTCTATCATATCGTGTATTGCTAGTCATGCTAGGGGGGTATGCCTCATTGATCGCTCCCCCCCAGATGGCGTGGGAGGAGTCGACGTGGAAGACGTCTATCATATCGTGTATTGCTAGTCATGCTAGGGGGGCATGCCTCATTGATCGCTCCCCCCAGATGGCGTGGGAGGAGTCGACGTGGAAGACGTCTATCATATCGTGTATTGCTAGTCATGCTAGGGGGGCATGCCTCATTGATCGCTCCCTCCCAGATGGCGTGGGAGGAGTCGACGTGGAAGACGTCTATCATATCGTGTATTGCTAGTCATGCTAGGGGGGCATGCCTCATTGATGACTCCCCCCCAGATGGAGTGGGAGGAGTCGACGTGGAAGACGTCTATCATATCGTGTATTGCTAGTCATGCTAGGGGGGCATGCCTCATTGATGACTCCCCGCAGATGGCGTGGGAGGAGTCGACGTGGAAGACGTCGCTGCTGTTCGTGCTGTCGCCGGGCGTGGACCCGACGGCGGCGCTGATCCAGCTCGCCGTCGACGTGAAGATGTTCGACAAGTTCCAGTCGCTCAGCCTGGGGCAGGGGCAGGCGCCCACTGCGGCCAGGTAATATGCTAGTTGACACCAATCATAAATAATGCTAAGGCATTATTACCCGACTGCCAAACGAGGGTTATTTTTTCGAGCGTATATATGTATATATGTCTATTTCTTTGGCACGCCCTACAGCCTAAACCGTTTAACGGATTTTAAAGTATAATATATTAATAGATTCGTCTCAATTGTGGGAGTGACAAGGGGTATGTTATTTCCCGAAATTCCCGCGGGAACATAGTTTACGCGGGAAAAACGGATGACTTCCAGATCGGTCGGTCGGAGGCGGCCTGTATCCATCCAGCGGCTTCCCGCAACTTTACCAGGTCGTCTGTCCGTCCACCTTGTGGGTTTACGTTATATGAATAAATAAAAATAATTATTAGACAGGATCACATACATTGCTCTGATCCAAAAATGAGTAGCTAAAGCGCATGTGTCATAGAAATCAGAAATTACGATCACAGCACTCGGACCCGAGAAAATAAAGAAAAGCTCGTTTATTTGACCCGACAAGGAATCGAGTCCGGGACCTCTAAAATGACTATGGCAATATATTGTTTTAAACTTTCATGGTCACTAACATTAGAATAGTTTGTTACGGGATTGCTACCATGTACCTTATTTTTGAGTTCCCGATATTTCGGCACTGTTGCAAGCGCCATGATCACGGAGTAACTGATCATTACTCCGTGATCATGGCGCTTGCAACAGTGCCGAAATATCGGGAACTCAAAAATAAGGTACATGGTAGCAATCCCGTAACAAACTATTCTAAGACTATGGCAAGTCCGACGTTCTTGCCTCTCCGCTACGGATCGAAACATAATCCAAAATCGTATCTAATATAATGTAAAATTATACTTACCACCATTGTAACATTTTGGAATGCATATAAATTGAAATAGAAATAACAATAGATTGATCTATGGTAATGGTATCTAGGATGCTCTCCCACGGCATGAAAGAAGGCGGCTGGGTGTTCCTAGCCAACTGTCACTTGGCTTGCGAGTGGCTCGGCTCGTTGCGAGGGTTCGACAACCCGCGCATCCACCCGCGCTTCCGCCTGTGGCTCAGCTCCATGCCCGACGACAAGTTCCCGCTCAACGTGCTGCAGCGGAGCATCAAGATGACTACTGAGCCGCCGCAGGTGAGCACACCACCGAATGGGTGACCACAAACCCGAGACTGTGACCCCGCTTGCTTCTCCTACCTCTCTCCTTCCCCCCACCCCCCAAAAAAGTCGCTCGGAGAGCTCGCTGCATTAAAGTGCCGCAGCTGTGGTGGAACTATGGAGTATGGCGGTGGCTACAGCCTGCAGCGTAACACATGGTTCTATTTTATAAGGCGGCCATGAGTTTCTAGTTGGTAGCCGGAGCCTGGAGTTCCACACACCCTCCACCCGTACCTCTACTGATGGAGGTCAGTCTTTAACAGGATTTTCTTACTTAACATCTGCATCGAGCCTTTAGTTCATCTATCACAGTCATATGTAAAATATTTTTGACGTGATAACGTTTTATAAATCGCTGACGCATATAATCGCATTTGGACGCAGCTTTAGGCACCGTTAACGAAACCCAGAATATAAGTTCAGACCGGAAAACAACTCCCTAGTGACCTAGTAAGCACAGAGTCCCTTTACTCCTTGGCACAAAGTCCCTAGATCCCTAGCCTCAGCTAACAGTAAATACATAAATATAATGGACGAAGAACCGATGAGAGCTGCTCCCAGGCCTAGGCCTAATGCTAGCATTAGGACGATAGATAAGCGGTGTGGACCCGCTGCCAGTCTGGCACTCACTAGATTGATCATAGTGACGGCTAAGGTAAGGATCGCCGCAGCGGAGGAAAATGAGAACCAACGTGGACAGTTGTTATCAGTTTAACAGTTGCATCGTACTATTTTTATTCAGGGTCTAAAAGGCAACATGGTCCGCTTATTCGCGAATATCAACGAAGAGAAGTTCGACGAGGCGACGCCGATGTACCGCCGGCTGCTGTACTGCGTGGCGTTCTTCCACTGCACGCTCATCGCTCGGAAACGGTTCCGACAGCTCGGGTACAATGCTGTGTACAGCTTTAACGATGCTGATTTCGATGTGAGTTGATCATTCTAAGAAATCTTTTGGTAGCTAGGTTACGCTATTGACCAAATTTTATGTCAAAGTCAAGTAAAAAAGTAGTGAAGAATTTAATTAGACCAAGGTTTACAATTTGTCAATAATTATACATAAATAACACTGATAAAAACACTTAAAGACAGATAGAAATGGAGTGAATCTAAAAAGAAGAAGTAGTTTTCATAGTTAACATGATTGTAGTTACCTGGTATAACAGGAATAAAATACAAACCAAATTTTAGCAGGTTCTTCACAATCGAGTCTAAAATACGTAAAATTTTTTCCTTATTCATCACTTTAATGGTTTGGTAAGAAAGTCAATTTACTTCGGTTGGGGTAAGACCCCAGTAGCTTAATCGGTGAAGGGCCTGCGCGCTAGCGTTCTGGGTTTAAGTCTCGGCAAAGGCATTAGTATTTTTAATTCAAATGTGTACTCCACATAGGTATCAGACAACCTATTAGCGAACTACCTAGAAGAGTACGAGGAGGTGCCGTGGGACGCGCTGCGCTACCTATTCGCGATCATCAACTACGGCGGCCACATCACCGACGACTGGGACAAGCGCGTGCTCATCGCCTACATCAACCAGTTCTTCTGCGAGGAAGCGTTGGACGTGCCCTTCTACAGGTCAGTCTATACAGTATTGTGGTGTTTTTGTGGGTAACCATATTTTTAGTTTTAAAAGTTACTTGCGGGTGTTTGTAAACTCGGCAGTCTGTTTCCGAACATTAAAGGTTTTGGTTATGAGAACGTGTTTCTTTTACAATAAATATCCTGAAACAGGACATTTTTGGCGACGGGACTTATTGCACGCGTGTATAAACGAATCAGTGACAGTGTATGATATTCGGCATTGTTTTGCGGATGAAAATGGCGTGTCATGTAAACACAATGTTCGGCGGCAGTCTCACGTTTGATCACCATGTACAGGAGTGGAGCATATTTAAGAGTCGTTTCACTCAATATTGTGCGGCAAATGATATATCAAGTGAAAACGATAAGGCCGGAGTGAGACGACGGGCGATGTTGCTCACGGCATTAATGGAAGATACCTACCGCATCGCAAGGAATTTAGCTTTCCCATCGGATCTAGAAAGCTTAGAATTTTCGAAACTGCTTGATATTTTGGACGAGCACTTTCGTTCGAAAAGGAGTTCCTTTGCCGAGCGATACAAGTTTTATAAGGCAGAACAGCGACCAGGGGAAGAGTTAGCCGATTGGGCAGCGCGAGTGCGCAGTATGGCGCAGCACTGCGGTTTTAATGCGGAACTCGATACGGCATTAAGAGATCGGTTCGTATTAGGATTAGAGAACGTCAAGGAGAAAGAAAAACTATTTGCTGAAAGCATTGAAACCCTGACGTTTAGCAAGGCGTTGGAGTTGGCACAAAATGTGCACTGCGCCAGGCTGGCGTTGCAAACCGCTCGCGCCGAAGCCGGCGCGAGCGCTGCGGCACCCGCGCACGACGTGTTCGCGCTGCGGGGCGCGCCCGCCGCCGACGCGAGGAGCAGCGGAGCGAGCGGCCGAGCCGGGCCGTCGGGCGGTGGCGTACCAACCAATTCGTGGCAAAATCGAAAGTGCTGTGATGTGTGCGGATATAAAAATCATTCAAAAGATCAGTGCCGGTTTTCAGAATATACGTGTCGAAAATGTAATAAAAAAGGTCATTTACAGCGTATGTGCAAGTTAAGTGTGAAAAATAATTTTTCTTTGGCTGTGGATGGTTGTGACGACGACGACATGATTCGAGGTAATTTACAATTATTTAATATCGAGTGCATTGACGGCGAACCTATGCGACAGAGGGTCTCGGTAAGCGGTGTAGGTATAGTATGTGAAATAGATAGTGGCAGTGCCGTTTCCGTTTTACCGGCGGATGTATATAAAAAATATTTTACGGGTACATCTGGCCTGCAGTCGTGTAACGTCATGCTTAATTGTTATAATGGCAGTAAAATATTACCATTAGGGTGTGTGTTGTTACCAGTGACGTTTGAAGGTCGCACTGAACAAATAAAGTTTTTTGTTATAACAACACATGATAAACAACCAGCACTGTTAGGCCGGGATTTTATTAGCACTTTTTGTTTGCAGTTGAGTAGTGCCAGTTGCAATAATTTGAAGGAAAATATACCAGATAATTTAATTAAGAAATATTCATGTTTGTTTAACAATGAACTCGGAAAATTTAACAAGTATAAAATTAATTTAAGAATAAAACCTGATGCGGAGTTACGTTTTTTTAAACCACGTCCAGTGCCGTTAGCTTTGAAACCAAAGGTCGAAAAGGAATTACAGCGACTTCAAAGTTTAGGTATTTTAGAGAAGGTAGAACATTCGGAAGTTGCAACTCCTATTGTCCCTGTACTGCGCGCTGACGGAGAAATTAGAATATGTGGGGATTTCTCAGTTACTCTAAATAAAGTTTTATTAATGGACAACTACCCGATTCCTCGCATTGAAGATCTTTTTTCAAAATTGCATGGAGGGATGGAGTTTTCAAAATTGGACCTTTCTAGGGCTTACAATCAGCTGGAATTGGATGAGTCAAAAAATTTTACGTGTATTAACACGCATAAAGGTCTATTTCGTTATAATCGCTTGGTGTTTGGTTTAGCAAATGCACCTTTTATTTTCCAACGTACAATGGAACAATTATTGGCTGATATTGATGGAACTTGTATATTTATTGATGACATTTTAGTAACTGGCCCCACTAGGAAAATACATTTAGATAGGTTGAACAGGGTATTAGCAAGATTACAGGAAGCAGGTTTAAGATTAAAGCGGGAAAAATGTGAGTTATTTAAGGAGTCAGTCGAGTATCTTGGATTTGTGATTGATAAGAACGGTTTGCATAAATCAAAAAGCAAAGTAGAAGCTATTGTAAACAGTAACTGTCCTAAAAACGTAACAGAATTAAAATCTTTTTTAGGGATGGTTAATTATTATAGATGTTTCGTACCGAACACATCCAGTGTTCTAAGCCCATTGCATTCTTTGTTGAAGAAGGGGGTAACATGGACATGGGGTGATGAGCAACAAAAGGCGTTTGAGAAAATCAAAAGTGAGTTATCATCGGAAAGGGTGTTGGCACACTATAACCCCGAATGGCCGACGGTGGTGACGGCGGACGCGGGCCCCGCCGGGCTCGGCGCCGTGCTCGCGCAGCGCCAGCCGGGCGGCGCCGAGCGCGTCGTGGCCTACGCCTCGCGCGCGCTCACTAAGTCGGAAACTAATTATGCGCAAATACAAAAGGAAGCCGCATCTATAGTGTTTGCCATAAAGAAGTTTCATCATTATCTGTACGGCCGGTCAGTACCTTTTACCTTAAGGACAGATCATAAACCTCTTTTATCCATTTTTGGGAACAAGAGAGGTATACCAGAAATGGCAGCAAATCGACTTCAGCGTTATGCTTTATTCTTATCAGCTTATAATTTTGATATTGAATATGTGAGAAGTGAAGATAATGTGGCTGATTTTTTATCGCGTTCGGTATCATTGTCTTATTCGGATAGTTGTAGTAACTTAGATTGTGAGAAATCATTGTTGTACGTACATTTTATTAATGATACAATTTTAAAACCGATAACTGTTAACGACGTGAAAGAAAAAACTAAAGTAGATGACATTTTAAAAAAGGTAAAATCATACATTGTTAAAGGTTGGCCGAATAAAATATGGGATCAGGAACTAATACCTTATTTTAAATGTCGCTTGGAATTATCTTTGGAAGACGACTGTATTATGCGGGGCCATAAAATAGTAATTCCGTCGGTATTTCGCGAGCAACTACTAGATGAATTACATAATTCACATTTTGGGGTAGTTAGAACGAAAAATGAAGCAAGGGCCCGTATGTGGTGGCCAAGTATAGATAAACACATTGAACAGAAAATAGGCTCATGTAGTATATGTAACGGTTTACGGAGCGCCCCTGCCCGCGCGCCCCTCGCTCCGTGGCCCTACCCGGCGAAGCCTTGGGAGCGTGTTCACCTAGATATGTTTTCATTAGAAGGTCGACAATTTTTGGTTGCGGTTGACGCGCACTCAAAATGGGTAGAATGTTTTATGATGAGCACAACGGACAGTGGTGCTATTATAATTAAGCTAAGCGAAATGTTTAGTAGATTTGGTTTAGTGCGAACTTTAGTGACCGATAATGCTTCAAATTTTTGCTCACAACAGTTTGAGGAGTTTTGCTCTGTAAATGGTATACAACATTTAACTATTGCTCCATACCACCCTTCTTCAAATGGCCAGGCAGAAAATAGCGTCAAAACGGTCAAAAAAGGTGTTAAAATAATTTTGTCAGAAAATAAAAGTCAACATATTTTATTAAAAAAATTAAATAAATTTTTATTTGAATATAGGAATTCGGTACATTGTACAACCGGATTTTCGCCGGCACAGTTGTTGCTCGGTAGGCCTTTGCGCTGCAGGTTAGATTTATTGCGGGTTAGGGATTCAAGTCAAGACGGCACAGAAAAAAAATCATGTCATACATCACACACATCCACGGCCAAGGAAAAGGTTAATATGAAACAGACCTTACAGTGTAAAAATTATGGAGGTAAACGCAAAATAAACTTGGTGAAAGGAGATATAGTATTAATAAAACATTTTTATAAAAATGGCACAAAATATGAATGGAAGTTAGGCGAAATAAGAAAAAAAATAGGACGTAGAATGTTTGAAGTTTGGGTACCAGATATGAATTGTAAAATAAGAAAACATGTAGATCAATTATTAATATACAAAGGGGCCAAGACAGCAATGGAGTTGGACGACTTTAGTGCGAATGGAGATTTCACCGACCAGGAAATAACGCAAAACCGTTCGGTAGATACTTCGCAGCCAGAGTCTGATATTTCATCTGAAGAACACAGCGAGTCCCTAGATGAGGCTGAAAGCAATGAGTCATTTTTGTCTATGCCTGAGACAGAATTACCACCATCACGTGTCGATTTCACAGTGCAGCAGCCAGATCTGGAATTAGCCTCTGGATCAGAACCAAGGGTAGAGGAAGAGAATAATGCCGGTCAGTCTTCAGTGCCACCGGTGGAACAAATAGTATCTACAGAGTCTGGGACGCTGTCTCTTGCCGATACCATGAAGGCATCTGTTGTCGAGTCCAATGAGCCCCAAACCCAAACACGTAGTCCTCGTCCTCTTAGATTAGCTAGGCAGAAAAAAATTAATTATAGAGTTTAAATATTTCTGTATATTTTTATACTTGTGGTGAAGGGATTTGTGGTGTTTTTGTGGGTAACCATATTTTTAGTTTTAAAAGTTACTTGCGGGTGTTTGTAAACTCGGCAGTCTGTTTCCGAACATTAAAGGTTTTGGTTATGAGAACGTGTTTCTTTTACAATAAATATCCTGAAACAGGACAAGTATATAGCGTGTACAAGAGAATAGGACACTGACACGGGCTCACGGGCTATCTAAGGCCAACTGCCGTTGGCATGCTGTATGCGCTGGCTGGTATCGCTCCCCAGGACGTCCGCTATTGAGCGTCCTAAAAAAGGAAACGAATCGGGTCACCTCTTAAATCACCACGTGCCGGTTGCCCAGAAGCTAAAAAGTCGCCAGAACTTGATCAAGAAAGTTAATCCTCTAGATGGGGATGCTAAAGACGCCCGTTTAAAGCTATGGAAGGAGAAATACCCCATATACCCGAATATCGAGCTATCAGAGCGACTCTCCCCTGGATATGATCTGCCTTGGGCGACCTGGAAGTCCTTAAATAGGCTACGGACCCAGGTAGGCCGAAGCAGGGAGAACATGCACAGGTGGGGTTACAGCTTGGACAGCGCATGTCTATGCGGTATTCCCCCAGACAATGGCACACCTTTAACACGCCCTGCGTGCCCCTTCACCTGCACACGCGAGGGGCTTTACAAGGCCACAGATAGTGCTATATCAGTGGCTAAGTTTAGGTCCTCACATATATGAAAGCCTGAGTCGACCACGCAAAGTAGAAGACTGACACAGGTGTCAGACACCTGCTAGCAAACTACTAAAAGAGTCGAGGAGGTGCCATGGGACGCGCTGCGCTACCTATTCGTGATCATCAACTACGGCGGCCACATCACCGACGACTGGGACAAGCGCGTGCTCATCGCCTACATCAACCAGTTCTTCTGCGAGGAAGCGTTGGACGTGCCCTTCTATAGGTGGGAGATTATTAATAAATTCTTCAAAAGTTCCAAAAATCTGGCCAATAAGGATGATGGCACTACAATCAATTGACGTACCGTTTATGACCTGTCAAACGTAAAATTCCTATAGATTTTGTATGGGTCAACAAAGAGAGAGTGTCACTTCTACTATGTAGCTTAAAGCGAAATCAAATAACTTAATGATTCAAAGCGGTTAAAAATCGAAGGGAATGCCAAACGCCTGTCACCATGACCGTTTTTTCTATGTACTTAATACTGGAAATTGTATTCGTCAACTAGAACTGAGAAAAACTCATTTATCGCTTAAATCACATTCTTCTTCACTGTCCTATACAAATAAAATCGTTAAATATTGATAAAGACGAAAATTACCGGGCTCGTGACGATTAGTGCCATGAAAAGTTTGACTAGACTAGACCCAATTAAATATTCTGATCGAGACTTCCTCAACTTTGTGCCCAATTTTAGGCTCAACCGGGTCATTCTCCACTCGCGGCTTAATAGTGAACCTTGTTTTAATTTCATCGAAAAAATAATCAAAATTGTAACCAAAAATACACTATCATGTCCCTTATCCCCTATACCTTATCTCCCTCATCCCTCCCCTAGACTGTCCACCATCCCCGCGTACCACATCCCCCGCGACGGCAGCCTGGAATCGTACCGCGACTTCCTGGATCTGCTGCCGCCCGCAGAACGCGCAGAGTCTGTGGGACAACACGCGTCTGCTGATGTCGCCACTCTGGCACAGGTAACATCGATGTTGATTTGTCCTTTTTGGGGTATTACATTAAGGTCTTAATAAATGTTACAATGGGTGAGATTCTCATTTTCTTTGAGACGAAAATGAGAATCTCACCCATTGTAACATCCAGGCACATAATGACTCTTCTCCAACTTGTTCTAGGATAGACAAGTACAATTTTTAGATTAGGTATTACATCAAAGTATTTTTTCCATCACAGTGCCATAGCACGCTCCTGCGGTGGATTGAAGCATGATAAGTGTCTTTATGTCACACGAATTGTTCTGATGTTGCAACGAATTCTCACGCTATGACAATTACAACTTTTTGTGCTATCAAATATAGATTGAATTGCAATAACGTGATATCCCATTTTAGGATACTCTGATTATGTGCTCAACGTTGTTTGCGTTGGCGTCCACCGGCGGCGGTGGAGCTGGTGGTGGCGAAGACCAGAAGGTGAGACCTACTACTACTTCATTATAACAAATTTTAGTTTCTGCGAAACGCAATGTCGTGTTGTGGTCGTGTCCAAAAAACAAACGAGTCTTTTGTGTCAAAACGTAATAATTTGAACTGTCAATTTTGTTGTGGGAGAACATAAGTTTATCTCTATGCTATTTAACTTTAGATCACATTAATATCAGCCGTAGCAGTAGGTATTTACACCAACAGAATATATCACAGAGTAGATTAGGAAGCTTAGCTTGACATAGCAAAAGCCTTTGATAGCGTATCTGTTCATTTACTTTCAAATAAAAGGTGTGAGAGGAATCTGAATCTCTACTAGATGATTAGGTACTCTCTGATGATAATACTCTTAATGATAATGAGAATAGAAAATTTTAAGAGTAATGAAAGTTTTTTTTGTTTTGGTGTTCCTCAAGGATGTGTCCTAGGCCTGGATCTGTTTCTGGTAAACAATAATGACTTATTTATCTTACTATGCACTATGCATAACAATACCTGCAAAACCAACATGGTGCTGAAAGTGCTACAGGAAAACTTTTAGCTAACTTTTTTTAATCTTGTAAATAGTTTCATTATTAGAAAAGGTAATTCTAAATTGATATTGAAAATCACGGATTTTTGAGCGATCGTGTTTATAATATGCAATCAAAAGGTGATTGCGGCCCAATCTGAACCTTCTTTCTAAATACAGGAATATTTTTTTGATGAGTACACAAATGTTAATATGGTGTTCTACTAATGATATAAACAACTTTTCCAATGGTAAAATCAAGAAAAAAAACAGCTTTTTCGTACATTTTGGTCGAGTTAAATAAAAACTTTAGTATGGAACAGCTGATATTTTTTTTTTACCATTGGTCCCATAGTAAAAGATGTTCATATTCATGAGTAGAACAACATGTAAAAATTTGTGTACTCATAAAAAAACACTTCCTTTATTAGGTGGATGAGCTAGCCGCAGAGATGTTAGTGAAGCTGCCGTCCAAGATAGACATGGAGACGACTGAGCGCATGATGGGCCCCGAGATAGTGATGCCGATGTGCGTCTCGCTGCTGCAGGAGATCGGCTACTACAACGTGCTCATATCCAGCATCATTGCTGGCCTCAAGGTGACACAACTTAATTACGTATCATTATTCAGAGATACGCTGGCTTCGACAGCGAGAAATAAACATTTGAGAAATTTCATCGTGTCACGTGACGTCTTCGGTAGCTTAGTTGGTAAAGCACTCGCCTGGCATGCGATGGGACGTGGGTTCGAGTCCCACCTTAGGTCAATGATTTTTTCAAGTGTTATTTATTTATTTATTTTCAATTAAACCTTGCATGGAATTGCTAAAAACAAAAAAAAAAAAATTAATTACGTACCTTGCAAAAGCAAATCGATAGCGAAAATAGCGCAAGTTTTTCTCTAAAATCGCAGATTGACAGCATAAAAAAGCAATCTTATGAAGGTGCTGCCTCTGCCGAACAATAAGTAAACTAAATTGTGTATTCTATTGGTCCAATTTCATTGACTTTGTGTCGTTTTCGTACAATAAGTTTTTAACAGCAAAGCAATTAATTGGGCGATGACTGCGCGATTATTGCTCATTGCTAATTTTTAACCGACTTCAAAAAAAAGGAGGAGGTTCTGAATTCGTCTGAATGTTGTTGTTTTTTTTTTTTGTATGTTTGTTACGCGATTACGCCGTCAATTATGGACCGATTTCAAAATTTTTTTTTTAGTTTGAAAGGGTATACTTCCGAGGTGGTTCCATTTTCACCAAGTCAGATTCTGATGATGGGATCCCTGGGAAATCGAGGGCAACCCTCAATTTTTATAGGCACTCATAATGTTTTGCATATATTTTCTGACTCGATGCTGATTTTTGGGTCTGGTAATCATCATGTCATGTTGCTGACCTGATAATGGAAGCCACGGAACTCCTTAACGGATAGGAGTTAGAAGATAATACTGCAATTTGTCGACAGAACGTATTTCGCAGTGTGTTGAGCAGACGTGGAGCTTATGAGGTACCAGACCGCCAATTTTTATTTACTGGGGGAGTACCCGCACACCCAGTAACGAAAAAAAATTTGAAAGTTCCTTTCTTAATTTGACTTGTTATTTAACGCAAGACCTTATCCTATGGTTTCGACACCAAAATAGCCGCCGTTCTGGTTGGAGTGTAGGTAAACCCTTTTCTTCAGACTTAAAAATTTTCGTCGAAAAATTGACCCTTTATAACACCTTATTTTTATCATACCATTGGATGGGGGGTCCATAGAGGACCAACATTAGTTAAGGTTACTTTGCTGTTAAGTAATTCTTGGCGGAGTTAGGATAAAAAAATAGAGGACTTAACACTTAAAATTGTGAAATAAAATAAGTTTAATAAAAAATTAAAAACCGACTTCAAAATGAAACTAAAAAGCGAAAAATAATATTGACTTAAACAAACCTAATCAGTTCTTTTTGGAGTCGGTGCGAATGAACACATTTGAACTCTCGATGGCTGGCACCGACTCCAAAAAGAACTGATTAGGTTTGTTTTAGTCAATATTATTTTTCGCTTTTTAGTTTCATTTTGAAGTCGGTTTTTAGTTTTTATTTAAACTTATTTTTTAGGTAATACGGAGGCGGTTTGCTCATGTTCGAGTGATATTATTGATTAGCAGAATCAACGAGCTCTGTAGCCAAGAGGCGAGCACACCGGACTATATGGCGATGCCATCTCTGAGGCTCCAGGTTCGATTCCCGGTCGGGTCAATGTAGAAAACTTTTCTATATTGTTTCGAGTGGTGGTGTTGTGGTACCGTCGTTGTTTCTGATTTCTATAAAACAAGTGCTTTAGGTACTTAGGGTCAGATGTATGTGATGATGTACAACATAAAAAAACTTAGTTAAATTAAGCTAGGGCTTAAAATGAAGTTGTATATTGACCGTGATGTGTTCCTCTAGGAGTTGCGTCGGGCCATCGAAGGTCTCGTGGTGATGTCTGACATGCTGGAGATCATGTATTCTTGCATCTTCGAGGGGCGAGTGCCGTCTTTCTGGCAGAAGGGTAAGTGATTTTTCCTATTTATTATCATCTTCATTTCAGCCAGAGAACGTCCACTGCTAAACATAGGTCTTCATCATCAATCATTTATCATCTATCTGCATTTTTTTTCCTTTTAGCTTAATTAATTGATTTCTGTATAAGTAATTTGTCAAACTGATTAGAATATCTTAGTCTTTGTACTTAATGTTGTTCAGAATATTAATTGAATTTAGTTAATTTTTTTTTTAAAAATGTTGTTGAAATTGGACAATGTTTAATTTAAACTTGCCCTGAGATACAGTGATACATTTCCGCAAAATTCTAAACGTATAGGGCATAGAGAAAAACGTTGGGTAAAGAATCTTGTTCGTTTTAAAAACGATGCTGAAAACCTTGTCAGTCCGATTCAGGGTCCAGACCCCTCTCCTAATGTAAACCAAGTGTTAAAGTAAATATATTGACTTAAGATTCAGTCAATTACTAAAATAAAACCCGTTGAACGTAAGTGAACGTTCTACAGCTCGTCCATCTATGAAGCCGCTGGGCGCGTGGTGTCGAGAGCTATTCCTACGGGGAGCCCACCTCCACGCGTGGGCCAACGCGCCGCGCGCCCCGCCCACGCTCTGCTGGCTGCCGGCGCTCGTCGCGCCCACCGGCTTCCTCACCGCGGTCATGCAGGTGAGTACCGCTAGCGGCCCGCCCACGCTCTGCTGGCTGCCGGCGCTCGTCGCGCCCACCGGCTTCCTCACCGCGGTCATGCAGGTGAGTACCGCTAGCGGCCCGCCCACGCTCTGCTGGCTGCCGGCGCTCGTCGCGCCCACCGGCTTCCTCACCGCGGTCATGCAGGTGAGTACCGCTAGCGGCCCGCCCACGCTCTGCTGGCTGCCGGCGCTCGTCGCGCCCACCGGCTTCCTCACCGCGGTCATGCAGGTGAGTACCGCTAGCGGCCCGCCCACGCTCTGCTGGCTGCCGGCGCTCGTCGCGCCCACCGGCTTCCTCACCGCGGTCATGCAGGTGAGTACCGCTAGCGGCCCGCCCACGCTCTGCTGGCTGCCGGCGCTCGTCGCGCCCACCGGCTTCCTCACCGCGGTCATGCAGGTGAGTACCGCTAGCGGCCCGCCCACGCTCTGCTGGCTGCCGGCGCTCGTCGCGCCCACCGGCTTCCTCACCGCGGTCATGCAGGTGAGTACCGCTAGCGGCCCGCCCACGCTCTGCTGGCTGCCGGCGCTCGTCGCGCCCACCGGCTTCCTCACCGCGGTCATGCAGGTGAGTACCGCTAGCGGCCCGCCCACGCTCTGCTGGCTGCCGGCGCTCGTCGCGCCCACCGGCTTCCTCACCGCGGTCATGCAGGTGAGTACCGCTAGCGGCCCGCCCACGCTCTTTGGCTGATCAACGTCATCGTCAATAGATCAACTGGTATACCAACTAGTCTGCCAACCAGTGGGCCATCTTCAATAATAGTCAGTAGCCCATGGACTCAGTTAAGGGTCTTTTAAAGAGGGTCTTCGTCGGGTGATTTTTTTAAAAGTGTTTTGTTATTCGGTCCTGTATTTTGTAATTTTTGCTTTTTACCTTGACTCGACCACAGCAGTTTTCCAAGTAGCTGACCAATGGTGACTTAACGTAACGTAGACGTAACTTTTTACACTGTACAGGAATATTCAAACTACGATAGGTAATATTAATTGACTGATACAAATTTATTGGACCAATCAAGAAGTCTATGAGAATTACTGCCTATTTATTGATTACTTGTTGACATTTTGTTATTAAATACATTATAATTCTTACATTTGCATGATATTAAAAATGACTGTATAAGATCAATGAATTTCTTATATTTGACATCAAATAATTAATTATTATCAACATGTGAAATGTGATGTAAAAATTATTAGATTCAATTATGTTTAAATGACATGGATATTACATTAATTTAACTTATACATATTTGCGTGCTATTGGTAATGGCTAAACGGGCCGTTCAACAAATTAATCATAAGAAGACCTTCAGTGTGTCCTGTTTAAACGCAAATAAACGTATTTTTATGTTTAAACGTAATTGTTCAGACGACAGCGCGCGGCGAAAGCTGGCCGATCGACACGCTGTGCTGGGAGTTCACCGTCATGCCGCTAGAGGAGGCCGGCTTCGTGCGTCCGCCAAGAGACGGAGGCGTCTACATCAGGTAATACAAAGTGTACAAGAGAATGGGACACTCCTTTAAACCGCGTGATCAGCTGGTTATATACAACAACTTTTCCGATGGGAGCAACATCGAAGTCGTGATCTCATTTTTAGATGCTCCATACATTATCATCGAGGTATGCGTGTAAGTTTGTATGGAGAAGCTGAAAGAAATTTATCGATTTCGAAATTGCTCCCATAGAAAAAGATGTTGTATATTACCAGCTGATCACGTGGTTTTAAGGAGTGTCCCATTCTCTTGTACACCCTGTATAGTCATCATTATTTCAGCCACAGGACGTCCACTGCTGAACATAGGCCTCCCCAATGACTTCCAATTTGGCCGGTTGGAAATGGCCTGCATCCAGCGGCTGCGAAAAAATTGGCACGCTAAAGTTTAATATTTCGCAAACGGATCCCTATATCAAAAAATATTCTTAGCAACCCCTTAATCATTTTAAAGGACCTATTTAACGATGCCCCACTCGATGGGGTAGACAATTTAAAAAAACATCCCCACGTTACATGCATGGGAGCTACCCTAAAAAACTTCTATCACCATTCTACCACTTTGTGATTAATATACATATCTCTACAAAATTACAGCTCTCTACGGTCAACAGTCTCCAAGCAAAACCTCGGACGGACAGACAGACAGACGGTCATGACGAAACTATAATAATTCCTTGTAAACTATAAAAGGACTACGAAACCCCAAAAATTACAGGAATTATACTCGTGGACTTAATGAGTGATTTCGGAATGCATTGATTTTATTTTATACTAGAGTCACTTATTGTAGAAAAACCGGCCAAGTGCGACTCGGACTCGCGCACGAAGGGTTCTGTACCATTATTTATAAAAACGGCAAAAAAATCACGTTTGTTGTATGGGAGCCCCCTTAAATATTTATTGTATTCTGTTTTTTAGTATTTGTTGTTATAGCGGCAACAGAAATACATCATCTGAAAATTTCAACTCTCTAACTATCACGGTTTATGAGATACAGCCTGGTGACAGACGGACAGACAGACAGACAGACAGACGGACAGCGGAGCCTTAGTAATAGTCCCGTCTTACCCTTTAGGTACGGAACCCTAAAAAAGTTTATGCTACGTGATCATTAATGGTTCCCCAGAGGCCAATACCTCGAAGGCGCGAGCTGGTTCAAGAAGGAGGGCTACCTGCAGGAACCGCTGCCCATGCAGCTGGTGTTCCCGCTCACGCCCATACACTTCAAGCCCATCCGCGCCACCGGCCGAAGGCTCAGAAGTAAGCATATTTTACTAGAATGGCCTTGTTTCCTAAAAAAAATCATATTAGTCCGTCAGTTGGATTAACAGAAAATATTGGACACGTATTTTTTCTTTTCTCAATCAAACAAAAAATGATCAAGATACAGCTCGTTAGAGTTCCGCGTAACGTCACACCTTGCGACACTTTTTAGCAAGGCGTGACGTCACGTGCTCACTTTTATGCGCTTTATCTTCGTCATTTTTTGTTTGATTAACACCCAGTTGCAGAAAGCTGTCTTTAAAAACGACATTAGATAATGTGACATTACCGCTAATTAGGTCATTAGATTTAAAGTCGTTGCACAAAACTACATAAACATCCTTTAGTGGTCCTTTAACTAAAGACTATATAATGCCGACATCATTAAATGTTGCAAGTCAAAAAATAATTTTGAATGAAGTGAGTGAATGGTTGCGTTTTGTTACTGTGTTTTGTCATAGAACATGCATTGTCAAAGAATGGGTTTGCAAAAATAAAACGTATGAAAACGTCAAATGTCCTATTTCAAAATCAATCAATTGTCAAATGAAAAAATCTAAAATTGGCGGAATTTGGTGCGAGTTGTAGTATTGTGTTGAAACTTACCTGCTCTATCTCATCTACATTTAAAATGGCACAACAGCAAATGCTAAAACAAGGGGCAAGCTACACTCAAGAACAAAAATCATTAGTACTGGATCTTGTGATGTAGGTAGTGAGTATTCAAATAAATAGTTTCCACAATCACACCAATTTATAATTATAAACTGTGTTCACTTTCCTTTTTTACTTTGATATTGATCTTTATCATTATAATCTTACAGATACAAGCACATAGTAGAGTGCAAAAGAACGGGGGACAAGTACATACATTAAGATGAAAAGAGAGGCATGGAATGCTATCACAATAGCATACAATATAGAAAAGGTCGTTTTCTACATGGACTCGACCGGGAATCGAAAACTGTTATCCTGACACATACAGAGACTGCAAATTTTGTCTAAGAAAAGGGAATATAATGATATGATGATATAAAAGATGGAAATATTAAAAAATAAAGTAAAATAGCCGAATACAATGTTGAATAATAATGTTTTAATTTTGTCAGTAAGATAATATTTTCAGATAGCAATAAAATATTTGTATAAGGGTAATGTTTTGTTTTTTATTTACAATAGGCTTCTAAATAAAGGCCTTTACTTAATTTATAAGTTTAGGTATTTCATGTTTCTATAAAGTATATATTTTTATAATCATAAATAATACAATAATACGTTGTGAGTACTATTTACGAGTAGTTGGTGAGTTTATTTCATTTTAATTTAAAAAAATAGTTATGGAACAATTTTATTTATGAGAAACTGAGGTATAATGTATTAGCGTACACCACATTGATGAGAAAACACTTTTTACAATTGCAGCCCGGACAGACTTCTGTGGTATCATCTCCTCATTATCAATTTCTATGTCAATAGGAGGTTGCACCTTGTCTTGTTCTATACACTTAATATGCATACCACACATGCAACAATTACTTGCAGGACTGTTGATGTTTTGTTTAGCGTAATACCATTTTCAATTCATGGGCAATAGCGTACCCCAAAGCATCTTTCTACTGTATTTCGGGTTGCAATGTGACTTTTGTTATATGCTTCTTCTGAATTATTTTGAGGACGCAGAAAGCCCGACGTCGTCTCGGAACATATTGCTAAAGGCTTGAGAGAGACATTATTTACCTATATTAAACTGAAATTTACTAGAAAAAACGAAATATTATGCTAATGACAAGTTTAATGGATGTTTGAGCAGGCATTAAAAATTATAACCTCGAACTGTCAAACTAATGCCCCTTTAGCGCTAATGAGGTTTTGTGCAACGTAAACATATTGATTTGACGTTCGGTTCTTTAAAGTTAAAGGAGCATTAAAATTTGCGTCAAATGCTTTTCGTGCAACACTTTAAAGATTCATTATTGTTTAAGGTCGCTTTAAAAATTTAATGTCCGTTTCTGCGACTGGGTGTAACTAAAGAAAAAAATATGGGTCCAATATTTTTTGATATACTAACTGACGGACTTAATAGAATAATCTTTTTTTGACCCAGGAAACTAGCCTATTTGTAACTGTATGAAATTACGAAAGATTGTGTAATAATTTTATAACATTCAAATCAAATCTTGATACGTCTAATCATTACCCATCAGCGCCTGAATTCGTTATTAAGTTAAACGATCAGTATAATATTACTGTTCTGTTCTGCATTTAGCTAATCCAGAGGATGCTTGTGTAAAAAGATAACTTAGCTCTGAAAAGATTCGTTTTAGCCTCGATGGAGCGACGCGCGAGTCTCCGGGCTATCCCAAATTCAGTCTTAGATGTCTACATAGTCCAGTAACTTTATGCATTACAGCTTGCGTCAAATCCGTTTGTTCTGATGTTTTGCAGACTTGTTTATGATGGTGCTGTGTAGTGCCGGCACGTTAAAAGAATTAGCACCACCCCTTCTCTTCCTATGGGTGTCGTAAGAGGCGACTACAGGAGAACCGCCATTAGAAGACGGGCAGCAGCGTCTCCTCTCCACCATTGGCCAAACTGCGATCGCCAACCCGCCTGCCGAGCGTGGCGATTATGGCAAAATCCACCTTTTGGAGAGGCCTGTGTCCAGCAGTGGACTGATATGGGCTGGTGATGTGTTTATAATGTTGGCCTAATGAATAATCCAAGTTTGTGACCTTGAGCGCCGAACGCAACTTTGTCAAAAATCGAAAAAACCGCGAAAAAATAGTTTTCTTCTTCTTCAAATTTTGGCGAAGGACTAGTTTTCCCCTAAAGGACTAGTTTTTTTAACCAACTTTCTTAGGACGTTTTTAAAGTAGACTAAGTTTGCTACAATATGATACTAGAACTGTCTCTGTAGGTCATAGTTTCCGAGATTAAGCCTTTCAAAGTTTATATATTTTTTCGAACTTCGTAATTTCTTATTCCCTTTTCAGAGAACAATGACATTGCGATTGGTGACAGTTCGTAAGTGAAGAACTCTAGCAATTCTTTATCCGATCGTTTTAAGACACACAACCTGTGAAACAGTGTTAGAGGATCAACGGTTACTTGTTTATTGCCAACAGAAATAGTTCGTACAGTTGAAAAAAGGGACACCACATTGTTTATTTCACTTCCTGGAAGTTCTTTCCAATAATCTTTAGCATCGATTCTCTCCTAATATCCAGAGCCATGTGGCTGTTTTGACTCTTAGATTCTCCAACCAGGCCACTGCTGATGGACATAATGAAATCTGTTGTAAGGAATAGAGGGTGCTGTGCAAACCATCTACAGAGTTTTTCAGTATCTGATTCATCTCTGGTGACAAACAGATGTTGTTCAGTTGTTGCAGTGGTAACCTCGCAGTATAAAAAATTTCGAAGTTGGAAAAAAATGAGAAACTTTGATCTCGAAAACTATTTGTTCTACAGAGACAGTTTTACCATCATATTAGAGCAAATTTAGTCTTCTTTAAAAACGTCTTAACAAAAGTTTATTCAAAAACTAGTCCTTTATAATCGCCAATATTTGAAAATAAAACTATTTTTTCGCGGTTTTTTCGATTTTTGACAAAGTTGCGTTCGGCGCTCGAGGTCACAAACTCGGATTATTCATTAGGCCAACATCATATACAAGTCTGCAAAAAATCAGAACATCCGGATTTGACGCATGCTGTGATGCATAAACGATTTGATTTTTGATCAAAGCAATCCTATCGCTTTAGTTCTGTTTGTACGATCGTTTTTCCATAGATCGCTACGTTTGCCCCTGCTACTACTACCCGATGCGCAAGGGCGCGTTCGTGGTGGCCGTGGACCTGCCCTCGGGGAAGGAGACCGCCGACTTCTGGGTCAAGCGCGGCACCGCCCTCCTGTGCACTCTGGCCACTTGATTCAATATACTGTTACCACGTACCAAGTGTTGTTTTGCCACATACTTTAGCCACCTTAAACCGATGTGATGAAAATCCTTTGTTTGGGTTGGGTTGGTTGGGTCACCCATGAAATTCAAGGTGTTGAGTACTAAGAATTCTGTTATGGTTTGGCAAATAGAGCTTGCCTATTCAGAAAAAAAGAAATGGTACATTATGATACAAGTGTGCAAAGTTGATTATTATACACGAGGCATTATTGTTAGCGCGAGCCGCAGGCGAGCTCGGCAAGGAAGCCGAGTGTGTAATAATCAATGCACACGAGTTCCATACGACGTTTTTCAACACAATTGCGAGGAAAAAACCAAACTAAAATCTAAAATACCTTCTCCGTTTTTACTGTTCTTTTCTGGATTTTGGCGGCAACAGGCTATCACTTGCGTTTCGTGCCTCGATAAGTATTTTCGACGGGGTTGAATAACATTAAACTCGTCTTTACTATTTCAAGTAGACATTATTGATATAGGGAAATATTTAGGGAAAATGACACGTAAGTTTTGTTTTTTGTTGTTCAATAAGGGCACAGGAAAAACTGGCTGTTCAGCCGGAGTAGCAGAAAATAAAATAGACTATAAATTATTGTTTCTAAAATGATAGTTAAGTTAATTTGTGTTTATTAATGCAATATTTATTTGTCATCTTAACCCTAAAATAATTTAATATCGGTAAAATATTCAATGTTCTTAGCCATAAACTTTTGCTGAATTTAAAAAAAATAAAGTTTACATTACCGCACTAGTGCGATAATGTTATTACAGCACAAGTGCGTAATATGATGAATTATGAAACTAAAAACGGTGTTATAAGAGTCAATTTACGAGCAACTGTGTTGAAAAATATCATAACGGTCTTACCTTTTAATTGTAAGATCATATAAGAGTGTAGGACCCGTAATAGAACCCTGGGACATACCACAGGTATTTAAAGTACTGTCATGTTTTGACAAATCTAGCTTAATTAAAGATAAATAACACTTTAAAAAAAATAAACAAGGCTTATCTTTAATTAAGCCTTGCCCATGCAAGGCTTAATTCCATGGCGATTCCATAATCGCTAAAAACAAAAATTTACAAATCTAGCTTACTCTATTTCCTTTTAATAATAATTATTGTTTGGCTAAATCGACTCTCTATATACAAAAATATTACATACATTGCTCTGATCCTAAGGTAAAGCTTAAGTACTTATGTTATAGAAATCAGAAACAACGACGACACAACACCAAGACCCGAGACAATAAGGGAAAGTTCCTTTTCTACATTGAGCCGACCAGGAAATCTAATAAATCTGCTACGTAATATAGAAAAAACAATAATACACAACCGTTAATCATGATTAATTTATTTACATAAACATTTATTGTACAATATAATGTGGTAAAAACCGAAATGTTTGTAAACTTAAAATTATTTTTATACAAATTATATCAAATATATACCAGTAGTTTCTATACACAATTCAGCTCTTCGAGATCTGAACTACGGAAGAATTTGCGACCAGAAGAACAGTAGATGGTTAGATAAATATAATATAAAAAACAACATACATTTAAGCTAACAGTTTTTGGAGCAAGTTGCAGTGTTGGATAGATCTAGAGATATATCGCGGTCTGCTGAAAATAAGTCAGTGTATGTACACGCATTGTCTGATTATACAACAGTATACACGCATTGCTTACAGGTATGGACTACAATACAAAATGGAACGGTTTTAAATTGCAATCGAAGTTAGTTTATGGCGCTTTCATTTAAGACATTTATAACCGGACAATTGCATTAAATGGACAACGTACATAATAGACATCTCGGAAACCCCTGTACTTATTATTGTACAGTTTGTAGAAACATGGTAAACATAGACTTTGATTAACCTAGCCTGAACCTAGATGGATTTTGTTACTAGTATGTTATTTTGTAGGAACTGTCTGCATAATTAGAAGCCGTAGACCTTATCGGCGTCGACGCTGATGAAGTACGGCTTCTTGTTGTTGTCGCAAGAGCAATAGCAGCGGCCGCCGTTCTTCTTGTCGTCAATGACAAGAGTTCGGAGGTTGATGTCAGTCTCTACGCCGCGTTGACCTAAAACCATAGATATAGAATGTACAAGATAGACAAAGGCTCATTGCAAATGATACAAAAAATGTAACACATATGTGTGTGTGTAGTAGTGTTGTTTAAGCCACAAATTTTTTATCGATTAATTGCAACCCGCATCAAATTGATTTGGCACAAGTCACAATCGCCGCGGACCTTGAAGCACCTACAGTTAAACCTAATCTTTAAACAAAATAGAGGTGAAAATCAGTATCACGGAAAGGATACGGGGCTTTCTGGGCATTGCATGAGCAAAGTTATGATATGGTCGAAAAAAGGTCATATTTTTGTTATGCAAACTTCACAGTCTGGAAACTGAGAAATCTGAAAAACAAGTTTACTCGCATTAAATCGAAAAATCAGTAATTGAATATTGTGAACAAGTTATTATAATGGATAATAAAAAAACGGTCGTTTTAAATATGTCATCATCATCATCATCATCATTTCAGCCACAGGACGTCCACTGCTGAACATTGACCTCCACCAGTGACTCCTAGATCGGCCGGTTGGAAGCAACCTGCATCCAGCGTCGTCCTCCAACCTTTACCAGGTTGTCGGCTTAAATATTATATATGTAACCTATTTAAAACAATTTTATATAATAATTTCACTTTAACGTATTCCTTATTATCACAGAGTTAATATTATACTACTTACAGTACAGTAGGTGATTCTGTGTTGTGTGTATCCCTAAATCGAAAAATAGTTTAAGTAACCTTAAAGTAATTTTGAAGGACCTATTCAACGATACCACACACGATGTGGTAGACGATGAAACAAAAATATGCTCACGGTAACGTGTAACTGTAACATGTAAATGTATGGCAGCTACCCTAAAAAAAAAAATAATTAAAAAATGTTCTACCACTTTGTCGGCAAGCTAGATATACATATTTCCACAATGTAACAGCTCTCTAGGGTCAACAGTCTCTAAGCAAAACGTCGGACGGACAGACAGACGGACATGACTAAACTATAAGGATTCCTTGTCAGGACTACGCAACCCTAAAAATGGCGACAAACATAGTTAAGTGGACAACAACAAACATAGCCTCTGTGCCCTGCAGGTGGGACGTAGATGCACATTTTTTTTAAGAAAATTTTGTTAGAGTTTAAAACTTGTTTATACTGATATTAACAAACAACTTTTTTCAAGAAACTATTCGCCCCATCACGACTTCGTTTTGTTTGTAAACGAAACTAACAGTAATCATACAACATGTGACAGCATCACATACATTGCTCTGATCCTAAGGTAAGAAGCTAAAGCCATTGTGTTAAAGAAATCAGAAACAACGAGGGAACCACAACACCCAGAACCGAGCCAATATAGAAAAGTTTTCTACATTGACCCGACCGGGGATCGAACCCAGAACCTCAGAGATAGCGGCGCCATTTAAAGTCCAGCATGCTCGCCTCTCGGCCACGGAGGTCGTCAAACTAAAAATAAAACAAAAAGCTCATAATGTAATCACAAAATAACAGTATTGGAGTGTTTTTTTTGATTGTCGGACGATTATAAAGTTGCAAAACTTATAAGGTAGATCCGTTATTGGCTGTAAGTTTAGTTCTTAAGTTAATTTAATTGTAATTAGAGCTGTGGATCTTGTTATAAAAAAAAAAAAAAAAAAATAAAATAAACAAACATGATAAATCTTTTTTTAGTAATCGCTAAAAATCTTCTATACCCACAAATGGCTGTCGATATTTTATCGATACTTATGACGTCACCGCTAGTTCAATCCCTAGTGTAAACATACAATTTACTATTTTACCTAATATTTATTGTAATTATGCCTTTAACTACGAAATACACAAACACACAACAAATAAAGTTCATATTCTTCCGTAAAATCTAAGTTCCTTGTCGATTATTATTAGGAATTAGACACAAATTTGTTTCAAAATATTTTCATCTTAAAATGTATTTACCTGTGAAATGTGTATTTATTAGGGTTATATTTTCTTGTCACATCAAAATTTATAATTGAACAAGACCCCATGTCTACAGATATATTTAAATAAGTTTTCCGTTTGTAATTTTGTATATTTTAATAAAATTAATCTTGACGTTTGAAATTGAGCTATATAAAGTCAGTTAAATATTTTTTTTGTGTCACATAGGTACATTGACATCTGTCTTTTTCTATCTTGTAGGGTGTCCGCAAGGATATGATATCTCTTTTCCACGCTTTGTCAGTCTTTAAGAGCGTAGCGAATGCTAAGTCTATGCCTAAAACATGTTAAGATTATAATACTTGATAGACTAGGACAGGGATCAGACGGTTAGGATTAACAGTTTCAATATATCTGCTATAAACCTATTATTGGCATATGGTTATTAGAAGTTAGGGCTCCAGTCAGACCTTAAATTTGGTCCAGGATAAATCATCTGAAATCACGTTATTTTATTTTACTTCAGCTACTTCACGAACGCATCAAGCAGCAAGATGCTTGAACGTGTCGAAACATCTTTAGATCAAAGACATTGCACTATAACAAGACTGCGCACTTAGACGCTAAAAACGAGCCGAACGAGAGACCCTCCCTTCACGGAGTTTGTCCTTTTCTATTAAGGTGACCACATTTTATAAATAATAAATTTTATCTTTATCTTATCTATCTCATCTTATTTTAGCATTACTGTGGATTTAGACCTAGTTTATTACCTTAGAAAAATGAGATACGATAGAATTCAACAATTTAAAACAACAAAAATGGGGGTTGTTCCTATTAATGTTACTTAGGGCTTGACAGCTCCGCCTTGTTCAAAGAAAACACATAGTAATTAGTTAAAGGTAGTATTGATTCATTTGTATTTAGGTTTATATATATACACTTTCATATTATTAGCAGAGAGCAGTAGCGATCTCATAATTAGTATGGATATGATTAGTGCAATTAGTTAAATACATGTCATGTTGTTTACATAAGATCCAGTCTTTATTATAACACCAAACACCGCAATCTGAGCTAAATAATAAGATTATATGACTATTACTTTTGCATCAAACTACATTTAAAGTAAAGTAGAGTCTTCTTAATTAAGGAGTTTTTATACAACTAGATAGTAGTTCCTATTTATTGCGTACCCTACCCCTACCCTACTACCTATATGACATTTTATGTCAACAATGTCACTTTAATATACTAAAACGTGAATGCACACTTGAATGACTCATTATTTATCTCTCGGGGCATTTGCTATCAAATATTCTTATTTAATTCGTAACATTATTGGCATTTTATAATGCCTGTAGAACGATGGATACAAAACTTTCCCCGAATTAAGAGTGGAATTCCCTGCCTGCGTCTGTATTTCCGAGTGCATATAACCTGACTCTCTTTAAGTCCAGAGTGAATAGGCATCTTCTGGGCAAGCTCGCTCCATCGTAGATCCCATCTATGCTCTAGAGCAAGATTGGGGTCAAGAGCAAGTCCATCTCAAATAAAAAATAAAATAAAAATAAATAACATTTAGTAGTAGGTACCTACAGAATTATGTTATTGCAAAAAATGATATCTTGAAGTATCTTGTGTAGAAAAAAAATATTAATTATACCAGTCATATCCATATTGATATTGAGATCGCTACTTCGAATCCGCTCTGTGATTATTAGTAATGCTTTGATTTTATTATTTAAGCCTAAATAAGTTTTAGTTTACACTAATTATGAATAAATTAATATGACAACAGCTGACTGTTATCATCAAATAGTAAAGCTTTAAGCTAGCAAGCTTATGGCTGTTACAAACAGTTGAGCTGGTGCATCAGCATACATTTTATTAATGGAAAAAACTAGCCAAGTATGAGTCAGACTCGCGCACGAAGGGTTTTGTACCATTATCTATAAAAATGGCATATAAATAAATTAAGCCCCGTTTAATATTTGTTTTATTTTAATTGAATTAGGTATTTAGTTTCAAAGTGCATAATATATAACTTAATTTTCTGTGAATATTTTGAGCGTCTACCTATTGCTGTTATCAATATTGATCAAAAATATCATGTTTGTTGTATCGGAGTCCCCTTAAATATTTATTTTATTCTGTTTTTAGTATTCGTTGTTATAGCGGAAACAGTAATAAATACATCATCTGTAAAAATTTCAACTGTATTACCTATCACGTTTCATAAAATACAGCCTGGTGACAGACGGACAGACAGCGGAGTCTTAGTAATAGGGTCCCGTTTTAACCTTTGAGTACGGAACCCTAAAGAGCAACCTATTGGGCAGATTATTTTTTCTTTAACTAAAAACTATTTGAAATACTAATACTTCTTTTGCAAATGTTTCCAAATCATCTGGTATTATTCCACTTAAATCAATGCCACCCTAATATTGTTTCCTTATGTGAGATAAGGACACACTACGTTTTAGGTACCTACCTCTCAGTCTGCTAGTTTTTGTTGTAAAAATTTGACATAGTATAATGCCTTACACGATAGTGTTAGACGAAATTAAAATTGACAAAAATATAAAGTGCACAATCTTGTTACTAGAAATACAATATCTTTGCTTTAGATTGATGATAAAGAAGAAGAAATACAAATACAATAATTGACAAGCTATGACGTTTTGTTGCTAAACGCAAAGAGTTTATTTGATCAGTGGCAACAGGGTGCAATTAAAATCAGACAAAATTCTTTTGTAGGTCATCATCATCATTTGATCAGTGATCATCATCATCATTCACCTGCCCTGTTCCTAGGTTATTATATCTGGGGTCGGTGCAGTTGTCTTCATTTTCTATGCAATTCGGTCACTCGTCATGTAGTCATTCACTCCCTTCTCAGACACATCGGCCCTCACGAATCCATTCATCTCTTCTTAGGTAGTCCTCTACCCCTCCATCCATCAATACTCATACCCATTACCCTCCTTTTCCTTGTAGGCAAAGCACCAATTCACATCACACATCACCAGCCTATATCAGTCCACTGCTGGACACAGGCCTCTCCAAGAGGAGGATTTTGCCATAATCGCCACGCTTGGCAGGCGGGTTGGCGATCGCAGTTTGGCCAATGGTGGAGAGGAGACGCTGCTGCCCGTCTTCTCATGGAGGTTCTCCTGTAGTCGCCTCTTACGACACCCATAGGAAGAAAAGCACCAATTATTGGTCCCTTATTAAATAATGTGGTAATGAAGGTTGTCTAAAAGTTTAACGTGTGCGCGATGCGTTACTGACAGACAAACGGACAGTTATTTTTTTTTAATGCATTAACATATATACATTAATAGAAGCAATATCTTACCTTTAGGATAACGTCTGGGGCCGAATGGTGTACGTCTCCTGTGATATCTGTCGTATTCATCGACCCGGTCGTCGTACTCGTCATCCTCTTCTATGACTCTCCTCCTCAAGTTTCTTCGGTTCAGGATTAAGCGCCGCCACCTTTCTAAATCCTGGTCAATCTCATCGATGTATTCGACGTCATCGGCGTAATCTGGGTTGACTGGGTATGGCCTGATTGGGTAGTATGGTCTTCGAGGCCTGACTGGTCTTTTAGGTCCTGGTACACCTGGCTGGCCAGATGTTCCTGGGGTCCCAGGCGTTCCTGGAGTCCCCGGAGTACCGGGTGTTCCTGGTGTTCCTGGAGTTGCTGCAGTTCCTGGTTGGCCTGGCTGTCCTGATGTGCCTGGTTGTCCTGGCGTGCTTGGTGTTCCAGGTTGTCCTGGCGTGGCTGGTTTGCCTGGTTTCCCTGGTTTAGCTGGACCTTCAGGTTGTCCTGGTGTGGCTGGTCTGCCTGGTTGTCCTGAGGTGCCTGGAACTCCTGGCTGTCCTGATGTGCCTGGTTGTCCTGACGTGCCTGGTGTTCCAGGTTGTCCTGGCGTGCCTGGTGTTCCAGGTTGTTCTGGCGTGGTTGGTTTGCCTGGTTTCCCTGGTTTAGCTGAACCTTCAGGTTTTCCTGGTGTGGCTGGTCTACCTGGTTGTCCTAAGGTGCCTGGTGCTCCTGGTTGTCCTGGCTGTCCTGGTGTGCCCGGTTCTCCCGGTTGTCCTGGCTGTCCTGACGTGCCAGGTTGTCCTGGCGCGCCTGGTATTCCAGGTTGTCCTGGCTTGGCTGGTTTGCCTGGTTTTCCTGGACCTTGAGGTTTTTCTGGTGTGGCTGGTCTGCCTGGTTGTCCTGAGGTGCCTGGAACTCCTGGCTGTCCTGATGTGCCTGGTTGTCCTGGCGTGCCTGGTGTTCCAGGTTGTCCTGGCGTTCCTGGTGTTCCAGGTTGTCCTGGCGTGGCTGGTTTGCCTGGTTTCCCTGGTTTAGCTGGACCTTCAGGTTGTCCTGGTGTGGCTGGTCTGCCTGGTTGTCCTGAGGTGCCTGGAACTCCTGGTTGTCCTGGCTGTCCTGCTGTGCCTGGTGCTCCTGGCTGACCTGATGTGCCTGGTTGTCCTGGCGTGCCTGGAGTTCCAGGTTGTCCTGGCTTGGCTGGTTTCCCTGGACCTTCAGGTTTTTCTGGTGCGGCTGGTCTGCCTGGTTGTCCTGAGGTGCCTGGTGCTCCTGGCTGTCCTGGTCTGCCTGGTTGTCCTGGCGTGCCTGGTATTCCAGGTTGTCCTGGCGTGCCTGGTATTCCAGGTTGCATTGGCTTGGCTGGTTTCCCTGGTATAAATGGACCATCAGGTTTTTCTGGTGTAGCTGGTCTGCCTGGTTGTCCTGAGGTGCCTGGTGCTCCTGGTTTTCCTGGCTGTCCTGGTATGCCTGGTTGTCCTGGCTTGGCTGGTTTGCCTGGTTTTCCTGGACCTTCAGGTTTTTCTGGTGTGGCTGGTCTGCCTGGTTGTCCTGAGGTGCCTGGAACTCCTGGCTGTCCTGGTTGTCCTGGCGTGCCTGGTATTCCAGATTGTCCTGGCGTGCCTGGTATTCCAGGTTGTCCTGGCGTTCCTGGTGTTCCAGGTTGTCCTGGCGTGGCTGGTTTGCCTGGTTTCCCTGGTTTAGCTGGACCTTCAGGTTGTCCTGGTGTGGCTGGTCTGCCTGGTTGTCCTGAGGTGCCTGGAACTCCTGGTTGTCCTGGCTGTCCTGCTGTGCCTGGTGCTCCTGGCTGACCTAATGTGCCTGGTTGTCCTGAGGTTCCTGGTTGTCCTGGCTGTCCTGATGTGCCTGGTCTGCCTGGTTGTCCTGGCTGTCCTGATGTGCCTGGTCTGCCTGGTTGTCCTGGCTGTCCTGATGTGCCTGGTCTGCCTGGTTGTCCTGGCTGTCCTGATGTGCCTGGTCTGCCTGGTTGTCCTGGCTGTCCTGATGTGCCTGGTTGTCCTGGCTTGGCTGGTTTGCCTGGTTTCCCTGGTTTAGCTGGACCTCCAGGTCTTTCTGGTGTAGCTGGTCTGCCTAGTTGTCCTGAGGTTCCTGGTTGTCCTGGCTGTCCTGATGTGCCTGGTCTGCCTGGTTGTCCTGGCTGTCCTGCTGTGCCCGGTGCTCCTGGCTGACCTGATGTGCCTGGTTGTCCTGGCGTGCCTGGTGTTCCAGGTTGTCCTGGCTTGGCTGGTTTGCCTGGTTTGCCTGGTTTTGCTGGACCTTCAGGATTTTCTGGTGTGGCTGGTCTGCCTGGTTGTCCTGAGGTTCCTGGTTGTCCTGGCTGTCCTGATGTGCCTGGTCTGCCTGGTTGTCCTGGCTGTCCTGATGTGCCTGGTTGTCCTGGCTTGGCTGGTTTCCCTGGTTTAGCTGGACCTTCAGGATTTTCTGGTGTGGCTGGTCTGCCTGGTTGACCTGAGGTTCCTGGTTGTCCTGGCTGTCCTGATGTGCCTGGTCTGCCTGGTTGTCCTGGCTGTCCTGATGTGCCTGGTTGTCCTGGCTTGGCTGGTTTGCCTGGTTTCCCTGGTGTAGCTGGACCTTCAGGTCTTTCTGGTGTAGTTGGTCTGCCTGGTTGTCCTGAGGTTCCTGGTTGTCCTGGCTGTCCTGATGTGCCTGGTCTGCCTGGTTGTCCTGGCTGTCCTGATGTGCCTGGTTGTCCTGGCGTGCCTGGTGTTCCAGGTTGTCCTGGCTTGGCTGGTTTGCCTGGATTTCCTGGTTTTGCTGGACCTTCAGGAGTTTCTGGTGTGGCTGGTCTGCCTGGTTGTCCGGAGGTTCCTGGTTGTCCTGGCTGTCCTGATGTTCCAGGTTGTCTTGGCTTGGCTGGTTTGCCTGGTTTCCCTGGTTTTGCTGGACCTTCAGGATTTTCTGGTGTGGCTGGTCTGCCTGGTTGTCCTGAGGTTCCTGGTTGTCCTGGCTGTCCTGATGTGCCTGGTCTGCCTGGTTGTCCTGGCTGTCCTGATGTGCCTGGTTGTCCTGGCTTGGCTGGTTTGCCTGGTTTCCCTGGTTTAGCTGGACCTTCAGGTCTTTCTGGTGTAGCTGGTCTGCCTGGTTGTACTGAGGTTCCTGGTTGTCCTGGCTGTCCTGATGTGCCTGGTCTGCCTGGTTGTCCTGGCTGTCCTGATGTGCCTGGTTGTCGTGGCGTGCCTGGTGTTCCAGGTTGTCCTGGCTTGGCTGGTTTGCCTGGTTTCCCTGGTTTTGCTGGACCTTCAGGATTTTCTGGTGTGGCTGGTCTGCCTGGTTGTCCTGAGGTTCCTGGTTGTCCTGGCTGTCCTGATGTGCCTGGTCTGCCTGGTTGTCCTGGCTGTCCTGATGTGCCTGGTTGTCCTGGCTTGGCTGGTTTGCCTGGTTTCCCTGGTTTAGCTGGACCTTCAGGTCTTTCTGGTGTGGCTGGTCTGCCTGGTTGTCCTGAGGTTCCTGGTTGTCCTGGCTGTCCTGATGTGCCTGGTTGTCCTGGCGTGCCTGGTGTTCCAGGTTGTCCTGGCTTGGCTGGTTTCCCTGGTTTTGCTGGACCTTCAGGATTTTCTGGTGTGGCTGGTCTGCCTGGTTGTCCTGAGGTTCCTGGTTGTCCTGGCTGTCCTGATGTGCCTGGTCTGCCTGGTTGTCCTGGCTGTCCTGATGTGCCTGGTTTCCCTGGTTTTGCTGGACCTTCAGGATTTTCTGATGTGGCTGGTCTGCCTGGTTGTCCTGAGGTCCCTGGTTGTCCTGGCTGTCCTGATGTGCCTGGTTGTCCTGGCTTTGCTTGTTTGCCTGGTTTCCCTGGTTTAGCTGGACCTCCAGGTCTTTCTGGTGTGGCTGGTCTGCCTGGTTGTCCTGAGGTTCCTGGTTGTCCTGGCTGTCCTGATGTGCCTGGTTGTCCTGGCGTGCCTGGTGTTCCAGGTTGTCCTGGCTTGGCTGGTTTGGCTGGTTTCCCTGGTTTTGCTGGACCTTCAGGATTTTCTGGTGTGGCTGGTCTGCCTGGTTGTCCTGAGGTTCCTGGTTGTCCTGGCTGTCCTGATGTGCCTGGTCTGCCTGGTTGTCCTGGCTGTCCTGATGTGCCTGGTTGTCCTGGCGTGCCTGGTGTTCCAGGTTGTCCTGGCTTGGCTGGTTTGCCTGGTTTCCCTGGTTTTGCTGGACCTTCAGGATTTTCTGGTGTGGCTGGTCTGCCTGGTTGACCTGAGGTTCCTGGTTGTCCTGGCTGTCCTGATGTGCCTGGTCTGCCTGGTTGTCCTGGCTGTCCTGATGTGCCTGGTTGTCCTGGCTTGGCTGGTTTGCCTGGTTTCCCTGGTTTTGCTGGACCTTCAGGATTTTCTGGTGTGGCTGGTCTGCCTGGTTGACCTGAGGTTCCTGGTTGTCCTGGCTGTCCTGATGTGCCTGGTCTGCCTGGTTGTCCTGGCTGTCCTGATGTGCCTGGTTGTCCTGGCTTGGCTGGTTTGCCTGGTTTCCCTGGTTTAGCTGGACCTTCAGGTCTTTCTGGTGTAGCTGGTCTGCCTGTTTGTCCTGAGGTTCCTGGTTGTCCTGGCTGTCCTGATGTGCCTGGTCTGCCTGGTTGTCCTGGCTGTCCTGATGTGCCTGGTTGTCCTGGCTGTCCTGATGTGCCTGGTTGTCCTGGCTTGGCTGGTTTGCCTGTTTTCCCTGGTTTAGCTGGACCTTCAGGTCTTTCTGGTGTAGCTGGTCTGCCTGGTTGTCCTGAGGTTCCTGGTTGTCCTGGCTGTCCTGATGTGCCTGGTCTGCCTGGTTGTCCTGGCTGTCCTGATGTGCCTGGTTGTCCTGGCGTGCCTGGTGTTCCAGGTTGTCCTGGCTTGGCTGGTTTGCCTGGTTTCCCTGGTTTTGCTGGACCTCCAGGTCTTTCTGGTGTAGCTGGTCTGCCTGGTTGTCCTGAGGTTCCTGGTTGTCCTGGCTGTCCTGATGTGCCTGGTCTGCCTGGTTGTCCTGGCTGTCCTGATGTGCCTGGTTGTCCTGGCTTGGCTGGTTTGCCTGGTTTCCCTGGTTTAGCTGGACCTTTAGGTCTTTCTGGTGTAGCTGGTCTGCCTGGTTGTCCTGAGGTTCCTGGTTGTCCTGGCTGTCCTGATGTGCCTGGTCTGCCTGGTTGTCCTGGCTGTCCTGATGTGCCTGGTTGTCCTGGCTTGGCTGGTTTGCCTGTTTTCCCTGGTTTTGCTGGACCTTCAGGATTTTCTGGTGTGGCTGGTCTGCCTGGTTGTCCGGAGGTTCCTGGTTGTCCTGGCTGTCCTGATGTGCCTGGTCTGCCTGGTTGTCCTGGCTGTCCTGATGTTCCAGGTTGTCCTGGCTTGGCTGGTTTGCCTGGTTTCCCTGGTTTTGCTGGACCTTCAGGATTTTCTGATGTGGCTGGTCTGCCTGGTTGTCCTGAGGTTCCTGGTTGTCCTGGCTGTCCTGATGTGCCTGGTTGTCCTGGCTTTGCTGGTTTGCCTGGTTTCCCTGGTTTAGCTGGACCTTCAGGTCTTTCTGGTGTAGCTGGTCTGCCTGGTTGTCCTGACGTTCCTGGTTGTCCTGGCTCTCCTGATGTGCCTGGTTGTCCTGGCGTGCCTGGTGTTCCAGGTTGTCCTGGCTTGGCTGGTTTGCCTGGTTTCCCTGGTTTTGCTGGACCTTCAGGATTTTCTGGTGTGGCTGGTCTGCCTGGTTGTCCTGAGGTTCCTGGTTGTCCTGGCTGTCCTGATGTGCCTGGTCTGCCTGGTTGTCCTGGCTGTCCTGATGTGCCCGGTTGTCCTGGCTTGGCTGGTTTGCCTGGTTTCCCTGGTTTTGCTGGACCTTCAGGATTTTCTGGTGTGGCTGGTCTGCCTGGTTGACCTGAGGTTCCTGGTTGTCCTGGCTGTCCTGATGTGCCTGGTCTGCCTGGTTGTCCTGGCTGTCCTGATGTGCCTGGTTGTCCTGGCTTGGCTGGTTTGCCTGGTTTCCCTGGTTTAGCTGGACCTTCAGGTCTTTCTGGTGTAGCTGGTCTGCCTGTTTGTCCTGAGGTTCCTGGTTGTCCTGGCTGTCCTGATGTGCCTGGTCTGCCTGGTTGTCCTGGCTGTCCTGATGTGCCTGGTTGTCCTGGCTGTCCTGATGTGCCTGGTTGTCCTGGCTTGGCTGGTTTGCCTGTTTTCCCTGGTTTAGCTGGACCTTCAGGTCTTTCTGGTGTAGCTGGTCTGCCTGGTTGTCCTGAGGTTCCTGGTTGTCCTGGCTGTCCTGATGTGCCTGGTCTGCCTGGTTGTCCTGGCTGTCCTGATGTGCCTGGTTGTCCTGGCGTGCCTGGTGTTCCAGGTTGTCCTGGCTTGGCTGGTTTGCCTGGTTTCCCTGGTTTTGCTGGACCTCCAGGTCTTTCTGGTGTAGCTGGTCTGCCTGGTTGTCCTGAGGTTCCTGGTTGTCCTGGCTGTCCTGATGTGCCTGGTCTGCCTGGTTGTCCTGGCTGTCCTGATGTGCCTGGTTGTCCTGGCTTGGCTGGTTTGCCTGGTTTCCCTGGTTTAGCTGGACCTTTAGGTCTTTCTGTTGTAGCTGGTCTGCCTGGTTGTCCTGAGGTTCCTGGTTGTCCTGGCTGTCCTGATGTGCCTGGTCTGCCTGGTTGTCCTGGCTGTCCTGATGTGCCTGGTCTGCCTGGTTGTCCTGGCTGTCCTGATGTGCCTGGTTGTCCTGGCTTGGCTGGTTTGCCTGGTTTCCCTGGTTTAGCTGGACCTCCAGGTCTTTCTGGTGTAGCTGGTCTGCCTGGTTGTCCTGAGGTTCCTGGTTGTCCTGGCTGTCCTGATGTGCCTGGTCTGCCTGGTTGTCCTGGCTGTCCTGATGTGCCTGGTTGTCCTGGCTTGGCTGGTTTCCCTGGTTTAGCTGGACCTTCAGGTCTTTCTGGTGTAGCTGGTCTGCCTGGTTGGCCTGAGGTTCCTGGTTGTCCTGGCTGTCCTGATGTGCCTGGTTGTCCTGGCGTGCCTGGTGTTCCAGGTTGTCCTGGCTTGGCTGGTTTGCCTGGTTTCCCTGGTTTTGCTGGACCTTCAGGATTTTCTGGTGTGGCTGGTCTGCCTGGTTGTCCTGAGGTTCCTGGTTGTCCTGGCTGTCCTGATGTGCCTGGTCTGCCTGGTTGTCCTGGCTGTCCTGATGTGCCTGGTTGTCCTGGCTTGGCTGGTGTTCCAGGTTGTCCTGGCTTGGCTGGTTTCCCTGGTTTTGCTGGACCTTCAGGATTTTCTGGTGTGGCTGGTCTGCCTGGTTGTCCTGAGGTTCCTGGTTGTCCTGATGTGCCTGGTCTGCCTGGTTGTCCTGGCTGTCCTGATGTGCCTGGTTGTCCTGGCTTGGCTGGTGTTCCAGGTTGTCCTGGCTTGGCTGGTTTCCCTGGTTTAGCTGGACCTTCAGGTTTTCCTGTTGTGGCTGGTCTGCCTGGTTGTCCTGGTTTGGCTGGTCCTGAGGTGCCTGGTTTTCCTGGCTTTCCTGATGTGCCTGGTGTGCCTGGTTGTCCTGAGGTGCTTGGTGTTCCTGTTTGTCCTGGCCTGGCAGGTTTTCCTGGTTGTGTCGGAGTGGCTGGTTTACCTGTTTGATTTTTAGTTTTCTTAATACGTTTAATCCGTTTTAAACTTTCAGATTCTGAGGCACTCTGAGATTTAGATGAAGACTTAGAGGAAGATGATTGTTCTTCATACTCATTATCAGTATCACGTCGATTAGGTGTGTCTGGTCTTGTTTTAATTTTCTGGACTCGTCTCAATTTTTCTTCAGATGAAACAGAATTACTGTTTGAATTAGTTGAAGATTGGGATCGACTTTCTCCTGATTCTTCTGATTCTTCAGTCACGTCAGTGGATTGCCCTGGCCCTGACGGTGTTCCTGGCTGACCAGGGGTACCATTTAGTCCTGGTTTTCCTGGAGTTCCTGGCTGTCCTGGTTGACCACCGCTTGGTTGATCTGATTGTCCTTGAACTTTTCGTATACGTTTTGTTCGTTGGGCTCTTCTTGCAGACTCTTTTGATGCACTGCTTGATTGAGATGATGATGTGCTCGAACTGCTTGTTTCTTCTGTTTCTGGTTGTGTTTTAATTTTCTTGACTCGTCTCAATTTTTCTTTAGATGAAACAGAATTACTGTTTGAATTAGTTGAAGATTGGGATCGACTTTCTTCTGATTCTTCTGATTCTTCAGTCACGTCAATGGATTGCCCTGGCCCTGACGGTGTTCCTGGCTGACCAGGGGTACCATTTAGTCCTGGTTTTCCTGGAGTTCCTGGCTGTCCTGGTTGACCACCGCTTGGTTGATCTGATTGTCCTTGAACTTTTCGTATACGTTTTGTTCGTTGGGCTCTTCTTGCAGACTCTTCTGATGCACTGCTTGATTGAGATGATGATGTGCTCGAACTGTTTATTTCTTCTGTTTCTGGTTGTGTTTTAATTTTCTTGACTCGTCTCAATTTTTCTTTAGATGAAACAGAATTACTGTTTGAATTAGTTGAAGATTGGGATCGACTTTCTTCTGATTCTTCTGATTCTTCAGTCACGTCAGTGGATCGCCCTGGCCCTGACGGTGTTCCTGGCTGACCAGGGGTACCATTTTGTCCTGGTGTTCGTGGAGTTCCTGGCTGTCCCGGTTGACCACCGCTAGGTTGATCTGATTGTCCTTGAACTTTTCGTATACGTTTTGTTCGTTGGGCTCTTCTTGCAGACTCTTCTGATGCACTGCTTAATTGAGATGATGATGTGCTCGAACGGTTTGATTCTTCTGTTTCAGTTTCACCGGTTTGTTGTCGTTGTTTCGTAACTCTTTCGGACGTTTGAGAGTTACTCTGCGATTGAGATCCGGATGAGTCTTCTATTTCTTCTGATGTTTCCGTATATTCGATAACTTGCCCCGGCTGTCCTGGCAGCCCGGGTATTCCTGGTTGTCCAGGTACACCTGATTGACCTGTCTGTTTTGTTTGTTTAATATTTCTCGCAGTTGATCCGGATTTTCTGTATGATTGTGATTGTGCAGAAGCATCTCTTTCTTCAGACACGAAGGACTGACTCCACTGCTGTGGTGAACCTGGTCCGATTGGCCGACCTGGTGGTATCGGTGAGATTGGTCCTCGTAGGCCTCCTGGGTAAACTGGTGGAACTGGTCGTTGAGGCCCAACTGGATACTGATTGGCTTCGTTTTCAAAGGATTGCGATTGACTTGAAAAACTTTGTGATTGAGAAGCTGAAGACTGGCTCTGCTCTTCGTTGAAAGATTCCTGGCTGCTGGAAAATTCTTGAGTTTGCTGTTCTTGCACGATCGCTTGTTGTTCTATCTGTTGTTGTTCGAACACTTTTCGTTGGGATTTCTCGCTTTGGGCGAAGTTGTTGCTGTATGCATCATTTTCTTCAAAGGAAGATGTTGTGATGCCCGATTGGCCGGATTCGAAGGAGCTCGAACTGGAGCTGCTAGAGCTGGAGCCTGCTGAGCTAGAACTGGAGCTGGATGATTCCTCGAATTCTGCAATGAAACAGATATTTAAATCAATGTGATTCACTAAAGATATACGAGGTAGATAAACTCTTAACAACGGTTACAAGTTATAGTTTGAATGCTTTTTTAAAATTCGAAGTTCAAACTTACCTTCTTCTTGTTGCTGTGGTTTTGCTTGTGAAACGTTAGCCTGGAAAATAATAAAGTATTATTATATTGAGGCGGTTCCTTGCAACTTATTCTGCAAAATTTAAAATTTGCGATAAATCTTTCACAGCCTTTTTTATTTTTTTAGGGATAGTATCAGAAAAACTTTTCTCGATCTTTATATCGATCATTACCTATTGATACAGTCATCTACTCAGAAACCTACTACGAAACTTCATCATACTCAATTGGTTTTTAACTTTATCTGTTGATGATGAAATGAACGTGGTAGTGTTACACTATTTCGTGCAAGTGTATCACACCTACTATTATCTAGTATACAAGCATGCCGCATGCAGCCAATAATAATTTAATGCGTTCCCTTGAACAATAAAATTTGACGCGTTCTTAATTCAAATTCGTACACAGCCGAAAGTTTACGTTGAATTCCTGGTTTTCGTATATAAACGGTTGTCGAAGGGAATTATTTTGAAAAAAATATACATTATACAATATTAGTTTATGCATTAAATTACCAAAATTGGTCGGTGTCGCTATCTCGGTAATATTTTTTATAAAATATTAAAAATTAATAGTAAAAATTTGACTGTTTTAAAGGACATTTGGGACTTCATTTTTTTGTATTGATACATCTTAACTATTTACATAATGTTTATGTTGTTTATTAAAAAAAAATGGTTCAGTAGTTTAGCTAAAAAAGAACCATTTCTTTTTCTTTTCTTGAAAACCTGTAGTAGCATTTTACCACAGTACATTCATTCATTTAATACAGAATGGAAACTAGTCCTGTTGCTCGAGATACGTCAAATACCTACGTCAATGGATTAGGGTTGTCTTATAAAGTTCATTAAAATTCGCGCGAACTGAAAACAATATAAATAAAGAATGTGTTGACCAAAGAGGATTTAAATAGGTACTAAGAATTCTATCTTATAATACTACTAGGAATTCTAGGTATACCCTCAAAATTGGTCTTGTATAAATAAATAAAAATACTTGCCCTAAGGGTGGAAAAATAGGGGTGATTTATTTTTCACTCTCAGATTTTAATGCTGATCTTATATCCACAGAAAATCATGAAATAAAAACTTTTTAACAAAAAAATTAAACCGCCAAAAAACTTAAAATCATAAAATAATAAACTTTTTTTCATTTAATAATAACTAAGTTCCTTAAGTATACCTAATCAGTTTTTTTTGGAGTCGGTGCGAATGGACACATTTTAACTCACAATGGCTGGTACTGATTCCGAAAAGAGCTTATTAGGTATACTTACATTAGTTATGGAACTTAGTTATTAAGGTAAAATGAAAAAAAGTATATTACTTTTTGCTTTTTAGTTTTTCGGCGGTTTAATTTTTTTGTTATTTATTACTAGCTTTTACCCGCGGCTTCGCTTACGTTAGATTTGATTTTGATTAAATGAATGAATGTCAAACTCATTAGATAAAAAAACCTTTAAACAGGTAGGTATAGGATCAACCTCAAACCACTAAACCGATTGCGCTGAAATTTGGCACACGCATAGCTATTATAATGTAGGCGTGCGCTAAGAAAGGATTTTACAAAACTCACCACCTAAAAAACTGTGTACACCGGGGGTTCAAAGTTTAAATCCAACTCGAATGGGCAGCGTTCGGGAAACTACGCAACATTTTCTCGTCCCAAATACTCAGTGCCTGAAGACGAAAGTATACATCCAGTGTGTGCTACCAGTGATGGCAGAAACGTAGCCTCTTACTATGGGCATTATAAGAAAGCTCAAAGTTGCACAGCGCGCTATGGAAAGGGCTAGGTGTTTCTTTGCGAGATCAAATCAGAAATGAGAAGATCCGTGAACGAACAAAAGTCGCTGACATAGCCCGACGGATTAGCCAGCTAAAGTGGCAATGGGCGAAGCACATAGCACGTGAACTGACCGCCGATGGGGCAGAAAGGTTCTGGAATAGAGGCCAAGTTCCGGCAAGCGCAGCGTGGGACGACGCTGGCTGGATGCAGGCCGCTTCCAACCGGCCGATCTAGAAGTCACTGGGGGAGGCCTATGTTCAGCAGTGGACGTCCTGTGGCTTAAATGATGATGATGAAAGTTTGAATGGAGCACCAACATCGCAAGGTTAGTCCTTTAACTAAATAAGCAAATACCTGTTTCAAGGTTTTGTTATTTACATAACAAAACTTAAACTTTTGTTTTTGACATTCATTTATTCACTCAAAATCCAATCTAACGTAAGCGAAGCGGCGGACAAAAGCTAGTAGGTAATAAATAAAATCAAAGTGGGTTTTAAAGAGACCGTTGAAATATGCCAAATTTCAACTTGCACTTGTGACCGAACGGTTCTTCTAAAATTAAAACTAAAAAGTGATATTTGTAGAAAATTTTGAGTACTTTATTTTCTGTTAACAGGCCATTTACTAAAAGTTAATAGTATCCGAGTTTTAAGCAAAAATCCGGAAGATGGTAGATTTATTTAATATTTTTTTCGATTTTGTCAATGTTGCGTCACGAAATTTTGTTAGCAAACCTCAGATTCGGATTCAACACCCCAAAATATATCAGGAATGAAAAAATCAGAACTACCCCAAAACTTTCCTATTAAAAACACAACTTCACTGAACTATACGGCTTTATCTATCTTACTGCGACACATACACGGCTAGACCCTTTGTCATTTTGTTTTACGCAGGAGCCAAAGAGTTTACAGACAGTTTGATTTAATTTGCTTTTAAATTTGCACAGCGGACCTCGACAATAATTTCATTTTATTTATTTTATTTTGTTTTATTGAAAAGAAATGGCGATGTCGAGGTCGCTAGGTAAATTTGATGCTATTGAAAAAGAATGTGACGACTAAAAAGAGTAAGTTAGACGGTACGGCAAAAATATATTTTTATTTTATACAAACAGCGTATAAGTACAGAGTAAGTATTATACGTATAAGTTTTACGTAGTATAATTCTTACTCTGTGGTATAAGTAACCAAATTGGGTGTCGGTGTGTCTGATAAATCGCGTTTTAAAATCTACGGATGCAAGAACTGTCGAATAAAATAAACAAACGAGACATAATACGAGTAAGACAATCCACAGATGTGATAAATTATCTTACAAAAAAAACTTGCTGGAGAAAACCAGTCAGTTGGTCAAAGTTTTTTTAAATCTCAAATTAAAAAAAAAAAAATGATTTTGAACTTAAACTTCAACCCCCAATGCTAATTGACACGTTTATATTTTGCAGCAGGTTTTAAGTTGTCAACTTATCAAGCTACTGAACATCCTACAATTAAGTGTCTGAGGTCCTTATTCAATTGTCTGCGGTCAAGAAAAATTTATGAGGAAAAAAGAAAGTTCACTTACAAATGCAACGATGCAGATGAGCAAGATCGCTCGCGAGGTCTTCATGATGGCCCAAGACAGCGTCTCTATGGCCGGTCTAAACACCTTTGCCTCCAACAGAGACTCCACCAGACTTTTATACTGTTGGACAATACGCCAATTTGTGATGCATAGAGCTAATTGTAATAAAATATCAATTAACGCCCAAAGTGACGGCGCGTCAATGCGCCACCTGGTCAAATATGTTGGATGATAAGCTTGGAACTATTTAAGCAGACAGCTTCTGCTTTGCCGTGTAAGCATTATACTAATTATAATAATTATCGGTATCCAGAAGGTCCAGCCCTTTAAAACAATCCAAGATCGGATGACATAATAGATGTGAGACTTGACCTTAACCCTTTTTAGTAAGAAAGAAAAAAAAGTATGTTACAAAAAAATTTACTGCCGAAAAACTGAAAAGTAAAAAATAATAAACTCTTTTTCATTTAAACTTAATAACTAAGCGCTTTAACTAATGTAAGTATGCCGAATCAGCTCTTTTTGGAGTCGGTGCCAGACATTGAGAGTTAAAATGTGTTCATTCGCACCGACTCCAAAAAGAACTGTATCTAACATTAGTTAAAGAAGTTAGTTTTTAAGGTTAAACGAAAAAGAATTTATTATAAATAATAAATAAAATAAATAAATTGTTTCCACAATCACACCAAACTAAGCATAGCTTGCACTATGGCGACCAGATAATGGATCAACATACTTAAATACGTTTATAAACATCCATGACTTAGGTACAAATGATCGTGCTCATCACAATACCCGCGAGGGGCAAATGGCCCCTCGCGGGATTCGAACCCGCAACCGCCAGGCATTGTAGTCCGGAGCGCGAACCACTACACCAGACGGTCGTCATTTTTATTAGACGGTTATTTTTTGCTTTTCAGTTTTTCGGCGGGACATTTTTTTTTTGTTTAATGTTTTTATTTTATGATTTTCTGTGTATCAGCATTACAATTTGAGAGTGAACAATAAATAACCCTTTTTCACACCCTTAGGGTAGGTTTTTTTTTTCCAAAGTATCATATTATATGGGATCAATTTTGATGTATTAAAAAAATAATTAACAAAATCGGCCTACTCTGTAAAAAGTTTCGTGGTCAAACATTGCAATCAGTGAGTGAACAATCAATCATCCCCTGTTTTCTTACCGTTAGGGTTGTTTTTTTTTCAAATGTATATGGGTCCATCTTCGGGGGTATACTCTTTCTAATAAAAAAAATATATCAAAATTAAAAATCATACATTAAAAAAAACAAATATACGCGTCGACTTGAGAACCTTCTTTGTTTTTTCATCGGTTAAAAAGAAAGAGACCTCTATCAGGATAGAGTAAATACACATAAGAAGAACGCCGCAAAATTCAAAAATACCAAAAATGCTGTCGCTTCAATAGTTAAGAATCAAGTTCAGAATGATCCACTGAAGTTTGGAGTAATATCCGTTTTTGTAGCACTCGACGCTCACTCTCTTGTCTTAAGGTGTCCGCTGAAAACCAGCGTCGTGGCACTCTTTTAAGCCCTATTTGGAACATGGCTGTTTATAAATTGTGTAACGTGAATTTTAATGATTGTAAATTGTGCCAAATAAACGATTTTCATTCATTCATTCATTCATTCAAATCTAGTTGCACTGTTTTATAATACACTTTTGTTATTTGTGTTGTTGCTTTCCTTTTGTATGTACAAATTCGTAGTTAATTCAGGCAGTAACACGGCATGGCCTGCGAAGGCTGCGATCGCGTCCAGATCGGCCGTATCGTATCCTTTGAACAACGTAAAAAAACCGACTCGCGATGGATCGAAGCGTACCTGTTTCCGTATTGAGACGCGTACCATCGTACCGTACCGAACAGGCGTCCAAACTAGCCTTCTTGCAACGCCACGCTAATACTGAATGGAGGTACGGTACGGACAAAAGAACAATCTGGACCTAGCTTAACTTTGCGTTCAAAAAAAGAACAATATACAGGGTTATTATAAAAAAAAATAACAATCTCGCACGACTAGATAGCTAACATCATAAACAAAAACATTTGTTCTACGAGTTTTTATCATAAGTCACAACACATTGATTTAAAATGATTTTCCAAGCTTTTATTTTACTGTCGTGACACACGTAAGTCTATATTCCATTCACTACGAAAAGACAGAGCGCGCGCGCGCGCCATGCGATGCGCATAGAGATAAGGACATTCAGACGTAAACTTAAATTGATATTTACTTTTGTATTAAAGTGAAATGTGTCAAATTATCAAAAGTCGTTGAACAAATGTTGTTGTTTATGATGTTAGCTATCTAGTCGTGCGAGGTTGTTGATTTTTTTCAAATAACCCTGTATAGTAAAATATCCCTCAGGAACATTTAACCGGGATAAAAAGTATCCTATATATTAATCTAGATCATATGTTTGTAAAATTTGGTCCAAATCCTTTCAGCCGTTAACGCGTGATCAATCCTCACAAACTTTCGCATTTATTATAGTTTTGGGACTATAATATTTGTGGGATTTATTTTTCTTACCCTTAATTAATGATGACTTAAGCTATCAAACGTAATGCACCTAAGTACTTATTTAAATTGGGCTAATAAAGAGTAACAATGTCTTGAGGAGTCTAGCTCAGCATTTGTGCAAACTTGCTTGTTTTACACTGAGTCAGTATTTTGGTCAAAATATTTCAATATTTGATACTTTTCAGTTGGTTGATTTTAATAATACTGCGAAATTGCGCCGCCATTATTTATATATGTATTTAAATGTCACATGAGATCCATTTTTATATGTATAAGGTAAAAGAAATGAATGTCTTCATAGATACTGTGTACATAGAAATGTAGAAGTTTGGATGTTTAAATAATTTGTGACTCAAACACGCTTTAAAACACCCTGTCTTAAAATGGCTGATATGTTTCCTCATTCGCTTTCTTTTCCCAATTTTAATTAAACAGACTTTTCCTTGAAGGTTGTCTTGAAGAGACCTCACCCAACCTGTGTTGTCTACTGTGGTTATACTATTGTTTTTATAACTACTGCGTCTCAATTGTAGAACGATATAGTGTTATTGTTATAGTTTCTTTACTTTATAAATAACACAACAGATAGTGCAAATAAAAGACCACAATTTCTAGCAATAAATTTATTTACAACTTACAACTATCTTACACGTAAGAAATCTCATTTGTTTCTGAACTAATTATTATGCAATTAAGACAATAAGTACGTTAACCTACTTATAAATAAATTAGAATCATTTACAATATCAAATATTTCAGTATTTCTACTAGCTATTTAGCGTCCTATCTAAAAGGTTTTATGGCACAAAACATGTTAAATTTTTACTAGGTTATAATATAATATTGTAATAAAATTTACTACAATGACAAAACATATTATAAAGTAGGTATTTATCAGTTTTTCCAAAATGGGTAATTTCAGTTAGAAAAAAATCAGAAATCTATTTGATGTTATACAGGGTGTAAAAGAATAGACACTCCTAAAACCACGTGATCAGCTTGTCATAAACGTCAACAACTTTTTCTATGGGAGCAACATCGAAATCGATCGCTTTTTTAGCTGCTCCATACAAACTTAATCGCATACCTCGATGATAATGTACATTATCATGCTAATTTTCCATAGCATCTAAAAAAATAAGAAAACAAATAAATGATTTGATTTGATTTGCTTCCATAGGAAAAGTTGTTGTACTCGTATATCAGCAACTGATAACGTGATCCTGTATAAATAGAGAATTGGCGATAAACAATACGCAAATACAAAGGAACAATAAGTAGTTAGGAATAAATAAAATGCATTAAATGGCAATGTAAGTATCCACATTAGATATTAAACGCATACGATTTTCAAATAACTGCATTTAACAAATGGCCTGATAGAATTAAAATTAAAAACTTAAGACAAAACATTGGGCGATGAAATTTTCAATCCGATTGCGGCGCCCCTACCCTTAGGCCCTTGGAAAAGATAGTTAACTATGAATGGACTGGGCCAGCAGGGCTAGCATGCGCAACACGATAAAATTTTGTTGTGGCATTTTATCGACCTTTGACGTAAATATGTCGTTTTTCTTCGAAGATAACAAAGATAAAACCAAAATATCAAAGCAATGCCGTGTTATAACGTAAAAATAAGTGGCTATGATCAACGGAAGACCCTGAAAATATTTAGAAAAAGGATTCGAGACGTCTGTGATCCGTTAGGTTAGGGAAAACGACAAAATTATCGTCGAAGACAAAAATTGTCTTGTCTATCGATAAAATAACCGATGCGCGCATGCTAGCCCTGCTGGTAAGTTAGTGGTACCAACTTGTCTGAAAAAAATACCGACAAGCCTCAGGGGAACGGAGAATATTTTAAGACAGACGACGCAGAGGGCATTATAGTTGTTAAATCTTTAGTCAAAACGGTCAAAATACTGAAGGTATTACAAACTAAAGCGGACTATCAGAAAATTACGATCATGAGCATTGCCTTTGTCAAATGAGTTTGCATTATTCTTTGATGCCCACTTGCGCATCTCAGGATTAGCGAATTCAATTCCGAACTATCCACAGACATGGTATTAAGCTTTAAACTCAATGAAACGGGAATTAACGCGATAATAATTTAGGTACAAAATTTTACCTCTTTTGCCTGACGTTTCGATCGGGTTACACCGACCGTGGTCACAGGCTGACTGGAACAGCGACGTCTTCACTCCGTATGAGAGGCAGATTCTTCATCTACCCTCATAATCTTATTTTCACGCCAAGTACTGTCACACACTCACTGTGTCCCTATTCTGCACACTAATACTCATACGAAGCGAAGACATCACTGTTCCAGTCAGCCTTTGACCACGGTCGGTGTAACCCTATCGAAACGTCAGGCAAAAGAGGTAACGTTTTGTACCTAAATTATGATCGCGTTAATTCCCGATTCATTGAGTTTAAACTATGCAACGCGAAAGTTTAAAAGTAATTATGGTATTAAACGTCATTCTATAGCTGTCAAGTTCTATGACGATGACAGAGACAGAATGATGTCTTAATCTCGTACTAAACTAATCCGGTTGTGCGCAAGTGGGCCTGCCTGTAATTTAAATTCATGATGTGACATCCCACAAACGTGTACATTGTACACTGTACAATCCTGTGTTCAGCCCTAACCTAGTCACTTGGTCGTTCAGTTCTGGCCCTGTGGTGATATCTGATCCGCCTAAAGCGCCTCTGCGGGCATTTCCCAAGGTTAGTTTCGTACGCGCCGTACTCGCAGGCGGGGGCGTTGCAGTCGCCGTGGCCGATGCAGACGCGGTCGCGCAAGCCGAAGTGCTCGCGCCCGCGCGCTAGAGAGAGACAGTCGCGGCGGCGGGACGCGTCGGCCCACTCGCACACGCACGAACAGATGCCGTCGTTGAGGGGCCGAGCTAGGAATAGAGTGGGGCAGGTGCATCTGGAACGAAATGAACGTTTTAAAATTTATGTGTGAGATTCGATGCGTTGTATCTATGGCTATCAAAATAATAGCAGCAGGGCAGGAGGGCAGGCATGGCAAAGTATTATGCACGTCCTTTGTCCCAGGAAGGAACAAAGTGTCATTTATGGTTCTCTTAGGCCTCCTCCAAACTGGAGTCTTTCTAAGGTCGAAATCGTGGCAGTGTCCAATCAGCGTTAAGTAAATGCTGCTGCGCAAGCGTTGCGTCAACACTGATTGGACGCTGCCACGACATCAATTCTCGAAGGACGCTAGTGTGGGTTCTCTAAAAATAACTGACAGCAAACCGTCAGCTGCTAAGCCTACGCTTTAAAAACCTTGTTTGTTCAGTATCGGGAATTCATGATTTGGCATGGCCATGGGTTCCAGTGAGAGCTAGCGAGGGCAAGCCCATCAAAGCTGCCCTACTTGTAAAACGGTCCTATTTTGGCTCCAAAATACCAAAATATCTTAATCAACGACCCGATTAGCTTAATTGCGCGATGTTTCGCTGTAACAATTCACGTTTATTAAAAACATGAAACTGTTTAAATTGCCTCAGCACTGGAATCATTGGATGTTCTCGGAACAGCCCTAGACAATTGTCTTGTATATTGTAGTAACACAATTACAGCAATTATCTAGCCAACCTAAGCAGCTATACGGCGACCAGATAACGGACTATACATACGTTACCTACGCAACTGCGGCGGCGCGGTGTGGTCCCGGTCCGGCAGACGCGGCTCCTCGGTGCCGGCGCGCCAGTCGTCCTGCCGCTCTCTGGACTCCTCGGATGCGTGGGTCACCTGCTTCGGCAGTTCTACCTGAAGAACAGGTGTTCCAATCAGTTCTCTTAACCATTTAGCTCAGTTCACGCACACATGTGTGACGAGACCATTGTTATACAATTGTAATATTTTTTTCCGAGCATACGGGTTGTGATTTGTCTCATTTGAGTCTACTTCTTCTTCCCAGAGTATATCCCGTCTTTTGACAGAGTTCGACTTCTGCTATTTGTCCTCCACTACGTAATTTCAATACATTACGCATGGCTACTAGTTTTAATAGTAATTTTAATTAGAAGTTCGGAAATCACATTTATGACCACCCCAGTTAGCCCTGTAGCTGAGATGGCAAACCTCTGCAAATTAATTATGTTTCGCTTACCTTTATAAAATTTTATGTGATAATACATTCTCACTGGCTAGTTTTGCAAAACATCAGTGATCAATCAAACATGGCAGATTTGATATATCCTAGATGGCAGAGGCGTGCGGTGCACATAGGCAATTAGGCAGTGCCTACCTGATAATTGAAATGGGGTAGGCAGTAGGTACATACAAATGTGGATTATTGATAAAAACCACTGATTTTCGTCAATAAAACACATTATAAGTATCTACTGCCTACCTCGAAATAAAACTATTGCCCACCACTGCTAGATGGGTTTCGTCCATATAAAGGCGGAAGCATAGGAAACATACCTTGCAATTTAACCCGCTTTGGATAGGACTTATGTTAGGCCATTGCGTGCCTATGCTATAAACCTTCCTCAGTTATGATAAAGTATAGTTTAAAATGATTAGTTTCCTTACATCGACCCTGGTGCGCACGGTGGTCTGCAGCGTGTCGCGGGAGACGCACGCGCAGCTCGTATGGTTGAAGAAGAGCATGCGCGCCGGGCTGCGGTTGCCGTCTGCCTTTTGCAGCTGTAAATATAAGGAAATGGATTATGAGGGAGATTTCTCCAGCCCCAGGTCGTTAAAATCGTAAATGGTTCGACGATATCAGAGATTGGACGATTCTGCTTTTGTTTTTTTTATAGTGTCCTGTCCTCCGAACTTCGATAGACGATGGTACATCTTAATGTTGGTTTGAACGGACTTAGTTGGAAATTCTGTGTTTGATGTGGGGCTATCAAATCAACCTATCGATTACCATTAATCGACCTACCTACTTTTCGTGAGTTTAGTGGTTTTGTAAAAAAGAAACAACAAAAATCGTTGGCTCTATTCAGCAAGTAATGATGTTTTAAAAGTTACATCTCCGTAGCCGGACGCCGGACTTTAAATGGCGCCGCCATCTCTGAGGTTCCGGGTTCAATCCCCAGTCGGGTCAATGTAGAAAACGAACTTTTCTATATTGGCTCGGGTCCGGGTGTTGTGGTACCGTCGTTGTTTCTGATTTCTATAACACAAGTGCTTTAGTTACTTACCTTAGGAATAGAGCAATGTATGTGATGTTGTCCAATGTATTTATATTTATTATTAATAACATCTACAAGATGTATAATTTGCGAAGGCCAGATTAAATTAAATTTAATTAATTTTCTAAAACAAATCAATCAGTAAAGCATGATGAAAAGTAAGACTACAAAAACGACTTAAAAAACGATTGTCACCCGGCACCTTAAAGGAAACATCATGATAACGTAGTGTTCCACGTATGCCGGATCTCCTTATTTGGGATTGGTACGAAAATTGTACTCACATAAAATGGCAATGCGATGTACTTCCCAGCTACTGGCGCGCAGACCTCAGTCTCGTCGTAGCAGCAGCCGGAGTCGGGTGCGCAGCGATGCAACTTCACACATGGTGGCATGTATCTGGAAGGGACAACAGCATCTTTATTTAAATATTGTTTTTGCATTCCAATTACTAAATCATGCATGATGATGTTGATATTATAACATTATCAGCTATTCCACATGTGAAACTAATTCGAATAGGTGTTTTCGGTATGATGAAGTACGTCGTCGGACCAAACTTTTGGATATTACCAAGTAGATTACGTCACTAAAATGGCAGTAGGCAGGATATTTGGCTAGAAGTGATAGTGACCGGTGAGAAAGTCCTTGACCGAATGGTGACCGGGAAAGGGAAATAAAGGTCAGAGTCGAATAAAGGAAGTAGGAAGGAAAGCGTTTCTCCATTGCTCCAGACATTCTGATCAAGATGGATTGTGAGGTCAAAGTGTGCTGGCGCTAAAAATGAAGGACCGTTGTCTTAATAAGGCGCTCTAAGGAGAAGGCTTTACTCTGAAATAGGATCATGGTGGCTGAAATGCTGATGTAGTTGACTCACACAATATTAGCAGCGGGGGCCAGCTGCCGCACGGTGAGCCAGCGCGGCTGCGGCTCCGAGCACTTGCCCGCCTTCACCACGGCTGCGATGTTGGCGTACGTCGCCTTGCGCAGGGCCATCCTCTCCGCTGCTGTCAGGGATGCTGGAAAACACAAACATATACATTTAAAGAAGAATATATGTATATTTCGTCAACAGCCTTCAAACGAGAAGTAGATGGTGTCGCGTCGTTGTTATAATATACTGAGTTGATAGACATTTGGCTTCAATTAGGAAAACATGGTAAATTTAATCAGTAATGCCTAAGCTGATTCGCGGGGTATGTTCTTTTTCTACAGGACTAACATCGAAGTCTAAAAACACAATAAATAATTACGATTTTAATCTAGGTGCTGTTACTGTTACCCCCTGCCCCTGTATGTTCTTTACAGGGGCAGGGTAACAGCACTACCAGCTGGTGTTAGAGGACACTTTTATCTATCCATTCAACGACCAGCCCCTCTAGCATGTAGAACAAAACACGATATAATACGATATGATATAGCGATTTATCGCATATTTTTTGTTAAAATATGAACTTTATCAAAAAAGCGAGCATAATCGTGACGTCGCCGGCACGGACATCCTTACTGTTTCAATAAAAGTTCAAGATGGCGGCTATGTTATCATATTTTTTAAGTAAATAGGCGATAAATCGCTATATCATATCGTATCATATCGTGTTTTGTTGATCGTGCTAGAGGGGCTGGTCCCAAAGTCTACTAATTTAAAAGTGGCAAGGCTTAAATTAGTAAGACGTTTGAATTGTGTCAAACAATTACAATGAAATCCAATTGAAATAACCAGACTTGCTGGAACCCTGGTGTGTTCAGCGAAAATGATTATTTCTCGAGATATGAGACTGTTAGCACCTGTTCGTCCGATTGACTAGTAAGGAAATGGAAAAATATGCGCGTGTAAAGGATGGCGAGAGCGTTGAAGCACACACTTGAACACTTTAAAGCACATTGAGACTATTGCAAAAAGCACATTTAAACGTTGGGCGTGCTACCCATTTGAGGCTTATCTATTGTTCTATCTAAGTATTCATTTGTGAACTTACAATCATCCAGTATCCTTGGTCTCTCGTTGGTGGCAGCTATGGGGTCGACGGCAGATATGACGGTCTCTCGGAAACCTGGGCCCAGCCGTGTGATGGCGGACGGGGTCACTACTCCTGGTCTTGCGGTGGACGCGCTCTCCGTCTCCTCGTCCTGGTACTGGTCCCAGTCTATTGGGTCGTCGCCTTCTTCCTGGAAAGGGGGGAGACAATAGGTAAGTTACAAACACTCCTTAAAGGAAACGAATAGCTGAGGAGGAGGTTCAAAGGAGTTCATTGGGAGAAGTATGTCCAGCAGTGGACTCATGTGTGGTCGTTTATTGAAAACTTTTTAAATTTAGAATTATAGAACCATAGCAGGTTTCTTTTATTTGCCTTTATTACAAACGGTTCGAATACATGCTAGTGGTATTAAATTTTTTATTAATTAATTTTGGCCTCAGAACACGCCATCGTTTTCAAAATTGCAAATCCTTAGGAGTCACGAAACCTAAAAGTTGCTGTAAGAAAGACAAAGTTGGCAATCTTGTTAAATTGTTTAAAAATATTACAAGAGTACCTACCAAATTTGTTTTCCTTTAGCAAGTTTACGTTTCAGTAGCAGTTGTACTTACATATATTAGATACAAAATTAAATCTACCATAATATTGCCAAATGTTTGACCAACGGAACAATAATTTATCTACGTATTTTCTACCGCACATAAGAAATATTATATCGTATAAGTAACAAAAGTATCATTAAGCAAAATCAAGTATCGGCCGATGTAATATTAAAACAATTCCTTATTAAGCCCCGTCAGTGTGCAAGAATGCGCCGGGCTGGGACTCAAACGGCGGCCTCCGAGAATAGCCGCTATTTCGAGCGCGCGCGCGCCTGCTTCTCCTCAGCGCCCTAATCGATGTAGCCAGTGGCTCCCAAACTGTAGTCCGCGAGATCCAACAATGTGGTCCTCTAAGATAAGTCATTATTGTATTCCTGTGCTCCACTATAATGATTTTACGATTATGATTAGAAAATTACTTACTTAAAAATAAAATAAAATAATTTCCATAATCACGCCACCATTATTTAAGTAGCTAAAGTTTTATGTAGTATAATTCTTACTCTGTGGCTAAAGCAAGCAAGACTTGTTTTGTGTTGGGTAGAAAAAGGATTTAAAACATACTTATAAATCAAGCCAAGATGCAATCCCATTGCTGGAGTTGGTTTTATAACTCTCTGTCGGATCAATCCACCTTTATTTATTGTTTTTCTTTTCATCCTTTTAAATTTATACTGTAGTGTAGTGTTCAAAACTCGGTCTCTTAATAATCTATCAATATATATTATATGCATATACACATTTATATATATACTGAACAAGTTTGTACAAACAAGTTATTAATGCTGCTTAATACCACAAATTACGTATAGCGGCGGTTTTCTATTTTGTGTTAATACTCTGTAACACCCAAATGTGATCATGTAGTGTGTATACAATTTGGTTGTCAATCTAGTCTTAGGTTACAAACCATATTCGTTGTATCACTAACCATCGATTGTCAACTGTCGTATATGCCAAATAAATAAAATAAAATAAATTGAATACCAATTTTTGTGGTCACCACTCAAACATTTCCCCCTCGTAAGATTCGAACCTGCAATCTCCTTGATATGTTGTACACTACAACAATATAAACTCTTCTTCTTGATGACTTGTCTTCCTTTTACGGAGCGACAACAACTTTGTCAAAATCTCAAAGAAAAACATTGCTTTCGTACATTCTGTGTCAGCTGGTCGGCAGTATAAGGTAGCGGAAGAAAGTTTTTGACGATGACCTTGCTGCATTCATCGAGCTAATTAATTATAATTACGATAAAATCACCTGCGCCTATTCTCAAGTAATCCACTATGAGAAAAGTTACATTACGATTTCGACAAATTCATAAAAGTTTTCTCCCTGTTGGTACATGATGCTTATTATTATTTGTATGAACCGTTAAAAATAATTGTACCCAATTTAAATCGTTTAAAATTTTATTTTTCTTCGTCGGTAACGACATTTTTCTCAACAAACAGTCTCCACCGAAAACTAGTTGGCTAGTTCCTCCACCTACGCCATCACACATGCTAAGTGGATACCATTTGGTTCTTTAACACAATTTTTCCGTAATATCTAATTGTATAATGTATGTGTCTATATATGGACCTATAAAACATTTCAATTCTATTCTTATCAGTATTAGCATGACTAATTTAGTAAAACATGATGGCTTGAATATTATTGATTCATACTGTAGGTAACCATGTTTATTACAAATAAATTCATTTCATTTCAATGTTGAGAACCTCTGGTAGGTATAGCCAATCGATTCGGAGTTCGATTGAACTTGTCTTTGATCTATTCCCGGCGCTGATTGAAGTTTTATGATCCGGATAGTGCGATCGTTTGTTTAGCTTTTCTAAATAAACATTCACTTAAGTCGATTCTATTTTATATATTCAAGAGTTAGTCTAGACACAAGTGTTGTTCTTCGACCGATACAAATTTATTGATGCAATTAAAGATTTTATTACCTAGAGCTGTACCTATCAGGTGTATCGGAAAAAATCTATTAAGATGATTATAGATGATGCTCAAGAAGAGTACAAGTACGACCGTACCGAGGACCGAACAAGCAGCAATAATCGCATATTTAAATTTTTGTTTTTAGCAATTACCATGCTAGGTTTATCTAAGATTTTTAATACTTGAAAAAAAATTACGCTGGCTTTGACAGTGAGAACCACGAGAAAGATTTCGTCGAGTTGACTAACGTCTCGGTAGCTTAGTGGTCAAAGCACTCGCCCGGTATGCGATGGACGTGGGTTCGGATCCCACCTGAGGCAAACGATTTTTTTTCAAGTATTAAAAATCTTAATAATCGCAGTCATCGCCCAGTTGATAGATAGTGTCAAAATCTATGGCATCACTACCACAGTACATTATATCTATAATATACTGTGTCTTTATTTTTATTTAAAGATGTACAAAACAGGTTACAGCCATTGAAAATTAAAGTTACAAGTAGAACTAGGTTGCTAGTGTTGCTACCCTTAACATGTACATACCAAGTATAACTGTTAAGCTGACAATATTATGTATACTACAAGATTTAGAAAATTATTAACCTTTTTAATTGATAAGACAATTATCACTGATAACAATAAAGTGGACAATGTAATACAAGAAGTAGCAAAACTCTATACAAAAAAAACAAGGCATGTCAAAGGTTACCCCCTCAGGGTTTTTTAGAGGACGACGTAATTATTGTGCTCCCTACTACCAACGACTTACAACAAATTAAGTCAGGTCAAGAGGAAAGCGATTGTATGCGTAAGATCTCGCTAGGTTATCAGCATCGCGCTTCTCAGAATCGGAGTTCGCACTGTTCTCATTTGACAGTTGTCAATCTACGAGTAATTATTTTTGACGTTCATTCTAGTTAATTTATTGCATTATCTTAACAGTTAGATACAATATAGACAAAAACTTAAGGAACTAGTAAACTCAGCAACTGGATTCAACAATAAATGAAACAATAAATGATTTGATTTGATTTGATTAGATCACCAATATTAAGATGGACCTCCAAACTGAGAATAACTTGCACTTAAACTGAGAGTAACTGATAGGGCTACAAACTGAGAATAACTTTCAGTTGAGAGTAGCTGATAGGATATCATACCATTTATGTCTATCTGTTACATTACATTTAAGTCACTAAAGTACATTTTTACATAGTTTCATTGTTATCATCATCACTTACACACACTTTTAAATATTAGTTATTTATTAGGCCTAATTATTACTTACTTAAATTCCTTCCAACGGGTTATCGAACCTACTGGTTAATCCTTCATGCAACCCACAAGCAAAAGCCAGCTCATCATCATCATCATTACCAGCCTATATCAGTCCACTGCTGGACACAGGCCTCTCCAAAAGGAGGATTTTGCCATAATCGCCACGCTTGGCAGGCGGGTTGGCGATCGCAGTTTGGCCAATGGTGGAGAGGAGACGCAGCTGGTTACCGGTTAGCCGGGTACCGCACGTCCATTGTTACGTCCCCGGCATCGATGTTGAGCACTGAGGAGAAGAGTGGGGATCGCTTTGCGCATCTTACGAGACAATTATCGTATCAGAGACGCGCGTGCGCGGAGCTAACAAATCACGGCCGGTGCAGACGCGCGACTAGCCAATCACGTAATCGTAGGTAATGGTCTTTTGCGCTTTCGCCCAGCGCGCAAGGATTAACATCGTGAGCTAAAAAGAAACTTCTCCATGCAAACTCAAGTTAGCTGATTCAGATCGGCCAGTTCACTTGGAAAAATGTTTTTTTTTGCAATTTCAATGTTTTTCTAGTTACTTAATTAAAAATAAAAAAGTTAGGTGTTGATTCCGCTTTAGCGAGGCCATAACACGCAATGCTGGTTTTAAGTAGTGCTTTGTAGGTACTCCCTTTTGCTATGGAAGCACACAAAATACAGGTTAACAATTACGTGCGGCCGCTCTCCCTTTCAATAAGCTCGTAACTTATTACAAAAATGGTGTTGTTTTTTATAAATAATAAAATAAAACGGAAGTCGCCTGCTCAGGCGCAAGCGCGAGGGATAATGTCACCGCGCGGCGCAAACCGCACGTAATCGTCCTTAGGGTTGCCAATCACCTTTATTTTAGTGACGAACAAAAAAGGGACTGTCATAATATTATATTTTATTTATTTATTAGGTCTACTTACAATTTATGTACTATTACTTACGTCTAAAGAACAATTGCATAAAACTAAGAATTAAATACATAATTTGGTGACAAGTAGACTCCGCTTGTTTTAACAATGTGTTATACATAGATAATTAATAATAACTATCTGATTAACCTAACACGACTTAAAATTGTTTACTTAAAAAGATATAAGTAGGTATACTTTTGAATAATAAATAAAAAGTGCTAAAGGTGCGTGTAGAATAGAAAAAGCTATCATGTCGTTCTTTTTAAATCATCAGAAAAAAATCACCTTTTCTCATCACCAGGCAAAGTGGTGTATTTTTGGGAAAATGGTGTTCGGAATTTCATGACTACTAAGTATTAATGTTATGATAGCCGTGAAACAATAATAACTCTTTGTAATCGACTTTTATGTACTTAGATGTACAAATAACATGTACAAATATGGCTCCTATATTATTTGTACATCTAAGTACATAAAAGGCTAACAAAAACTATTTAGTTAGTAGTGAAAATAATGGAAGTTTTAAAAAAATGTGACATTTATTTTAACTTTAATTATTAATTATTTTTCTTATAAGGATATTTGCATGACCTGTAGGTTCGACATAACACATTTCAATATTGTAATTAGTAGATAAATTATTCTATTCTAAAAAGTTGGTTCATTAATGCTATGGGTAAATAATATAACTTTAAAATAATTATAATAAAAACCCAATTCGTCAACGTCCTGCTAAGCGAGCATGTTGCAACCCTAGCATCAAAGCGCGAAGGTAATCGCTGGTTAGCCCCTGGGGACCGAACTAAGTGATTTATGTCACAATTCCGTAAAAAACTGATTCATTCTGAGAATACGTAGGTTAACAGCTTATATTACGAACAGATTTGTTGTGATGACTTACAAAGTGGGACTTAAACCTATTTAAATTTCTAAAGTTATTAAAATAAATATAAATACATATTGGACAACATCACATACATTGCTCTGATCCTAAGGTAAGTAGCTAAAGCACTTATGTTATAGAAATCAGAAACAACGACGGTATCACAACACCCATACCTGAGACAATATAGAAAAGTTCGTTTTCTACATTGACCCGACCGGGGATCAAACCCGGAACTTCTGAGATGGCGACACCATTTAAAGTCCGGCGTGCTCGCCTCTCAGCTACGGAGGTCATCAAAATTATTCAATGAATGTTTTTTAGCCATTTTGTATCTTTCTAAAATAAAGAATGTATAATTCATTTATTTACTGATCTTTAAAACCAAGATTAATGCTTCTTTTTAAAATGCATCAACTGATACGAAAACTGACAGTAACACCGTGGTCGGTACAAGTACTACTAAATTCAAATTCAAATTCAAAATGTTTATTTGCATATAAATAGGGTACAATACATGGTCATAATATAATAAATAGAGCTTTGACCTATTCAGCCATATATTATGTAATAGCATGCAAATGTTTAAATTCTTATTACGAGTCATAACATTTTAAAAGATATTATTTTATTTATATATTTAATTAATAAAGAAAATTCAATATGTCAATTATTACAATTATTGTTTGTCATTAAAAACCTCACTGACAGTATAATAAGCCTTATTCACCAACCACATAAACAGTTTATTTTTAAATTTATTAAGTGGCAATGATTTCATGTTTGTAGGCAGTTGGTTAAATACCTTTATAGCCATTGAATAACAACCTAGATACTAGAAGTATACCCTAGGAGTACCGTTGAAACGAACTGAAAGCATTTCATGTACTTAGTTCATTCCTTCTCCTTCTAGTCGGTCCCTCAGAGGTTGAGCCTCTTGACCCCGCCTACTTAGTTGCCTGGATGAGCTGTCTCCAGGCATTACGATCCTGCGCCCGCCTGAATGCTTCGTAGAACGGCATTTCCAGGGTTTTCACAATTAGGTCCGAGAAATGTTGGTCTTTTGCCATGTACCTACTCCATCACTCATTCAAAAACTGTTGTGTTGCATCATCGCAAGAATCCCACCGTTCCTGTCTGACAGGTGTAAAGGAAGCGTGCCATTACGATTTTGCGTTTAATGACCTATGGGTTCTTTCACGATCGACGAATCGTTTTTACTTTTTGGACCGTTATTAAAATGATTCGGTTTTATTATGAACAAGATTCTTACGAGCATATTAACACGAAATGTGTTAAATAAAACGAATGGTTATTTACAATGAAAATAAAACAAATGAATGATAAATTACGATTAAGTAAATCTTTAGTTTTGTGTATTGTATGATAGATATTTATTTATAGTTCAAAAATGTAGCAAGCTTAAGTGGCAGTGGGCTGGCCACATCTGTCGCAGAACCGATGAAAGGTGGAGTAAACGGGTTCTCGAGTGGAGACCACGCCTAGGCAAACGTAGTGTAGGACGACCCCCAGCTCGATGGACCGACGACCTCAGGAAGGTGGCTGGCAGTGAATGGATGAAAAAAGCGGGAGATCGTGCTCTTTGGCGCTCTTTGGGGGAGGCCTACGTCCAGCAGTGGACTGCAATAGGCTGAGATGATGATGACGATGATGATGATTGATAGGTGTGGCTAGGGCTCTAGGAACGTACAGCGCTATTCATAAAAAGTTGCTAATCAACCTGTTAATCATTATTGAAATAATTAGGCCTTAAATAGTGATTAAAAAGGTAGTATTTATAAACGCAACCTAAATGTTTTTAGAAGAAGTGCCTAACACTTATTTTTTTGGTAGGGCAACTTAAAATGTAAAGTGCCAACTTTAAAATATGCGACATTGACAAATGGTTGAATATCATCAGTCTTATCGCTCGTCAGGTGCAACAGAAGTGTGTGATTACCGAGCACGTAACGACCAGTGGTCGTTACATGCAATCTTAATAATATCAGTGTACTTTGGTTACAGAAGGTTCTCTCCACTCCACTCCACGATGACCTCCGCAGCCGAGAGGCGCGCGCGCCGGACTTGACCGCGCCATCTCTGAGGTCCCGGGTTCGATTCCCGATCGGGTCAATGTAGATAACGAATTTTCTATATTGTCTCGGGTCTGGGTGTTGTGGTACCGTCGTTGTTTCTGATTTCTATAACACAAGTGCTTTGGCTGCTTACCTTAGGAACAGAGCAATGAATGTTATGTTGTGCAAGAAAAAAAAAACTTGTCTCCATTCAATATTTACAACCAACTGTTGCGATTTGTGGTGGAATTTAATAGGATCAGAAATGTTTCTTTTTTTAAATTCATTTTCTTTTAATTTACAATATTTAATTCATAATGACGCAGTTTTATATTCTTGGCACTAGCCCACGAATTGTCCCGAAGCAGTGTTAGGGTAATAAGTTAGGACGTGTAAGAATTTAATTTGAAGATCTATTTGCAAATAAATAGAAGTTCTGAAGGAAGAAACAAATAGTTCAATTTAAGTCTGCATTTCTTGCATAGCATTGGGACAATTTAGGAACACAACAGTCCTGCTTTTACTGAGGCTGTGTAAAGATAAAAAAGTTTTATTTTAATAGCTGTGAGCCTACCTTTATCTTTTTAACTGTGCTATTTGCTCGTGATCGGCTTCGGGCGATCAATGTAATCTGTGCAATTAATGGCCTATCAAATGGTATTGGCGACGCAAACATTGATAATCAAATAAAATTGACAGCCCACCCCAGGGAACTCACGACTCACTTCCTGACTTGCATCAACAGGGTTTATTGCATGTTCTCTGCTTGAAGAAGACTTCTGACTTGTCTCTGGCGACTCTATACACCGTGAATTTTTAATTACCGGAGAAAATTAACTAACATACTCAGATATCGATATACATCGAATTTGGCGAATAAAAAAAACGGAACGGCGTACGGCGTTGGCGTACGGAAGGAATAACTATGAATGAAAAAAAAATCATTCATAGTTATTCCTTCCGTACGCCAATATTACGCGACCAAATTAGGTGGATTTTGGTTCCGTTAATGTTTACTATTTGAATTAGCAGGACTTTTATGGTGCATATTTTTCAAGGAATGTTAGGGATCTTTTAAATAAATTTCTCATAAAAAAAATATTTTTTAGTCGCCAAATTCGATGTATATCGATATCTGAGTATTTTAGTTGATTTACTCAGATAATTAAAAATTCACGGTGTATAGACTTTGACCAAAACTTAGCAACTTTTACGGGATTTTGTGTCGCTCTCTCGAGCGGGTTGTGGGCCGCTAAGAACTGGAGAGTAGGTAGGATCTAGCCATAGTTCACCACTTTTTAATGGAATAAATCGTGATGTCTTTTACTAATTTTATTTATTTGAAAGCGTTTAGTTTTAAAATGATTAATGAATAACTTAATAGAGATGGTGTTATTTGAAAGGAAATTGTCCATACCCCCTATGCTACATTCTTCACATAAAGTATTCTAGACACCACATCGGTTGTCATGGTCTTAAGTAATAAGGAGAAATTAAAAGGTGTTTGCTGGGTGCGCCGTAGCATACTCAGACCCATAAAATTTAGAAAATTTAGTTTTTTTAAGTCCTTCTTGTCTCACCGTTCACCAACATATTCAATTCAATTCTTGAATCATTTATTGCATGTTACATTGATTGTATAACACAAAAAGGTTATACAGGTAGATACATAATACACCCTTGTGAATTATATCCTAAAGAGATTCGAGCATAAGCTCACAGTTTAAGGTATGCTTAATAATTTGTCGAAAACTTTATTACTTACTTAGCATCCACGACTCAATACCATGCATTCTCTACCAGCAAAACCATATTAAAAAACTGGCCAAGTGTGAGTAGGACTTGCGCACGAAGGGTTCCGTACCATTATCTATAATACCGCCGAAAAAATCACGTTTGTTGTATGGGAGCCCCCCTAAATATTTATTTTATTCTGGTTTTTAGTATTTGTTGTTATAGAGGCAACCGAAATACATCATCTGTGAAAATTTCAACTGTCTAACTATCACGGTTCATGAGATACAGCCTGGTGACAGACGGATAGACAGATAGACAGACAGACAGACAGACGGACAGCGGAGCCTTAGTAATAGGGTCCCGTTTTACCCTTTGGGTACGGAACCCTAAAAACATGAGTGGAATTGTAGAGTATTGCACTCATAACGTATTCATAGTGTTGACACTATTGGACTTCAAATAATGATAACTTAGTTGACAAACCAGCATAAGTAATGTCTGAACCGGTCTCCCGTGCGAAATGCGTGCGCGCACCGCACACGACGGAACGCATTCAATGAACCGCGCCTGCGCCTGCGCCTCGTGAATACAATGCAATGACTTGGATATAGGCCGGGCTGCAGGACTATGCGCGCATCGGTTATTTTATCGATAGACAAAACAAATTTTGTCTTCGACGATAATTTTTTGTCGTTTTCCCTAACCTAACGGATCACAGACGTCTCGAATCTTTTTCTTAATATTTACAGGGTCTCCCGTTGTTCGTAGCCACTTATTTTGATTTTGATTTCATATAAATAACGTCAATCATAAGTCGATAAAATGCCACGACAAACTTTTATCGTGTTGCGCATGCTAGCCCTGCTGGAATCATAACTGCCTGTCACAATATTGAGTAATAAGATTTGAAATTACTTTACTTAACAGGCCGTGATTTTAAACGATAGCTTAATTCCAAAAAGATGAATTAAAACAAAAAAACCGGCCAAGTGCGAGCCGGACTCGCGCACGAAGGGTTCCGTACCATTATCTATAAAAACGGCAAAAAAAATACGTTTGTTGTATAAGAGTCCCCTTAAATATTTATTTTATTCGGGTTCTTAATATTTGTTTTTATAGCGGCAACAGAAATACATCATCTGTGAAAATTTCAACTCTAACTATCACGGCTTATGAGATACAGACAGACAGACAGACAGACAGTGTAGCCTTAGTAATAGGGTCCCGTTTTACCCTTTGGGTACGGAACCCTAAAAAACAGTTTCAATTTTGGAAAACTCGTAAAAACCTTATATCATTTTATTGTCTACGGTTGTCAAAAATATAGCCACAATTTTTTAATGCAAAAATAACGTACTATCTAGAATACTCGTATATCTACAATATTGTTAGGTACTAACAGTTAGTTGCTGTGGTTGCACCTGTGAGCTGTTTATGACTTTACTCTCGGTCAATAAAGTCAATGATACTTTGCTATGCATTAATAAATTCTTTCAACAACCACACCAATTTATCTAACCCTCAACTAATAATATGGTGACTAGATAACGGATATACAATTAGACATAATATATTACTTTAAAGTTTAAATACATTTACAAATTTCCCTGCCCATCGAAACATTCGCTTCGTAAAGTGTGCTGCGTACCTACTTAGGAATTATAAATCCTTACCGAGGTATAGAATACTATGACTAAATGTATTTTTTTTCTTTGTACTGCTTGTTTTGTGTGGTGTAAAATAAAGAGTATCTATCTATGACATAATAATAGTATGGCAACGTCATCATAGTTTTCCTTTCTCTAGATTATGTTAGCCACTCTTAAAACAATTTCAAATCTGTCAATTTCGTACGTCATTACGTTCGGAATTTGACAGAAGTGACCAAGATTTTACAGATTTGAGATTGCTTTTATTTAAGAGTTCATGGTTACCCCCGATTTGACCTATTAACACGACCCAGACTAAGTAATAAGTTGGGGTTTTAAAAGGATAATAAATTATTCCCAATCAATGAAGTATTAATTCGAACATATCAAACTTCTAGCTAGATAGTCTTCTACTAATATAATAATGTGTTTTGATTCATTAATAAAGCCAGACAGCCACAAGTGGATGTAATGTCATGTCTTGCCTGTGAATAAACTTGCAACCGAGCGATAAGGCCGATCACTACGCGCGGGTGATGTCATATTAAGTTTATGTTTTGCTAAAAATATATCATACTTATTTATGGATTTTCCAATGAGGGGACGACAATTATTTCAAATTTGTTATTTATTATTAAAAATAATGGTCATACTTACGTAAATTAGATCCTACAATACAGCAGAAAGCACAGAGTAAAACGCTCATTACTATATATGTATTATAATTTGTCATGTTTTTTAAGCTTTTATTTATTTTTGAATACTTATAATGACAAGCATAAGCTTATTTAAGGACTAATATTAGGTACCATTTATCTTTGGCCATCAAAGTTTCTGCACCTAACGAATCGAGAATAAAATTGTATATAAAACTTAAGCATGTGTAACTATTGTAACATGATCATGATAATCCACTCTCACTCTCCACTTCACTTAGAAATGTTCTGAAATGGCCCTTATTTGGACTTAGCAGGAGACGCCACATCAACACCCTCATAAATAACAAAACACCCGGGGTGAAATCACTTTTATATTTTAATTTGTTTTTACTTGTTTGGAGGCCCGGCGATTTAAAGGTAAAACATTTGCAAATAGCCGTTCCTTGGTTTAATTATGTATCTATTTCTAAGCTTTACGATGCCACATATCTCGATCGTAGCTCGGCAAGACAGTTCCGCAGTGTCAGTCGCCTTGTGACAGCACAATGAAGAAATAATCATGTTCCATGAGACTGGAACACCATAAACGGTTTCCAAATGACGGACAGACGGCACGTACAAATATAGAGACATAATGCAGTTGTAAACATACTCTTGTCTTGTTGTGTAGGGTTGTCACGAAGGAGATAGGTATTTTATCGATATCGACTTTCACACGAATTACGCTTCTGTAGAGTCCAGGCTAGTCTATTCCAGATTACAAAAAACGATATAAATTACGTTTGACATAAATAAATAAATATTAGACAATATCACATACATTGTTCTGGTCCTAAAGTAAGTAGCTAAAGCACTAGTGTTATAGAAATCAGAAACAACGACGGTACCTCAACAGCTTTTCTACATTGACCCGACAGGGAATTGAACCCGGAACCTCAGAGATCCGACATGCTCGCCTCTCAGCTACGGAGGTCACCTGGACATGGCTCGAGACGAGACATGGTTCTCAATATTTAATAAGTGGTACTCAAAAAGCAGTTGATTTTCACAAAATTTATCAGGCCCTCTTTGCACATTGCGTTTGTGAATGTCACTACTATAATTTGTTTGGTGCTTTGAAAATATTTTTTTTCTAGGAGGCCTGGTTTTATGGTAAATAAATATTCCGTTAATTTTCACAAGGTCAGCTCCCAGCAATCAGACCCAAATCAATTTAGAGAAATTCGTTTTCTGGTTTGACTCAAAAGGAATCCAAGATGCCACGCCAATCATATTGTCAATCGACGACCGTCTGGTGTAGTGGTTCGCGCTCCGGACTATAATGCCTGGCGGTTGCGGGTTCGAATCCCGCAAGGGGCAAATGTTAGTGTGAGTTATGAGCACGAGCATTTGTACCTGAGTCATGGATGTTTATAAACGTATTTAAGTATGTTTATCCGTTATCTAGTCATAGTACAACCTTTTCTTAATTTGGAGCTAGCTAATTGGTATGATTGGTGGTATAACAATTTATTTATTTATTAGGCAAGTACTTAAGTAAATTGTATTTAATAATTGACATAAAGCTAAGGAGCTTCATGCAACCCTAGGTAAAGTGCAACTGAAAGGCATTGGCACACGTCTGCCGTATTAGGCAACAATTTAAGCAAGTATGCATCGTTTGTCACGTTTCTCCGTACTTACTCGTACATCCAATAGCCACCGAAATGGACTACTAACTTTGTGTTACCAAGGTAAAACCATTAAGGTATAATATACTGTACATTATACCTTAATGGGTAAAACTAAAAAAGGACCATGGAAGGTCATGCTCTTTCTATTGAAAACCAGCGTCGTTATGGCTCTGGCTGTAACGACAAATGCTGAGCTTTAAAAATGAGGACCTTTTTGACACTCTTTTTATGTTATTTTTGATTCTGTTTGTAATTGAGTTTATGTGTCAAATAAATGTTTTCTATTTCTATTTAAAATTATTAAAAATTCGTAGTTATGTGATGTGATGTGAAACGAAATGGATGACAGTTGCGGGTTCGAATCCCGCAAGGGGCAAATGTTTGTGTATAAATACGAGCATTTGTACCTAAGTAATGGATATTTCGCCATAGTAAGTACAAACTTTGCTTAGTTTGGGGCTAGCTAATTGGTGTGAATCTGCAAGCAAACAATTTCTTATTATTAATACAGGATGCTCACATCTCGTGTTACTGTATTATGTTTCATTTTCTCCCATGAGTTTTTATGATGATGTTTTTGATCACTATATTTCTTCCTGTCACAATTTCCACGCTGCAGGTTTCGATTGGCGAATCAAATTGTATTATTTGTAGTACTACTCTGTCGAATTCTCCTTTATGTCTTCTATCGAATGAAACCGGGTGCCACGAAGTGGTAATTTGAGTTTAGGAAAAAGAAAGAAGTCGGCTGGAGTCATATCTGGTGAATAAGGTGGCTGCTCGATGGTATTTGTTGAGTTTTTGGTCAAAAAATCGTTCACAATGATGGCCTTGTGGGAAGGCCCAATATCGTGGTGCATAATCCAAGAATTTTCATTCAACAAATTTGGCCTTTTTCGTCCAATTTGCTCTCTTAAACGTCGCATAACGCTTAAATAATACTCTTTTTTATCGTTTGACCTTCTGGCAAGAATTCTGAGTGCACAACACCGCGACAGTCAAAGAAAACAGTCAACATGACTTAGACTTTCGATCGAGTTTGGCGCGGTTTCTTCGGTTTCGGTTTAGTTGGAAGGCGCCACTCCGAAGCTTGTTGACTAGTTTGCTTGTCAAACTCGTAAACCCACGTCTCGTCACCAGTAACAATTCGTTTCATAAATGTTGGGTCGGAATTGACTCGTTCTAGCATGTCCTCAGCGACTCTTTTGCGATTGAGTTTTTGTAGAAAATTCAGGTCTTTTGGGACTACTCGAGCGGCAACATGTTTCATACCCAATTATTTTTTAAAATGGTACGAATCGACTCGTGTGACACAGAAAGTTCGACGGCTAGCTCTCTCAAACTTGAATGAGGATTTTCAGTCACTATTTCCTTCACCTTTGCGATGTTATCTTCAGTAGCAGACGTTGATGGCCTACCAGAGCGAAGCAAATCTTCCATCACATCTCGACCGCTTTTGAACGCTTTGTACCACTCATAAAGACGTGTTTTTGATAAAATCGATTCACCGTAAGCCTTCTGTAACATTTTCAGAGACTCCGAACACGAAATCCCATTGGCGATGCAAAATTTAAGACAAACTCTTTGATCGATGTTTTTTTCCATTATGAAATTCGCAATACACACTAGATATGGTATAACTCAAAACAATACTGTATTTAATCTAATTATCAGGGCCCTAACCATGAACTGTTAAAACAATCACAAATCTGTCAAACATTATCATTTCTGTCAAATTTTGTATGAAATGACGTACCAAAATTGACAGATTTGACAACTTTGAGATTGTTTTAAGAGTTCATGGTTAGGGGGCAGGATGTAACTTAAACTCCGCGCCAAAATGGAAAACAGTTGTGCCAATCTAACAACAACAACAACAAAAAATATAATTTTGAATTTGGAACTTGGAAATTCCCAAAACTTTTGACAGAATATATGTACCTATTTAGCTAATAAAACAAAATGATTGTTTGCATTTCACCTCTAGATGCCATTTCAAGATCTCAACGTTTTTAGTGTCTCGTAAAATGATCGCTGGCTGTCTGGAGTCTTCATTAAAGAAATGTCTAGTAAGTGTCAAGTTATTCGTTTAATTTCGAAGCAGTGTTTTGTATAAAATATCTTTTGTTAGAGTTTCACTTCACGTAATGATTTAAAATGTTTATGGATTTGTATTGTTTTATGTAATGTGCGAACTAAAGCTTTAACTATCTCTTACTATTTTAAATTAAATTATATCTTATGTTACGTAGCTTATACATATAAGAGCCGGAAAACGTTAAAGAGGACGCCAGTTAAGAAAAGGTAAAGACAAAATCTGTCAAACCTCAGTATCTTTATGGATCAGAGTGGCAATAGGCATACGTCAATAGCTGGCCAGGGGGTCTAAAACGGCCGCATTGGATGTTTCATATTCCGTTCATAAAATGTTTTATTTAGCAAATCTTAAAATGAAATGTTATTTGATGAATCATAATATGAGCCTCGAACATTTCATATTTGCAGTTCATCTAATTTGACAGTTTTGTATGGAAATTCGTAATATGGTCCCCTTATTATGAAAAGAGTAATTCATATTGAATGTAAAATTGGTGAACCACCATTTTAATGTTATTTTTATTATTATTTTGTATTGATATTTGTAGAACACACAAAACTTGAGTACTTTGAAACATTTTGTTCCTTTGTGTTGTTAAAAACATTCATTTTCACAAAAACCGTAAAGTAAGATTGGACGCGTCACTATATTTTTTAACGTCATCAAATATGATTTGATGAAATAAATTGCATATGATTCATTTATTAATGTGGCCGTTTTAGACCCGCAGATTTAGGTAAGAAACCAGAAACATATTGTTCTTACTTTGTAAATGTAATGTGGTACGGGTACCGTCGTTGTTTCTGATTTATAACACAAGTGCTTTAGCTACTTCTAACCTTTGAATCAGATTGTCCAATAAATAAAAAAAGTAAAAGGCTGCAGCCATGTTTTGTTCCCTGCTATTATAAAATCCAAATATTAAGTATTTCAAAGAAACAAGTGAAGTATATAAAGTCGTGTAAAGAAGTTGTGCAAGCATCTATCAAGTATCAACATAAAGAGATTCGTCGAGTCAGCTAACATCTCGGTAGCTTAGTGGTAAAGCACTCGCCCGGTATGCGATGGACGTGGGTTCGAATCCCACCTGAGGCGGACGATTTTTTCAAGTATTAAAAATCTTAGATAAACCTAGCATGGTAATTGCTAAAAACAAAAAAATAAAATAAAGAGAAGACTTAATATATATATATATACAAGGTGTACAAGAGAATATGACACTCCTTAAAACCACGTGATCAGCTGGTCATATACAACAACTTATTCTATGGGAGCAACATCGAAATCGAGATTTTTTAGCTCCATACAAACTTACTTCGCATACCTCGACGATAATGTATGGAGCATAGAATCTATCAAAATAAACACGATTTCGATGTTGCTCCCATAGGAAAAGTTGTAGTATATCAGCAGCTAATTATGTGGTTTTAAGGAGTGTCCCATTCTTTTGACACCTTGTATATAAGGATGATATCCATTGATTCTCAGTATCTCAGGCCATAGAGGAATACTTATGTAGATACTAAGACATTTTCATGCCCTAAGGAGATAAAATATTTATTGCTCCTTCGACTGCGCGGGTTTATAGCCATCCTCGTAAGTATTGGGTATTGTATTGAGCCAATACTAGCTAGATTGGTCGTTAATTTAACCATCATTATATGACGATACACGTACTGTTAAAATGTCGTCGGTCTTACTGTGAAAGATACTGAGATCACTGCTTGGTGTATTTCATTTCAATCTCAACAAGGTCTCGATTTAAGTAAGTATTTAAGCTGCAATTACTCTCCTGCTCAAAACGAACAGCTATATTACAGAGGGACAAACTGTAAATAAAAAACACTTCTTCATTTTACTTCTTCAACATACAAACTTATCAAGTGGGGATTTTTTCAATTTTTTTTGACATTTATAATACTTAGTTTTTGTGTAATCTAATATCTTTCACCAAGATGTCTTTTTTATGTATCTCATATGGTTTGCAATGTCAAATGAATTATAATTCTGAATTTAACTAACAGTAACTGCCTTCATATTTCCCTTCAATTAAAAAAAACTAATATAAATTTCGGGTGTAGGTATACGTCAATTACTCCCTGAAGGATCAAACCTTTCATCAGCATGCAGTGTCTCTGACCCCTAGTTCGAAGGGAGTGACCCCACAATACCTCATCGTAAAGTAAATTCTAAGAAGTCATAAACTGCACATCACCATGCTCCATCTAACCCGCATACGCAGCAATTAGTGACGCAATTTAATCTCACCTTAATTGCATTTAGCCAAGAACCAGTTAAGGAGTTCGATGCCTCAAAGTTATCTAATCACCTGTAATTGGTTAGTTTAATAGTTATTTTGTAACTAACCACAAGTAATAGCTGGTGATTGGCAATGAAGCTTAGGGTGCGTCAAGACTCAAGAGCCCAAGGTCTCCTAATTTAAAGTGCCATAATTGAATATCAATTGGATCTCATTGTAATTGTTAGACACAATATATAAAATTCTCACATTAATTAATTGACTTAAATTAGAGACTTAAATTAGTAGTAGAATACCAGATGTATTAAACACTTACACATTTGGTATTCTGCTAATAATTTAAGATATAAATTTGAGAGTTAAATTAGTAGCAGAATACCAAATGCGTCAAACAATTACAATGTGATCCAATTGATATTCATTTATGCCACTTTTAAATTAACAGACTTGGGGCCCAGATCTGGAGAATGCGCTGCGAAATCATAGCTTGCGTGCAGCTCACAAACACACGATTGAGGGATAATCCAATCTAAGAGCAAGTTGACAAGTTTTGTTAACTCTCACTCGTACAAACACATTGCGTTCTATGGGCTGCGGCCTGATTGCCAGCGGCAAGTAGGGCGTAAGCGGGCGCAGTAATACATCGCGCATTCATTCATATTTTTACATTCGTTGAGCACGGCACATCTAATTTTTTTTGCGCAATATTTATCATTTCATATGCTCTCGCTACCGCTCCTGCCCCTCTGGCATTGAGGCTATGCCCCAAAGGTGTGATTGCGATACCAAAGATAGATTTTTACATCGCTGACCTCATGCAACATAATCATAACAGTCATCAACCTTAAACAGAGTGGCCCAAAATATAGTGTCAAGCGGAAGTCAAGGATAGACACTTCTTTAAATATCGATCACCGTCAGTTTCATATCGACACACTTTGAATATAAAGTTTGTCTTCAATTATTTCGAATAAAAAATTAAGATAAGATAAGATATTTATTTGTATTAACATGGTACATTTTTGGTTCTTATTTTTAGGTATCGTGCATACATGTTTAATCAATCTATCGATGTACAAATGAAATGATCGATATCGTCATGCGTAACTAGTTGAATAAAAAGTTAATAAAAACATTAAACACTTAATATGCGATTGAAGTAAGTACATTTAGAATAATTTCAATTCAATTACAATTCAATTAAGTATCATTACATTCAAACCAATTTAAAAAATCAATTACATCAAATTAATTCATGTCTCTGTGATGTGTCGTAGCTCAAAGTATAAGAAACAAAAACTGAACACAAATAGTACAATATGCTCTAAGGGTGCTTCACCTCTAGATTTCCACCTGTTACTATAATTTTAAGACACTCTGTGTATGTTGTTAGATAGAAATTGGTTTGATATCGTCAGCTGTTAATTTCGGAATCGTACCTTAAGGCAAGGTCGTTTAGACTCGAAGTTGTAAAAGCTTAGTAAGTGTTGCCAGAACTCGATTGGTGATAATTTTATGTTTTTAATAATTTTCATGCTCAATTTTCAGCAAGTTTTTATTACTAGTGTTGCTAGATTATCGACTATTTTATAAATCGATAGTGAAATAGGGCCTAAATAAATATATAAATATTGGACAACACATACAACATTGCTCTGATCCTAAGGTAAGTAGCTAAAGCACTTGTGTTATAGGAATAAGAAACACCTATATCTGAAAATCGGTATGTCTATCGAATTAAGGATAGTTCATTGTAATAATAATAGTATTATGGATAGTGTCAACTGCTAATTTTGTACCAATTGCGAAAATATATTTGATAATCGATTTTATTTGTCATGTAAAATGTTACATTAACAAGAAAATGGAACCATGCATGGTCCTGGCGATTAAGAACGAGAAGTGCACACTTTCCAACACTTAAATAAGGAAGAAGAAAATTGACTGGAAAGGGTAAAGGAATATACTCTATACATTTGCGTCGCACGAGAATTAAAAAAAATACTTTTTACTTTCTGAAGTATATTAATAATATAGCAGACCACCACCGTTGGATAGCTAGAATAATATAAAATATCGATAAGTACTATCGATAAGTCATCATTTAGATTTATTCAACACTATTTACAGTTACTTTCTTTGTTTATGCCTTTCAATTATTTGCAAATCAAGATCTGAGGATATTCAATTTTAATTAATTATCGTTCTGGTTTCTCTTTACCATAACTAGGTGTTAAATTGGTCATGAAATTATTTTGAAACGACTTAGCTAGTCAAGCAAAGTGTATATATAGTATATATTCATGTAGTGTATATTTATGAAGGTTTAACTTATTTCAGATGGTGATGAATGCATATAATAAATACTTTACTATAATATTGATTTATTGATCTTGTCACCAACTGTTGTTTCATTTGTTTGTGTATACTGTTTGTATAAATTCAAGTATGTACATCGCCCTCATCTCATCTCAGCTGGCTTCCGCAGAATACCTTATACTGAGCGGCTACCATTTTGGTATATTATATTTTTATATATGTGTATGTCTTATATATATTATATATAAGATTTTTATATATGTGTATGTCTTGTACCAAATAAATGATTTTCTATTTCTATTTCTATTTCAACGCAATTAAGAAAGTGTATCTTTGACAGCTTAGTGAATATTGGTTAACAGATTTTTCTTTTCTCCTTAATTGATTAATTTAGGCCGCTTCCAAATAGCCGATCTGGAAGTCACTGTGGGAGGTCTATGTTCTGCAGTGGACGTCCTGTGACTGAGATGATGATGATGATTAGTTTAATATGTAAAGACAATGTTTGTTCGCTAAGGTTTGCTTGTACCAAATTACCTACTTATTGTTCTAATATTATTATGAGGATATTTTATTTATTTTATTTAGAAAGTACACAAAACAGAAGTACAACAATTACAAGACAAGTTAGAAAATTATAACATTAAACAACGATAGGCTGTAATTCCACAGACATGTGTACATAGCATGGTAAAATAAAGGATCGAGGATAATGGTGCTGGTTGCGTAATTATATTTTTCTATATATTTATGTGGTAGTATTAAGCATTATTGCGCAATTGTTTGCTATCCCAAACGAAAATAAAATAAAAAATGTGTATAAAAGAATTAGACTCTCCTTAAAACTGGTCTGCTCATAATTATACAAAACAATTTACTATGGGAGTAACATCAAATACGAGTTTTTTTTGGATTCTCATACTTTTCATCGAAGTACTGCGTAAATTAATATTACTTTATATACCAAAATAAAACATAATTAAATAACGACATAAAATCACTTTACATACCGAATTACAAGTAGACAAACACGCGCTATGTGGATCAAGGTGTTCAATGCCTTACCAGCCCCTCTAGCATGTACAACAAAACACGATATGATACGATATGATATAGCGATTTATCGCATATTTTTTGTCAAAATATGAACTTTTATCAAAAAAGCGAGCTTAACCGTGACGTCGCCGGCACGGACATGCTTACTGTTTCAATAAAAGTTCAAGATGGCGGCTATGTTATCATATTTTGAAAGTAAATAGGCGATAAATCGCTATATCATATCGTATCATATCGTGTTTTGTTGATCGTGCTACAGGGGCTGGTGACATAAAGGCACTTCCACTAATTAAGTTTAAGAGAAAGTTGACAAATTGGCTCATGAGTAAATTATTTTATAGCACAGAAGAATTGATTACTTAATTTGATTAAATGAATTGACATTTATATAAATAACGCAATACATATAATTAATTTAATTAAATTAAGATATTCTGTAATTTTGCGAATTTAAACAATATTATTATTGTGATATTAATCATAAAATTTTTGCATACTTTATCGGATAAAGCTAAAGGTGCTGAACTATACATAACATTATACCTATTATACAGGGTGTAAAAAAAGGCTTAACGAAGCCTTAAACCACGCATTCTATATATAAAACCAAGTAGAATGCAAAAAAAATAATTGCTGGAAAATGACTTTTATTTTTGGGTATAAAAAAAAAATAACTTATTTCTAACCCGCAATGTATAGCGCGCACGACACAGACTATGCCTGTGTGTGTAAGCAGATCATGTTTCTTTGTAAAAAAGTTTAGTATTATCAAACAGAAATCAATTTTCTAAAAATCCTTGAAAAAAAATTGTAACTTTGACTGTCAATAACTCGGTAACCCGTCATTTCCCAGGTATAGTGTAAAAGAAAAAAATGATCGTAATAATACGTAGAATATGTAGTATTCGGCTTCGTTAAGCCTTTTTTTACACCCGATATAAGACCTGTAACCACTTTTAAAGCAAATAAAAAACATCTAATTCTGAATTGCAAGTAGTTCGAATACCAATTTGCGAGTCATGGCCGCAGATCTAGCCTGCCCAGGAATGTCCTAGGTGTCAAACCAGACGTGGCCAGCCATATCAGTTTATGCCGACATTTTAGTCACGATTTAATTATTGAGGTATTTGGGTAGGTAAATAAACGATTTGCTTGAGAAGGAACAGTAAATTGACTCTTAAATTATGCTACTTTACGTCGTTACGTGTTTAGGTACTAAAGTATTTGTATCCTGTTAGACGACCAGTCTAAATCCTGTAGCACGAGACGGGGAGCAGCGTCTGCGTGCGAAATAATAAAAAAACTGCGCTCGCCAACCCGCCTGCCAAGCGTGGCGAGTATGGCAAAAACCTTCCGATGACAGAAGTCACTGGGGGAGGCCTATGTTCAGCAGTGGACGTCCTGTGGCTGAAACGACGACGACGAGACGACCAGTTAAATTATTATTATTTTTTTAATCATTTAATAAATTTAATAAGTATGTAGGTAGAATGGTTTTAAATTACCTATTATTTTATTAATAATCGAATAACCTTGTATCTCGTTGGAAAGTTGTTTTATTACTTACAGTTCTAATTTATTTGACAAAAAGTTTTAAATTGTGCAGCAAAATACCTTTAAAAAAACCGGCCAAGTGCGAGTCGGACTCGCGCACCAAGGGTTCCGTACCATTGTCTATAAAAACGCAAAAAAACAAGTTTGTTGTATGGGAGCCCCCTTAAATATTTATTGTATTTTGTTGTTAAAGCGGCAACAGAAATACATCATCTGTGAAAATTTCAACTCTCTAGCTATCACGGTTCATGAGATACAGCCTGGTGACAGACGGACAGACAGACAGACGGACAACGGAGCCTTAGTAATAGAGTCCCGTTTTACCCTTTGGGTACGGAACCCTAAAAAAGAAATCAGATAATTCATGTTGATCTTATATCAACACTGAATTTTGTTCTGTTCTTAGCATGTGTCAAACCGCTAGTAATTAAGTTTTGTTTTTAATATGCCATGATGTGTCCCACATGGCCCCGTGGCCCAGATAAAATGCTAAGAGATTAGATAACTGGCATTTTACGTGACATTTTTACTTCTAATGCTGGGGCTTCACCTGCGTGACGCCTAACGTTCAAATAAAGGCATGATTAGCGTTTACTAAATTAACGCATTAAGCTACGCGCTAAGTGCGGGGCCACACTTATTTGACGTTTGATTCTAGTGTCTAGCGACTTAGTTAGAGTGTGATCTGTGTGTGTGTCTTTAAAATAAAATAAAACGCTTCCAAGAACTCAATACTTTTCTTATTTTGTCTACTCCATCCTCACTTAATAACTATGCACTTTAACATTTAATTCACAAAGAGTTTTTGAATGTGACCATGTTTTAACATGTTTAGTGTAGTAGGTGTAGCCACAACAACGCACTAAACGCCCGCTTAATCCCTTTGATGTGTCAAAAGTTACCGCCGTCCGAGCTATCGCCTAGCGTCTAATGTTATTGAAGCAAATTAGCGAACAAAGACCGGCCACACCTGCGTATTACGTCAAATAGAGCACTAATTAACGACATTAGACGCAGGTGAAGCCCCAACATAAGAGGATTCCTAGTAATCCCTGTGGCATTTGAACACAATAAAATAACTTGTTAATCTTTTGTTCTCTAACACACAAAAGATCTAACTAAAATATTTCGCACTCAGCCAACTGTTGGCTAAGCGTCAACAAACAGACATAAAGTCTATCAAGATGTCAGCTTTTATGTATTCGCCGAATAGAACACATATTTAGTCTGTATGTACGTCTTGTGAAATGCGTTAAGTGAAGGGCGGGCTAGAAATTTGAATAAAATAAATAAATATTGGACAACATCAATTGTCACATACATTGCTCTGATCCTAAGGTAAGTAACTAAACAACTTGTGTTATAGAAATCAGAAACAACGACGGTACAACACCCAGACCCGAGACAATATAGAAAAGTTCGTTTTCTACATTGACCCGACCGGGGATCGAACCCGAAACCTTAGAGATGGCGGCGCAATTTGTATGAAAAATTGCCATAGACAATCCTGTAAATGGGATAATTGTATCTTTTTTTAAATATTGGAGAATATCACATACATTGCTCTGATCTTTAAGCTTCGAGTGTTATAAAATTCAGAAACTACCACGGCGACGGTAACTCATTTTGACGACCTCCGTAGCCGAGAGGCAAGTACCTACGCCGGACTATATGGCGTCGCCATCTCTGAGGTTCCGGGTTCGATCCCCGGTCGGGTCAATGTAGAAAACGAACTTTTCTATATTGGCTCGGGTCTCGGTGCTGTGGTACCGTCGTTGTTTCTGATTTCTATAACACAAGTGCTTCAGCTACTTACCTTAGGATCTGAGCAATGTATGTGATGTTGTCCAATATTATTTATATTATACATCACTGAGACATTATAGAAGTTTTTGTTTTTACTTTGACACAGAAATCGAATCCAAGAGCTCAGAGATGGCAATGCCAAGTCTGGCGTGGTCCTCTCAGCTAAGGAGGTCGTCAAAACTTATGGATCGTAAATGTAGGTTCTACGTGTAATTTTAACTCATAGTTTAAACATGAAACCGCTACGTTTTATTGGTTTTTAGTAAACGAAAACTCTTGAATCTTAACAATAAACCAACCACAAGATTATTTAACAAATAATTATAGACAACAGTCAAATTATGAAATAATTAAAACTAACCCCAATAAAAAACTTATTCATTACCTTGGAAATGCTTTAGCATAAGTAGTAGGTGCGAGCCACGAGGCACTTATTGCCAAAAGTTGGCAGTGTTAAAAAAAAAACGACAAACAGTGCGTTATATGGTTAAAGCAGCATAAATATTATTATTTTTATGAATAACTCTGTTTTTACGGTAGGTAGTAAAACAGAGGAGGTCGACAGGTAAAATATCCGACCCATTGATAGGTTAAAGGTCCGGCCATAGATTAATAAACGCTTTGCATGTGGTAGAATACTGGCCATTAAAAATATTTTATTTTATTCTATTCGGACCACTTACAGCATTGATACAATCTATGTACAGAGTTATCATATAAACTGAGCCATAGATAGGCTTAGGTATTCGCATATATAATTAAAAATATTCTATTAAGTATAAATATGAGCAGCCACTTATCATCATCATCATCATCATCTCAGCCTATTGCAGTCCACAGCTGGACGTAAGCCTTCCCTAAAGAGCGCCAAAGAGCACGATCTCCCGCTTTTTTCATTCATCCACTAGCCATGTTTCTAAGGTCGTCGGTCCATCGAGCTGGGAGGCGTCCTAAACTACGTTTGCCTAGGGTGGTCTCCACTCGTGCCAAAATTTTCAAAAAAGCAGCCACTATTTACACCAAATTAAAAACAATCGTACTATAAGAACCTTCAAAGGACCCCCCACACTCCTGCGAACACTTGTTTATCCAAATTCAATTTCGTTTTTTGATCCCATGCCCCAATTTCCTTGACAATAGTGTGTCGGTCGTCACGTAGCCCCTTTTAAACTAATGCATCTTTAATTTCGACGGGAACTGGACTCCCAGTAGGCATAACAGATGACTTAACAAATGATGCAATAGCTTCTATATTAATATGTTTTGTTTCAAAAGGCGTCTACAAATTCGTAATATTTCTACCGATTTCGTTTTTTTTTTTTTTATTTGAGATGGGCTTACTCTTGACCCCAATCTTGCTCTAGCGCATAGATGGGATCTACGATGGAGCGAGCTTGCCCAGACGATGCCTATTCACTATGGACTTAAAGAGAGTCAGGTTATATGCACTCGGAAATACAGACGCAGACAATTATTAGTAATTCTTAGTAGTACTAAGTAAATAAAGTCTTTTAAATCAAATAAAATTCCTTTAAACAAAGTCAACTATTAAAAAACCTATCGAAACTGAGAATGAAGTATTTCTAAATAAAATAAACAATAATTAGAGGTATCAAATTTAGTTGTTTACAAATACTGTATGTACCTAATTGCTTAGCTATGTTTTCTACCTTGAAATAAGAATGTGACATCATCAACAAACAATCTTAAGAAAATAAAGTGCATGCTGCATTTAATCATTGTTAACATTTAACCACAAACATTTAACGTGTTTACTTTTTAGTCTACAAAAAAGTTTTTTTGTAAACTAAAAAGTAACCACGTAACTTTTGTAGACTAAAAAGTATGCACCTGGGTTTTTTGAAAAAACTCAGGTGCATACTTTAGTATTATAACACGCGCACTTCTCCCAAAAAATGACCTACCTTATTTTATATGTATTGTAGACATTTATTTACATTCTTCAATGTAAACAGCATGCACTTTTGGGATTGGTATTTCTCTTCAACCTTTCGTAACCCGATATTTTTTGGCAAACCAACTTACTTTAAAAGCTGGCTAAAGAATAATTATGTTTTCATAAGATACTAAAAAATAATAGTAATATAACAATTTAGGTAGGAAGTATGTATAGAAAGGCCAAAGAGATTCTATTATAGTGGTTTCAAGTAGGTGAGCTATGTTCTTTTATATTGCAACATAGTGTGTTACTGTGTATACAGGGATAGCACACAGACCTTATTCTGAGAAGACATCATTCCAATCTAGGTGGTTCCTGCTTGCATATATGTTTAATTAATGCTTGATTTAACATTGGAAATGCATAATGGTTCAACGGAAATGAAGAAACTCTACCGACACACGCAAGCCATAAATTGTCACTGAACTTTTACAGGGCCGATAAATTAAAAGATTATGCTTTGAAAGAGTCTTGTTAGAAAGTTCAAAGCTTATTTTTTATATTTCTAATCTACTAATATTGATGGGTCACTTAATTAAAAAAGAAGAAAGTACTTATTTTGACAAAAGCAAATAAATGTTAAAAATATGTTTTTATAGCCGGGTCAAGACATTAATACTGCTTATATAGGTAGTGCTCTCTACACCCAGATTACATTTAACAAGTCTGAATTAAGCTGGCTTAAAGAATTTGATAGTTTCCAACTCATTTTATAAGTTTTTAAAGCCAATAAATAGACAAACTACTGTTATGGTACTCATATTTTGTCTTTGACTTGAATTGAAATTGAATAACTTGAAACACGATGCTAAGAAATTAGTTATCGAAATAGCGCAATGTTCGCACAATTTTGTCGCTTTGTTTTGATAAACCAAGTTTACCTACTTAATACAATAAACTAACTTCATGTGTCTGTTTTCGCGATATTTCTTATCACAACATTGAGTTGACTCGGCTCTACATTTAACATTTCTCTGATTGTAGAATAAATTATTTAATTCATCTTGGAATTAAAATTGGCATTTATTAAATTAAACTTCTTTTAGTAGTGCTCCAACAAATTATTCAAAGATCAAAATTTTTAGGTCAAAAATACATCTGAGCCCTAAGACCTTTTTGCATCAGTTTAAGTTTACCAAGCTGTCACATTATTGCAGATAGCACTTACCAGGTCATTCCAATCACCATCACTGTCATCACCATCCACAATCCGTTCACTTTTCGCGTCATCTTCTTCTCTAACACTCTGAAGATCCTTCACCACTCCATCCAACTGGTCAGGGTCAAGCGTCCCCCACATCTGCATCGCCGTAAGCAGTTCCTCGTCTTCATCAGTCAGATCTCTCGGTGTTAGGGAATTGAGTTTCTCGAGTTTTTCGTAGAGTTTTTCATGGGGGGTTTTCTCTTGTTCTAGCGGTTGGAATTTTTCTAGTTTCTCGTATAGCCTGTCGAGCTGGTCGGCGAAGGTCGGGGTGGTCACGTAGGCTGTTCGCGAGCGCGAGAGCAGGACGAGTAGCATGGTCAGGCGCAGCATCGTGCGCGGGCGGCGGCGGCGCGGAGGCAACTGGGCGCACATGGGGCGCACGTTGTCGCGTTTTTTGTGGACAGTCGGCTGTGGAAATGTTGGTTGGATGATGGATACTTTTTTAATATTAGTTGCTGGCTTTCTGAAAGTCTTGAGGGGTTTGGGTTTGGGCATGGTTTGGGCATCGGTTATATCGCGGTCTTGCATCAATGCTCATGTGGATTTTAATAGCGATTTTAATAAAAGGACGTCTGGAAAATTTGTTTATCGTTATTATTATAGGTTCTTAATACCATTTAACTTAATTTATGTATTAAAAAGATAAAGCTCTAGGAATAAGAAGACTATTAATAAACTTATATTTTGTTCCAATGAGTCAATTTGGATAAGCCTAGAATGCCTTCCACTTTTGATGGTCAGAAGGAAACTTAAAAATGTCTGTTTTATTTAGAGTTTACTAAAATAGTTGTTAAGAAGAGATGTCTCTGCCTGTTGCTTTACCCAAAAATAATAGGAAAAGAAGAATTTTTCATTATTTTTTTCTTTTCTTTATAATGGACTCCTTTGTATGGTTACTACTAGCCGCCACTACTGGTGACCGGAAGAATCTTACAATATTTGAAAGACCAAGGTACATATTGAAATAAATTATTCGGCCTGGTTATTTTAATTTCTTCATATCCGAACTTTTTATTAATCTTCAATCATATTCTTGGCTGACTGTACGCGCGGTCCACGGGGAATTTCTGTGTTCGCGACGAGATTGATTTACAAGTTTAGTCATCTCCCAAGAAAAAACACACGTTCGCGGTCAAACAGAGATAACCTACTCTACCTACGTTTATCATTAATATCGCTACATTGCTCTTATTATTTACCTTGAAATCTGCCAAGCTTTCTTTGATAACATTTTCGTTTTTTTTTCTATTTTACTTAGAATTGAAGCTTTGTATTGATTTTTAATGCCTGACTGTACAATTTGCTGATGGCGTTTTTACTATCAGCATATGATTTTTTGTGGTTGCAAGAAAATGAGAGATGACACGACACATATAAGAATTCATATTTGTATTTTGGGTTTGTTTATTATTTTCTCGTGCATTAGCGGAACACAAAATGTTTCTCATTTATTTTCTTAAATATGTTTAAACTATTATTTTTTAATCCAGATAATCTTGGAACAGAGCAGGCGACTGATGATGATACTATTGTTCATAATTTTATCAGCCAAGAATCTGTAATCATCACCATCTGCTGAGAGTCCCCTCTTTCCCCAGGCTACACCAAAACTCTTAGTACATACTATCTAAATAGAATAACATATACCACATGAATTCACATGATCTATTTACCTATTCTATTTAAAATCTTATGTCACAACGATTTGTTGCACATAATTAAACTACTTTGATTTTCGTCGATTTTTGATCGAAAAAACAGTTTAAAGTTAGGTATTGTTATTCTGTGACAACCCAGATGACCTCTAACTACAAAACCATAGACCAATTCAATCCAGAGGCGTGAGAAACGCGCGTTTATTTATTAGTCTCGACGCATCTGTCAGCGATCTCTTCGCCCTACATCTCGGCTATATTCGGCCGCGCCCGCCATTCATGCCGTCTAGGAAGACCGGCTTTGATAAAATGTTACCTAGTTTCAAAGACATTGGTATTTCCCTTCTGATTTGTTACAGATTTGCTCACATTCCAAACTTTAGTTGTAATTTTAGAGTTTAAGATAATACAGTTGTTGTCATTAAAACCAATAGTTTTCCCTTAAAATAAAAAATACAATTCAAGTTCGTAATGTGACTAAAAATGTTACTAGGACCAGATCGAAACTGGACTGTAACTAGTGCCTACTTTTGTTTTCGGGAATTAGACTCGGACCGTCAGACTATATGCATCCGGAATTTTTCAGAACCCGTTGAAAAAACGGCCTACATTATACGACCATAATATTTGTAGACAATGTCATGTTTGCTTGGGCTGCGTATGTATTGAATGCGGGCTTGTACGGAGCTGTTTTTGGGTTCATGTAGTCCGAGTCTTAGGTTTCTGGTTCAGGTCAGTAACACTTATTCTACATTATCCCGCTTGTAAGTGTGCTGCCGAGACTCCCAAGGCAAATATGATCTGGAAACTCGTAAAAGGTTCAAGTAATTTTTTTCTCTTCGTGACTATTAAAATTTTAAAGTTAAATATTTATATTATGAGTGAAAGTGCTAAGCAAGACTTAAATAGGATTATGTACCATTTGCTCAGTTCTTAAGTTTAAGCATTGATGATTATCAAGAAAATTCTAAAAATTAGATTTTCCTTGTAAATATCTAATCTGCAAGTACCTAACTAGTAAGTCTAGCTCGTTACTTGCTCTACATTAGTCAGAAATTAATATTACTCATGATTTACTAATATTTACTCAAGATAAGACAATTAAGATTCTTCGCTCAAGGAATTTTGGGGATGAGCAAAACGTAGTAAATTTTTGTTTTTTCAGTTGCAATTCCATGCAAGGTTTTAATTGAAGATAAATAACACTTGAAAAGAATCATCGACCTCAGGTGGGACTCGAACCCACGTCCCATCGCAAGCCGGGCGAGTGCTTTACCAACTAAGCTACCGAGGACGTCACGTGACAAGATGAAATTCCTCAAGTGTTTTTTCTCGCTGTCAAAGCCAGCGTATTCTGATCAACAACATTACACACTGTACTATAACTATAACTGCAGCTACAACATTGATCAGAATACGCTGGCTTTGACAGCGAGAAAAAACACTTGAGGAATTTCATCTTGTCACGTGACGTCCTCGGTAGCTTAGTTGGTAAAGCACTCGCCCGGCTTGCGATGGGACCTGGTTTTGAGTCCCACCTGAGATCGATGATTCTTTTCAAGTGTTATTTATCTTCGAGCAAAACGTATTTTGGCTAACTTAGTAAGTTTATGGCATTTCAGGATTTTCTTTTTGCCAGGTTTTTGCTATACCATCGGAAAGAAGTGGTATAATCAGTTAAAGTTAATATATTTTTTATTTTAATGAAAAACAAGCAGCTCGTTAAATAAATACTGTAAAATTTTGTCAATAAAAAATGTTATTTTACATACCTCGTGCCGTTGTGTTAAACTTTGATGACTTGGGCGCAAACTGGGAAAGTTTCTGCATTGAATTGAAGAACACAGAACGAAGTCGCGGGCAACAGCTAATAGTTGGATATAAATTGAAGTTTCTTGGAAATTGCGACAATGGCCAGGAATTCGGTTTCTCCTCAAATATTGGGGTCGAGGAGATTGAATGTTTTGTCGTTATTAAATCGCCATCAGCCGTCATAAGGAATTTAAAATATCTCGCACTCGGTGAATAATTGTGATTACCTCCGATTTACGAATGCATCGTAAAAAGTTATTTTGATTAAAGTCCGATTCGTACCGAAATCTTTTAACTTACCACCATATATGATATATGGCAATTCGCCTAGGAAACGCAATATTTAAATATCAAAATGGAATCATTTTAGAAAAAAAAAATTGTTAGTTAGAGACCGGGTTTTCTACACTTACTTTATTTGTTGATGAAAGTTCCCACGAATGACTTATTTATATTTTTATAAATAGGGATTCATTGTTATCATGTAATGTATCAATGTGTCATTTGTGGTGAGAAATAAACAATATTATTATTATTTATTATAATGGCGTATCTAAATTTACTGGTGCTTACCAGCGTGGGATATCCACCCACAAGGTGGACGATGCCGCTTCCAACCGGCCGTTCTGGAAGTCACTGGGGGAGGCCTATGTTCAGCAGTGGACGCCGGCTGAAATGATGATGATGATGAATTGCCTGGGACTTACCTACCTGGCAACATAATTGTTTATTCCTTATCGTAACTTTAGACCGTGACACTTGTTGTCTTATTCAGAGTGCATTTGCTATTTCGGGACTAAGGTTTAACTACTGTACTAACGTACAAAAATTTGTGGTTTGACCTTAGTCTGGACTAGTAAACGCACTCTGAATAAGACAGCTAGTGTGTTGCCTGGCGCTTTTTTAATTTAATACAAATTGAGTTATGTGTATAAACAACATAATAGTACTATTAAATTAAAATACTAGAAATGGGTTACTCGGGGCTAAGTAACAAGCTAACGACTTTAATATTTAAAACCCGGTTCAAGATAAATCTCGATTTGGAATGTATTTACAATTTTATTTTAATAACGCTTTCCCCGCTGGGTTTTAGGCAATTTCTAACTAAAATTTGATGAAAGCTTTATAGTTTTTACTTTTCAAGCCTAGGCTATATCTTTTAATTTGGTCGTTTCTAATCCGGCCAATCTGGAAGTCACTGGGGGAGGCCTATGTTCAGCAGGAGACGTCCTGTGGCTGAATGATGATGAGGATCATGACATGATATGTTAAATAAATAAAAAATAAATAGTTATTTCTCAACTACTTGCAGGGGCGTGCGGTTCATATAGGCAATTAGGCAGTGCCTACCTGATAAATGAAATGAGGTAGGCAGTAGGTACTTACAAATGTGTGTCATTGATGTAAAACCACTAAATTTCATCAATAAAACAGTCAAGTAAGTATGTAATCGTGCCAAAAACGACCCCCGCTCAGTATTAGTCGTGACAACTTAAGGCTGCCACGACACTGATATGATATCTGCGGGGGCCTTTAACAACAAAAGTAAAATTAAAATAAACAAAACACAACTAGTCAAAAATCGAATACAATAGTAAAAATTAAAACAAAAAACATTAAAAACACACACCACACAACACTAAAAACATCTACATCCACAAATATCCTTGAAATAAAACTGATGCCCGCCACTGACTACTTGTATTTTCCGTCCATGTTTATTCTAAGTTCGTTAATTATGAGGTCACAAGGCAATCGTTAGACAAACAAGTTGCATGATTAGTCACCGCGGCTTATCTTATCTGTGGATCAGACCGCATCCAGGTCACTGGGCTTTGCATAGGCACAATAAATCACAAATTTAATTTTATACGAAACCCTTTGCTCGAGTCTGGCTCGCACTTGGCCGGTTTTATTTTCAGAAATCGTTATTATTATACTATGTATGTATTGGGTGCTACATTTCCAAAAAGATTTTTTAACTCGTTCTCGGTCAATTTTTTATAACTATCTAAGGAAGTATAGTAGTTTAAATTTATTTTAACGACCTCCGTAGCCGAGAGGCGAGCACGCCGGACTATACAGGGTGTAAAAAAAGGCTTAACGAAGCCTTAAACCACGAATTCTATACATAAAACCAAGTGGAATGCAAAAAAAATAATTGCTGGGAAATGACCTTTATTTTTGGGCATCAAAAAAAATAACTTATTTCTAACCCGCAATGTATAGCTCGCACGCCACAGACTATGCCTGTGTATGTAAGCGGATCATGTTTCTTTGTAAAAAAGGTTAGTATTATCAAACAGAAGTCAATTTTGGAAAAATTTTTAAAAAAAAAATGGTTACTTTGACTGTCAATAACTCAGTAACCCGTAATTTCCCAGGTACAGTGTAAAAGAAAAAAATGATCGTAATAATACGTAGAATATGTGGTGTTCGGCTTCGTTAAGCCTTTTTTTACACCCGATATTTGGCGTCGCCATCTCTAAAGTTCCGGGGTCGATCCCCGGTCGGGACAATTTAGAAAACGAACTTTTCTATATAATGTCTTGAGTCTGGGTGTTGTGGTACCGTTGTTGTTTCTGATTCCTATAACACAAGTGCTTTAGCTACTTACCTTAGGATCAGAGCAATGTATGTGATGTTGTCCAATATTTATAAATATAGTACCGGCAAGCACAGACTGGGCAGTCCACCCGCAAGGTGGGCAGAAGACCTGGTAAAGGTTGGAGGAAGCCGCTGGATGCAGGTCGCTTCCAACCGATCGATCTGGAAGTCACTAGGGGAGGCCTATGTTCAGCAGTGGACGTCCTGTGGCTAAATTGATGATGATGATGGAAGTATACCTAATTAAATCTTTACCTTTAACCACATAAACTGTACAATAATCCGGTTTATGTTTCCAACTAGAGCCGTTTCCGATAATCGTCCGGCTCGAAACAGGAGTCAGAGGTCGGCAACACTTCGCAGTATCGCGTAAATTGTAAATAATTCGCAAAATTTTGCTTTGATGTACACTATCTTAGTTTATTATTATTTAACAGCTTTACCATCGCTTAGAGATAAATGGTAAGTTGTATATGTGTGTGCATTATTAATTTAGTGAGAGGGATGAGAAATACCTAATACTTAGTATTTAATTAATACTGTTATGTTTTTTACACGACTGCAAACGAAAGGTTTTTTATTTGTTTTATAAATATTAGACAGCATCACATACATTGCTCCAATCCTACGGTAAGTAGCTAAAGCACTTTTATTATATTTATTTGAGAAGATCATTCATTTTATTAATAAAACATAATGAGTTCATGTAAGAATCCATTGGTTTTCGCGATTTTGACATTTCCTACTTTACTACTACTACCTTCTACTTTCCTACTTTACTATCTACTACTACTTAAAGTAAAGGCTAATTGTTCACATTCAGAGTTAGAATGTCTAGTAAAAGCGATCCCTCGTTTAATGTCTTTGTAAATTCCTTATCTGTAAACTTTTCAGATCTCCGACGACCTCCGTAGCCGTTAGGCGAGCACGCCGGACTAGAAATATGGCGCCGCCATCTCTGAGATTTTGGGGTTGATTCCCGGCCGGGTCAATGTAGAAAGCGAACTTTTCTATATTGTCTCGGGTCTGGGTGCTGTGTTACCGTCGATGTTTCTGATTTCTATAATACAAGTGCTTTAGCTACTTACCCTAGGATCAGAGTAATGTATATGATGTTGTTCAATATTCATATTTATTTATTCATCTTGCTAATTCACAATGTAAATACAACTTCAATATTTAAACGTTTTAGTTTTTAATTTCACTAATTATTATTAGTCAAAAACAGCTATGTTTTGGTGTCTATCTATTTATATTTTAAAAATGTTTAGATGCTTTATAGACAATTAAAGACATTTTATTTATATTACAAACTGGAAGTAGTCGCTCCACAAATTCCTGTAATACGGAATCTCGTTATTTAATAAAAACGCTATTACAAAAATGCAGTCGTAAAACTTCTCACGCGCATCAAACCGCGCATCCAGAGGAAATGTTGACGATCACTGCGATTTATTTGGGACCGCGCCCACATCCCGGCAGTCTTGCCTGAATAATTTACGGGTTTACGTCGAAACGTGTTTAGCATTCATTAAAATTTGTATTAACCCTTTGCAAGCCTGGGTTTGGGTCGGAGCTCGGTTCCTTGTAAAAGGGCAATGTTTTTTGCAACACACTTTGTAATAATTACGAACACAACAAAAAAAACAGCCAAATTTACTCGAACTGTTGTCAGTTGAAGATTACGCTGTAAAACTAAAAATTCTGTAGTGTGTACTATTTTTAAAATGTATAATAACGAATCTTTTCGTTTAATGTTAGTTTTAATATTGATTCTTAGGTTTTCAGTAAACATAGTCATTACCTGATCATTAGTTCTCAGTATTTTGCAAAAAAAAAATGTGGCATTTCTTGCGTTCTTTCAGCGCAAAGTTCTGGCGGCAAGCGCAATCTTTCTTTCATGCACGTGACAGTTGATTTTTTGTTTTTAAGCTGACATTTGATGCAAGAATGTGCACCTGTCAGGCCAAGGTCAAGAGACACAATAAAAAATCTATTATTACGTGGCCACCGGTGGGGAATTGAAGCTTGATAGGTTAAAAATCTTTAAGATAACACGGAAATGCTACTTTTTAATCCCGAAAAAATACACGGTTTCTGTGGGACATCATAGTAAAAGAAGAAGGAAGTGAAGGCTATTTTTAATTCACCTCCTAAGAGAGTAAAATACAAGCTGATAAGCCAGCCGTCTTCCAGGCGGGCAAAACTGCGGCCACATCTAGTTAAAACAACTGCCAAGATTAATTACCAAGCATCCTAAATCCCCTTAGTTTAACCTATCAAGACCTGACTGTCTAATATTATTTATTTTCCTACGGATCATTCAGACCCTACTGAACTGTAGGGTTAACAAGCACTAAATCGCGTATTAAACGGTCCTTATGCGTGTTATCGGGACTCCTGCGCCGTTATGGCCAATTAGGAAGAGTTAGCTTGTCCGGGAACCGATATACGTAACAGTTCCGATTTTGTGTCGTGTTGTTCATTTATTATTATATAGTGACCCGCCCCGGCTTCGCACGGGTGCAATGCTGATACTAAATACACTTATTTTTATTAGTTATTATACATATAAACCTTCCTCTTCAATCACTCTATCTATTAAAAAAACCGCATCAAAATCCGTTGCGTAGTTTTAAAGATTTAAGCATACATAGGGATATAGGGACAGAGAAAGCGACTTTGTTTTATACTATGTAGTGACAATCGGGGTTACCGTCAGACAGGTTCAGATAATATACAGCATGAGTACGAATTCGGATATTTACTTGAAGAATGAACTTAAGATTAAGCAAGGGCATCGGACTAAAATATTTATGGTCCTATTAGTATAATTATAACTACTATACTAGCTTCTGTCTGCGACTGCGTCTGCGCAGACTTTAGAATTAAGGCAATAATTCCGTAGGATTAATCATTCCTTCTTGCCTTAATTAATTCTAACACAAATAAGAGATACTTTATTGTCCTACTTGTCCATATACCTAATTGAAAGTTGCTCTTTAAATTATTAAATGTTTAACGTTGATGATTTTGCACTCGGAGTAAAAGCTGCTGCTGCTACTAAAAAAAATTAAAAAAATCAAAATCATTTATTTCAAAGAATATGGTGTTACATAAGATCTTAAAGCTATATATTTTCTACATATTCTGCCAAATATAAATATTCTGGCGTAAAAATATAAATAATAACATATATAATTTTAACAATTCGAATTCAATTTATTAGCGGACTTCATAAATTAGGTATGTAATTAATGATTTTATATAATTCATTCTAGTCGTCACAAAGTCATATTCTAATTATTAAATGTATTTTATTTTAGTGTCTTTAAATTCATTCATGGAATAAAAACATTTTTTTAGAAGCCAGTTATTCAATGTCAATTTAAACTTATTTCCTGGCAATGCTCGTAATGAAACTGGCAACTTGCTAAACGTTTTAATAGCGTTACAATACACATTATTTGAAGGTAGTTTAAGTCTTTGTGCTGGAATGTATAATTTATACAAGTCTCTGCTATTCTTTTTTCCAAGCACCGTGTCATGCAAGGGAAAGAGATGTGTGTTATTTTTTACAAATATGCAGAGGTCCAGGATGTACTGACAAGGCAGCTGTAGGGTACTAGAAAAGACTTCGTTTTTATTACTGTAGTAAGATATTCCACCCTGAATTTATATATTTAGGCCTGCGAATAGTATAAATCAGCTAATGATGCCAATGTTGCAAAATAAATAAATGGTGCAAACAAGTAACCCTATGGTACCCTAGGGAGGACACAAGAAGAAAGGGGCGTCCAAAAACAAGATGGGTAGACGACATCCGCCTAACTTTGGGACCCTACTGGACGAGAGTAGTAGATGATCGAGCTCAGTGGAAAGAGCTGGAGAAGGCTTATGCCAGGAGGCACACCGAATTGCGTGACATAATTTAAATATAAAATTTGTAACTAAGTACTGTCAAATTGTAGCCATTTCGGATTAAAAGGGCTTTATTAATGATGCCAATGCACTATTAACATTTGCAGTTATTTGTGTCGGCAAGAATAACTACATATTAACACAGGTTCGGCCGTTAATTATGCACTGACACTACTTAGTCATTAAACTAAATATTATCTTCGTTCAGTACTTATTCAAAGGTTGACTGACAAGTAGGTAGATAATACCTGACATAGGTTATTATAATTAATGTAAGTATCTTTATTTGTACCGGCTAATGTACGAATAAAGAAAAATACTACAAAAAATACTTGATGATACTTACATGTATTTTGTTTTATTTATATAAGGTCCCATTTTATTAGTGTTCATCTTGTTAACCTGTGACTATATAGGTGAAAAGCAATCGTAAAAACCAACTTTCAAATGTCTATCATAAAAACTAAAAAAGTTAAAAATAAATTACAAAATAACAACATCGACTTCATATTGCATAAACTCGTCCTATCTTCAACTCTTTCTCGCTCTGTACAAGGGGAAGGAATAGGACGGATAATCAGATGGTTAAACGTAGCAAAGATAGGACGAGTTTATGCAATATGAAGTCAATGTTGTTGATTTTTAACTTTTTTAGTTTTTATGGTACACTTTTGAAAATTGGTTTTTACAATTGCTTTTCACCTATATAGTCACAGGTTAACAGGATGAACACTAATAAAATCGGACCTTATATAAATGCTATTACTTATATGTTCGTATTCACACGATTTATACGTATTATTATATTAAAGGAAATTAATTATTCAACGTACGGACAACAGCACGTCGACCTACCACAAAATGTCAAATTTTCTCATTTGAAAATCAAGTCTATTTGTCAGGCTTAAAGTTGAAAATCTATTGGAGAATTTTTGACTTCTGGGGTAGGTCGACGTGCTGTTAACTGTACCTCAATTTGGTCAAAACCTTATTCCACGCATATTTAAATATATCTTTTTTAATAAAGTATTATTTCTCTTTGCTTTTATTTAACTATTCTTATATTTATTCAGCTATTTTAATTTGTAAAATGTAGTCTAACTAGCTGTGTGTATCTGCGGACCCTAGGGACCTGCAAAAAGGTTTTTTTTTAAACCTGCTTCAGGCACCGTTCTCTTAAAAAATAAAGTGATCATCATAATGTGTAAGTACGTTATTATTGTATTTCAAGCTTTTTAGGGTTCTGTGCCAAAAAGGTAATACGGGACCCTATTACTAAGACTTCGCTGTCCGTCTGTCTGTGTGTCCGTCTGTCACCAGGCTATATCTCATGAACCGTGACAGACAGTTGAAATTTTTAGTTGCCGCTTCAACAACAAATACTAAAAACCAGAATTAACGGTACAGAACCCTTCGTGCGCAAGTCCGACTCTCCCTTAGCCCGTTTTTTGTAAACTATTTTCACTGTTGGTATTGTCGGGATTGCTCCCCTCACCAGTCTCTAATAAAATAATAAACAATTATTTCGCAATACCACGACAGAGTAGAATAAATCTCCCATTCCATCTCGCAGGCATCTACTGATAGCGGTTATATGCGTCCGCACGCGGGGTCACAGGGCGGCGTATATCACAGCTCGTGTCGCCAGTAGAGGTGGCGAACTACCGATATCGATAGTTTACTTTTAAATTCTGTTAAATTATCGATAGTATCGATAGTGTAACTATATTTCATATACGCCGATTGAAATTGCTTACAATTTGCCATTACTATTGATATGACCTGAAGAAGGCAGCTGGCAGCGACTGGATGCAAAGGGCGGGAGATCGTGCGCTGTGGCGCTCCTTGGGGGAGGCCTATGTCCAGCAGTGGACTGCAACAGGCTGATATGATGATTGATATGTAAAATGCTATCGATAGTATTGCACTATACGAGTAATAGCAATCAATATATCAATAGTAACAAACGATACCATCCGAGGTATTGTTAATTTTAACACATCTATCAACATTATCGATCTTGTATTTCAATACTATTAGTCAAAGTAATAGGACTACTTACAACTTAATTCTTTTTACTGGCAGATACATTTTGAAACAAAATTAAAACAAAAAATATAACTAGTCAGTAGTATCTTTATATAATACTATCGTTGGTTTGTTAGTTCTTAGAGATCAATACTCATATTTTAGTGTTTTTAATCAATACTAATTTTGACGACCTCCGTAGCCGGGAGGCGAGCACGCCGGACTTGTATATGGCGCCGCCATCTCTGAGGTTCCAGGTTCGATCTCCGGTCGGGTCAATGTAGAAAACGAACTTTTCTATATTGGCTCAGGTCTGGGTGTTGTGGTACCGTCGTTGTTTCAGATTTCTATAACACAAGTGCTTTAGCTTCTTACCTTAGAATCAGAGCAGAGTGATGTTCACTAATATTAATTTATTTAATACTATTGCTAAATTAACAATTGATACTGTCGATAGTATTTATAGGCTATCGACAATGGGATATCGAGTGGCAGCACTATTCTCCAGAGTACTGCAGCACATGAATTAACGCTAGCAATTATCTTTGGGCTATGTGAAGATAATAATAGTGGAGGTAGATGGAGTTTACAATAGGTAATTAATAATGATATACAAACTTTATACGGGGATAGCTTTGAAATATGTGCATATCGAATATCTTAATTTAAGGTTCTAATTTATTAGGTATCTTACTTTTAGTCGCCATAGTACAAGCTTTGCCAAGTGTGTCTGTGGGGTTAGTTGGAAGTTTTTTTTTTTAACATTGAAAATGAAATGTACTGGTTCGAGTTTAATGTTCATTATCAGCAATCTAAATTGCTAAAAAGCTGTGCAAATAAAGTCATTGACATTATTAACATATTATTTTCTTTGAACTTTTTTTAGATTAATAGGTGACCGTGTGATCGACCCCAAAAATACAAATAACCTTAACCAATTTTAAACTTAAACTAAAAATTTAACAAATACTATCTTATTCAGAGTGCATTACTATTCCAAGACTAAGGTTAAACCACTGTACTTACGTACAAAAATCAGTGGTTTACCCTTAGTCTGGACTAGTAAATGAACTCTGAATAAGACAGCTAGAGTTCAGTATCAGTTAAGAAAGTTTTGCAGTAGGTCGACAGGCTGCTGTGCATACATTACAATTTATTCAGATCAATCGGGTCGAATCTATTCAAGCGCGGCGCTCCGGTCGCGGGCTGCAAACAATAGTCGGGTGACATCACTAGAGTAGCACAGCGTGTTTCCGTCATTTATACAGGGTGAACTAAAAAATATGACAACCGGTGGCATTTATACCGGGTGTCCAAAAATGAGACAAGCTGAAGTTCAGAGGTTGGACTGTACGAGAGGAATCTGAATTAGGTACCATCAGTTTTTAGTTTTAACATAATTATCAAAAGATAAAATTTATATTTTTGTAATATTGTAAGCCATGGTATTACTAATAAAAAAAAAAATAGGGTTCCGTATGGATGTAGGAGTACATGTTGTGTGTTGTTTGATGACTGGTTAAAATCGTTGCCTGAAAAGTACCCCATAACGCAGAATGATAATTCCTATCTTCCGAGACTACAACAATGCGTGTTAATTACAATCATATTTATTATTAACAGTCAAATGAAACTTAAGGGATAACCTTAATACACTTTCTCAATAACTTGGCAGTTAACGAGAAAGCCTAAAACAATGTTCACTTGTTCTAGTTAATAGTTCAAGCTAACTGAAACCAACCGCCAACGGGATTGCTTCTCAGAATGGATGCACAAGAAATTGGTCATTCCTGCATCGGTACATTATTGCATTTTTAATATGAATAATTCACGCAATAGCTGCCCACTACCTACCTCGTCCGAGAAGCAAATCTTGAAAGTGATGGCATGTTGACTTGGGCAAATCCTTAGACAACTCAAATATTCGACGACCTCCGTAGCCGAGAGGCGAGCACGCCGGACTTTAAGGCGCCGCCATCTTTGAGGTTCCGGGTTCGATCCCCGGTCGGGTCAATGTGAAAAAACGAACTTTTCTATATCGGCTCGGGTCTGGGTGTTGTGGTACCGTCATTGTTTCTAATTTCTATAACACAAGTGCTTTAGCTACTTGCCTTAGGATCAGAGCAATGTATGTGATGTTGTCCAATATTTATTTATATTTATTTATTATTCATCATCATCATCATTTTAGCTACAGGACGTCCACTGCTGAACATAGGCCTCCCCCAGTGACTTCCAGATTGTCCAGTTGCACGCGGCATGCATCCAGCGGCTTTTATGCAACCTTTACCAGGTCGTCTGTCCACCATGTGGGTGGACGTCCTACGCTGCGCTTGCCGGTACGTGGCCTCCATTCCTGAACCTTTCTGCCCCATCGGCCTTCAGTTCTACGTGGTATGTGCCTCTGCCCTTGCCACTTCAGCTTGCTAATCCGTCGGGCTATGTCAGCGACTTTAGTTCGTTCACGGATCTCCTCATTCCTGATTTGATCTCGCAAATATTTGGCAAACTTTAACCACAGACTGGAATAAGGGAAAAAGTTTGGGGGAGGCTCAAGACCGATAGAGTTACGTCACCCAGCGAAGCTATTTTTGCAATTCATGGTTATAATTTCAAAGAAAAACTCAGGAAGGAAGAAAATAAAGTAGCCTAAAAGAAAACTCCTATTTATACTCAGCACGAAGCCAAGAATAACGTATTGCTTCAGCATAAAACTCCTAAATGAAACGGTTACAAAAATACAAAAAAAGTTTCAATTCTTTTCAAATAGTTTACAACTTTTTAATTTATGTACGTAATGTCGTTTCACCGATCAAAGGCAACAAACTTTATCCCGGCCCCGTTTTGAATTAAAATAGAAAAGATGAAAAAGTTAATTGCGAAATTGTTACTCGGTTTGACTCGCATTGCGTGAAAAGAAAAACTTATGAAACATCTTGTGAAATAAGCCGGGTGTTTAGAAATTCACTTGATGCTAATGTTTTAACTAATGTTTTAAACATTATATAAGTCAATGGTTTTAAAATAAGATGTAGGTCGCATTTAAAGGAAACTATTTCTAACACAACCTAAAATCTAAACCTTCGATGTTACTTTATAATCCCAAATAAATGTTAACCATTTAAGAATGGAACATCCTGTAGAATCTTCCAGTATTCATATATCACCTGTATATCGGTAGCTCGTTTAAATTTGCTCGTGAAAATAGGTAGTGTCTGGATTGAAAACACCTAAATCAATTATAATTTGTTAACGACCGAATATAACTATTTTAAGTTAATAAAATTATTCGACTATCAAAGAACATACTGTATAGTCAAGACACGTCACAAGAGAGTATGTAGTAGACTAAAAAACTGTTACCTTCTTCAATATAATGGTCAACCCTTAATGGCATAATATGATGCATTAAATGAGCCTACCGTCAGGGTTTCTGCTGAAAATCAGCGTCGTGATACGTCCCTGGCTGTCACCTTTTGGGCCTTTTTGACACATTTTTATTTTTAATCCTGTGCCCTAACCATGAACTGTTAAAACAATCACAAATCTGTCAAACATTATCATTACTGACAAATTTGACAGAAATGAAAATGTTTGACAGATTTGTGATTGTTTGAACAATTCATGGTTATAGCCCTGTTATGTATTTCTTTTGTATTATGTGTGTGTCAAATAAATCATTTTCTATTCTATTCTATTCTATTCAATTTTGATTCTGCATTCTCGTGATAAATTGATCGTTATTTCATATTTATTTGGTGTATTGAGCGCCCGTCGCTTCGTTGCTATATGAGAGTGCCAATACAGCACAGCACTACGAAGCTGATAAATGCAAGGAACATATCACTTCCTTTACAATGCCATTTCACATTCTGGAGATTGCATCCATTAGGGTTGCCCCCAGTGACAGGCATTGGTTTTATTTCGAGGTAGGCAGTAGACTTACAAATGTGTTTTGTTAATGAAAATAAATGGTATTCACCGATAACACACATTTGTAAGTGTCTACTGCCTACCTCATTTTATTTATTATAGCAGCCCGTCCCGGCTTCGCACGGGGTAGACAATTATCGCTAATAGTTTCGGCAGCGCATTCGACGAAAGACATTTTAAGACTCATTTTTCTACACCTTCGGTTACATTGTTCAAATTTTACCAAGGATCCCTAATTTTTTTCAAAATGAAATGTAGCCTATGTCAAATTGGAAGAATGTAGCATTCTATTGGTGAAAGATTTTTTTAAATCGGCCCAGTACTTTTTGAGGCTATTCATTACAAACATACAAACATACAAAAATAGGTACAAATCTTTCCTCTTTATAATATTAGTATAGATATAGATGTAGGCACTGCCTGATTGCCTATATGCACCGCACGTCCCTGGTTGCCCCAATAATTTTACTAGTATTTTAAATGTTAAAGTTTTGATAAATGAAATTAAAAATTGAAATAAAATTTTAAATCACGCTTTTAAAAAGAGGCCGGCAATAGTTACCAAGTTTCTTGCTTGGGTGTTCTCTCGTCTCCCGAAGCAGTGGTAAAGAAAATGGGAACTGTAAAAAAGAAGCTTAAATCAGACTTATATTAACAATTAAATAGGTTTTTAATGTATTTATGAAGGTTGAGTCATCTTCGAAATGCAGTTTTGCAAAATTAAATGTTATCAAAGGTATGTTTGGATGTTTGTTACTTTACTATATCACGTTGACAGAATTAGCTAATGACAGCCAATGACATCAAAATATTTATCTAACTTAACACTTGTTGATGTTTATGCCATTCTCGTAGGATGATTACTTATTTAATTAATTTATATTTTTAGCTTAGTTCTGAAATCTGCAGACGATGAAGTCACAGGTAGGTAAGTATGTCAGGCAAAAGGTAGTTGTATATTAAACAATTTTTTGACTTAGGTACTATTATTATGAACTTGTCATAATAATGTGTCGTCCTCGTATGTTATGTAGGATGGTCCTAAGCTTACCTAAATAAAGATATTTTCTGAATATTTTTAACTTATTAAATAGGTATTTACCTAATCTTGGAAATGATGTTGACGTACTTCTTTAAGTATCATATCGATAGGTTTTAACTATCATATCGATAGGTATATTATTTTGTATAATCCGGATACAATTACGTATAAAAACCGGCCAAGTGCGAGTCGGACTCGAGCACGAAGGGTTCCGCACCATTATCTATAAAAGCGAGCAAAAAATATCACGTTTGTTGTATGGGAGCCCCCTTAAATATTTATTTTATTCTCGTTTTTAGAATTTGTTGTTATAGCGGCAGCAGAAATACATCATCTGTGAAAATTTCAACTGTCTAGCTACCACGGTTTATGAGATACAGCCTGGTGGCAGACGGACAAACAGACGGACAGACAGACAGGAGCCTCAGTAATAGGGTCCCGTTTTATCCTTTTAGTACGGAACCCTAAAAACAATGACGGAAGACTTTAATTTCATCTCATCCTGAGATCATCACACATCATCAATACCAACATATTAACATTTCTAATCACACTAGGCAACCCTACTGAGTCCAGTCACCGACTACAAATCATGAATGACAATCGCTCATGGTGCGAACCTTCGACCATATGCCCGCCACATGTGTGAGGTCGACACCCTACCAAGCCACACTGCTTTTCACATCCCTTCATCCTTATTGCAAGTCCATAAAGTCTAAGTTCCCGTGACAGATTCAGGAGCAGAAAAACCAACCAACAAATTTCTTGTGCATAACCCTTCATTCTTATTCCATCTAGGTAAAGTCTATATCTCCATGGCGAGGTTGATTAGAGTGAGACAAAGTAAAATGCCGCATCTCAATGAGAATTTCAATAACAAGGACTCACAAGTCTTTAATTGCTGAGAAAGTGATTTGGAATTTATCTATCAGCATTGGAAGCTGGGCTTTCTGCGTTAAAATGTGATTGGCGATTGGGTGCCGTGACACGTTTTAACAAAACGGGTCCTGGGATAGATTTCCAGTTTTAGTCTATTTAGTATACAAACCTTTTTAGATTGGTTTTTGTCCGAGAGTGTTACCCAAGAAGTACCACAGTTATTTCATTTTTTGTTTTGTCGAGACAGGCTGTATACTTAACTCTTCAATTTCCAATTGCCACCTAATCTTTAGACAAACTATGAGATTATCCTACTATAATTCAGACTAAACAATTAGATACATAAAAGGAGCAGTAAACACGATTCCGAAATGTAAAATGACTTTCTACCTTTAGCTAAGATCTAGTCTTGCTTTCCTGTGGCACCCTCAACTGGCACCTCATGGTCAGTAACCATTATTATTTTCAAACAACAATAGACTATTATCTATCAAGGCAGTGAAATAAAACGCAACTGTTCTATTTATCATCTTTATTTAACTCCTAGTTAGTTCAGTTGGCGGGAGATGGAGCCTGACAGCTAGCTCATGGGGAACGTCCAAGTATGTCCTCTCTAAACCAACCGTGAGGATCAGGGCGCGCAGACGGTCTACCTCCACAGTGTCCCCCTCGCTGGACCACACAGTCATCGAAGAGTTCAGGTAGGAGGTCTCCCGAAGCAGGTCCAGGACAACGGGCTGGCTGTTGGATGCTATGCAGGCGCGGACCTGTGAAATTGAGGGGTTCTACCAGAAATCTGAGGATGTAATGACACAGACATAATTAGGAGCCTGTTTCAAGTCATGTTTGAGTAGAAAACAGATCTCGATTAGGCTAGTCGATCTTCTTTTACAAAGCGTAGTGCAAACCGGTTTGATCAAGACCTGCCGTGATGGTGGCTGAAGATGCGTTGCTTTTTACTTTACTATGCATGGATAATAAAATATTGAGACAAGTAGGTCATTTTATGCAAACGCGCTTTATCCACTGCCAAATGCAAGATAGTGCGTGCGCGCCTGATTGCACTTCACTTAACTCATTAACATTGAATCATGAGACAAACACAGTAACCTTATCATTGGTTTGATATACCTATATGAACCACTTACCTGATACTCTTTGATGTATCAATGTTTTACATATTAGTAATTCACAAAAGGGACTTGGTAGTGGTTAGAGTCTCGGTTCACAACCGTGGTTCGTGAGTTCGCATCCTAGATAGATACCTTTGGATTTTTAAAAAATCTTTGTACGTATTTATGCCATTTTCTCGGCGATGAAGGAAAAATGTCGAGAAAACCTGCACATACAGATATCACGCTTTCAGGCTATGTAGCCAAAATTCAGCCAATGTTCAAATCTGTGGGGTTCTCTTGCTTTAGGTTTACGGAAGTCTGATGATAATAGCTTCCAATATAATAACTAATTCTTGCCTCATCTGTTAGAAAACATGATATATTTTCAAACAAATGACTGTGTCTGGGTGTTGTGGTACCGTCGTTTTTTCTGATTTCTATATCACAAGTGCTTTAGCTACTTACCTTAGGATTAGAGCAATGTATGTGACGTTGTCCAATAAATGACGACCTAAGCCAAGTTCACTACGATAAAGTGTTGTCATTTGTATGAAAACACAAGAGTAAAACTTACAGGAAAAGTTACAGTCTGGTTGATGTGGTGTTCATGTATGATCCGCAGCATGGTTCCGATCTGCTCCCTGCTGTATTCGCCCTCGGTGATGTTTCCCCCTAGCTGGGTGGTCCAGCCGACGGAGAGGACCGCGCGGGGGTGCCCTGACGCCAGCTTGAGGAACCTGGACGGGTCCACTGGGGGGGTCTTAGCTTCCACCGGGCCTGGGAGGATGTCAGCGTTCAGCCAGAGAGGGAAGTTCACCTAGGGAATGATAATAACGTTGGGGTTATTAGAAGCAAAAAAGAGAAAAGATATATCAATTCAATCCGTTTTATTTTTATGAAAGTTATTTACCTATACTATGCAAAAGTCAAATCAATTAAAGTACTGTTAAAATCGAAAACGAATTACTGTGTTTTGGTTGTTCGTAATAGATTTAGAAAATATGGATTTCGGTAGATATTCTCTATCAAATTATTTGCATTGTTATGTACTTATATATCGTGTCTATGCAATTTGGTGTGCCATTTAAGTAGCAATGCTATCAAAGTCCGATTGAAAACCAAATATTTCAATTGATGCACTTTCTTTGCATTTTAAAGCGATTCAAAAAATGGCGGCTTCCAAGCAAACGCGCGATTACAATTGGTAATGAATAATGATACGCGGAAGATGGGGCGCGCCTGCGCATGCACATGCCTCGGCTAAAGTGCTGCTTCCACTGCATGCTATAACAAAAGATTAAAAAAGTAAAATTAACGGCTAAAAACCAATGAAATCTAAATAAATTAGAACTCAATGAAACGGGAATTAACGCGATCATAATGTAGGTACAAAATGACCGCGGTCACAGGCTGACTCAGCCTGTGACCACGGTCGGTGTAACCCGATCGAAACGTCAGGCAAAAGAGGTATCATTTCGTACCTAAATTTTGATCGCGATAATCCCAGTTTCATTGAGTTAAAATTATGCAACGCGAAAGTTTATAAGTAATTAGGTAAATAAATTAGGTACCTATGATTCAGATTCAACCTTATTTTATTTTTTCTGAACAGAGTTTGAAAAACCCGGCCCTTAATGAAGTAATTAGGCAAAAAATCGGTAGTTCGCCCGTTCGCGGGCTTCACCTCTTTTGTATTGTTCTCGGGCTTCCTAGGGCTCCCTACTCGTTCGGGGCTCCCTACTCCTAATAGCTTTCGGCAGTCAAGTTTAGCACTTTCGCACACAATTAATAATTTGGTATTCCCCTTACTTGTTTCAACGTCTTGCTGTCATGCTAATAATTGTTTCAGTCACGTGGTATGTGTAGGTGGACTATCACCCTAACTTTTAGCATTAAGTTCTTTGAGTAAGGGGTGTCCATGACTGACTAAGCAATTATACCATGAAGATATCGTCTGGATTGCTTCAATTAGCCGAGATCGCTGTACGAGCCCGCAAACAAAAAAGACAAACGAAATACCAGATTCATTATAATGAGGATGTTGATTAGTGCTTGTTGATGATTAAAAATAATTAAGTATGTCGTTATAATACCACTTGCTTGAAAAAGGTTAATTGAAATTCTAGAAAATATGATATTTTTTTTTGGATCTTCTAATGGTATTTGTAAATCTGATAAGATAATTAGAGAACCTGCCTTTTATTCGCCTGAAAACATTACTTGAAAAAAGACAAGGCTTAGCATTTCGTTTGTCTGTTTTTTGTGCAGATTTCTCTCTTTAATATGTATAATTATAATGTGCTAGAGTACAGAATTACTATGCCAATTATTGACCATGAACTGAAGAGGTATTTTAACTTTTCATTGAAAATTGAAGATTACGTTTTTTCACTTTTTCAAAATCCAAACGATCTGCTGACCAATCGTCAATCTAGAATTGCTTCAGTATTATTTCTGTAATATTTGATCAAACCGCACTCTGCATAGAAATACCTAGTCCTTTCTCTGATCTGAGGCACTCAGGTACTTACACACAGTTTGGTAATTGGTTATCATTTAATTCAAAATTTGATGGCAGCAGCAGTGGCGGGCATCAGTTTTATTTCGAGGTAGGCAGTAGACACTTACTTGACTGTTTCATTGATGAAAATCAGTGGTTTTCATCAATGACACACATTTGTAAGTACCTACTGCCTACCTCATTTCATTTATCAGGTAGGCACTGCCTAATTGCCTATACGCACCGCACGCCACTGGGCAGCAGGTACCTTTGCTTAAAAGGAGTTTATGTACTTAAATTTTTACCCGACTGCCAAACGAGGGTTATTATAATCCAGTTTTATTCCTACTTATTATCTTATTTTTATATATTTATCTCTAAGAAGTCACAGCCCTCGTTAGCCTCTCAGAGAACGCCTTCAATAGCCGAGTCGAGCACTTGTCGACCACACATGACGTGACAAATCATAATTCACACACTGTCACATCCTAATCTAGATGTCTACTCTGTCCCCAATCTTTTATCAACCTTATTGCTTTCATAACTAAGTATAATTTACCTTGTCTAGGAGAAAGAAAAGCAAAAACTACTTTTTTAAATTGGAATGACCGTGTTTTGTTAGTGATAGAGGTTATTATGCTTTAGCAAAAGAACTATTGAAATAAAAATGTAGGGATGGTTTTTTGTCAATGTGTACTGAGTGACTGGTCTTGTATTTGTCTTGTTTAATTGGTTTGGGAGCTCGTTTATTCCTGAATGATGACTCACTTTAATTAGTCAACCTTTCATGTGCTTTTTTAACCGCCTTTTATTAATATTCGGATTTAATGACCGATTTTTATACGGGCCGTGCCCTCATTATAACCACCACTTCCTTATTTTTGGCTCGTGCTGAAATTATGAATGGGTTTTCTGAAATACTCACAAACGTGTGGCGTGCACATTTAATGTTTGAAGACTTTGAAGCATAGTCGGTGGCGAAAGGAGCAATAGCTTGGTGAAACTCCTTACATTTATTAATAAAAATGCTTATAGTACTCCTATTTATAAATCATAAAAGGCGGCCGTAAAATACCAAACAGCGGAGAAAAAAATGTATTTATATTGAGTGGCATTTCACTGAATAGGCCTTCTAATTCAAGATGATATTTCCTAGAATAGTTAGGTATTTGATTTCTTATTTTTTTCTTAAACGCAACGCAATGAATGGTTCACTGAGAATCTTTAGTAAGCGACGTAAATTTCGTTTTCAGACTCTGTCTTGTCTTACCCTAACAGGTTAATATTTTTTTTAACTCTAAAGTATCACCAAATTCTAACACGCGAAAGTCAAATTCAAAGTCATTTATTCAGCATTATAGGCCCTCTCCCGGGCACGTCCGAAAGTTTGGTAATTGGAAAATCATTGATACCTCCTTTTATCTATTCGCGCGTGTTTTTCGTTCATTAAGAATAAAAAGGCTGCAGCATCTTACCCGGGTGTGCGCAGATCTGGAAGCTGCTGGATACAAATGGCCCTAAACTGCTGTGAGTGTGACGTTCTATGAAAGAGACCACGAGGCCTAGCTCGAAATAAAAGGCCTATCTTTCGTTCGGACGTATAAACCTAACAAATTAAAATAACCAGTCTCATGTGTCAATCCTTTTATAAAATATGACCAACTCAATCTAGCCGTGTAAAAAACCCGACCGTTTTCAATTGTTCATAAATTGTCAAACCTATATACGAACAATACGTATTAGGCCTCCAGAACCGAAGTAACCTTCCAATACCTGATGATGATGAACTTACCCCAGGCTTAGAATACGGTGCGATCAATCCTTGCGCCTTCTCAAAAGCGTCGATGGACTTGAAGTCTAGCTTCACTCCCTTCGGCTTCGGGTTGACATTGTTGAACTGAGCCACGGTCGAGAGGAACTCAGAGAGGCTCAGGTCGGAGGACGTCGCGGGAGGGTGCGCCATTATCGGGATTGGGGGACCATCCTTGCCGTTGACGTGACCCAGCACTATGTCTGCTTCAAGCATGGAGACATTGCCTGGGAAGAAAGGGATTAAGAACGGTTATAAAGAAAGGTGAAAAAGGGCACTTGGGGCTTGGCTTTAACAAGACACCATTGAAATTGAAATATTTTTAAGCTCTTTACCATTCCAGAACGTTATAAAACAAATCCTGCACGTGTTTATAATAATGAAACTTCTTAATACATTCCTTATACTTAACCTAATTACATTTTGAAACTATTCTCAAAACTCTAGTGAAATTGATGTGCTTCCTTATGGTATGCATAGCAATTAAAACCGTTTAAATACTCAAATCGTCGTATGAAATAGCTCCAATTAGTTTTCAACAATTTAGATGTGTGAAGCCTAAATCCGTCATCATGCTAATTGTTATTTACTGCGGCTTCTAGGAAAGCGCGCGCGCAGTCGCTACTGGAACCGCGTATTTCTGGATCAGACTGGACAAGTTGGGAGACACTAGCGAGCTCTGAAACGGATAATGTATACAAGGTCGCTTTTTATAAACTGGTGAAATTTAAATGGCAATTATAAAAACATGAATGACTGTAGTGCGTCGGGTATGTTTGCCGATGCCAGCGTGGATGACTTTTACGCATTAATGCGAAAAAAGGTTGCCTCGCTGGTAAACAGGGTGAGATGGAGCTCGCAGTCTTGAGGATTGTGGGTGATCGACTCGATTCGGACCTGGTTAGCAGGTTCACCGAGCTGCACGTGACAAAGGTTCGGTGAGCCTGTCTATTGGGGTGTTAATATTCCTTTTGTGTGTGTTGTTGTTATTATTATACATACTAACATAGTCTCTAAGTTATATTCTTACTAATAATCTATGGATCTTTGGTCAGATAATATTTTTTTTTTAATTATAAATGAATCTTTTTGTTATAAAAAAGAAATATTTTATACGCTAGTTTTCGATGAAAAAAACCAAAAAAAATTTTGATTTCAACGTAAAATAAAACACCCCGTGATGCTTGCTGAATGAAATGACGGAAGAGTGGGCCACGATTGAAATAAGAGAGACAGAGGCGATGACGTAGGCATGTCTCAGACTAGACAGGATGCTCTTAAAAATATAAAAAAGAAAACTAGCCCGTTTTTAAGAACGAAAATGATATGGCCCAGTTTCTCTAAAATAATTAGAAGTTCTGTTTAAGTTTCACCAGTTTATAAAAAGCGACCTTATTATAGTGTAACGTCAGGGTTACGTCAATCAAGAGGACTACATCAGTGCCGTCTGCCAAGAGGACCACATCAGAAAAGAACACTACGTCAGTGTTACGTCGGATCTGAACTCTGAAACTCGTATGAGTGTAACTCCCATGTGTATAGTCATAGCACCTGAGTCTTTTTGGCTTTTGCCAAGAGTGAATAAGGACTTCTGGAAAAACTGTCGTTTCCTTCCACTCCGTACCCACTTCCGTAGCAATAATAAGCTAGATTCTACTTGCAGGCAGAATGCCTGGTGGCAGAAGATCTGGTCACAGAACGTACTTATGGAATGGGGGAGCGTGGCAGAACTACGGGCGTCGGGCACGGATTCTCCAATCACCAGGATCACTTCCGGAGGCCTTTAAGAGCCTTAAAGGTTGATTACATTCTAGGATGAACTGGTCTGGCTGGAGTTATGAAAAAGATCCACCACGCACAGTGGCCAAATCAAGAGGCTAAGTGCGGAAATACCCCAGCTAAACTAAATTAAACTTGACTAAGGTAGATTCTACCTAGTGGATGATGATACCATACGCCCAATGCTAAACGTATACCTCTTCCACCACGTTGATCCTTTCATATTCTATTCAAATTCAAATTCAATCGTTTATTTGCAAGAATACATCATACATGCAATTTTATAATGCAGAACTTAAAAGCATCATTTGTCCATGTATTCAGCCTGCATACTATTCTTACTTCTTCTTTATCTATGGAGCCCTTCCATCATCACCTACTTCCTTTGTCTGTCTAGTAAATCAACGTGATCTTCAACTAGGTGCCATCTTTTCTTTCTGTTTTTGAGTTGGTAATAAACGTTGGTGTTCCATTTCAGATTACCTATGCTACAATGACTAAACATTTCACGAGAAAACTTTACTGACGTTCGGTTCAGAGTCATGCATTTTTATTAATTAGAGAACTATTTTATAATTAACTGGCGAAATTTTTACTAGATTATTAAAAATCAAATTAACTTTATTTATCCGTGGTCCTCAGGACACTTTGCGTTACGTTATCTTGTAGTGTAGGTAGACGACTGTTTAATTTCGGGTATAAGTAGCTAATGCACTGAATTAGGTAGCAACTAATGCACTGTATTACCCATAAGCTTCTAGTCTACCTAATTAGCTAAAACAACAATGTTATTCTTTATCACTAAAGTATTATCCTTAGAACCTAGCCTAAAGCAATCTTTCGCCTGAGCTATGCCACGTCAAGTCGTATTGTTCTCGCTACAACGGGCCACTCTGTCTTTGTCTAATGAACGACAAGTGAAAGAGACAAACGATGTTTATTAGTCATTTAAATAAGCATGATAGAGTACCGCAGCTGGTGAGAAGGAATGTCGGGGGTATTCATTGGAATATAGCTATATAGGTAAGTAGCATCAGTATTGAAATGGATTCGCGTTAGACATTAGAATCTGATTGGTGAACTTTTTTTTTTAATGGCGTGCAATAGTGTGTGTAGGCATTACAAAAAAAAAGCCCGGTAAACTAATGTAATACTTTGGTGACCGTTTATGTCGCCTGTCTGTCTGTGGCATCCGATGGCATCGTAGCATGGATCTATCATAATATTACGATAGTTTCATTCATTGTAGATTTAAAAAGAAAAAGCTAGTTTATTCGGCGTATTCATAGCTATGGTAATAAATATCCTTTTTGGTCAAAGAAAAGGGAAAAGGAAATTGTTGACCTATTTTACAAATACGGTTTTTTTTACATTTGACTGACACTAAAAAAGATGAGATTTTTGTGACGTTGTTTAATATGAGACTGTCGGTTAGCCTATGTAAGACGACTCTTACGTATACTTACATGTCTTGTCACAACCACAGCGCTTAATGTAATAAGCCGGTTATTGAGGACACCAGGGAAATATTTTACTTTAAAACATTCAAAACTTTTTATTTCTCGATTCAACAAAACCATTGAACTACGGGAGTCTGCGTTTAACGCCATCTATGGGTGCTTGTTGTTACTACACCAAACAAAAGCGAGTAGCACAAAGCGTTTTGTACTTTTGCCAAGAGAATATTCTATTATTTAGTAGTATTACAAATTATATTTTTACGACACACCAAAAAAAAATGATATTTTAGAACTAAAGTAGGTATTCGTTTTTATTACTTACTTGCCAAAGCGGCTTCAAGGTAAGTTTTGTTGTTGACAGCATGAGCCCAGGTCACTATAGTCAGATTTTTCATTGCTTCTTCGTCGCAGCTCACTAAAGTGACTGTAAAAAAATATATATTTTAAAAAATAAACAAAAAAAATATTTAAATCATTGCAGTAACAGAAAAAAGTAAAATGTCAAGCTGACAGTGACAACTACACACACATTGATTGAATACGTCAAATGTCATTGAACTGTGATTCGGAAAATCATGGCTTTGTTTGTTAATCAGTAATTTTAACTTAGTATCAACGAATGCTTATAATCTAATGCTTTTAATTAGTAAAGCACATAACCCCGCTTAGCGTAAAATGGTATAACTTACGTAAATGTGCATTAAATACGTTTCACAAACAATAACATTGACGAATAAAATATAAATAGCACGCTTAAAGCATATAAGATAGCACGTTCCGTAGTTCCGTTCTTTTGACACTGGTGCTGGTGGCGCCAGTTGTCAATGACCCAAATTGTAGTTCTTATTTCTGCCACAAATGACATTGATATTTGTTCGGGTTATACTTATAGTTGCCTAAAGTTTGGAAATGGTTTAGTTTTACACACAATTTTGTTGCCATTTGAAACAAGTGACAACAATACATTTATTTATACTTGATTATAGTTACTAGTGGATAAATCATTATTAATCGCAGTTTTCAGTCACTATCTTCTTTTGTCAAAAGGACTACTATTATTAATCGCCTAATATTAGATACAAAACATAGGTTTCTTTGTTCTTAAGATTTATAACAATACAAATAATATAACTCGAGAGACAACAAAGAAATATTCCGAAAATAACTCAAAGCAAACTTGGCAAGATTCTAATGATGTCAGATTAGACTTAATAAAAACGTGCTCATTTCAGTGACACAGTCTCCTGACTCATAAATCTACCAAGATAGTCAAAATCTAGATAAAGTCTAGACAAGTAATGCTAAAAAAATTTATAGACCGGAAGTCCAGAGATAGAGTCCGTTTCCTAGTTAGGTACCAATGTATAGTGTTGTTTTTGGACTTTAAAGTTTAGCATTTTCGACAAACAGTGACTTAAAGAAGCACGAGTAAGCTTGTCTTATTTATCCCAAATCGATTTAAGTTTTCCATACTACCTACTTATGTAAAGACAATAAAAATATATTTTTTTAATTAAAGATAATATCGAAAATGTTCACTACTGAATCTCAAAACTTATGTATTTATTTATAATGTTTTTAAATATTTAGTACTTGCGTGTTTGTATGTAAGGCCTTGGGTTGGGATGGGACTTGTCCTATTATATTCCATGCCTTCATTATTCCCAACAGCGCATTTCCTTGTAGCGTGTTTTTGCACGTGATTAATACGTAGGCGTTTATAAACGAGCACGGGCGGTTATTATACGCAGTACCAAGAGTAGCGAATGGAACGAAGATTTATATACTCAGTCTATAGAAGTTGTGATTTATATACAGGTATCAACTTATTCAATTAGTCGAGACTAGGGGAGAGGGCGTTTAGTTAGCTACGACGGAGTTACTTATGTAATGCTTGGTATATTAGGTACCTAGGCTTAGTTTGTAGAATGACACTGGACTCAAGATATTAAGTACATAGGTACACAGAGAAAATACCTAACACAGAGAAAATAATGTACTCTGTAAAAATTGATAGAATCAGGCGTTACTTTGCGGAAATCCATAACTAAATAATTATGAAAATGTAATTATTTTGCTTACAACCTCTGCTTAGTTACGCCGGCATAGGAACCCCAATTACACTATCTGTAACCCACAATCTGAGGTCAAACACAGGCACATGCAAAGAGCACCGCCCTCCCTCCCTCAAAAATTGCATGCGAAATTGCTGTTTTTGTCCTCAGATTGTGGGTTACAGTTGGTGTAATTGAGGTTCCTATGCCGGCGTAACTAAGCGGAGGTTGTAAGCAAAATATTTACATTTTTATAATTATTTAGTTATGGATTACCGCAAAGTAGGTAACGCCTAATTCTATTAATTTTTACAGAGAAAATCCTTTGTTGTTAGATTTTTGCGACAACATAAAGAACCGGCGCGCATCATAATAAGGATCTGAATACCATGTTTGGCGCAAATAAATGATTAATTGACTGACTGTAATATAGGCCCGTAACATTAAGCGGTATTTGCTACACAACTTTAAGCCTGGGTTGCACCATCTTACTTTAACTTTGAAAAACGTCAAAAGTCTGTCAAAATCCATACAGAAACACCGGTTATAGTTACAGTTACGGTTAAAGTTAAGATGATGCAACCCAGCCTAAGTCTTCATATAAGTAATTTTCATCTTAAATTACATTTTATAAAGAAGATTTTCTAAAACGGTATAGTAGGATGCAGCCAGTTACAAATCGTATTTTAACAGTAAAACAATAAAGTAACGATCAATAGTTTTAAAGAATCCAAAGTCAAAGTTCGCTTATTTAACGAGAAAATCGACTTTGTATTTTACATACAGGGTGTTCAAGAGAATATGATACTCCTTAAGACCACATGATCAGCTGATCATATGCAACAACATCGAAAATCAATTTTATTTACCTGCTCCATACAAACTTACTCGAGTACCTCAATGATAATGTATGGAGCATCTGAAAAAAATACGATTTCGATGTTGCTTCCATAGGAAAAGTAGTTTTAGACCACCAGCTGGTCACGTGGTTTTAAGAAAAGTCCTATTCTTTAGTACACCCTGTATATAACTGTAAAGAAAATGTTATTTTTGTACCGACGTTCATATTCTAGTAGCGTGCGATTGTCGCCATAGTACCTATCAGAAAAAAATGTCTCGCAAACATTGCTCGGAAACAATTGAAATATCGCCAAGAACAATAGAGCACAGCACAGGTCCTCTAATCTAGGGTTAGGTTATGAACAATCTAAGTGGAGTGTAAAATCAAGCAAAGTAGTGGATGTACATAAAATAACATTTTCTTTACAGTAATATACAGGGTGTACAAACGAATAGGACATTGATTTGCTATCGATTTGCCGCAAGGACTGAAGATAGGACTGAAGGTTAAAATGTAGTTACGTCCCAACGTAATACAATAACAAGACGACAGACGACCTGGACGCGACCTTTTGGACTGGTTTGTCACTTCATCATCATCATCATCTCAGCCCATTGCAGTCCACTGCTGGCCGTAAGCCTCCCCCAAAGAAGGTAAAGAGCACGATCTCCCGCTTTTTTCATACATCCACTGCCAGCCATTTTTCTAAGGTCATCGGTCCATCGAGCTGGGGGGCGTTCTACACTACGTTTGCCAAGGCGAGGTCTCCACTCGAGAACCCGTTAGGTAGATAGACAGATAGATACTCTTACTTGCACACCAAACAAAGAAGTTACAGTTGATATTTACAGCAAGATGTAGTACAATTTAGGCGGTCTTATCGCTAAAAAGCGATCTCTTCCAGACAACCTTCAGGCAGAAGACAACTATAAAGAAAAGGGAAAGTGATGCAGAGTGCTTATTGTGTAATTTTATTTACATACCTACACTAACAATAAGAATAAACTCCACCTTTTATCAGTTCTGTCATGGGGTCACTTCATCATATTATTTCTTAAATACCCTATAAGTAATTGTTTTAAACCTTTAACCAGTGGTGGCCAGATAGCTGCCATCATATTTTGAACTTTTGTGCCCTTGAGTTAGGATTGAAAACCAATGAAAATTAAAAATGTTTATACCGGTATTACCGGTCAAAGGGTTGCTCTGGTGATACAAAAATCTGGTGTTGTTGTCTGGTATAGGTATGCCTGGTCTAGTCACTAAAACCATAGGCTAAGTAAAATCATAGGCTAATACTTAGCCTATGCTAAAACAAACCAATTTCTGAACTATTGGATAGCAAGGTACTTCTATCTATAATTTGCCCTGTTGTTTTGATGAAAGCTAAAAAAGTATTTTACAAGAGATCTAGTTTCTTGGCCAAACCTAATTCCCGTTTCTCTGAACAGATATTATAGCTTTTGGATTTTCAACTATTGTTTGTTGTTACATCTTGTTTTGCAGGTCAAATAAAAAAAACACAAACCTTCAATCTTAATAATTGTTGCCATGACAAGTTGTCTAGCTAGGTACTTAGTCAAACCTCATTCTTTTCGCTCTTAATTTGCTTGCCATTTCTTATTGTAGCTTTTGGCTTTTCCGCTTTTATTTGTTCGACTTAATACTCTTGTTTTCAGGTCAAATAATAAAAAAGTAACCACCAACCTGCCACAGTCACTACGAAAGTCAGCCCCATCTTAACAATTGTTGCAATTACAAGTTGTCTAGTCACTTAGCCAAACCTAATTCCCGTTTCTCTGAACTGGCTTGCCATTCTAATTATTGTTGCTTTTGGCTTCCCACTTTTGTTTGTTTTACTTATCCCTTGGTTTAAGGTAAAATAATAAAAGTCCGTAAACCTGCCACAATCACTACGAAAGTCAGCCCAATCTTAACAATTGTTGCAATAACAAGTTGTCTAGTCACTTAGCCAAACCTAATTCCCGTTTCTCTGAACTGGCTTGTTATTCTAATTATTGTTACTTTTGGCTTTCCACTTTTGTTTGTTTAACTTATCCCTTGGTTTAAGGTAAAATAACAAAAGTCCATAAACCTGCCACAGTCACTACGAAAGTCAGCCCCATCTTAATAATTGTTGCAATGACAAGTTGTCTAGTCACTTAGCCAAACCTAATTCCCGTTTCTCTGAACTGGCTTGTTATTCTAATTATTGGTTCTTTTGGCTTTCCACTTTTGTTTGTTTAACTTATCCCTTGGTTTATGGTAAAATGATAAAAGTCCATAAACCTGCCACAGTCACTACGAAAGTCAGCCCAATCTTAACAATTGTTGCAATGACAAGTTGTCTAGTCACTTAGCCAAACCTAATTCCCGTTTCTCTGAACTGGCTTGTTATTCTAATTATTGTTACTTTTGGCTTTCCACTTTTGTTTGTTTAACTTATCCCTTGGTTTAAGGTAAAATAATAAAAGTCCATAAACCTGCCACAGTCACTACGAAAGTCAGCCCAATCTTAACAATTGTTGCAATAACAAGTTGTCTAGTCACTTAGTCAAATCTAATTCCCGTTTCTCTAAACTGGCTTGTTATTCTAATTATTGTTACTTTTGGCTTTCCACTTTTGTTTGTTTTACTTATCCCTTGGTTTATGGTAAAATAATAAAAGTCCATAAACCTGCCACAGTCACTACGAAAGTCAGCCCAATCTTAACAATTGTTGCAATAACAAGTTGTCTAGTCACTTAGCCAAACCTAATTCCCATTGCTCTGAACTGGCTTGCCAGTCTAATTATTGTTGCTTTTGGCTTTCCACTTTTGTTTGTTTTACTTATCCCTTGGTTTAAGGTAAAATAATAAAAGTCCACAAACCTGCCACAGCCACAACGAAAGTCAGCCTCATGTTGTAGCCTGACGGGAACCCTCGAGCATGGCAGGTCCGCTTCGGCGCAAGCTCCGGAGCGTCTGGCCCGCCAATTGGCAAATTGCCCAATTTAGCCGTAGCGCGATTTGCCGCAAGGACTGAGGATGGAAGTCGACGTCAGCTGGTAAACTAGAGACGTCTAACGGGTTTGCTTGGGCATTTTATTTATATAAATGATATAATAAGTAAGTTTAATTGACACAAAAAAACAAAGAACTTACATAAAGTCAGTAATACATAAATTTAAAATTGGTAATGTACAAAATGGGTTCGTTTTGTGATGAAGATCATGCCGAGTGCCTTGGCGCCAATTTTCAGCGTATTCATCCATTTGTTCATGTCAGCATATTGCTGTCTACTGCTGCATGTGTAGGCCCAAAAAGCGCGATCTCCCGCTTTTTTCATCCAGCCACTGCCAACCATCTTCCTAAGGTCGTCAGTCCATCGAGCTGGGATGCGTCCTACACTACATTTGATGAGGCGTGATCTCCAGTAGGGAACCCTAGAATACCCGAAAATATTGCACCTTTCAGAGAGTGTAATGAATAATATAAGTAATCCAAAATTTTAGAAACCTTATGCGGCAGTAGGCCAGCCTCATCTGTCTCGGAACTGATGAAAGTGAAGTTCATCAGCGTAACATTTACTGGAAAAGGTTCAATATTAACTATGAAAGGTCAGCAGAGACTGCTTTTAATAATAAAACAGGCGAAATTATACATCATCTATGCAAATCAAATATAATTATTTCGTATGGCGAATTGAAGAGTCTATCTATCGAAGTTCGACTGAAAGATATTATTTTTACCGTTAAGAGTAAGACAGCCTAAAATGTAAGTCTTTCTGTAAAAATCAAGTGCATTACTTTGTGTGGTGTGCAATAAAGTGTATGTATCTATCCTGTTTATTATGGTACATCTATCGTATACCTTATACAGGGTGTTAGATCGAATAAGATGCACCACTGAGCTACAGGTGGTTTTTCTCAGAAATATATACAGTTTGCAATTTGACCAGAATACAAGAACAGTTTTTTAATCGATTCCATATTAAAGCTTGTTTTATAATTACGAAGAACAGCCTATAGATACATGTCACTTGTTCAACCTGGGTTACACTTGTTGATATCGGAATTCCACTTACGAGTTTCACAAATAAATTATTGACCTGTATTAACCTAGATTAGCTGCCGTCAAAACTAGTTCATGCCTATTTTATTATCGTTTTATATCGCTGTAGGCCACGTACATGATGCGAGGGCAGGTACAGGAAACTACTAACTTTTATCGTTGCCAGCAAGGAGCATATTATAGAGCATACGACAACATTAGTGAAATAGAGAGAGAAAGAGACATAATTAGCTATCATTTGTATGGGACAGCAGCCAGTCCTTTAACCCGCCATTGGTGACGTGAATTTGACTTACATCGTTGGTGACCCCGGTCTCACGCACCGGGGTTTTCGACAGCGAGTTTTTCTGTCATTTACAGTTTAGGCTACTTTTCATTGGAAAAGATATAATATTTGATCTTTAATTGTCAATAAAACATAGATATTTCAGTAATCAAATCTCTTTTATTAGCAATAGACAACATCTTTGGAAGCACTAAAATTATGAGGTATCATAACAAAGTTTTTTAAAAACTAAAAAAAAAAGCAACAATCTTAATTAATTAACACTAGAATCAGGCTTTGTCAGTCTAATGACATTAGAAACTTAAAATAAAATAACATAAATGGTAATACTTCTTCCAAAAAAAAAAAAAAACTTATTGCTAAAATTACTCATGTTCAACAGCCAAACAACTTGAGCAAGTTGGTACTACGTGCTCAAGGCATATATATTTTTTACATTTATGGCAATTGAACCTTGTTTTTCGGTTTTTTTGGCATCCACATTCAAAGCACCGACCATTCCTCGAAGGACCAGCTACCCCAGGAACAATGTCACAATTTGAATAAAAACACGTAATTACTTGCAAAAAAATCGATTAAGTCTGGCAACACGCTTACTATTTATTTAAATTATATGAATTAACTGAAAATTACAACAACAGCCGAATCACAATAAGTGAAATAAAAAAATACACTATAACCATTTGACTTTCTTAGTTGGTGACGCCGGTCTCACGCACCGGGTTAGCGCCAAAACTCTGTAACGTGCGTCCGCGTCGCTGTCGCGCGGTAGACCAGCGGTGGAGGGCGTTGAATTAGGCAGCTACTCAAAACCACAGTGTAATTCGATGAACGGGGACCAAAATATTTGATTTTTTTAAACTACCCGGTCTCACAGACATATAGGTCACCAATGGCGGGTTAAACAGGGCAGTGGTAAAATCCACCCTTACGTGTGCAAAAAATCGGGAGATCGAGCGTTATTAAAGAGGCTGACATTCAGCCGTAGACTGCAATAGACTGACATATGATGAAGATGCTTATTTTAACTCACCTTTTTTACGAGAATAATAATGTTCACTTTGCACTAGACAACCTGTGTGGACTGACTTGACTTGTATGCAATGCAAAGACATAAAACTGTCGATAAACTAGACCTTTTGATTTATCTTTCGTCAGATTATAGTTGCTACTCACACCTCTTGTAAGATTAGATTACTCCAATACAATGTATGCTCATCTTCTCGTATATTATGTCTACGAATATTGATAACTTGGGCTAATAGATATAACGAATTAACACGAAAATACGAGGGGTTCCACAAAAAATCGGATTATCGCGTAAAAGCAGAGTCATTACGACTGCTTAGCTAATCAAGTGTTTTGTAAAGACGCCGTCTTATTTAATAAAACTGACAGACTATTTATCAAAACCTTATTACACAGACAAAAATAAGTAGTACAAATGGCGGTCAAAATCGTTCTCTACCAGTCAACCATAGAGCCAGATAGAGATGGTATAGGTGGTGCAACAAATTATGGCGAGCAGTGTAGAGTGGAATGGCTTAATAAAATAAACCCTTTTATCGTTTTTAGGATTCCATACCTCATTAGGAAAAAGGAACCTTTATTTAACTATCACTTTGTTGTCTGTCTGTCTGTCAACAATACCCTTTTTCATATGAACGTGGAGGTATCAAGTTTAAATTAATGCTTATCAAAATGAGTTCTGTAAAGCCTTGGCGCTGTAAAAAATATAACAAGCAGCAGATTTTGATACATTGATAAACACAAAATATGACCTCCGTAACCGAGAGGCGAGCACGCCGGACTTTAAATGGCGCCGCCATCTCTGAGGTTCCGGGATCGATCCCCGGTCGGGTCAATGTAGAAAACGAACTTTTCTATATTGGCTCGGGTCTGGGTGTTGTGGTACCGTCGTTGTTTCTGATTTCTATAACACAAGTGCTTTAGCTACTTACCTTAGGATCAGAGCAATGTATGTGATGTTGTCTAATTTTTTTAATATTGTCGTTAGAATCAGTGCAATTTTTAGGAAAAACCCCATATTCTCTTGTAAGCACAATTTACGGAATGTGCCTACCTACATGCCAGTGCAGCGTTCATATTTTTTGGATAAATAATTACTTATTAAGAGACCTGCGATTGCGGCACCGGTCCGCACCAGGGCCGCATGTTTTCATATGATAGCGCATCATACAAACGCACTAACAGTAGATGGCTGGCCGTAAGGTATGTACGCGCGTTTTAGGGGAGTTGGAGGTTGAAGGAGCCTGGGTTCTAAGTTAGTGATGACCCTGCTATACCAAAGTGTAGTCGTATAACCGTACACTCACGTGTACAAAAGTGCAAATTGCAACACAAAGCGTGTCCGCCGCCAATATGCAGCAGGCTCCGGTACACTTGACCCGCTGATAAACGGATAAAGGACGTCAACGATGACATATTGCGACCAATCAACGAGCACTAGAAAACTGCGACTTAGTACCTTGTCTAGGACTCTAGGTACACTCAACTACAAGTACTACAACAGCTAGGCACAAGACTAGTTTGAAGGATGTCCCATTTTTAGCGAGACGTTCCATTTTTATAGCCCTCCGGCCAAAATCCTGACGGAACACCTAAATTCCTGCTTTGAAATCTGTCATCTAAATGTAAATGTTGGCACACAATAAAAAAAGGTAACAAGCAAAGCGCGAAAAAAGGTACGAAGCTAACAGGTGCAAAGTGCGTGTAAAGACGGTCCTTGGGGCTGTTTAACTATGGCCCGATCTTTTGTCTTTAGAATAGAATAGAATAGAATAGAAAAAAACTTTATTGACACAGTACAACACATAAAAATATTACAAAGAAGATTATAAAACAAAATTAGACTGTGCCAAATAGGCTTCCGCTCAGCAATTGTCATGATATGCTTGCAAGCATGTCATGACGCTGGTCTTCCGCGGACACCCATTTCTTTGTCCCACTTTTATTTATCTTGTCCCGATATTTGCAAAAACGGATTTAGCAACACTACACATGACAGTTATTAAGATTCGCCGCCCACGCCCATAATACCGTGATTCCTTAACTTATCCTATTCGCTCTTGATAGTGGTATTACTTACGTCTACATAGGTAGCTATTCTCATGTAATTTATTTAATTGGTATTGAAAATAATATAAGTATAATAATATAGTCCAAGTCCAATAGTCAAGTATTTGTAAAAATATTTCTATAGGGTGTTGACGGTAGTATACTACTCAGTTATACATATAGCTACAACATTGATCAGAGATACGCTGGCTTCGACAGCGAGAAAGAACACTTGAGGAATTTCATCTTGTTACGTGACGTCCTCGGTAGCTTAGTTGGTAAAGCACTCGCCCGGCTTGCGATAGGACGTGGGTTCGAGTCCCACCTGAGGTCGATGATTTTTTTCAAGTGTTATTTATCTTCAATTAAAACCTTGCATGGAATTGCTAAAAACAAAAATTTACAATAAGTATTATACTTGAAAAAGCCCGGCCAAGTGCGGGTCGGACTCGCGCACGGAGGGTTCCGTGCCATTATCTATAAAAACGGCAAAAAAGTCACGTTCTTTGTATGAGCCACCTTAAATATTTATTTTATTCTGGTTTTTAGTATTTGTTGTTATAGCGGCAACAGAAATACATCATCTGTGAAAATTTCAACTGCCTATCTAACATGGTTCAAGAAATACAGCTTGGTGACAGACGGACAGACAGACAGACAGACGGACAGCGGAGTCTTAGTAATAGGGTCCCGTTTTACCCTTGGGTATGGAACCCTAAAAAACGACCGCCTCAGGTGGGAAGCGAAACCACGTCATCGCATACCGGGCAGGTGATTTTCCAGGATTTTCTAACAAACCTACCGAGCACGTTAGTTGACCTGAGGTGGTCGATTTTTTTTCAAGTGTTAATTATTATCATTGGAATCTCTGGAATTGAGAACCTCTTTTTAGGTTTTCGGAAGTCGGTTGATAATACTTGTAGAAAGATACAAAAAAACAAAAGCTGCATTAATCATGTTTTTATTCGATATTACACATTTTGTTTTCTTTATACAAAATCTAACTACTATAGCTATGTAATAATATCATCAAGTTCTCAGAGGTATTTAGAATTCATAACTCAAAATTACCTCCGATTACGATTCATATGGCCAAATATCATGCATTGCATTTTTATTGTCAAGTTAGAAAAATATGAAATATTATCTAAAAATATATTTCCACTTTGTCAATACAAAACGTACATTTATTACACGAAGTGCCGTGTTATACAGGGTAACATTGCAATGGGGTGCCAAATTTTAAAACTAAGATCTAGAGGTGCACTGCTTATGGTATTTGTTGTCAAATTGAACCTCTGGTATGCGCGGACGCTCCTGCTGTAAAAAATGTACCTTACATCGAAAAGGCTAAGGTTAGTTTTCGCGCGCCATTATGACTATTATTGCATTGAATTCGCAGTTCTAGGTTGCACACAGATAGTGCGTGCGTATTTTTTTATGAATGAGCCAAGATTATCTACGCGTACAATCTTTGAACAGCGGATAGTAATAAAATAAAAATTTTGTTTTTTAGATCGTTTATATCGTAGATCGATTTAATTATTGATTCTGAGTGGTCCCTAAAAATTTGGCACCTCTTTGCAATATAACCCTGTATTGTGTTAAACATTAATTACCTATAATAATTTCATTCCAACTTATGTATTTGCACCCGTAATACATAGTACCTAACGTTGATTAGTGTCATGTCTATGATACCTAAAAAATATGTTTAATAATACCTATCATTTACTATCCTTACAAATTGTATGATGGAGGTGAAATATCACAGAATATCCTAAAATTATTAAATACATATGTAGTTAGTTATATTACATTGGTATAAAAATAAACAAACACTTTCTTTTAGTAGTTCAAGTACAGCCTTGAACCTATGACAAAAATCTTTTTTTTTTAAATCGATATTTTGTTTTTGATTTTTTTTTAAAGATAATTGTAATTTTATGATAAATTGATAATAATCAGTTGGCTAAACTTCTTATTTCGTCACAAATAATTGTGTAAAAAGTTTTTTGCCCTCAGCCTAGGCAGAGAAAATTTATTTATGTTTCTTTGGCCTAGGGCAAAAAGGTATTTAGTCGAAGTCAACTTATTGCAAAAAGCTATGACAAGTCGAATTCGAAAGCTCACATTTTTCACAGGAGATGACATAAGAATTTTAACAAATGGCAAGTAGCAATTAAATATAATTAAATACTTATAATATATATTTTACATTATAAAAACATAAAGCATGATCTATTTGGTAAATTAAAAAAGATAAAAACAATGCAAAATTGTCTGGTAGAGACATACCTTATATACCGAGGCAATAAATACTTTGTGCAATTGTTCGCCTTGTACATAAATAATTGTGATGGTACATAGTTTTAAAATATAAATAATATACTATATAGAGAGTTTGTGATCTTATTTAACTTAAAATTAAAATCAACGTATCGTAATTAACTTTAGTTAGAGTCACCATAATGGCATTTACGATACCAGCTTGCTATAGAATTGAGATCCATAGCTAATATTAATTAATGCTTTTATATGCGCCAGTCAACACATTAATTTCCAAGGGCTTATAAACAATAAACAATCTTTTATCTTTTCAAACCGGAAATCAAACCCCAGCCAATCGGGTCATCGATATCTTTCCATTTAACCATCGTTGGTTCTATTTTCGTGTTCGACCCATAATTTAACTTACTTTTGTTAATTCTCTTTAGCACAATCAGTTTATAACTTATCCCATTTTACGTAAATACAATACAGTCAATAAATTTCAAAATTCAGTAAAAAATTTGGCAATAGTTTCTTGATATTTACCTGACAATATACCCGGATTCAAGCGTACAAAGGTTACAGGACCATCATTAGTGACTCTTACCTACTAGTCTTATTTTATTAAATGTCTCTTACTAATATTATGGCACATTAATTAACCCCATAATATAAACAGCTTACACTCAAACACTGTTTTTCTCACTTTGGATTACATTAAAACACATTCCATACCATACAGTCACTTCGCAGTGTGCTCTGTCTTTTTTTACAAAATAAAGAAAAAAAAGGTTGATAGGTTGAACGAGGAAAACAATTTTACATGATGGTACCTACAATAAATATGGTGCCAATGTAGCAAATCGAAAAAAAAACGATGATGCATGTCTCATACAATATCGATATAGGGTAAATCCGGGATTGACGCCCCAGTGGTAAAGATGCCCCGATTGTAATTACTCTTTTATTTATCTATCGAGACTTTCCAACTACCACCAAATGGATCGTGTCTCATGTCTCTGTGCAATTGCACGGGACGGCTAGGTACGATCAAAGTTTTTTCGGGATTGATGCCCTATTTCTCAGCGGGTCGTCTATCCTTAATGTTATTTATATGGACTTGGCAACTATCCCCTATATGGGATAGATGTCTCAAAATTTAGAGGTCCGCAATAATCGGTAATACTCTGGAAATGTCAAAGGCAATATTTTTTTCCTTTCATAAATTCATGGTGAAAAGACCAAAGTACTTGCCAGTTTTACAATTAAAAGAATGAAATAATTGTACAGGGAGATATAACATATTTTCAAAAAGTGTGGCATCTATCCCGGTTTAACCCTAGGGTAATGGATCTGTTAACACTTTTCGGGGCACACAACACCTTTTTATGCTGGGGCTTCACCTGCGTGACGCCTAACGTTTAAATAACGGCATGATTAGCGTAAACTAAATAAAAGCACTAAGCTACGAGCTAAGTGCGTGTCCACACTTATTTGACGTTTCATTCTAGCGTCTAGCTGTTTAGTGTGTGATCTGTCTGCGATACAAGTCTTTAAAATAAAAAAAAACGCTTCCAAGAACTCAATACTTTTCTCATTTTGTCTACTCCATCCTAACCTAATAACTATGCACATTAACATTTATTTCACAAAGAGTTTTTGTGTATTTAGATATGTTTGTAAAAGTTGTACGTTTTCACCCTTGCTGCTCATCATGGCTTTACCGGTTGCTAGTCATAGCTGATTAATTTGTTAATTTGCACTGTTCTGCTTACCAGCGGCGACACATGTATACTGTCTACTTTACTTTGTATTAATTCGTGGTCAACTTTTATTGGCTATTCAAGTTATCTTTCGTTTGATATGTAAAATTATGTATGCTGTTGTTGTCCCAAATATATATAAAAAAAAAAAAATTGTAACCGTGTTTTAACATGTTTAGTGTAGTAGGTGTAGCCACAACAACGCACTAGACGCCCGGTAAATGCCTTTGATGTGTCCAAAGTTACCGCCGCCCGAGCTATCGCCTAACTTCTAGTGTCATTAAAGCAAATTAGCGCATTAAGACCGGCCACACCTGCGTACTATATCAAATAGCGCACTGATTAATGATATTAGACGGAGGTGAAGCCCGAGCATTAGGAAAAAACAATATAACTTCTTTTATGTCTCATATTGCCCTGCAACGTGTTAAATCGATTTCCACGTCTAACCAGTCACCTTATTTTACCTTATATTCCGTTTAAAGCTTCCTAAAAGCCTTCTTTTCATGACCTCGTTGGTTTTGCTATATTCACCTTAATAGTAATAGTTTGTCCTATTAGTATTACTGGTAGATCCTAATTAATACCTTTACTAATTTAACAGCCAGGTCATAATTTGTTTTACACTTTTATATTTTATCGCGCGGTCAAAAGGTAATTCAAAATGGAGACTCGGACACGTATCTTTTCGTTCTCAATCGTTATGGTCAGTAAATGGATTTAGATAAAGAAAATACTTTATTTAGTAGTTCGAATTACAATTGTTAACGGTATATACCTACTGTATAAATAATGGCTTAATGAGTCTCCAATGAACATCGAGCACATAGCTTGATTACAAGTCTATATGTCTTTTGTTTTGACTGATTTCTTCTGCTTCTTTGTTTTATGTCATGTCAATCTGCGTTCAAACAATTAATTCCTCACCCTTATTAAGAATTGTCAACTTATAGGTACTTACCTAACGAGATCTGCTTCGTTCAAATTCAGAACCTTTAGACACTGATCAGGCAATACTTTGGATAAGGAATTGACACCCGTTAAATCACGTGACAATTATTTTCAATCATACAGGGTCAGGTTTTCCGGTCGTCAATTTGGTATCGCACGGTTCTGGATTCCTAGGGTATGTGCTCGATGCCAATCAAATTCATATTCTTTCCATTTTTAACGCTCAAACATCTAAAAACGCACGCAAACTTGACCTGACCGCGCCACACCTCACATGGGGTTCAATTTTAGTTCATCTTCTTTCAGCTTCTCCACTGTCAAGTCTTTCTTGGGCTTCCTCTTCGGGTAGCACGTGGCGATAGCAGCAACGGCGGCGAAGGTCAGAGCTGCGCCCGCGCAGACCGTGGCGCCCCAGTCCAGGATGCTGCGCACCCACACCAGCTCAACCAGTACGGCCTCGTCGATGAGAACCCGCTGCTGCACCCAGAAGACGGGGAACAGCATTCGGGGGACGTCCTCGTATAATCTGTGGAAAGAGATCTAGTTAAGTTTGTAATGTCTTAAGTGTTTAATTTAAGTAATAAACTAAGTAGTCCACATTGGCGTGACGTGGGCCACGTCAGTCCACTGCTGGGCATTAATTAATTGGCAGAGGCTAATGCACGCCACTGAGCTTGATCTTTGCCTATTTTTTTTTTCTCATGCCAACTTTGCGTATATCATAGTTCCACGTTGTCAGAAGATGCCCTATGCTAGAACAGTCAATAGTCGAAATAATAGCGGATTTTTTGTCAAATAAAACAAATTAGATTTCTGCTCTTTATGGGATGTGCTATATAGTTTGTATGTATTTTTTTTAGGAGGCCCTCTAGCAAGATACGAATGTAAAACCTTACTTGTTACCGAATGAATGTGATCGATTAGGACAAAGACCACCTCCCCTATTCGATCTAAACGAAGTGATAGGGGTTACCGATTGGACACCAAGAAAGCCGAGCCATTGGCAGATCGAATGAATCGATGGCACCAAAATTATAACAACTCATATGTGTGATGATGGTGAAAAGTTGTAAAGGCTTTTATCTTGTATCGTAACACCTGACACTTATCAGAAGTTGATAAGGTGCTCGTAACTAGCCACGATATTAGATATTTATAGATCAATCATTCAATAGATAATGGAACTGTGAAAATATGGTAAAGAGGGACTAAGGAAGGAGCTTTAAGGTGCTTTTGAGCACACAAGGACATAACTATTGTCTATGTTATTGTTTGTCTTTGTTTTGTCTTTTGTCTCGCAAAATTTAATTTAATTTAATTTCATATAATTCAATTACATTTTATTTTATTTATTGCTATTTTATTTTATTTTTTGATACATTTATATTTTATTGACATTTTTCGTTTTAAATTTTAATGTATTTTATTTTTAATATCTGTGTGAAGGTTGTAAAGTTATGGGCCAAGATGCCTGAAATAAATGTTTTTTATTTATTTTTATCGTGGATGAAGTCCTTATAGGAGGAAAAAAATAATTATTTTGTAGATTTCGTCCCTTGATTTTAGAACCATGGGACGAAATCTACAAAATAATTATTTTTTTCATATTAGTATAATCATAAGGAGCACTTGGCTAAAGCAGAACTTCAGATTGAGACGTATTACTGTCATACGCAGTCATAATCCAAACTCCATAGTCCCTTCCCTTGCAAAGCCAGTAGTCGTATATATGAAGCAGTAGAATTTAAATTCGCTTACGAAATACCGAGAACCGCATAAAAGCCATCGATTTTGTATACGATTCTTGCGATTTCGCATGAGAATTGGAATGGGTATTGCTTCAAAAAATACCTACGTCTACTAAAGAGAGCAACAATAGCCGTAGAAGAGAGATAGCTATAATATTGTGGACGAAGTCCATTAAGGAGCAAAAAATTTTGCGAAAACTAAAATGATGCAGTTTAGACTACATTAGAGAACAGAGCTAATATTCTTGATATCTTATCAGGGACAAATAATTGAGCAAGTAAATCAAATATCTTTAAAATTTGGCCCTATAGTCTAATATGATCATATTGATTGGAATTACAAAGTCAATTAAAGCTTCCCTAAAAATAATGACGGTAAATAGCTCCCAATTACCTCTGTCAATCATTATTATCTATTATTGTCTTGCAAATTTTAATATAATTTCATTTCATATAATTTAATCACATTTTATCTTATTTATTGCCATTTTATTTTATTTTTTGATACATTTATATTTTATTGACATTTTTCATTTTAAATTTTAATGTATTTTATTTTTAATATCTGCGTGAAGGTTGTGAAGTTATGGGCCAAGATGCCTGAAATGAATGCTATTTTATTTTATTTATTATTTATATGTCGTCTACATACTCAAAGATTGGGTATTTATCAATAGAAAAACGTATAAAAATCAACTCTCACAGAAACTATGTTACGGGCACAACTATGTAGCGCGACAAAACGGGTTTAACATCTAACGCCCACAAGCTGCGTGCGTTGATCTTAGAATACATTCGATGGCACCCAATCATTATCTGATAATAAAAACCGGCCAAGTGCGAGTCGGGCTCGCGCACGAAGGGTTCCGTACCATTATCTATAAAAACGGCAAAAAACACGTTTGTAGTATGGGAGCCTGCTTTAATATTTATTTTATTCTGGTTTTTTGTATTTGTTGTTATAGCGGCAACAGATTTACATACTTACATCATCTGTGAAAATTTCAACTGGTAACTATCACGGTTCATGAGATACAGCCTGGTGACAGACGGACAGACAGATTAGACAGAGATTAGATAGACAGATAGACAGACAGACGGACAGCGAAGTCTTAGTAATAGGGTCCCGTTTTACCCTTTGGGTACGGAACCCTAAAAAACGTAGTAAAACGCACCGGAGGAAACCGGTTGAATTTAATTAACCTACTTAGGTGGAGCACACAAATAAGCAACTGATATGGTGTTTGGTGATGTGGATGTTGATGTACTTTGTATGTGAGTAAATACAAGGCAACCGTTGCTGACTGACTGATCTATCAACGCACAGCACAAACCACCGAACGGATTGCACTAAAATTTGGCACACTTAAAGCTATGATGATGTATTCGTGCGCTAAAAAAGGATTATCCAAAACTCACCCCCTAAAGGGGTAAAACGGGGGTTCGAAGTTTGTATAGAGGAGGGTGCTCAGTTTGGTATATCACAGCTACTTGCCTAAGTATTTCAGGGGGGTAACCATGACCTCATAAAACAATCTCAATGTCCATCTGTCAATTTTGGTACGTCATTTCATACAAAATTTGACAGAAATGATAATGTTTGACAGATTTGATATTGTTTTAAGGGTTACCCCGCAGGTGTTTTTTTATTGACGGTAGGGTCAATGTGGAAAACGAACTTTTCTATATTGTCTCGGGTCTGGGGTACCGTCGTTGTTTCTGATTTCTATAACACAAGTGCTTTAGCTACTTACCTTAGGATCAGAACAATGTATGTGATGTTGTCCAATATTTTTATTTATTTACTGAGTTTGACAATCATTCATTCACTCAAAATCAAATCTAACGCGAGCAAAGCCGCGGTCAAAAGCTAGTAAAAGATAACACTCACGCAACGTGTGGATTTGGTTCCAAGTAGATGTTCAGCTGGAATCTCGCTGCTACGTCTAAAGGCACTCCCAGTCTCTGAAAAGAAATACATAATACTTATATAAAATAGGCATATATACCATCATCTTTTATAATGCGCACAGCTAAAGATTGGAATTCCCTGCCTGCGTCTGTATTTCCGAGTGCATATTATAACCTGACTCTCTTTAAGACCAGAGTGAATAGGCATCTTCTGGGCAAGCTCGCTCCATCGTAGATCCCATCTATGCTCTAGAGCAAGATTGGGGTCAAGAGCAAGCCCATCTCAAATAAAAAATAAAAAAAAATATACCTACTTCGTGAGTTAGTACTAGAGATGCGCCAACTAGGTATATGCTTATTAGTATTTACAGTCTTTGGATTTTTAAAAACTAAGCTTGTATGCGGGCAAATAATAATACCTAATAATAAAATTCACCACAATCTAAGCAAACTAATTAAAAGTAACATAATTGTATTAGGGCTAATTAAGGGCCTGGGGGCCTAGCGCGAAAGTGTATCTTTCGTTCGGTCGTATAAACCTAACAAATTAAAATGGCAAGTCTCATGTGTCAATCCTTTGATAAAATATGACCAATTCAATCTAACCGTGTAAAAAACCCGACTTTTTTAATTGCTCATAAATTGTCAAACCTTTGCTAAGGGGGAATGGATGTTTTAATTTGATCGTCTAATACGACCGACCGAACGATACACTTTCGCGCTTGGCCCCCTTTTTCACATGTACGGATAAGTTCTGAATAAGTTATATTTTACTTATCTGAAGGTTCAACACGATTTTTGCATTTCACGACCGTCAAATTACGCTATAAGACACATCATTTTAAGCACTTTTATCTTTTATATAATTTTATCTTTTACACAACTTTATCCGTACATTGTGAACCAGATCCTAAATGTAATAAGGTTTATCGTAAACAAGAGTTTTTAATTGTGATAGTCGTCATTCCATGACTTTGGCTTTATGTTGTCGTAATATTTTTGGGGTGAAATGACAATGCCTAGTTCTATAAATTTTCTTGCAGGAAGTGCGACAGCAACATTCGGAACCGTTCATAGACAGCGTAAAGTACGCGGCATCTTTTTTTTACAATTACACCAATTAGTTAACCCCAAATTAAGCATAGCTTGTACTATGGTGACTACGTAACTGATAAACATACTTAAATACGTTATTTAACGTCCATAACTTAGGTACGGACAACAGCACGTCGACCTACCACAAAATGTCAAATTTTCTCATTTGAAAATGAACTCTATATGTGAGGCTTAAAGTTGAAAATCTATTGGAGAATTTTTGACTTTTGGGGTAGGTCGACGTGCTGTTGACTGTACCTACAAATGCTTGTGCTCATCACACATTTGTCCCTCCCGGGATTCGAACCCGCAACCGGCAGGCTTTGTAGAGCGTGAACCACTACACCAGGCGGTCGTCGTAGTTTTTGTTTAAATAATAAATATTGATTGATCTTTCTGTAAATATCAACTGTAACTTCTTTGTTTGGTGTGCAATAAAGAGTATTCCCCTCACTTAATTGCCGGTCATAATATGACCGGCTTACAAAGCGGACGCTTGATTGGTGGTTATTATTATGTTCTTGTTTATTTATTCATGTGTGGTATTTAAAAACGGGTAGAACACACAAACAAAAAATGAAACATGTGTCACGTCGCGCCGACCCCGTCTCAAGTGGCGTATCAAATTACAACAGGCAGCCGTGAAACCCATTGAAGGGCTATCTATCTATCTATAGACTCACAGGCTCGACAGCGAAGTAGAAGGAGTGCTTCTCCGGGTCGGGCTGCAGGCCGGTCACCATGTCGCGCAGGCGCGGCTCCGCGTGCAGGAAGTGCGGCAGCGTGATGAAGGACGGCGAGCCGAAGCGGCACGCCGACACGTTCATCACGCCGCCCCATGCGCACGCGCCGTTGCAGAAGCAAGCGTTGTTGGACACCGATGCTGGAAACACAATAATAATAATAATTAGTTTACACTTTTTAAATATAAATTATTGGGGCTTCGTTATCGGAGCCGTTCTGGTGATGTCAACCGGCAATCTACGGAAGCGACGATAAACAACACCCTTCGGCCAGAATTCTTTCTTGAGGAACAGCTTGCTTGTCGGTACTAGCACAACGAAAGCTTTAAAAATCGCGTTGTGTCTCGACTCCAGAGGAGCAACCCTTAACTCAAGATTACTCTTGGCCTTAATGTGATCCACAATATCCTGCGACTTGGTGGTATAGTGCAGGCGAGACAGGTACAGGGTTGTGACAGGTGTAATAACCTGTTAATGAGATGACAGCGTATCGATAGAAAAGATAATAAGATGAGCCCGGCAATCAAAAGCCCTTTCCGAGTGCAGGTGTAAGGGCGGAGGGGCGGTCTGAAGAGGGGCTAGAACTAGTCTCTGTAAAGGAACTATACTAATGTAGGTATGTATAGCAAATGTTGAGTGAGACCTACAGTTATCGAAACAGGCAATAGAGAGGGGCGAGGCGAGCAGACCACAAGTAGAGCACTTGTGGTCTGCTCGCCCCTCGCCACGTACTCCATCAGCTGACGAACATCGGTTTGTTTCTTACTAATCTACAGTAAATGTTGTGTTAGACCTCATGAACATCCTCAGCTGCGACTTCTTGTGCAGGACTTACATAGCACGTAGAACTGACGGCCCATCGTCAGTTCAGTTCGTCAGCCCCAACGGGCAGAAAGGTTCTGGAATGTAGACTACGCTGTACGTAGTTGCCTGTGCAAGCGCAGCATTAGAACGTCCACACACAAGGTGGACAGAAGACCTGGTAAAGATTGCAGGAAGCCGCTGGATGCAGGCCGCTTCCATCCAACCAATCTGGAAGTCACTATGGGAGGCCTAGTTTAACAGAGGACGTCTTATGGCTGATATGATGATTGATACTATCTGATCTACATATTGTATATGTTGGTTAAGAACCTTACAGTTATCGAAGCTGGCCATGGAGATGCCGTACTTGTGGTACGTGAGGCCAGCCTGCTCGCCGCTGGCCGCGTAATCCATGGTCACCGTGCGGCACAGGTCCGGTACGAACATCATCAGCTGGGAGTCCTCGTCCAGGTCTCTGGGTAGGAACTCGCCAACACTGCCTGAGAGCTGCAACAAATACAGCAGGTTAGTCATTAAGTGTTCTGACTTGACTCCTAGTTTCCAATTTGTCAAACGTAAGAAAAGCCACGCCGCCAATTTTACCACACAAAAAATTCATTATCTCGTACCTCCTGTGATTTTTTACTTCAAGACCATGACCACGATAATATTTGTATGAGATTAGCTAAAGGTCGTGAGTTTGATTTCAAAAATGACAGTTCATTTTTTTTTATCAAATGTGGTTTTTTTTATACAATTCTTGTGTGAGTAAAATATGCATCCCACGGCAGGACACAGACCTCACCTCAACCATGAGGTGGTTTGGGCTATATTTCACCACGAGGGCACAGTGTGGAGTGGAGGGGTGCTGTAAGGCCAGTAACTAAACCTTACTGTCAGATGTAATCAAGCCGCCATAAGGCATCTGACTAGGCTTTACGACTAAGCGCTGCCGCCACTGAGCTACGAGCACCTCACGTCATGGAGATATACAAAAATTATTTATTTATTACATCTGTGTAATATTTGAATTCGAAAGAAGAATTTTTACCCTAGAGCATTCGCCCTCGTAGAATGGCAGATGGTTTTTATGGTTCCACCTGATGATCTGACCGGGCAGCGTGCCTCGGACTTGCCCTGTGGTCACTTCCATGTAGCCGTCAGTTTCTAGGGAGTTGTTCCTCTGTAAATAAACAAGTGACGTTCGATGAATACTTAGCTTAAGCTATTTAGTTGCATCAAGCGCTGAAACACGACATAACAGCATCCTTGGAAAAAGTAGAGTCGTGTTTTTAATAATTACGATTAAGTTTTGAAGACTGAATACATTTCAGCCCAGGTAAACCATATTCTTTTTTTTTCAGATGACCAAAAAACATGTATGTACATAAGCCAGTGCCCAGCTAGCAATGGAATCGACGTAATCCTTAACTCCGAAAGTCCAACTCCTATAATTTATTTAGTATCCAGTTTCAGTAAAAAAACTGTAGAAGTATTTCTAAATTTGCTAACAGCCTCACCTCATAAAACCAGCCGAATTTGTCAATCGGAGGAGCACCGCCCGTGGTGGTAGACGGCAGACTCTTGGCCAGCTCCAGCAGAGAGTCCTCGTAACCCTCGAACAGCAGTTCCCTGGCCAGCTTGGACACAGATATGTGCTGACCGAACATCGCCAGGCCCATCGACAGGCCTTTCTGCTGGAAGAAGCCCCAGAACCTGGACCGGTAGACTGCTGACTGGAAGAAAAATAAATAAAACATGAGTTGTATTAAAAATGAATTAATGTTACCATATTTGTTAAGTAAGTTTTATGTACCTACTTTTTTTAATTGAAAAAGGCTACGGAAGAATACCAGCGATGCAAGGTCTTTTTTTCCTAGCATCATTGTCTAATTAATTTATTTATTTTGTTACTGATCTTTGTAAGTATTGTTATGTTTTATTTTTGAGACAAATAAAGAGTTTTTATTTCTCCAATGCTGTCAAAACGACCATAATCGGTATGTAGGATGGAATAACAGTGAAGTTGTTTTTGTGTCTTTCGTACTCAAACCCTCCGAATAGCTCGAATAACGAACTTCAGTGATATTTTGACTCCGAACTTCAATGCAATTTAGCTATGCCTTTATCATTCTGTAAAATTTTTTTTAATAAATTATCTCAGGTGACTCAGGAGGTCTGAATGTGCTATGGTGCATTTGGTAAAATAATTTAATGCAATAGTCTGGATGCATGGCAAACAAATTCGTCAAGGCACGTCAATAAAAACCATAAAAGTGGTATTATATTTAATGATTGTTATATAAGGTCCGATTTTATTAGTGTTCATCCTGTTAACCTGTGACTATATAGGTGAAAAGCAATCGTAAAAACCAACTTTCAAATGTCTATCATAAAAACTAAAAAAGTTAAAAATAAATTACAAAATAACAACATCGACTTCAAATTGCATAAACTACCTATCTTTAACTCTTTCTTGCTCTGTACAAGGGGAAGGAATAAGACGGATAACCAGATGGTTAAACGTAGCAAAGATAGGACGAGTTTATGCAATATGAAGTCAATGTTGTTGATCTTTAACTTTTTTAGTTTTTATGGTACACATTTGAAAATTGGTTTTTACGATTCCTTTTTACCTATATAGTCACAGGTTAACAGGATGAACACTAATAAAATCGGAACTTATATAAAAAGCTAGAAAGCATTCTATACATCCCAATGAACCCATTCCGAAATCCCGATATTCATACAAAACCTTTCAGGTTATCGAATGACCTGGGTCCTGAATGGTGTCCCTTATTACATCATGCCTTATCGCGTCTGGGCTTATGTCCAATGGTTTATGTAAACGGTTACATACGTAGACGAAGTCATTATAAATTCCTCGTTATCCCATTGTGTACCCTGGCTTAGAAAGTTTTAACAAGCACTTTTTTTTGTTCGCCTGCGGGATGAATGCCATCGTTTTAGGGTTCTGTAGCCAATGCGTACTAACGAGCGTATTATTAAGCTGACTTACACTGTCTGTCTGTATATCCGTTTATCCACCCACCACTGTAACTTTTAAACGGTAACAGGTACTTGTTTGAAATTTTTACAGAATGTTAAATGTCTGAAGGGATAGATTATGTTTTAACAAACATATTAATAATATATGATGAAATAAGTAGGGTTACAAGACTTACAAGCCCTCTCCCTCTCTCCCAGCTACTCAAAGAAAAAAACCGGCCAAGTGCGAGTCGGACTCGCGCACGAAGGGTTTCGTACCATTTTCTATAAAATCGGCAAAAAAATCACGTTTTTTGTATGGGAGCCCCCTTAAATATTTATTGTATTCTGTTTTTTAGTATTTTTTGTTAAAGCGGTAACAGAAATACAACTTCTGTGAATATTTCAACTGTCTAGCTACCATGGTTCATCAGATATAGCCTGGTGACAGACGGACAGACAGACAGACAGAGGGACGGACGGCGGATCCTTAATAATAGAGTCCCGTTTTGACCCTTGGGTACGGAACCCTAATAAAAGGAGAAGGAAACTTCGAAATTACAAATAATCATCGAGTTTATATTGATATTTTTCGCCCAATCCTGGAGACGTATTTTTGAATCATGCGAATTCCAATGCAAATACGAAATGGCAAGATTCGCATGCGAATGACTAAAAACGCTATTTTTGAAAATTCATTCTGTGAATTCTGCAACGAGTGGTCCGATCCACTCGTATTTCGATTCTATTATTATAAAGTTTAAAAGTATGACTTTGACAAGTAAACATATGGTTCACAGATTAAAAACTTTTTTTTCGTTCCGTTCCATGCGATTCATTGCCGGGTTTAAAAAAAAAATAAGTTTTTGCATTCCGGTTTTAAATATTTTCTGCGTGAAACAAAAATAGTTAAAGAATTTTACCATAATAGCAACACAGAATTCGAGTGATTCAAAAATGCGTAAAATCGGGAGCGATAGAAATAGAATACGCACACGAATCGTATTCGTGTTCGAATTCAAGATTCATTTCGAATGGTCTGGTGGCCTGGTCTTATGACATATAATAATGGGCTCAACATGTAAATTACATTGTTAAACGTCAGCTCATCCATCGCAGAGTTTACAACTAATGGGCAAAAAAACCTAGAGCTAGACTGTCCTATTCACAATGACTGGAACTCTGGCATTCTATAAGAAAGACCTATATCCAGCAGTGAACTTCCATGGACATGATGATCTAACGTAAATACTCACCGCAGCAATGACATTCAGAGTGGTGATGTTGTCCTGGAGGGTTCCATTGCTGGTCGGGTCGAAATGCCAGGACTTTAGGTTGCGGTACGACACGGAGCCGTTGTGGTGCCACGTGATGTTCACGTGCCGGCGGTGCTCCCGGAAACGGTACGGACCTGGAAAGACGGTCAATCATCATCATCATTTCAGCTACAGGACGACTACTGCTGAACATAGGCCTCCCCCAGTGACTTCTAGATTGTCCGGTTGGAAGCGGCCTGCACGTAGCCCGACTGATAAGGCAGCTAAAGTGGCAGTGGGAGTGGCACATAGCACGTAAAACTAACGGCCGATGGGCCAGAAAGGTTCTGGAATGGAGGCCACGTACCGGTAAGCGCAGCGTGGGACTCACACCCACAAGCTGGACAGATGACCTGTAGCGCGAGCACGAATAACTTGCGTCAAAGTATTCGTATCGTTAACGTAAACCATTTGTATGAAAATCTGACAGCGCCTCTATCGGACGTAAAGCAAACTAAATTTGGCAGCACGAATGAATTTCGTATCGTAAAGTAAGCGTACGGTAATCTTAACGTTAAATGTCAACTAACTTTGCGAGCACAAACCTTTTTTTGACGTATAGTATCGTTACTGACGATAGCTGGCTATCGTGAACTTACGAATGTTTCGTCACCTAAGATTTGTCGGTGAGAAAACTTGCGTCGGAACTAAGTTTTTATAAAAATATTTCCAGTGCGTGTTTTGAATGCTTATTTTTACTAAAAATAAGTTAGGAACGCGTAAAGTTAAACGTAGTACATTGTTTTTTTATTTCACATCGATATTAATTGATTGATTAATGATATTGGACAACATTTAACAACATAATACAAATAACATAAACAAATACATATTTGCTCCATATTTAAAGCTCTAATCCTACACTTAGTAGTTAAAGCACTTGTATTATAAAAATAAGTAACAACGATGGTACCACAACACCCAGACCCGAGACAATATAGAAAAGATCGTTTTCTATATTGACCATACCGGGAATCGAACCCGGGACATCCCAGATGGCGACGCCAAGTCTAGCGTGCTCGCCTTTCGGATACGGAGGTCATCGAATATAAATCAGAAATGAGAGGAACTAGGTAAATTGTAATTCTTAACAAGTACCCTACCTTTAAGTGATAATGTTTTTCTATTAAAATTAACACATATTTTTTAGATAAACTTTTTAAACTACTTGAAATTTTATTTGAAATTTATTTAAAAAAAATTGAATTTATTTTCACATAAAAAATAGTTTAAAATCATTAAGTAGATATTTAACTCAGCATAACAAATCCACTAAGATTTGTAATATCTAACTAAAGTTAGGTTAAGTTTACGGTGATCAACTTAATAAACAATTCTGTAAACAAAAAGTTATAAGTAGGTAGGTAGTAGTAAAGATAGAGAGAAGATTATTAGGCTGCCCGTTGGTGGGTACCTACTTGCAACAAAGACACAAAATAATAGGGCAACTACATACTGTTTTTAATCCACATTATAATCATAAACATATTGAAGACAACTAAGGTAATGTATATACCTTAGTCTTTGAATATTTCGTATTCTCAATAATTTAGAGTACAACTCAAGTTACAAGTAAATAAGTTGTAGATATAAATATCACAAACTATTGGTTAATAAGAAAAGATCTTAGTCTTTCACTCCACGTATTTTTCTATAAATTCTACCATAATTGTCATTTGCCGAATTTACGTGTAGTTTTCTTTTTACTTGTCTTCATTAATTAAATAAAAATATTATATTTCCGAAACCAATTTGTTGAACTTGCTTATACTTTGTCTGAAAATTTAGTAGTCCGTTCGGGAATCAAAACATCTAGGTAGAAAACATTTTCTTTAAAATTGTAGGGATCGACCAATAATTGCATTAATTGATCTTAATAAAAACAAATATAATGAATACCATTTTATTTCTATTGTCTCCTTTACGATTTAACACCGATACCATAATTTATTTTACTTATTTTAATTTATTATCCCGCTCCATGTTTTTCGAAACGCATCATTCGTTCATCATTCCTGAATTTGCTCATTCCCTACTTACGTTAGGATGACGTCACTTGCGTTGGCCTATCGAGCTTACGATACGACGACGAGAGTGCTTCGTGCTGCCTACTAACGTTTTACTGCGTAATCGTGTAGTAGACTCGATACGTTTACGTTACGAATACTTTAAATATTCGTGCTCGGGCTACTGGTAAATGTTGCAGGAAGAAGGTCAATACGTTCTGTTCAAATAACAGACCGACGACGTACCACAACGACGTTCGACGACCGTATTGATTAGCAAGCGGCAAGAGCGCGTCCTGCAGGGCTAGCATGCGCAACACGATAAAATTTTGTCGTTGCATTTTATCGACTTTTGACGTTCGACGAACAAAGAAAAAACCAAAATATCATGCAATGCCGTATTATAACGTAAAAATAAGTAGCTACGAAGAACGGGAGACCCTGAAAATTTTATTTATTTATTAAGAAAAAGGATTCGAGACGTCTGTAATTAGAGAAAACGACAAATATCGTCGAAGACAAAATTTGTCTTGTCTATCGATAAAATAACCGACGCTCGCATGCTAGCCCTGCAGGGCGCTGTGAGACGAAAATACTATATGAAATGAAATTCAACAAGCGCGATCCATACATTTGATTAGGCATACAATACATTGACGACCGTCTGGTGTAGTGGTTCGCGCTCCGGACTACAAAGCCTGGCGTTGCGGGTTCGATCCTGCGAGGGGCAAATGTTTGTGTGAAGAGCACGAGCATTCGTACCTAAGTCATGGATGTTTATAAAAGTATTTAAGTATGTTTATCCGTTTTCTAGTCACCATAGTACAAGGCAATGCTTAGTTTGGGGCTAGCTAATTGGTGTGATTGTGGAAAACAATTTATTCATTTATACAACGCTCTATCCGGCAGACCACTGGGCATTCAGTCAACCGCACTGGCATGTTAAAACCATTAAAACCAATTTATTTCTGTAAATAGGCTTAAACTAAGCGCTTTTACACGTCCCAATATTTTTTTCCCTACCACTACTTCGGAACAATTTTGGGCTAGCGCCGAGAAGAAGTAGCGCAAGCAACTCGGTCACTATTGTCAGCCTCTTTTTAAATAGTATATATTTTACATTACAAGATAAATGTACCTGTGCGAGCAGGGCAGTATTTATTTCCAAATATTTTTATCATTTATATAATCATTTACATTATAATATCCTTTTTTCATTAAAGTTGTTTTAATATGCGATTTAAATTTTAACAGGGGCAGTTCTACAATAGACGCTGGTAATTTATTAAAAAAGCGAATACATTTTCCCATAAACGAATTACCCACTTTATGCAGTCTGAAATTGGGAACGGCAAGCTTATTCTTATTCCGGGTGGTGTTCTCCCGCTAGCTAGTGCGTCCTACCAACCGGAGGTTACCGCAGTTTTAAGTCTCAAGCAAGTGGTAGACTGCTTGCTGCTGAGACAGTGCGTTCGGATAGTGCGGTTTACCATACCATCCAGGCATGAAAGCAGGCATAGAAAATAGTGCGTTTTATAGTCCTTAATGTGTCGTGTGGTGCCGGCACGTTAAAAGAATTGCACCACCCCTTCTCTTCCTATGGGTGTCGACAGAGGCGACTACAGGAGAACCGCCATAAGAAGACGGGCAGCAGCGTCTCCTCTCCACCATTGGACAAACTGCGATCGCCAACCCGCCTGCCAAGCGTGGCGATTATGGCAAAATCCTCCTTTTGGAGAGGCCTGTGTCCAGCAGTGGACTAATATAGGCTGGTGATAGTCCTTAATATATAACACATAATCTCTGTATACCTAACTATGCTAATGCATGCATTACAGCTTTAGTTTTAGTCTTAAGAGTCTTCGAGTTAAACCCCGGGCAGACAGACGGAATGGTAACAGAATGATGAGATAACTCATCTTATAAATTGACTGGACTGGTTAACCGACAGGAAACGCCATTTATCTTTTATCTGGTTTATCGTTTATCTACTCACACTCGTAGTAACGTTATAGTATCTAGTTCTGTACCGTTAGTTTATCTTTACTAAAGGATTCTTATAAACTAAGACTGAATTGCATCACTTTAACCATAACTATAACTATAACCGGTGTTTCTGTATGGAGTTTGACAGACTTTTAACGTTTGTTAAAGTTAAAGTAAGATGGTGCAACCTAGCCTAAAAGTTTAAAGGTTACATTACACTGCTACTTTAAGGTGGACTTTTACTGACTTCGACACTTCACAATAAAAAAAAATTGATGCTAAGTTCGTTTGTTTTTCTTGAGCGAGATATAGAGCAAGTTCACCACTTGCGTGTAACCTAGAGAATCTACAGCAGCTCGCTAGTATTCGCTGTGTTTCAGAAACAAAAAAATACGATCGAATGGACCCTTCAAATCAATCGTCATTTTTTTGATGGCAGCGAGCGATTGTTTGTTGATATCGGTGTTTGAAAGAGAGTCTCAAAACTCAATGTAATTTGAAACATTTTGGTGATTCCAGAAAAAAAAGAAAAATTATAAGACCTAACTGCTATTATAGTAAAACATTTAATGATAAAAAAAAATGCTGAGGCCAAAACGCGTTGCAATACTTGCAAAGCAAGATCGATGCAGTCGCGAAAACTGCGATCGCGGATACTAAAAACCGGCCAAGTGCGAGTCGGACTCGCGCACGAAGGGTTCTGTACCATTATAAAAAGGCAAAAGAAGCACGTTTTGTTGTATGGGAGGTCCCTTAAATATTTATTGCATTCTGATTTTTAGTATTTCTTGTTATAGCGGCAACAGAAATACATCATCTGTGAATTTGAACTCTCTAACTATCACGGTTCATGAGATAAGTACAGCCTGGTGACAGACAGACAGACAGACAGCGGAGCCTTAGTAAAAGGGTCCCGTTTTACCCTTTGGGTACGGAAACCTAAAAAACACACAATTCAAAGTATATCACCTATCAAAAACCCTTTCTCTTGTTATGATGCATGATGCTTTTGTAGAGGTCATTGATCAATACACGAAAATCAATTTGTACCGACCGCGCGATCAACGTCAATAGCAATTTTTATTATTGCCAATCAATGTCATATATCATCCGAAGTTCATGACACTTAGATGAACGGAATAAATGAAATCTGTATCTTGGAAATGTACTCTTATGTAGGTTTGCGAAGTCTACCATGATAACGTGACGACCTCCGTAGCCGAGAGGCGAGCACGCAGGACTTGGCGTCGCCATCTCTGAGATCCCGGGTTCGATTCCCGATCGAGTCAATGTAGAAAACGATATTTTCTATATTGGCTCGGGTCTGGGTGTTGTGGTACTATCGTTGTTTCTGATTTCTAACACAAGTGCTTTAGTAAACTTATATTAGGATCAGAGCAATATATGTGATGTTGTCAAATATTTCTTTATTAACGTATAATTAATGACAGTATTAAACAAGGAGTTACTTATTTCTTTATTTTTTAAATACTGTGGGAATGTGCATAATTTCAAAGTTTGCAAAGTGTGCAAAAACCGGAAAAAACAAAAAACTGCTGTTTCGCGGTCAGATACTGTTAGTGTTTTGTGTCGAGAACAGGTGCGAGAAAATAGTGAGTTTGTAGACAATGGTACCGGCGCATGCAATAAAAGACAGCGAAAGAGGGTAGACCGATATGTTTGCCCTTAACAACTTACCCTTCACATCTTCAGTTACTTCGTGATCATGGTGCTTGCAACAGTGTGTCAGAATAAAAGTTATATGTATTTTATAAGCTTTCATCTCATCTTAGAACATTAATCGCTACAACGCGCCATTTTTGAGGTGTTGGTGAAAAACCTAAAATTGAAACCTTTGTCGCCCCCCTCCCTCACTCACTCCGACGCACCTCATAGTCGTCAGGATACTGGGAGTCCTATTTCAGCAGGGTATTTCCAAAGTCCCATGATGATGAAATTATTAGCCTGAAACTTATTGATACGATTTCAACTGACTTACCCAGTTGCACCAAGTTCGGCTTCTCCACCGGGAATTTCTCCGCATTGGTCCAGTTGAAGAGGTACACCTCGAAGTAGAGAGGCACGGACGGCGCCACCCAATTCTGGAACGACCGAGATGTGGGGCTCAGTGCTAGTTGCTAGAAAAAGAAGGAAACTATTAGTAAATCTGTTTTTGTACTGTGTTAGGTTAAACGAGGCACATAGCTACTTCTATCTGTTATTCTTTTCATAACTTTACTTTGTTATGAAAAAAAAGTAAGTTTGAGTCCTGCGTGACCCTACACCTGCACACGCGAGGATCTTTACAAGGCCACCGATAGCGCTATATCGGTGGCTGAGTTTTAGTCCTCACATATACCTCCTGCCTGAGTGAGTCGACACGCAAAGAAGAAGAAGTTTGAGATTAAATAAAATTGATGTTTAATACAAAATTGACGACGACTGACGTCACACACGTTTAGTCACTGGCCTTGTAACACCCTTCCACCGCACCGCTCGCGTGGTGGAGTATGGCCCAAACCACCTCATAGTTGAGGTGCCTGCCTCATAGCCTGTGCCCTCCAGAGAGACGTTTATATACTTTACTTTATTTTTTTTTAAAATGCTACGCGACCAAACTGATGTCGGACGACTAAATCTCCACTCAGTCCACTCACTCAGCTCAGTACAATTCTCTAAAAATTTTAATAAAATGTTAAGTACCATTATGTTGCGTTTATTTTCGAGTCATAGTTTTCATGGAATCAATTTGCAGGTTGTACCTTAGAATTTCTAGAAGATTAGATAAATAAAAACAGCGATACAATTTACCCAGCCATCTCTTGTGGGACACTTGGTCTCACAAAGTTAGCTCGTTATCTTCCCATTTCAGTATCAACTTCAGCTGTACAAACCCACCTGTTACACAACTAATTGTCCATTGACGCAACACAGTAACACAGCGTCTTTGCCGGCAATACCAAAGGGTAATCATCCATTGCGATCATATTTCAATCATAATTGGCACCAACTGCCCAGATGTCCGCTGATGGCTTATCCCTAATCAATTGGACGAAGGTGAATTGGATGCAATTGAATCATATTGATTCGTGCTGGATCATTGATTACGTCAATAGTTTCGTTGAAAACACGAAAGCTTAAGATCAGGTCAAAGTGATTATTTAAACGACCTAGGAAAAGCAGTAATACCTACCAAATAGGAGCTCGATTATCAGTAGGGCTGGTCCACAGATTTAAAGTCGCTCAGCGAGCTATGGCTTTCCATATGCTATGCTCGGAGTTTCTCTGTGGGATCGGATCCGAAATGAGGTTATCCGACAGAAAACTAAAGTCATCGACATAGCCCATCGAATAAGCAAGCTGAAGTGGCAGTGGTCCGGCCATATTTGTCGCAGAACCGATAACCGCTGGCGTAAACGAGTTCTTGAGTGGAGACCGCGTGTCGACAAGCGTAGTGTGGGACGCCCTCAGACTAGATGGAGTGACGATCTTCGCAAGGTTGCTGGCAGGAGCTGGATAAAGCCGTGTATCGTGCAGAGTGGCGTGCAATTGGAGAGGCCTATGTCCAGCAGTGGACTAGTGTGGGCTGATGATGATATCAGTAGGTATAGCATATCTATGAATGATCAGTAGGTATCGCGAGTATGGTAACAAAACCCCCCAGATGATAGAAGGCACTGGGGGAGGCCTATGTTCAGCAGTGGACATGTGGCTGAAATGATGATGATCGCATATCTGATACATTGAAGATGCTCGAAATGCAATTTTCGTTGAAGTCCTTAGTTATAATAATGCACCTTGCCGCGAGATAGGGGGTGTTACAAACCTAATTACAAAGACCTTAACGCAAATATGACGCAACGGTTGATGACCAGAATATGACCTTTCTTGCGATATAGTCATTTGCGGCACAAAATATGCGCGCCGCGCCGCTATACGTAATTTGTGTTTGCGGTGTAGAGCTTATTTTTGAAATTCCTCAGTGGGTATCGTTGTGCGGCGTGACATTTATTTTATTTTATTAGGAAGACCAAGGATTACAATTTTTCAATAATTATACAAAAAATAACATTTAAAAAACTACTTACAGGTCCACACCGATAGACGTATTGAAAAATGTTCCTTATATTGGTAAACTTTCTCCATTTAATATACAGGCTTATTTGAAAAAATTCAACAACCTCGCACGATTAAATAGCTAACATCATAAACAACAACATTTGTTCTACGACTTTTGATAATTTGTCACATTTTGCTTTTATACAAAAATAAATATCAATTAAATTTTACGTCTGAATGTTCTTATCTCTATGCGCATCACATCGCGCGCGTCGCGCGTGCCGTCTTTTCGTGGTGAATGGAACATAGACTTACAAATGTCACGACAGTAGAATAAAAGCTTAAATTTTTTTTTTTAATAAATTAATGTATTGAGTTATTATAAAACTTGTAGAACAAATGTTGTTGTTTATGATGATAGCTATCTAGCCGTGCGAGGTTGTTTATTTTTTTCAAATAACAATATACTATAATATATTCACTCAATCTGAAAGTTTGATTCCTAAGTAAGATTTAAGTATCTTCTCAATTTTTTTATTATAATAGGTTCATGGTATAACTTTGATCTGGGTATCTACTGTCAGTCGTCATTGCATTTTCTGATATGAGATAAGTACCTACTACTTATTTTAAAGATAACAACACAAAGAACCTAAATACATACATTTTGACTCTATTATCACCATCCAAACCTTCTGAGAAGATTCCCGTGATACAAACGAACAACTCTTTCTTTTGGACCAACTCTCAACTGCCAAAAAAACAGCTGTGCCATACAAAATATCAATATTTATTCGACCAAAATGTATGGAACAGCTGATTTTTTGAAGCTGAAAAAAGACTTTCCGAGTTACAAAAAAAATGAGCCGATTCAGCGATTAGAATTATTCATAATGTAATATAGTTATATCATCAGTAGGTAATGTTGAGTATATAAATAAACAAATAAATACTAAATATTGGACAACATCACATACATTGCTCTGATCCTAAGGTGTAGCTAAGCAGTTGTATTATAGAAACCAGAAACAACGACGGTACCACAACACCCAGACCCGAGCCAATATAGAAACGTTCGTTTTCTACATTGACCCGACCGGGGATCGAACCCGGAACCTCAGAGATGGCGGCGCCATTTAAAGTCCGGCGTGCTCGCCTCTCGGCTACGGAGGTCATCATGGTTATAGGTACTCGTAGCTGCTGGCAGTTGATGAATAGTGTTCGAGGGTTGAGCTTAGTGGTGTGCATGGGCAGGAGCCTATGTCCAGCAGTGGGCTAACGTGGGCTGATTATGATAAAGACAGGCTTCATTCTTGGCTTTTATACTGGTATTTCTCTCATTTCATATCAGTCGCTCTCTCATTACATATCTGTTGATATAACACATCTACTTACATATCTTTTGGTATGTAATATAATGTATAATGTTATTATTATAAAACAAGTGATAAGGCTTGAGTGTCAACGTACGGTCACGGCATGTGCAAGGGAATCAGTCGAACATAATAACATAACGATGGAACCGATTATCTATCGAGTGACTGCGGTTATACAACTGATAACCGATAGCACGTTAAGTATTTATTTTTGAACGAATAGGTCACTCCTTAAAACCACGTGATCTCCTGGTGATATACAACAACATTTCTGGGAGCAACAACAAAATCGTGATTTTATTTTTTGATACTCCATACATTATCATCGAGGTACGCGAGTAAGTTTGTGTGACAAGTTTTTTGTTAGAGTTATAATAATGGTTAGTTATTATTTTGACTAAATTGCTAACCTTAATAATTTTAAGCACACATCATGATAATATCTAATTGTCATAGAGTACCTACGCGTAAAACACATTAGAGAATTCTAAAAAAACCATGTGCGAGTCGGACTCGCGTACGAAGTGCTCCGTACCATTATCTATAAAAACGGCTAAAAAAAATCACGTTCGTTGTATGGGGGCCCTCTTAATTATTCTGTTTTTAAGTATTTGTTGTTATAGCGGCAACAGAAATACATGATCTGTAAAAATTTCAACTCTCTATCACTTTGTACGAGCACGCTCGACATATTTTACTTTAGCTGACAACGCATACATGTGATACTTTACTTGATTTGTAACCTTTATTCAGTGTAATAAACGCGCTCAACGGTGACGGACACTTTTATTTACATTCCGCTCCCGTACAACTTATCTTACATTTTCTAACATACTCCTAACTATCTTACTACGTTAACTTACAACCACCAAGTGTAGGGATTTACTACCCCTACATTTCTTCGAGCCGGATAATATTCATCAGCAAACTGCAGTGTGAAAGTGCGTGATCAGTGATAAATCTGCGGTAGCGAATCGGTTGACTGGCCTCCCGGAAGAGGGAATCACCAGACCAATTGAGAGTGCGCACATATCGCAGAAGCATCCCTGCCACGTACAACACAGTACAAACAGTTCCAACACCTGAACATTCATCAAAATGGAAAAATTACTTCAAAAACAGCAAATCATTACCGAAGGGATCGAGAAGATCGTGATCAACTTTAAAAAGGACTCTCCGACCAGAAAGACTCCAGACTACGCCCAAAAACGTCTGGAAGCTCTTGAAGCGCTGTGGAGTGAGTTCGAAGTCAACAATCAACAACTTCTAACATTCGAAGACCAATCACACGACTATTTTACATCCAACGCTTATCAAGCTTTATCGAAGATATACAAAAACATGCACGAAGCCTTAGAGCAAATTATAGCAGCAAAACAGGTTGGTGAACTTACGGAAACTGGCGGACTATCTAAATCTGACGAGCTCATCAGCCTTCAGAACACAAACTTTCGTGCCTTTTCTCGTATGGTTCGCAACATTGACATTGACTCTATCACCGAGAAGTGGGAACTCGAAGACAAACTGCAAATGCTACAAACTCGTTGGAAGGTCATCGACGAAACTCACTGGCAGATTGACAATGTTTTAATCGGTACTAATTTAGACTACGAAGAGCAGTTTTCGAAACGTGAAGCCGAGTTCGAGGCCACTAAACGAGAATTACATCGCAAACTGAATGCTACCACTCATCAACAGCGTTCCCTTCCTCCCATTGAGATACCGACATTTACCGGAAATTACGCACAGTGGCCAACTTTCATGGATTTGTACTGTGAGGCGATTCACAACAACACGATGCTTACTCAAGGCCAAAAGATGCAACATCTTAAGGGAAAGCTGAAAGGTGAAGCTGAACGCATTGTACAACATCTAACTGTGTCGGCTGAAAACTATGAAGCTTGCTGGGAAATCCTCACGCACCGCTATAACAACAAACAGCTACTTTTTACTAGACAAATCCAATCATTCATGAATCAGCCGTCCATACAACAACAGAACTCATTCGAATTAAAGCGTCTCTATGACACTAGTTTGGAGACCATACACGCGATCCATAACTTGGGAATCGAAACAATGACGTGGGACCCTATTCTCGTACATATCTTGGCTGGCAAACTAGACTCTGAAACATATGCTTCATACATGGAAACAAGGAAACAACCTAGAGAACTTCCTTCCTTCGACGAATTCATGGACTTCCTACAACGAAAATTCACTGCTTTGGAACCTTTAAATAAAAGGAAGCCACAACATACCACTGCACCAAAGGCGATTCCATCCAACAAGGACTATACTCCAACATCCTCAAGGGCCTTACAACCTGCAAGCAAGCCTAAAAACTATTTCGGCAAAACTTATCACGTCAATGTCGAAAGGAATTGCCCTTTGTGCAAAGGCGATCACTTCCTGCTATATTGCCAATCATTCAAACAAATGCAATCGGATATGAAGTTAAAAACAATTTCGCAACTCAACGTGTGCAAAAATTGCATGTACTCACACAGTGGCAAGAAGTGTACCTCCATCAAACGATGCCGCGTTTGCAACAATCAACACCATACTTCATTACATGACGTATTACGAGAAACGGAGTCTTTGAACTTGCCGACTACGTCAACTGTGAACATGCCTACGACTTTGACACCGAATACGCCACTGCAACGGAAGGCGAATCACGTTACCGGTGATTTCAACGAAGTACTACTTGCGACAGTGCTACTAAAAATTAGGTCAGCTGATGGAACTTACCTAAAACTCAGATGTTTACTCGATCAAGGATCGCAGATAAACTTAATAACAGAATCAGCTGCACAACGTCTTGGGTTACAACGTCGAAAACAAAACGCAACTATCTCTGGAATTGGATTTTCGGCTAATCAAAGCAATGGCACTACTCAACTTGTATGTGAGTCAATCTTTGGCAACTACTCTTTTACTACAGAGGCACTGATCATGTCGAAAATGCTCAACAATCTTCCAAACTACACATTTGAAAATAAACATTGGCCTCATCTACATAATATCAATTTGGCCGATCCAGATTTCAACATTTCTCGGCCAGTCGATCTTCTACTGGATGCTGGAATATATGCCGACATCGTCATGGCCGGCGTACTGAGAGGCTCTTCCGAGGCACCCATTGCGCAACAAACCAAGCTCGGGTGGGTGTTGCTTGGGAACGTCAAAACTTTTAACTGCCACGCCATCCTCAACAACATTGAAGACATTTCACGATTCTGGGAAATGGAAGAAATCACCGAACCACGCCCTGAAACGCCCGAGGACCACTATTGTGAAACACTGTATACCAACCCAAGCATACGCGTCGGGAAACGAGCGGCGAGCGGACAACGATAGCGTAGACGAGGTGATCGTAACTGCTGCACGCAAACTAGATAAGGCGTCATCGCCATAATGATTTCTTCTCTTTTGAAATTTGGCAGCATGTACGAGCACGCTCGACATATTTTACTTTAGCTGACAACGCATACATGTGATACTTTACTTGATTTGTAACCTTTATTCAGTGTAATAAACGCGCTCAACGGTGACGGACACTTTTATTTACATTCCGCTCCCGTACAACTTATCTTACATTTTCTAACATACTCCTAACTATCTTACTACGTTAACTTACAACCACCAAGTGTAGGGATTTACTACCCCTACACACTTATTAATAAGTGATACCTTAGAATTATTTAAGAATGGTGTCAACATTCCTATTTATGCTATACTGATAACATAACTTAGCGTAGAACATGTAATTAATCTAGATTTTTGTGAAACACCTATAATAGTTACCATATTTTAATGCTAATAAAGAATTGATTGCTTAATTAACTCGACAAGCCACGGAAGCAAGACACTGATGGCCTTACTACAAAAAGATAGACCAGTGTTAAACACTTGTCTTCTGATTAGTCAACCCATTTGAAATTATTGTTAATAATGACTCGAATTTCTGATGTGTCAACATTTCAAATTGGTTGACTAATTTTAGACAAGTGTTTAACCCTAGACTACCTTTTATGTAGTTATGCCATGAAATTTCATGCCACAGCACGGTTACGGCAAAATTTGGCTGTCAGATTACGACAATTAATTATTTTAGTTGGTTTATATAGTCGTGCTAGTAATAATGTTACACCTGAAAAAAAAACGACTCAAACCAAACCAAACCCACGTCTGTTCACTACTCGTTGGGAATCAAACCCACGTCTCTTTACTACTCGGGCAACTGCTCTTCCAACTGAGCTACTGATTAATCAGAATCAGAGTCATTTAATTGCTATTCAACAAGGTTGCAGGATACCGCTGGCTGGAAGCAGATCGCTTCCAGCCGGCCAATCTGGAAGTCACTGGGGGAGGCCTAGTTCAGCAGTGGACATCATTTGGCCGAAATGATGTGAAGGATGTTAGTTTGTTTGTTGTTTTCTGTCAAGATACTTGTGATTTTAAAGGGCAATCTAGTTAAAAAAATCGTTATATTTTATTTAATACAAATAGATACTAAAGTAGTAATAATACTTAAGTGCCTAAATTGCTAATACATTAGCAGGGACAGATTACACTTTAGGGCTTCCTAAGTCACGCGACGCACTGTTTTAATTCAATTTGTTTCGTGTACACGTGCCTTTATGACATTGAAGGTATAAGTTATTGGATATTAAAAGCAATATAATATGATGCAGTAAAAACGTTATTTTTAATAAAGCTTACACATCGTTCACGTATTTTAGGGAACTACCATACTTTAAGGTATTATAGAATTAGTTAGGTGTCTTCCTGTAAGGAGACAATTCAACTGATTGAATACCACAAACATGTGTCTTAGTAAATTATGCCTCTGTGACTAATACCTTAAGGTGGACAGACGACCTGGTAAAGGTTGCAGGTAGCCACTGGATGCAGGTCGCTAACCGGCCGATTTGGAAGTCACTGGGGGAGACCTATGTTCAGCAGTGGACCTGTGGCTGAAATGATGATGATTATGATCAATAATATCTCGTCACGCAAGTCAAGGATTGACAAAAAATACGAAAAACAAATCTAAACTGGAAACTACTAAAATCGTGGACTATACTCGTATATGGGGGTAATTCGGGTACTTCCAAAGGTACTGGCCCTACCACCTTTTGCTTAATTTTGGAATTCTGTTTGAAACAATCTTTTGGGACACCCAGAAGACCGTTTACTTACTCAAGGTGTACGTCAGCAGCTGAAGAAGAATAGCCGGGGATCATGCTCGGTGTTGTATATTGGGAAAAGGGGCATATTGGGGGAGTTCAACGGTATTGCACTAACACACAAGATGGAGAAGACCTGGTAAAGGTTGCAGAAAGCGGCTAGATGCTGGTAGTGGACGTCCTATGACTGACATGATGATGGAAAGTATTTCACTATAACTACTTACTGAGGCCAGCTCAGAGTCAAGGGTCCTATAGCTGAGAAGATGATGATGATTGCACTAAGGCTTATTCAAGTACAGTATGTCTAATACATGCACAGGCCTCACCTCAACTGTAAGGTGGTTTGGGCCATACTCCACCACCCGGACCCAGTGCGGATTAGTGGAGGGGTGTTGTAAGGCCAGTGGCTACCTTACTGTCAGATGTAATCAAGCCGCCATAAGGTCTCTATATAGTTGGAATGGTCGACCATCCCAACCACGGCGATGGTTTCTTAAGTAGTAATAGATACTAAATCGCTGGTGCTACTGAGCTACGAGCACCTTAGGCTTATTCAAGGTCTGAATATAATACTTACAGTGGCTAGTACGGAGTCAAATATGGCGCTCCAGGCTAGCGCAGCGCCCAGGGCAGCGATGGCCAGCAGGGCCCCGCCCCCCGCCACGATCCAGCGCCATCGCGGCGTGCGCCCGCGCATTCTTGCTGTAACAACACAATTTGAAACTGAGCAAAAGCATAAGAAACAAACGTAGTATAGGACGACCCCCAGCCCGATGGACCGACGACCTTAATAAGATGGCTGGCAGTGGCTGGATGAAAAAAGCGGGAGATCGTGCTCTCTGGCGTTCTTTCTGGGAGGCTTACGTCCAGCAGTGGACTGCAATAGACTGAATAGAAAAGCATAGATACATCATCTATATACTATAATATAATCCTAAGGCAGCTGTGGTGGTTAAAATATTCGGGGCAGGTTAAAAAGTTTTTTTAAAAATAAAATCACCTTTATCAATTTTGTAGTTTGGATACCTGGATGACCGCTTTTCTTAACTATCGTAATCTATATAATATCCTGTTGAAGACCCTTGGGGACAAAGCTCCCCAGAAAATTATGGTTTGTTGTTCTTGGGAAGTTTTGTCCCCAAGATTTTTACTCTGTGTTTTAAAATATTCTTGGCGCGTTCCTTTACTTCTACGGATATTTAACAATTTTGACACAAATACTTTCACCCTTTGCAGCCGTGGCAGATATTTTACTTATAGCCGAACCATTGGTCCATAAGTGTGTACGAAATCATTGTTGTCAGTTGCGGTTTATCGGAGCTATTAGAGTTAAATAAAGGATACTTACTGCAGAATAAAGAAAGGCTACTGGATTTAGCTGACTTAAATTAGCATTTAACAGAGTTTTGTCACTAAAACCCGGTTCCTATACCCGAGAAACGGTTGGGTTTGCTAACGGATGGTAGGAATTATCAATTTGACATACTCAAAAGCGTTCCTATAAGGCGCTTTGCAGACGGCGGGGCGGGCCGGGCCGGTCTGTCCGCGAAGCAATAAAGACCGCGTCTGCCAGCCGATGTCCGCGGTTGCCGCGGTCTCGCCGCGAACACAAAGCCCACCGCCGCGCCGCCAGTGTCCGCCGGGCATCTGCGGCGCGGTCTTTTTGTCCTCCGTGTGCGTTGGTAGTATAGGATTCCCTTTTTCGCTATCCTTCGCGGTGAAATTGACCGGCCCGGCCCGGCCCGCCATCTGCAAAACGCCTAAATGACGCTTCGTCAAATTTTATAGGAACGACTATAACGGCTCGTTACTTTTGACACCAATACGATCAGTTGCATCAGCAACATCAGCGGGGTAACCATGAACTCTTGAAACAATCTCAAAGCTGTCAAATCTGTCAATTTTGGTACGTCATTGCATACAAAATATGACAGATTTGATAATGTTTGACAGATTTGAGATTGTTTTAAGAGTTCGTGGTTACCGCCCAGTACACTTACGCACAGTACAATATAGGAACCCGGTGTAAGTAAACATGATTTTTCTTCGTCTCTTATCTTCTCTTCTTCATCATCTCTTACAAGGATGGAAAACAATTACCGAAGATCGGGATCATTGGGTACATTGGAAGAGGCTCAAGTCCAGTTGAAAGAAATAGGTTGGTTATAACTTATCATTAGCCGAGATACCTTATCTTAGAGTTCTCATTTCATTTCATATTATTTCATTTCATATCACGTCCCCTGCGGAGGCATGCTATGCCTATCGAAGGTGACTGCAGGAATTCTAAAATGGACCCTTTGAATTTGTAAAATTTGTTTGCAATTCGCCGAAACAAATTGATTACTAATCCATTTTATGATACCCTTGCGATTACCTATCTGACTTTATAGTCATTATCGATGTACTTTATACTTATATTGATGCACACACACAATCAAATTCAATTACAATATTATTTCTATAAAATAAAGGAATTAATCTATATTATGTAGATTCAAATTTTAGAAAAATCGTGTTAAAGAAATTATAAACAATATAGGTAGGTACCTAGTTGTGAATAGAATCCTTACATCGACAAAATTCGTCATTTTTCATCCCTTATTTTATTTCATCATACCTATACCTGCAGGGCTAGCATGCGCAACACGATAAAATTTTGTCGTGGAATTTTATCGACTCTTGACGTAAATATGTCGTATTGTCTTCGACGATTACAAAGAAAAATCCAAAGTATCATGGCAATGCCGTGTTAAAACGTAAAAATAAGTGGCTACGAACAACGGGAGACACTGAAAATATTAAGAAAAAGGATTCGAGACGTCTGTGATCCGTTAGTTTAGGGAAAACGACAAAATTATCGCCGAATACAAAATTTGTCTTGTCTATCGATAAAATAACCGATGCGCGCATGCTAGCCCTGTAGAACACTCGAATTTGTGTGGAATGTTACCTATATTTGGGTATGCCCTTATCTATTCATATAAGGGAGCAGTTATCAGTATATTTAATTAGTGACTACGTAGAAAAGTAAAAATCTAGGGATTAGTGTAGATAAATATTTATTTGAATACTTTTGCGATGTATTCGATTAAATAATAGGAGAGGTGAGTTATTTTACTAGAACCATGTAGGTTTGTGACTCATTACCAGATTCGAGCAATGCGGATTCTTTTGTCTTCTTTTTCTTGAAGTCGATTCACAAATTTAACTACTAAATTTGTCAACCGACTTCAAGAAAAAGAGGAGGTTCTGAATTCAACTGAATGGTTTTTTCTGATCTTAAGATCTGTAAATCAACTTAGTTTATTAAAGAAGTCTGTAATATGGCTGTTAATCGATAAAGGTAATATAGATTTTCTTCTTGTGTTCCAGCTTATATTTTTGTATATTAAGCTCTCTCTCTCTCTCGCTCTATGATCTACGCCTTTGTCGGCTTAGACTTTCATTTTAAGCCAAAGAGGAATTAATAATAAGCTCATGGGAACACAAAAACGTGATAGAAATTATCCTGTATAATAAGACTTCCATAGACCCGGTTAAGTTTCCATCCTTATCTGCAATAGTCCTAGCACCTAGCGGGTGCTATGTTTGGGTGTATCTTCTCAATAGTGCAGGCAGACATAGTATCCGCTGGGTGTACATATCCCATTTAGTAACTCATTCCAGTATTGTATCTGTATCCCCACGAACGTCTTTCAAAAAGACCGGTCTCCGTGCCGTGACTTCCCGCAGGAGAGATAATAATATCAGAGAATGACGAATCTGGACGTCGTATCGCTACCGAGCGATGGCTACTTATCTATGCCCCTCTTGTCTCAATAATATCCCAGTAATTCCCAGCCAGTTTTTTCGATAAAACGAACTAATTTCCATCTCACTTGCCATAGTCCTTTTGATTCCCAATCACCGATTTTGATTACCTAGTGAGTGCTGTTTGCACAAATGGTACCCGTGATGTGTAAAAATTTAAACTCATCTCTGTCTTTTAGCAAAATCTGCAATATTCATATAATTACCAAAACTCGGCCTTGCTTACTCGCCACTGACTTTATCACTGCTACGAAACTATAGCCACAATAGAAAATTTGTTATTTGGTGACCACTAGTAACCCCCATGTAGGCAATTATTTAAGCGACAAGTGCATAGACTATTTTTATCCTGACTAGCGCGCTGTGTGTTAGTCATCATCATCATTTCAGCCACAGGACGTCCACTGCTGAATATAGGCCTCCCCCAGTGACTTTCAGATAGGCCGCTTGGTAGCAATGTGCAGACAGTTATTAAAACCGATAGAATCTTAAAATCGTGATTCAATCGGACGGTCTCCTCGGGCCCAAAGCGACCGCAGCGGCGACCGCTATCGGGTTGCGTAACGTAAGTGTTATCAGTTACAAGGTCGGGGCCGATAGATGATACCCCGGGGGAAATGCGCGCGTAACATCTATGCAGCCTTATGGGCACGGACTTATCTGTTTAAAGGTCAAAAGTAGACTAGCTTGAAAATGTTTGTTCACTTTCATACACGAACATTGCAACAATGAGAAAGAAACGATGACTTCTGTAGCTGCTCTGTAGCACGTCGAACTTGGTGTCGCAATCTTTGAGTTCCCGGGTTCGAATCCCGGTCGGTCAATGTAGAAAACGACATTTTCTATATTTTCTCTGATCCAAATGTTGTGGTTCATAATATACTGAAAGTCATTTAGTTAAACCTTAGAAACAAACCAATGTATTTGATGTTATCCAATATTTATATTGAATATTTTTGTTATGTAATCTCACATGTTCTAATTTCGACATGCTCGCAAGACAGGCCTCCTAGCAAGGGAATCACTTGTAACCTGTATTATTTACATGTTTATCTGGCAAATAAATATTTCTGTTTCTATAAATAAATTGGAGCTGACGCCTGTCGTCTACAGAAAAGTATTTTCTGCTCCCTTCCCTCGTTTCCCAGTTCTATTCCCATTTCTTGTTTATTAAAAGTTATTTTTCCTCATGATGACAGAAGGGCGAATTTTATAAAGGTTTCTTGTATCGTGGTAACGTGATACAACTTAAGAACAACTTGCCCATTTTCCCCAAATTTTTAATTGCTGCAAGTAACACGTGGGTTATAATTAGACTTTTAATAGCACAATTCTTTTTCCTGCTTTCTCCTACTTTGCCCTGCATTGTCGGGGTACGCTTAATTGGAGTTGTTTTGTTACATTGAGTTTGTTTCTTCCGCGTTCCTAATATTTTGCCCAAAATGTTAAAATATTTTTTAACTTTTACCCCATTTTTGTTTTTACCATAGAAATGAACCAACGTTACGGTTTAAAGACATTTTTATGTCTGTAACGTGTATTGTCTTTAGTAGTAAAGTTATAGAGACATCCCAAATACAAAAATAAAGTAAAGTAAAGTATGCCTTTATACGTCCCACTGCAGTACACAGGCCTCACGTCAACTATGAGGTGGTTTTGGGCCATACTCCACCACGCGGGCCCAGTGCGGATTGGTGGAGGGGTGTTGTAAGGCCAGTGACTAATCACTAAACTTTACTTTACTGTCAGATGTAATCAGGCCGCCATAAGGCCTCTGACTTGGCTTCACGACGAATATCATCCGGGACCAACTTTTAACGCGCCTTCCGAAGCACGGATATGCTCGTGATAAATGTCACTAAATATGGTCGGAATGATCACCCATCCATTCACAACCGCGGCGTTGGTTGCTTAACTATAGTAATCGATGCCAAAGCGCTGCCGCCACTGAGCTACGAGCAACTAATTTGAAACAAAAATAATTATAAATAATAGAGAGCCTTATCTAGATGACCAGACCCTATTTCCACTACATGAATATTAAGTCTTGATTATAAACAACTTTTCTAAGTCATTTTATTTAGAACCTTTGTATGTAATAATATACCCAATGAGTCCAATGTCCATCACTCATCTACAAAAAATTACCTTGTAAGACTCAGGAAACCTTAAAAAACGCAATTCGGCTGGTCTTAATTAAACATGACAAACATCCTTCGTTAAAGTATACTTACTTTTGCTATTAGCAGAAACATACTCGAACGACAAAGTTTAAACACAAATACCATAATACATTAAAATCCTTTAAAACCTATTTATATTACCTAATTACCTATTTTAGTATATATTAATTTTTAACATAAACGCTGACGGCATTATTATTTGGTTTCATTAACACTAAAGTCCTAAAGTTCTTGCAAGAGAACGACGATTTGTTCCTCGCATGTTACGGGAGGCAATTGAAATTAGAAGACACCCGAATTTCAACAGAGAAGATGGTTGGAAAATACCACCAGCATGGGATCCTGTTTTAACGAAATCCCATGCTAGGCCCCGCACTGCAAGACCTCTAGATACAGTTAGTACTCTTTGCGTAGATAGGAACACAAATTAATATTAACTGAGTGACGGTAGTTCATAATTTTGTCAAAATATTTTAAAGACGAATAACACCTTAGTCTACCTGTGACCACGAACCCTGTAAAATATTCGAAACGTCAGGTTAAATAAAATGTTAATAAATCGCGAAATAATCCGTAAAAGTAGTTTTCTTTTAAATGGTTTCATTAAATAAAGTCTGATAATTATCTAGTCACCATCAGCTTAGTTTGGATCTAGATAATTGCTATTTTCAGAAGAATATTTAATATTTATTATGAAGTTATTTTTCAAATTAATTTAACCTATCAAGCGGCAAAAACCGGCCGCTCAGTAACAATACAATTTTCATTGTGTCTGTGACCTTGGCCTGACAGGTAAAGAATAATACATTTTAGTTTTAGCGGTGTGGTACCGTCGTTGTTTCTTTCTATATGTCGTGGCCCGATCTTAAAATTAAACACTTCATGATGTGGCCGGCCATTTCAAAAAATGGTCATATTTCATAAAATGGCAAAACAAAACTGGCCATATCGTTTAAACGTCAACGTTTGATGATATGATAATCAACGTTTGGCCATATCATTAAAATAGGTATAAATACGCTTACAAGCTACTGGAATTTGTTTAATAATAATTTTCTCAAAAGATAAGTAAAACATTATAAAAATATTTATAATTTTGAAAGAAAGCCAATAAATAAGAGATTTAAATAACTTAACTAACCTCCCAAATTACGTGTCGAAGTCCACGACTTTTGACTTTGAGCCTTTTTTTCGATTGACTTTCATAAAAATCACCTAGCTTAATGTTTTAACGATAATCCACTGCAATTTAATCTTCTATTTACACTTGTGATTCACTTTCACAATTCACAACAAAGCGATATCAGCGCCTCTGCCGGTGGATAATATAACTATTTTAAGATATGACCACCAACGTTTGGCCATTTCATGAAGTAGTCGATCATATCGTCAAACGCTGACTGATTCATTGATCTGGCCTATCAACATCATGATGTGGCCAGCGGGAACTGTGCCGCATCATGAAAAACGACCATTTTATGAAATGGTTGGACAAATCATGAAGTGATTAATTTTAAGATCGGGCCACGACATATATAACACAAGTATTTTGTCTACTTACCAGGACCAGCAGGGCTAGCATGCGCGCATCGGTTATTTTATCGATAGACAAGGCAAATTTTGTCTTCGACGATAATTTTGTCGTTTTCCCTGACTTAATGGATCACAGACGTCTCGAATCCTTTTTCTTAATATTTTCAGGGTCTCCCGTTCTTCGTAGTCACTTATTTTTACGTTATAACACGGCATTGTCATGATATTTTGGTTTTTCCTTTGTTATCGTCTAAGACAAAACGACATATTTCCGTCAAAAGTCGATAAAATGCCACGACAAAATGTTATCGTGTTGCGCATGCTAGCCCTGCAGAGCACTGTATGTGATGTCCAAAATTATCCAATTGACCAATTGAATGATAATTCAAATCTGCGGTTAAAATGCTACCTTGAATTATTAGTCTGCGAAACTCAGTCAAACATCAAATAAAGGTAAAAAGTGTGTGCGTTTGATGACATATCAGAAAAAAAAATACAAAAAGATATTCCAACTATAACAAAAAAATGTGTTTTAATTTTAACAACTCCAATACATTGAAAATTTTTGTTTTTAGCAATTTCATGCAAGGTTTAATTGAAGATAAATAACACTTGAAAAAAATCATCGACCTCAGGTGGGACTCGAACCCATGGGTGCGATGGGACGTGGGTTCGAGTCCCACCTGAGGTCGATGACTTTTTTCAACATATTATAAAAGTGTGTTTTATATTAAGAAATAGAAAACATTTATATGACACACATTTAAAGCACAATTACCTAGGTATACATTAATAATAATAGTACCGCGCTGTTGTTTCTGATTCCTATAACACAAGTGCTTTAGCTACTTACCTTAGGACCAGAGCAATGTATGTGATGTTGTCCAATATTTATTTATTATTTATTTATTTATTACAAAACACAATTAAAAACAACACACAAAAAGAGTGTCAAAAAGTTCAGCATTTGTCATTACAGCCAAAGCTATATATTTATAGCCATATATGTATATATAAAAATATATATTATGATATTAATTCTGATGACTATGATACTTTAAGGATCCGGATCCGTAGATCCGGAGAAGGGATCTGTATTAAACTAAAGTCGCTGGCAACAGCTAAGTAGTAAATAAAAATAGAACATTACAATTTTGACAGAAGGATTCATTACATTAAGTGTTGGTCAATGGACATTCCGATTAACGGACATTAAATATTAATTATAGCTGGGTTAAGAATAAGCTATTGTTATTTACTACGATCGCTGTAAACATTTACTCATCGTGCCACGAGGATACTATGCATGCGTCGCACAAACTTATACATAATACATTGTATTTTCGCAGTGGAAGTATACACAGTAGACACACCAGTACAACATACGTGGACGTGTAATAATATTATTTTAGCAAATAATTATTCGTCTGTTAACGCTTTGTCCAGTATCGAGATGGGGCAGTTTTGCGGCAAGTATAAATAAAATAAAAAAATAAATTGTTTCCACAATCACACCAATTATCTAGCCCCAAACTAAGCAAAGCTTGTGCTATGGCGACTAGATAACGGATAAACATACTTAAATACGTTTATAAACATCCATGACTTAGGTGCAAATGCTCGTGCTCATCACACTAACATTTGCCCCTCGCGGGATTCGAACCCGCAACCGCCAGGCATTGTAGTCCGGAGCGCGAACCACTACACCAGACGGTCGTCAATATGGTACGACGGTATGACAGTCGTTAATAGACGGTGTTATTTAATTTTGACAAATTACAAATAGACCTCCGAAACAGGAAATCCAAACCTATTGGAAAGATTTTTACATTAACTGTAAAAAATTCAACTCTCTAACTATCACGGTTCATGAGATACAGCCTGGTGACAGACGGACAGCGGAGCCTTAGTAATAGGGTCACGTTTTACCCTTTGGGTACGGAACTCTAAAAAAAAGCTACACAAAATACTCATAATTACAAGTTGGACTACTAATACTTACATAATAAAAAAATATTACCACTGTGCTTAAAAATACATTTCACCAGACTTAACTTGAAGGATTACGAAAAAATATTCCCAAGACAATGTCAAGTTACGGAAATATGTTAGTTAGGCTGTATCCCCAGTAGGCAAACTGTTAGCCGCCGACTGAGTGAGCCGCAAATTTGTGGCGAACTGAAATTTGAGTTAGCTGCAAACTGACTCACTACGCCCGGCGAACAACCATTGCCGCCGCCGACTGGAACCGGTTTTGCTGGGAGTCGGCCGCTCACTGAGATAGTGGATCAATAGTAACACTGCAAACTGCTTACAGTGAGTGCAAAACTAGCAAACTGTGGACACTCCATTTCAAATATATGGAAGGGCGTACTAAATCGATAGCCCGCAAACTCAGTCGGCCACTAACAGTTTGCCTACTGGGGACACAGCCTTAGTCATCCGTTTATTTTTCCACCTATTTTACGAATAACTGCGTAAACTTTGCACATCGTAGATCCCATCTATGCTCTAGAGCAAGATTGGGGTCAAAAGTAAGCCCATCTCAAGTAAAAAAAAAAAAAAAAAACTTTGCACTTCTATAAAGGAGCAAACCCACCGTCATTTACCTCAACTGTTGTAGAATGAATGAACACGCGGCGAAATCGTTGCGCAGTATTGTATATATTATGTATGAGACATTTAGTATTTCTGTTCTTGATTCATCAAAACAAGATTAGACGGTTAAATACCGAGGACGTGATATTTAATCATCACCCCACAGACAAATAACTAAACTGTCTTTGTTGGAGCAGAAAATTTTAATTAAATCCTTGATATGCCTATGCCTGCCTATGCCTATTGCCAATATACGTCCCACTGCAGGGCACAGGCCTCACCTCAACTATGAGGTGGTTTGGGCCATACTCCACCACGCGGGCCCGGTGCGGATTGGTGGAGGGGTGTTGTAAGGTTAGTGACTAAACCTTACTCCGGATATCAGAATAGGATTTTTCGCGTTAGTCCTCGTAAAGGTTGTCGAGTAAGAACAGAACACCCAACTCCTAAAAGAATTTAAACTAAAAAGAGCCTTATAAAAGCCATTGTATTATTTATAAAAGTTATTAGTTCCGGTTTCGGGTTCGATCCCCGGTCGGGTCAATGTAGAAAACGAACTTTTCTATATTGGCTCGGGTCTGGGTGTTGTGGTACCGTCGTTGTTTCTGATTTCTATAACACAAGTGCTTTAGCTACTTACCTTAGAATCAGAGCAATGTATGTGATGTTGTCCAATATTTATTTATTTATTTATTATTATTAACATATAGGATACTTTTTATCTCCGATAAATGATCCTGTCCTGTGAAATACATTGAATAAACTAAAGATCACGCAAGATCAGCAAAGTCGCAGGCAACAGCTAGTTATAGATAAGGTGGAAACTAAACCGGGTAAATAAAAAACAGGCCAAGTGCTAGTCGGACTCGCGCACGAAGGGTTCCGCACCAATATCTGTAAAAAGAGCCCCCTTAAATATTTATTTTATTCTGGTTTATAGTATTTGTTGTTATAGCGGCAACTGAAATACATCATCTGTAAAAATTTCATCTCTCTAACTATCACGGTTCATGAAATACAGCCTGGTGACAGACGGACAGACGGACAGACGGACAGACGGACAGACGGACAGACGGACAGACGGACAGACGGACAGACGGACAGACGGACAGACGGACAGACGGACAGACGGACAGACGGACAGACGGACAGACGGACAGACGGACAGACGGACAGACGGACAGACGGACAGACGGACAGACGGACAGACGGACAGACGGACAGACGGACAGACGGACAGACGGACAGACGGACAGACGGACAGACGGACAGACGGACAGACGGACAGACGGACAGACGGACAGACGGACAGACGGACAGACGGACAGACGGACAGACGGACAGACGGACAGACGGACAGACGGACAGACGGACAGACGGACAGACGGACAGACGGACAGACGGACAGACGGACAGACGGACAGACGGACAGACGGACAGACGGACAGACGGACAGACGGACAGACGGACAGACGGACAGACGGACAGACGGACAGACGGACAGACGGACAGACGGACAGACGGACAGACGGACAGACGGACAGACGGACAGACGGACAGACGGACAGACGGACAGACGGACAGACGGACAGACGGACAGACGGACAGACGGACAGACGGACAGACGGACAGACGGACAGACGGACAGACGGACAGACGGACAGACGGACAGACGGACAGACGGACAGACGGACAGACGGACAGACGGACAGACGGACAGACGGACAGACGGACAGACGGACAGACAGACAGACGGACAGACGGACAGACAAACAGACAGACGGACAGACAAACAGACAGACGGACAGCGGATAGTAACAGTAGTAGTTAGTAATAGGGTCCCGTTTTACCTTTTAACAAACCCCACAAGGGTACGGAACCCTAAAAAGAACTTGACGAACTGGTTGCCGGGATATTGCTGAGACAATAGAACACCTGCCATATCAAATGTCTTATCTCGATAATCAGGTCAGACAGTGACTTGCCGCTCACTAAATGGGCCGCCTTTTTAAAGCCACCAGAAGGTAAAGTAGCGTGGGTAGCAAAATCAGTATGAAGATAAATAATAATAAATTATAGATAGTTAAGATAAATAATAGATAGCGCAAGTTCCCAGACCTAAACGCACCAGTGACCCCGTTATTATGAAATTTTACACTTCCAACCAGGAGCATAGGTTCTGCTCTTGTAACTCCACTTTTGGCCGGCCAGTTAAGGCAAGCTCAAGAGGCGAGGTCCAAATTAATACGGGCCATAAGTAGAATCGGGGACCAAGGTGCGCATTCACTTAGCTTGCCACAAGCTGCCCCTGTACCTATTATTATTAATAGGAAAGTAATTTTCTTCCGCCGTTTTTTTATACAGGGTGTAAAAAAAGGCTTATCGAAGCCTTAAACCACGAAATCTATGCACAAAACCAAGTAGAATGCAAAAAAATAATTGCTGGGAATTGACTTTTATTTTTGGGTATCAAAAAAAATTACTTATTTATAACCCGCAATGTATAGCGCGCACGCCACAGACTATGCCTGTGTGTGTAAGCGGATCATGTTTCTTTGTTAAAAAGTTTAGTATTATCAAAAAGAAGTCAATTTTGTAAAAAATCTTTGAAAAATAATTGTAACTTTGACTGTCAATAACTCGGTAACCCGCCATTTCCCAGGTATAGTGTAAAAGAAAAAAATGATCGTAATAATATGTAGAATATGTAGTATTCGGCTTCGTTAAGCCTTTTTTTACACCCGATATTTGTGTCGTAAAAAAGTTTGATATTTGTGCAAAAGAAGGCAGGCAACTAATGTTTATATTGACCGTAATAAACTAAAACAAACAATTGACGACCTCCGTAGCCGAAAGGCGAGCACGCCGGACTATATGGCGTCACCGCTCTGAGGTTCCGGGTTCGATCCCCGGTCGGGTCAATGTAGAAAACGAACTTCTCTATATTGCCTCAGGTCGGGGTGTTGTAGTAGAGTCATTGTTTCTGATTTCTATAACACAAGTGCTTTACCTTAGGATCAGAGCAATGTTTATGATGTTGTCTAATATTTGTTTATTTAAGTTTAAAGTAATACTGCTATAATTTCAACTCTTTTTCGGATCAACCGATGTTAACGTTGTTATTTTAATGTACTTGCTTCATTGATTTACAAAGAAAGTGACCGTCTCCTACGCATGTGAACCGGATACTCCAATATCTTTAATAACCGGGTATGCTGACCTGTTATTGGAAAATGGGCCAATTATACATATAGGCCCTGTGCAGGACTGCCACACGCGACAGGAATTAGACTAACACACGAGACAGCTACTTTACGTAAAGTGGTAATAAATGGTACACTTACTTTTTATTGTTAGTTAGGATGGACCCAGTTCTAATCTGTTTTCTCACAACATAGCTTAGAGACTCTTAGTCCTAAGAAAGCCGCGATTTGGTATGACGGCTGATGCGCATACATGTTATTGATGTATCATCATACATCGTCATATAAACCATACATTTGTAAATTTACTCACATGTCTAGTAAAGCCCGGTTCCTATATCCGAGAAACGGTTGGTTTTGCTAACGGATGGTAGGAATTGTCAACTTGACATACTGAAAAGCGTTCCTATAAATGACGTTTCGTCAAATTTTATAGGAACGACTATAATAACGGCTCGTTACTTTTGACACCAATACGATCAGTTTGATGTACACTTACGCATCGTACAATATAGAAACCCGGTGGTAATCGTTTCACCTTTCGTTCCGACTCGCGCTCGTGCAAGTGCTCTACACGTATTCAATTTATATGTTAGCGCGTTCGACATAGCTATTTATTAATCTACGCCTATTATCTATTCTGGGTCTATGAGTTGACTAGAACGCTCTGTCATACGAGGCTTGAGACCTTTATATAGTGCGACGCCACGCAAGATGCATGCATTACTGCCGGTCAAAATACTTTGGCACCTAGCATCAAGTGGCGTCCAATTGACAATTCCATTACAAATCTCTAGAGGTATAAGTAGGTAAATACGATTAACTTATTACCTATTTTAGAGTCCCACAATTAATGTGTAGTGACAGACGCTGATCCCAATTAGTGCGTGCACGACGAGGTAGGTACGAGGTATATCAGTGGCATTGCAGGGCCATAACCATGAACTCTTAAAACAATCTCAAAGTTGTCAAATCTGTCAATTTTGGTACGTCATTTCATACAAAATTTGAAGAAATGATAATGTTTGACAGATTTGAGATTGTTTTAAGAGGTCGTGGTTACCGCCCAGGTTACACCTTCTACAGTTCCTGAGACAAGCCGCTGATAAACAGACTAATGCGACATTACAGAACCTAAAAATGTGGCTCCATCTGACAGATGTTATAGACCCAATTTTAAAAAGCTCTGTAAATTGAACATAATTACCTGCCTCTGGATTTTTCGGAATCTATTCCTTCAGAAAACATCGTGAGTATTCGTGAGGAAATCTGTACATTCCGATATCACAGAATGTTTAAAAAATCTTCGCTTCTCATCATCTTTTATAATGCGCACAGCTAAAGATTGGAATTCCCTGCCTGCGTCTGTATTTCCGAGTGCATATAACCTGACTCTCTTTAAGTCCAGAGTGAAAAGGCATCTTCTGGGCAAGCTCGCTCCATCGTAGATCCCATCTATGCTCTAGAGCAAGATTGGGGTCAAGAGAAAGCCCATCTCAAATTAAAAAAAAATAGTTAAAATACTCTGGTTAAGTTGTCTTAGGGTAACCAGAGTATTACTTATACAGAGGTAACAGGAGATCGCAATCGCTCAAGACGTAAAAACCACAGTTGGCTCATCTAAGATCATGGTTTTAAAGCGAAGTACCATAAAAGGAAAAGGTCATGAAAAAGTTATTAATAAAAATTGGTGAAATATCTTAATGTGACAAAGTCCAAAAGTGATCAACGTTGCCTCCATTACAATGATCTAGGTTTAAGATAAATATTATTGTAAAATGCGATTTGCCATTGCCCTAGTAAATTATCCGGCTGATACTGCTAAGTCTAAACAGCTAGATCATAAACTTACGATAAAACAGATCGCAAATAGATATAAAGGTACTTGTAAGATGATTACTAGTTAGTACAAGTGCACTGGGCCATCAATTATAAGACCCCAAGATAACAAAATACTTAGTCATGTTAATCAGACAAAGGTTGAATGCAGAAATGAACAGCCAGAGTTTAATTTAATATCTACTCTAACACGTGACGGGAAAAGATTGGAATTCCGTTACGTAGAATCAATTTTTAAAACAAAAAAGGTAAAGTTAATTCATTTTTCAGTTCCTTGCAACTCGAAGATCTTAATTCAGCACTGCAAGATCATGACAATTAGTCACTACTTTGAGCATTGACAGTTGTAAAACTAATTGGGGAATAAAGCACCGTTCAAAATAAAAAACACAGCCTAGCACGTATTTGCGTTTCGATTGTTGGCAACCAATAACTGTCTTTAGGAAACCTGCATATTTAGATAACATTGGGTATGAAGTTTTGTTGGTTAAATGATCTGGTTGTGTTTCCCTGTGCACTGCTGTGGAGAAATTGCAATTTGTTGGGCGTGATCCTTAGTCAGCAAGAGCAGGCCATTTGGACTATCTCTGAAATATCCTGTACTTATCTGTGATTTTAAACAGTAGCCAAAAAGAGGTGAATGTGTTATCAAACAACTTTTATCATCATCAAAGTCGTGCAAAAAAATGGCTTCGTCCATTATTATTGAGGTAAAGCCTTGTTTCATCGAGTATCCAAGAGTTCCTAGAGAATTAAAGCTAAATAACACTTGAAAAAAAAATCATCGACTCAGGTGGGACTCGAACCCACGTCCCATCGCATGCCGGGCGAGTACTTTACCAACTAAGCTACCGAGGACGTCACGTGACAAGATGAATTGTGTTCATCATCATCTCAGCCTATTGCAGTCCACTGCTGCACGTAGGCCTCCCCCAAAGAGCGCCAAAGAGCACGATCTCCCGCTTTTTTCATCCATCCACTGCCAGCCATCTTCCTAAGGTCGTCGGTCCATCGAGCTGGGGGTCGTCCTACACTACGTTTGCCTAGGCGTGGTCTCCACTCGAGAACCCGTTTACTCCACCTTTCATCGGTTCTGCGACAGATGTGGCCAGCCCACTGCCACTTAAGCTTGCTACATTTTTGAACTATGTCCGTTACTTTAGTCCTCTGCCTGATGATCTCATTTCGGATTTTATCCTTTAACGAAATCCCAAGCATCGACCTTTCCATAGCTCGCTGAGTGACATGTAGTCGGTGGGCCAGCTTTACTGTCATATTCCACGTTTCGGCTCCGTAGGTCATGAATTGTGTTATTTATCTTTAATTAAAACCTTGCATGGAATTGCTAAAAACAAAAATTTACAGTTTCAAGAGAAGTTTGATTTCTCAGCGGTTAAGGATTGTGGCCCCTCCTATTTCTTTGTCTCGATGATGAGCCGCCTCCAATCATCGAGATCCTCGCTAAACGTTTTTTTAAGGTCTTTACCAGTAAGTCCAACCTCAGGATGGTGATGGTCTTTTCCCTCACCAGGAAAAGACAACAAGAATGTCGAGTATAAATAATGATTTAACTAGGCTAATTCCCAAGTGGTCAGTAAAACAGTCGCCAGCCGAGAGCTCAGTCTTCAAGTAGATAATGGGCACATCCGCAGCCTAAGACGCTGGGAACGATCCATCTGAGTGCAGATACACTTCACAAGGTAAGTCCTTATAATGTAGTGCCAAGTAGCCAATGGAGCCTAGCCTTCAAAAGGAGGAGGTTCTTAATTTGGTAAAACAATGCCGATTCTGGTACTGAAATTGATTTTCTATGGGACCAAGATAAGTACCACTTTTCCCTCCAAATCGTAAGCACTGACTGATCATTCATTATAGAGGAGTATTTGTAGATTTCGACGTCAATCATCTTACATCAACCAACCAGAAAATGACAAATTTATTTTACCGATTTTCAACTTAGAATCAACAAGTAAAATATCAATTGAGAAGAGCCACAAGCTCAACGCAAGACTTACTTTTAAACTTTCGCGTTGCATAATTTAAAACTCAATGAAACGGGCCGTTCGTTTCATTGAGTTTTAAACAACGCAAGACATTGGAAAAATAATGAACAGCACGACAAAACTGGTAACTATCCCGAATGAATCAGTTATTAAACTAGCGATGTTTCCAGAATATGTGGCCAGAGCCAAGACGTTGCTCATCCAGGTTGTCTTCAAAACAGTGTCAATTGAAACCAACCTTCAGGGGCCGAATCAATCACCCCCAGGACCCCATTATATTAATCTTACGATTAGCGTGTCTTTGAAGTTTTAATTTTTATTTTTCAAGATTATTAATTACCACACAAACATTTGCCTCTTGTGCGATTCGAACTCTCAACCTCCTCCATCTCTTTCGGAGGGTCAACCACTACACTAGACAATCTTATTAATAAGCCAGATTATTTTATAAATAAAATAAATATAAATATTGGACAAGATCACATACATTGCTCTGATCCTAAGGTAAGTAGCTAAAGCACTTGTGTTATAGAAATCAGAAACAACGGCGTTACCACAGCACCCAGATCAGAGACAATACAGAAAAGTTCGTTTACTACATTGACCCGACCGGGGACCGAACCCGGAACCTCAGAGATGGCGACGCCATTTACTATCCGGCGTGCTCGCCTCTCGGCTACAGAGGTCGTCAGTTTGGAACCTCAAGCACGAACAGCTCCATAAATCTTGTGTAATGTTGTCTTTAGCTGTAATGCTCGGGCTTCACCTGCGTCTAATGTCAATAATTAGTGTGCTATTTGATAAAGTACGCAGGTGTGGTCGGTCTTAGGGCGCTAATTTGCTTTAATGACACTAGACGTTAGGCGATAGCTCGGACGGCGGTAACTTTCGACGCATCAAAGGCATTTAGCGGGCGTCTAGTGCGTTGTTGTGGCTACACCTACTACATTAACATGTTAAAAAACGGTCACATTCAAAAACTCTTTGTGAAATGAACATTAAAGTGCAAAGTTAGGATGGAGTTATTAGCTTTTAGACATTTTTCTTCAGAATTAACTTCTCAAACCATTCAAATGCGACTAAACGATATTTAAGAATAACAAAATAAAAATACAGGTTTACTATTCTATGCCAATTTGATATCAAGCGTTATTCTGACATCGGCAGTCATCGGGAAGTGACGTGTACGGCACCTTATTATTAAGAAAATTATATTATCGAGGAAGAGATTAAAGCAGCTAAATTGGAGCCTGGTGGTGGTTTTCGGTTCAATCCTGAATTTATAACAGAGTATACAAAATGAGAAAATTATTGAGTTCTTGAAAGCGTTTTTTTATTTCAAAGACTTGTATCCACAGATCACACGCTAACTAAGCCGCTAGCCGCTAGACGCTCGAATCAATCGTCAAATAAGTGTGGCCACGCACTTAGCGCGTAGCTTAATGCTTTAATTTAGTTAACGCTAATCATGTCGTTATTTGAACGTTAGGCGTCACGCAGGTGAAGCCCCACCATAATAGGTAGACGCTGTAATACTACACGAGTAAGTAGTAAGAAGTACCTACTTACAACTAGTGACACTTGCGATCAAGAGTCCTCATGTGTTATTGCTGGATGTAAGATCTGTAGTGGCAGGATGGCAAGTGGATTGATTGTGTCAATCATTTGATAAACAACGTACATTTTGAATTAATACTAGAGGTATTTTGTTGCTTTTTTATGTAGCCTCACATCTCATGGGTAGCAATATGTATTTTCAATTAGAAATTATCCAAATCTTTCTAATTAATTAGTATTTAAAACTTAAGTATTTAAGTAGGTATAGTTTTGGATAGGTTGAGCCTATAGGAACTTAGAGAGGACAGACAGCAAACAGACTCGGTGAGAGACTTAAATTTATAATAAATTGGTATTTTTGTATGTCATTTTCCTTATGTACTTTTTCTGCTTCGTTTTTTTTTCCTCTTAGAATTGGTGGTAAGAACACTAACACAATTCATGGACTTCATAATGAACAATAACGTAGGTTATTAATTGAGTATTTTATCATGCAAATTTGGGATCAGTAGAACACACTGATTGCAAAGCATTCAGCTGTCTTAATGGATGGGTGACTCAAGGCAATCATTATTTATTGAAAAATGCTTACCTATCAATTACTTATCTGTAAATATACTTACCTACCTACTTTGCTCAAGCTTATGTATTCTAATATTTCTAATAAGACCACCACGAAAAACATCTAAAATCAAAATTGTGAAAAAGTTTTGAATACTTAGCAGTTGCCCGCGATTTCGTTATTTGAAATTTTTTCACTTAAATATTAACACAAATTTAATCGCAATCGGATAAATGATTTTGGATCACCACTTTATAACGTTGACTGAAGAAAGTTGCATGAGGATTCCACGTGGATTACACAAACGCGAAGAATGGACGCTCGACCTACACATTGTTTCGCTGTGCTGTTGACACCGCCGTAATATCGGCATTCGTAATCATAACAGACGAGCAGACGACAGACAAGACAGATCAGAACCGAAACACTACCAGCTGAACGAAAACCAGTTATTTTTTTCAATTGTTTCCACAATCACACCAATTAGCTAGCCCCAAACTAAGCATAGCTTGTACTATGGCGACTAGATAACGGATAAACATACTTAAATACTTTTATAAACATCCATGACTTAGGTACAAATGCTCGTGCTCATCACACAAACATTTGCCCCTCGCGGGATTCGAACCCGCAACCGCCCGGTTGAAAAAGCTTTGTAGTTCGGAGCGCGAACCATTACACCAGACGGTCGTCTAAAATAATTTACAGCCCACGTCATTCCTCTGCTGGACACAGGGCTTGCCCAATTCATACCAGAGACCGATCCATGGCTATTCTTTCCTCTACCAGAAAGGATTGCTGGATGCAAAAGATGCCGTTTCGGTAGCATTAAAAAAGCTTGCTTAATTACTTCGCAGGGTTATAAGTATTATAGCCGGCCACTGTTCTCTAAAAAAACAAACAAATATTTAACATAGGTGTACAGAGAGCCCTATATGCAGAAAACCATTAAAACCATTAAAACCAATTTATTTCTGTAAATAGGCTTAAACTAAGCGCTTTTACACGTCCCAATATTTTTTTTCCCTACCACTACTTCAGGACAATTTTGGGCTAGCGCCGAGAAGAAGTAGCGCAAGAAACTCGGTCACTATTGTCAGCCTCTTTTTAAATAGTATATATTTACATTACAAGATAAATGTACCTGTGCGAGCAGGGCAGTATTTATTTCCAAATATTTTTATCGTTTATATAATCATTTACAGTATAATATCCTTTTTTCATTAAAGTTGTTTTAATATGCGATTTAAATTTTAACAGGGGCAGTTCTACAATAGACGCTGGTAATTTATTAAAAAAAGCGAATACACTTTCCCATAAACGAATTACCCACTTTATGCAGTCTGAAATTGGGAACGGCAAGCTTATTCTTATTCCGTGTGTTAAGATTATGAATGTCACTTTTCTTAAGGAATAAGGACAGGTTTTTGCGGATGTACATTATATTTTCATAAATAAATTGGGATGCTACTGTAAGAATATTAATTTCTTTAAACAGTTCTTTTAAGGAGTCTCGGGGTCCAAGGCCGTAAATTGCCCGTACAGCTCTCTTCTGCAGTACAAATATAGATTCAATATCTGCTGCTGAGCCCCATAACAATATTCCATATGACATTATACTATGAAAATAGCTAAAATACACCAATCTTGCCGTTTCAACATCAGTCAGTTGTCTTATCTTTCTCACGGCATAAGCAGCAGAGCTAAGTCTTCCCGACAGAGTCTCGATATGCGCACCCCATTGCAAACGGGAATCTAAAGTGATTCCTAAAAATGTAGTGGAACTAGATGTATTAAGTTGTTCATCTTTTACAGTAATATGTGTTGAGACAAGTTTTACGTTGGGCATTGTGAATTTGATGCACTTTGTTTTATTTGCATTGAGCATAAGATTATTGGTGGTGAACCAATGCAATACTTGCGAAAGTGCATTATTTACATCGTCAAATGAGTCTTTACCTCTCTTGATTTTAAAAATCAATGAAGTATCATCTGCAAATAGCACTGTCTCACAGAGGTCTTTCGTAAAAGATGGAAGGTCATTTATGTAAATTAGAAAGAGCAGAGGCCCTAATATCGATCCCTGCGGCACACCCATAGTAAGAGGCGACCCAGAAGACTCAGCTCCATTGATACAAACTTTTTGTGTTCTGCCTGTGAGATAAGAGTTTACTAAATCTGAGGCATCGCATGAAACACCATAGTGTCTAAGTTTTTTCAGTAAAGTTTGATGGTCCACACAATCAAAAGCCTTAGAAAGATCACAAAAAACTCCCAAAGCGTCCTGCCTACTTTCCCAAGCATCAAACACGTGTTTCAAGAGTGCAACTCCAGCATCTGTAGTGCTTCTACCTTTCGTGAAGCCATATTGTTTGCTATGTTACAATTTATTAAGGACAAAGTGTGATAAAAGTTGATTGAAAATTACTTTTTCAAAAACTTTACTAAGTACCGGTAAAATTGAAATTGGTCGAAAATTTGAAGGATCATTTTTCTCGCCTGATTTATATAAAGGAATTATCTTACTAAATTTCATCAAAGTAGGAAACTGTTTATCATCAATACATTTATTAAAAAGAATTGTAAGATAAGGGGCTATCGTATTTATAATTGTATTGATAATATTGACTGAGATCCCCCATAAGTCTTCAGTTTTTTTCATGTTCAATTCCTTGAAAGTTTTTATTAGTACTTCCAATCAACTCCTCATAGAGGTTCAAGGTCTGCGAGAACACTTGTTGTTTTTTTTCTTATTCGAAATGCAATAAAGTCCTGTTGACATCTCGAAGTTCAGTCTCCAATTCATTGTTGCGCAATAGTGTCTGTTCGAAAATATTGCTGCACTGGTTGAAGGTGTTGATGGTATTTAGTAAGTCATCACGGTGCTCGGTGACTTCTTGGAGTTGGGCATGCAATTCAACTAATTCTTTTTTGAGTTGGGAGTTTTTATTTATAGTAATTTTAATGTCTTCTTCACTCTCCTCTCTTTCCCTAACAAGTTGGTCACAGCTTTCCCTACTCTGTTTCAAATCCTCAAGTGCATTTTTGAGTTTGAGCTCAGTATTCAGCGAAGCCATTTTCCGGGTCATAGTTCCACTCTTGGTGGTCATTTTGCTGGATTTATATGGCCTCACCTGGAATTATTTAGAAAGAAGTGTATAGCCGATGTTTTGATTTGACTGACTGACAGTAATAGGTACTTATATGCTGAATTTATTTATTTTATGTGGTTGATTTTAGTTTAAAATATATAAAGAATAAGTCTTTAAATTAAAATGATCGATTTTTAAAGAAATACAGATTTACTGTACAATTTTCTTTTATTAACTTTTTCCTTGAGGGTATTTTTAACGAATATAAAAAGATAATTTATTAAGCTAATTTACACTAAATTACTTGAAATAACCATCAACATTTCCCACTGTTAGTTATTTGAATGTATTGTTAAGTGTTAGAAGTAGAATGTCTGCGGCAAAAGGTTGTTTTCATCAACTTTACTTCCACTATATGTCAAGTAAAGAGAGGCACAACTAGGCCGAATGCAATGAATTGTGACGAGTCTCACTTTCGTGAGGTTTGTACAGTGTTAAATGTTGTGATTACAGTAATGCTGTAGGTAAATAGTTGCTAATTATCATCAAGTAGGTACCAAAGCTACGCAAGTTACAACTATTGATATAACCTCAACTTAATTGTAATGGTAATTTTAAAGTCTAGATTGCAAACACACTTATTATAACACTTTCCTATTATGATTAAAATAATGTTGAAAACAGTACTCCCCTGGTTTTAGGTAATCCGTTGAATTGAACTCCTTTTGAATTTGGATGTCAAAACCGGTACGAAAATTTTGTCCGATTTTATGTCACTTTTTTGTAATTAGGTTTATTTACACTAGCACAAATTATGAGTTATGCTTTGTTTTTGCTATTTAGGCCTAATATAGGTTTATTTTACACAAATTATCAATAATTAAGAATTAAAATTACAACAGCTGTTTGAGCTGCGACTGACAGCCAGGGTTGCCAGACGAAAAAAAAAAAAAAAAGAGAAGAGGAAGCATGAAGGCAGAAGAAACGCCACAGCACGTGCTTATGGAATGCGGAAGCGTGGCAGAAAAACGGGCACGGATTCTCCAATCACCAGGATCACTTTCAGAGGCCTTCAGGAGCCTGAAATGGTTGCTGACCTTCTGGGATGACCTGGGCTGGCTGGTTGAAGTAAGGAAAAAGATGAAACACGCTAAATGGCCCAATCAAGAGGATAAGTGCGGAAACAGTCAAGTTAAACTAAACTAAACCAGCAGAATTATTTCCGCTCTACCTCGGAGGGTGCTGTACGCTGCATTTGCTAAGACGCGGGCTTCGCTCACAAACACGTCAATGACATCGCTTTGGTATTGGTGATGAGGCGAAGTCATGCCCATTGCGACTTCAGTTTGCTTTTCCTGTGATCTTACGATTACCTTAGTTTCTGTCGGATAACCTCATTTAAAAAAAACCGGCCAAGTGCTAGTCGGACTCGCGCACGAAGGGTTTCGTACCATTATCAATAAAAACGAGCAAAAAAAAAATCACGTTTGCTGTATGGGAGCCCCCTTAAATATTTATTCAATTTTGGTTTTTATATTTGTTGTTATAACGGCAACAGAAATACATAATTTGTGAAAATTTTAACTAATCTAACTATGAGATACAGTCTGGTGACAGACGGACAGACAGACGGCCAGACAGACGGTCAGTGGAGCCATAGTAATAGGGTCCCGTTTTACCTTTTGGGTACGGAACCCTAAAAACCTATTGTAAGAGCTATCATAGCTCGTGCTCGTTGAATAACTTTATATTTCAAAATGTTGGACCACAATATTAAGCGTATATAAAATTAAACCGACTACAACTAAAAGAGAGAAAAAGAGAGTCTTTCCTAGCGGAGTCCCGCTATAATTTATTTATAATATTTACAGAATGATGAGATGCAAAATACAATCAAATACAAAGTAGATAGCAGTCAACGCAGATTACCCCTAATCTTTAAAATGCACGTAGCACGTTTGTTGAAGGTTATCTGGAAGAGGTCGCTATTAGAGATAAAACCACCAAAATTTTACTTCTTTTTGTAATTTTTTTTTAGTAATTTACTTTATACGGTGTGCTATGATATACAGAGTTGTATATCTATATTTGATAGTAGAAAATGAACAAGTAAGGTTCTATTTAGGTTCCTAAGAACCACTTTTAAGAATGATTTGTTAGGAAATTTGGTTTTTCCATACCAATAACCTGTCCTGATTTTAAGTAAGTAAGTTGTTGAATTATTTGTAACTATTGAATTGACCCGGGTACCTACTGAACATTATGATTAATTAATTTTAATGAAATAGCTTTGGGTTGTTTCATCCGATAACTGTGTAGGTTGTCACACACACACACACACACACACACACACACGTACGTACGCACGCACGCACGCATGCACACACACACGCACACACACACACACACCTAATATCTTTTTAAGGAAGAGCGCTGTCTCCTGGCTTTATTTATGCTTAAAAGGAGATGCTGGTCACTATTAGTTAAGGATATGAAACTTGTTGAAGCCAATAATCATTTTATTTTTAATTATTTATTATTTTATTGTACGTTTATCATATAGGACAGCTATACTGTGTCAATTTACCTAGATACCTTAATCTTTTTGAGTACGGAACCCTAAAAATACAGTGAAAGTATCAATTTACCCAGACACCTTAATCTGTTTAAGGTATGGAACCCTAAAAATACAGTAAAAATATAAGCAGAAGAAACTTTGAACGACACAACACACGTTCATGGTTATTTTTTTATTTATTTTTTGTGCGTTTATAATTTATCAAAATGCGACTGTGTTTAGATAAAATTAAATATCCATGAGAGATTATATTACCCAAGAAATCACTATTTTCACGTGATTTGCACAAGCAAATGCCATGGCTTTGTCAAACATCTAGGTAGTAATCAGGTTTATCGTCAAAAACATTATTTGTCCACCAAACTCATACGCACATTTTGTCAACATCCATGTGTCATGCTTTGGTGTCATGCAGATTTAGCTTATTTTTTTCTTAATGAAATGAAATGGAGCAACAAATAAAAATAAAATAAGGCAAAAAGCTTTATAACAGAATTTTGTATACACTAGCCACGCCAAAACGATTCAAATACGCACAAAAAGTACACTCAGACACATAAAGAGTTCCATTAACTTCGTAATTCCATCATCATCAGATCAACTCGGTGTTAATCAAGTTGTATTATTGTAATCCAAATGTCACATAAAAATACAATTTTCACATTAAAATAATAATAATAATCCCAGTCATTTCAAAATAGTTAAAAACGACTCCCCTACATTTATTAAATAAATAATAAAAAAATATTGGACGACATCACATACTTACATTGCTTGTGTTATAGAAGTCGGAAACAACGACGGTATATATTGTCTCGGGTCTGGATGTTGTGGAACCGAGACAATTTAGAGAAGTTCATTTAATTGCATAGCAGTAACCTAATTACGAGTGAAATAATAACTCTACTTTACAGTCCGCTTTTTTACCCTCACCACCGAAGGAATCAAACTCAGTTTTATCTTTTGTCTTCTTGTCAATTGCTGTTTTATTTTTTGATTTCTTGTGTGTTTTGTATTTATTCTATTTTTGTCTTGTTGTGTGTTTATAATTAAATATTTCTCTCTACTATCTATCAGAAATATTGAGTTTTTGGTAAAATAAAGAACAGTCAAACACATATGAAAACATATTACTAACTCTTTTTTGTTTTGGCAGTAGGTTAAAACAGTTCGATATCCGAAAATGTGTCACCTCCAGCCATAATACTGAATACTTTGTATCTATCGATAAAATTAATATCTGTGCCATCGACAAACCAATTGATTAGTTTCAAGTTTTTATCAATTCACTATCAGCACAATCATAGTGCAGTACGCAAATAGTTCAGATGGTCAGACATATTGTTATTATTTAATTGAAATACATTAGGTATATTATATCGCCAGAACTTTATTTTCATACTGGCTGACCCGGCAAACTTTGTACCACTTCAGAATTATATAATGATACAAATTTCAATAACTAAATCAAACTATACAATCTTATTACCTCCGTATTGTTTAATTTCTGAACGCACCCTGTTTGACATGTACGAACAGTTTGTATGAGAAAATAAAAATACGTTTTGGTATTTTCCTCACTAATTTTCCATATATTGTCACTGCTTAAACCTTCTCGGAATTTCTTGAAATATTTCAAGACCAAAACTAGCCAAATTGGTTCAGCCGTACGAGTTTTAGCGAGACAAACGAAAAGCAATTCATTTTTATATATAGAGATATATTATTAACAAAATCCTCATCTCATACTTTAAATTAAACCTCATGACTCAAGTCAATAACACAATAATAACATGCCACGTGTATACATAAACATATATACAACGTGTGCTTTCTGAAATATTCCAATATCTACGTCTTTATGTAAAGTAAGAATGCACCACTGCAAATGCATAACATCACCTTTAGGAGGTGACTTAATGGGTCATATCTAACCTAGCCTATCCACTCGAATATTGCAGATTACAAAACATATACACTGCTCCATATATTATCATCGAGGTATGCGAGTAACTTTGGATGGAGCAGCTAAAAAAACTCAATTTCGATGTTGCTCCCCTAAAAAATGTTGTTATATGTATTATGTAGTCATTCAGGGTAACAGTACTCGTCAGGTAAGATTTCTATTGCTTCGATCTTGGTACAAAGGGTGTTACCCCTTAGGGAATTGTTATCCCCAAGCGATCACCCCAGAGCCACGACCACTATTTTGGCGATAATTAAGTTCATTGCATTTGTATGTTTCATGCAGTACCAATTGCCATATTTCTTGTATTTTAAAAAGAGTCATCAAAGTCACTGCGTAAAACGAAATATGAAATACGAAACGTAGTATAATTAATATAAAATAAATGATTAGTGTAGTTTTGTTTTGGGGTACGTAGATTACGTATTTCAACCTATCTGCTCTTTAGGCTTTAAAACCCCAACAAACAGATAGTTCAAGCGACGACACATAAATTCATTATCTTTAATTAATTATCCTGAACTTACGTTTTTTTTCTGATAAAATGACCAATCTGTTAGGCCAATCAAGAGAACTCAAAACAAACTTCCCAAACTATCACCAAATTTTATTTAACAATAGTAATTAAACACGTAATCATTTATCGTTTTCGTATTATCAAAGTGGTACTGTTTATTTGTGTACGACATTATCTATTTACACAAGTGTGCAAAGTAATCTTACCTTAGGGTGTGTAAGTTTACAAAATATGAACTTCTGGAATCCGAATGCTGTTTAAAAAAAACCACTCATTGTTAAAAACCACTGTTTAATTTTTTTATTGTCACTTTTTTTAAACTCGTAACTGTATAGTTCGCGAGACTTGTATTACCAGAAGTTATTCGTTATCTATTATCAAACACAATCGCGCGATTTTAAAAGTTTTCGACAAGCGGCGCGTCCGGCCTTGTCCAAGCCCGCGGTAGTACTGATGATAAGAAACGTCAATTCGTATTCGATATTATCAACTAATTAAGTGGATGAACGACATCGACGAGTTTAATGAGCCGAGATATGGCGGCTACAAGCTTATTACTATAGACGACCGTCTGGTGTAGTGGTTAGCGCACCGGACTACAATGCCTGGTGGTTGCGGGTTCGAATCCTGCGAGGGGCAAATGTTAGTGTGATGAGCACGAGCATTTGCACCTAAGTCATGGATGTTTATAAACTTATTTAAGTATGTTTATCCGATATCTAGTCGCCATAGCACGAGCTTTGCTTTGTTTGGGGCTAGATAATTGGTGTGATTGTGGAAAAAAATATAATTTATTTAATTTATTACTAACTTTTCTGTCTGAGCGTTTTAGTGCTCACATTCGCCCAGGTCAATTATAGCTGAGAAGTTCTCAGCTATACTTAGGTAATTGACGTTTTCTTTTTCTCAGTGAGAATTACCAAAAAGGTGATTTAACATTGTGAAACCGACTTTAATTGCTTCTGATTGCGTTACCTTATTTTCGAAAACTTACCTATATCACCTACGAAGAAGTATGTAAATTAAATTAAATTTCTTGGGTTATTATTAAGTTTTGACGATCAAAATATATACTGTGCTTGAAGCAGACCGTCAAATACTACACTGATCGAAAAACGCCTGTGTATGCGTGTTTTCTCGACTTGTCGAAGGCCTTTGACCGTGTTGGCTATAACCTGTTGTGGGACAAGCTCCGGGACATAAATCTGCCACAGGAACTTATCATCGTGTTCCAGTATTGGTACGCACACCAGTCCAACACCGTCAGGTGGGCGGGCGCAATGTCGGATACATATCGGCTCGAGTGTGGGGTTAGACAGGGTGGTCTGACCTCTCCAACCCTGTTTAATTTATATGTCAACGACCTGATTGTGGCTCTCAGCAGCCGTCGTGTTGGATGTCATGTTGATGGGGTATGTGTTAACAACCTAAGTTATGCTGATGACATGGTGCTGCTGAGCGCTTCAATCTGTGGTCTAAGGAAGCTGATACATATATGTGAGGAGTATGCAGCTGGTCACGGCTTGCAGTATAATGTTAGCAAGAGCCAGCTAATGGTCTTTGAGGCTGTCGGTGCTAAATGCCCAGACGTTGTGCCCCCGGTCATTTTGAGTTATGTTTCTTTGCAAAGGGTCACTGAATTTAGATATCTAGGGCACATACTCACCGCCAACCTTAACGACCAAGCCGATATGGAGAGGGAACGGAGGGCCCTGTCAGTAAGAGCAAATATGATGGCTCGCAGGTTCGCTAGGTGCTCAAAGGAGGTCAAGGCAACGCTCTTTAGAGCATATTGCACCTCGCTTTATACGTGCAGCCTGTGGGCTAATTATACAGCGAAAAGCTACAGCGCCCTCCGCGTCCAGTTCAACAATGCGTTCAGGGCGGTGATGGGGTTGCCCCGATTCTGCAGTGCCTCGGGTATGTTTGCGGAAGCTCGCGTCGACTGCTTCCACGCAACTATGCGCAAAAGGGCTGCATCTTTGGTACGCAGAGTTTGGGCCAGCTCCAACACCGTCCTGGCGATGATAGCTGCAAGACTGGACTCGTGTAATATTCGGCATTGTTGTAAAAGGCATACTAGTGTGCCTATGCCAAAAAGAATTTATTAGCATTGTTTACCACTTGACATTTAATTTTAATTTGCGACATTTATTTATTTTTAATTACTTTTTGGCCAAATGTATTAATATTAAATTCCAGTGACATTTATATTATTTATATTCAATACTGATGCATTATTTTAATTTTTATAATCTTATGACTGAAATTTAATTTATATTGTGATTTGTCAATGTACGGGTGTAATTTGCCTGAATAAAGATTAATTTATTTATTTATTTATTTATTTATTTATTTAAAAAAAAAAAAAAAAAAATATGGGACAACATCACATACATTGCTCTGATCCTAAGTAGCTAAAGCACTTGTGTTATAGAAATCAGAAAAAACAACGGTACCACAGCACCCAGACCCGAGACAATATAGAAAAGTTCGTTTTCTACATTGATCCGACCGGGGATCGAACCCGGAACCTCAGAGATGGCGGCGCCATTAAAAGTCCGGCGTGCTCGCCTCTCGACTACGGAGGTCGTCAGTTAGTAATTAATTAGTATACGAGATCTCTAAGTTCAGGTGGATTTGATCGAACCAAAACCTAACCTGGGACTTGTCACCGCGTCTAAAACCCAAGGAGCCTACACAAGTTGTAGATTTAGTCGAATAGTAAACCAAGTTCTAGGTGAAATACAAATCTCAAGAATAATAGCAAAACACACAATAAAGTATTTTTTTTATGGACATGACATGACACAAGATTAGCGACACTAAACTTCATTATTTAATTAATGTCCTTGTCACGATAAAATAATGTGTTATTCTCCTTCTCATAATCATTTGTTAATTGTTTTGTTTTTCAAAATTCTTTATTACATTACAAGATGATACATTAACGTTACATGCCATTATTTCTATAGGTATATTTTGTTCATTATCCATAGAGGTAAGTAGAAAGGCACTTATGGTGTTTGTTTATTAATTTAGTTTGATTCCGTGATCTTAATAATCTAAGAATCTTAATAAGTAGTCTAATTTAGATAAACACACAGTACTGAGTTAAGTTTGTTAAGTTTAAAAACTTTTGTAGGGAAATTATAACGTAAGCTTTGATAATGATAAAGATTCCCCCCTTCTTCCAGTGTCATAAACGTCAATAAATATAAAAGCCAACTGTTGTCGCCAAAGTTTGTTTCACCCATAGACTTAGGATTCGCTATTTCATCCGCTCAGTGGCGCGCTCGTTACCATAGCAACCCATAATTGTTACCGTAGTAACCATAGTTGTTGAAAAACGTCGATCTTGCTAGACGTCATTTTTCTTGCTCGTTGCAAATTAATTTTGAAAAAGTATCAGATTGGTGGTGAATTGCATTAATATCTTATATTTATAGTCGTATGTAGTTTATTTAATAGTGTGATATAGTTTTCATCTGTTCTGGGTAAGTTTTAAACTCTTTTTGTCGTTGACATGAACGAGCCAGAGGATCCTGGAGGGACGGCCCTCCAGGATTGGAACACAGCAGAGCCGTCTCTAGAGATAAATCCGGTGCCCCAGGCGTCTCATTTTATTACAATCACTCAAAGTCAATCAGGTATGGATACCGAGGGTTCTATTTTGGACACGGACGGTGAGAATGCTAATAGTCAACCTAAGAGAAAAAGAACATCTGCACGCAAAGTTTGCAAACATTGCAATAAAAAGCGAAAAAGTCGTCATAGTAATAAATCTTCTTTAATTGGCGTTGTGAATGATTGTGATTGTCGTTGTGAAAATCCTATTTACATTGAACAAGCGAATATTGTTAATGGTACTGAAAATATATGTGATTCAAACTTAACATCTTCGACTCCTGTCACCTTACTCTCAGCATCAGAAAAAAACTCAGAATCTAACACAATTAGTAGACACCTGTATCAGGCTACTGATGTCTCACCCTATGTAGTCCATATTCAAAAAGAACAGACTACTCCCAACCAAAACTCTTCTTTGCACCCAGTAACAGTTGGTCATTTCTTGAAAAAAAAGTATGTGAAAGGTATTGTTGAAGGAAGTCTCAAAAAAATTGGTAGAAACCGTGTTTCTGTATCATTTTCTACTTATGAATATGCCAATGCCTTCTTAAAAAATGACATACTGAATATAAATAATTACAAAGCTTTCATACCAATCATCAATGTTACCCGAATGGGAGTTATCAGGGGAGTCCCTATTGAATGGACTGATGAAGATATTTTAAACAATATTACTGTACCAGTAGGGTGTGGTAAAATTTTAAAAGTCAGGCGATTAAAAAAAAAGAACATAGTTAATGGAAATTCTGAATTTGCCCCCATTGAAACGGTCGTTGTTACATTTGATGGTCAGATATTACCAAAACGGATCTTTCTATGCTACAATTCATTACCAGTAGATCTTTATATTTATCCAACCATTCAATGTTTCCAATGCTGTCGATATGGTCATGTCAAAAGCCAATGCAGGTCTCTACCCCGATGTTATAAGTGTGGGCTTGGTCACACAGGTGACACTTGTAATGTTGAGGAGGAACAAATTGTATGTTTTTTGTGTTCAGGTCCCCATCAAGCTACCAATAGAAAATGTCCTGAGTTCTTCCGACAAAAAAATATAAAAGAGTCAATGGCAAAAAATTGTATTACTTATGCTGAAGCACTAAAATTACATCCCCCTATTAGTAAGTCTTTTGCAGATGTTCTTATGTCTGGAGGATCTCCACAACAGCAGATTTCCACCCCTAATTCTTCAAGTTCTAAATTAAAATATGTACACAATAATAACCCAGGTTGGAATTCCTACAAAAAGACTGTTTTCATAAAACCTAGGTCTCCATTCAAACCCGGAAAAAGTTATGACCGTGACCAACATCAAGCTATGACCAATGAATATAATACTCCTTTTGCTCCAAGCAAAAATATTTTGAATAATAGTGATTCCAATACTTTGTCAAATATGTCCATTAAAGAACTAATTATTACATTAATTTCCTCATTGAATCAGTCAAATTTAATTTCACCGTCCAACGCTGCTTTAAAAAACAATGACCTCATAGTTGACCTTAGTTCTGCTGTTAATGAAGAAGTTCTCCTTAGCAGTTCAATGGAACTGTCAAAGCATCAATAATAAGAAAAGTGAGTTGTTATATATTATTAATAAATTTGAACCATTTTTAATTGCTTTACAAGAAACCTGGCTTCAGCCAGACTCTATATTTAAAGTTTCTGGCTTCTCATGTGCCAGAGAAGATAGAAGTGATAGTTATGGTGGAGTTGCTTTGCTTATCCATCATTCTGTTCCATTTTCTCATATTCCCCTTCCTTTGCATAATAATTCCTTCTCTATAATAGCTGCATCTGTACTTGATATCTCTTTTGTTTCTGTTTATATACCTCACCCATCAACAGCTGTATATGATGAAATAGAACAAATTTTTAGCAATATTCCTAAACCTGTTGTAGTCATGGGTGATTTTAACGCTCAACATCAATCGTGGGGTAGCGCCAATTCAAATCACTATGGTAACAGAATTTTAGACTTTTTAGACAGTCATAACTTATGCATTCTGAATACTGGTAGTCCTACCCGCCGCACTAAGCCCCACGAGGGTGTTAGTGCTCCCGACTTGACTATTTGTACTCCAAATCTTGCTTCTTCTCTAACATGGTCAACTTTTTCTTTCACACACGGTAGTGACCATTTTCCAATTTCCATTTATTTCCCAATTATGGAAAAACCTAAATATAATCGCCTTCCCCGACTTAAACATAAAATCCAAAACGCTGACTGGAATTTATATAAACAAAAAGTGGATCAAAAAATGTCATCATTGCCAGATATCCAAAGTAACAATATTTCAAAATGTGCTGAATCCTTAGCGACTATTTTGTTAGATGCTGCAGATGAAGTATTTCCCATCAAAAATAACACTAGAAATAAGCTACCACCTCCACCTTGGTGGGATACGGAATGCTTGCAAGCTGTTAAAAAAAGAAAAGAGGCTGAAAAACTATATACTTCACATTCTACGACGGAAAATTTTGATAATCTCTGTAATATTATAAATAACACCAAAAAATTATTTAAACAAAAGAAATGGGAAGGGTGGAAGAAGTTCTGCCATTCTATTTCTCCTGATACCTCACCATCAGCAGTTTGGGCTAATATAAGACGTTTTAGATCTGTTTTCAAAGATTCGGGTCCCAAGTATCTTCATGAGCCATTAGTAGATACATTTTTAGATAAATTAGCTCCTTCTTCAGTCTATCAAGAACTAAATATCCAAGACGAACAGCCTCACTCCTGCGAAGTACATAACTCTGAATTAAGCTCTCCTTTCAATCTATCCGAACTCAAAGGAATTCTTAGTTATGTAAAGGATTCTGCACCTGGCAGTGATGGAATACCCTACTCTTTTTTAGTTCATTTGAATGATTCCACTCTGACTTATTATCTGTCCCTTATAAATTCCATAATGCAATCTGGATATATTCCCCCATCATGGAAAGTACAGGAGGTGATTCCAATTTTAAAACCAAATAAAAATCCATCAATTGTTGAATCATATCGACCCATAGCCCTTTCTTCAGTTTTAATTAAATTAGCTGAACATCTCATAAAAAATAGGCTTGAATGGTTTATAGAAAGCAGAAGATTATTAAGCAACTACCAGTTTGGCTTTAGAAAGGGTAGAAGCACCTCCGATAGTATTGCTATTTTTACAACTGATATAAGATTAGCTTTTTCCAGAAATCAACACCTTCTCGCAGCTTTTTTAGATATTTCATCCGCGTATGACAATGTGGTTATATCTATTCTTCGAGACAAATTAATCAAGTTAAATGTGCCCATTTTGCTAATAAATTTTATTGTAAATATTTTAGTAGAACGCAGTATTCATGTTGTATCCAATAATTCTGTCAAGTCTAGATTATTATTCAATGGGCTTCCACAAGGTTCAGTACTAAGCCCACTCTTATTTAATATTTATTCTTATGATTTAGAAACTTCTCTCATCAATAATGTAAGTGTATTGCAATATGCAGATGATCTTCTTCTGTACTTTTTTGATAAAAACGTTTCAACACTTTGCTCATCTCTTACCTCTTCTCTTAAAATGCTCAAGTCATGGCTGGATAAAAATGGATTGTCTCTCTCTGTTGCTAAAAGTACAGTTGTTCTTTTTTCCAGAATGCGATGCCCTCCCCCGATATTAGTTCAATACGACAATTTAACTATCCCTGCGAGTAATGAGGCCAAATTTCTGGGGGTCACCTTAGATTCAAAATTAACTGGATTCTCACACTTTTATAATATCAGCGCTAAATGTGAACGTCTCCTCAACATACTTAGATGCTTAGCTGGAGTCTGGTGGGGGGCTCACCCCTTTAACTTAAAACTTATTTATAATGCCCTTATCAGAAGTTCTCTAGATTATGGCACCCAATTCTTAGAACCCTGTAGTGCTGTAGGTATTAGGAAACTTGATGTCATCCAGACTAAAGCCCTCCGAATAGTTGTAGGTGCAATGAAATCCAGCCCTAATAATGCTCTGCAAATTGAATGTGTGGAACCGCCATTAAGACTTCGGCGTCAATATCTGTGCGATAAATTTTTATTCCGAGCTTTACAGTTATCTTGTCATCCTCTATTTCCAAAATTACAAGCTCTGTCTGAACTAATAGAAAATTCTTCTTATTGGTCACACAAATCACCACCATGTCTTATTATTAGTTTTCGGAAAATCCTCTCGTTACAAGCTCCCACACACAAATCTATGAGCCTTCCTATTTTTTGTTCCAATTTCGATTCATTAATTCTTTCACCCAATGTTATTCTTGATGTTGATATTTCCAAATCTGATGTTCATGCTGGTATTAAGTTTAATTTAATTTTAGAAAATGATTGGAACGACTGGCATCATTTATATTGTGATGCCTCCAAACTCTCCAGCGATGGCCATGTCGGTGTAGGTGTTTATCACACCCAGTACAAAATAAGTCAGATGGTCAAATTGCCTCCTGAATCGTCTGTATTCACTGGTGAATGTTTTGGCATTTTAAAATCATTAGAATACATTCTAATAATGAAATTACTTAAAGCCGTTATTTTTACTGACTCAAAAAGTGCTATAGAATCGTTGGCAAAATTTCCGTTTAAATCCAATGTTTCTTTTCCTGTTATTATCCAGTGTAGAAAATTATTACACACTTGCTCACAAAAGGGCATTGCCGTAACTTTTGTATGGATTCCAGGTCATAGTAACATTACTGGTAATGAAAAATCAGATTTGTTAGCTAAAAATGCTATAAGGTCTGGTGATCTTTTTCCGTATAATAATTATAGTCACGACTTGGTTGCTCTTCCTAAAGTAAATCTGTTTCATAAATGGGAGGAAGAATGGGACATTAGTAGCCAGATTAAAGGTAGATCATATAAGCGAATTCAACCATTCATTCCTATTAAGCCTTGGTTCTTTAAAACAAGCTTAGATAAATTTTCTACTACAAGTATAATCCGTATGAGACTGGGGCATACCTGTACCCCAGCCCACCTTGCAAGGTTTAATATTATAGAAAGCAGTGTTTGCGAGTGTGGTGCCGAGGTGTGTGACCTGAATCACATCTTTTTTACTTGCCAAAAACATAATCGTTCTGTTTTTATTTCATCACTGCTATCCCTCCGTGTCCCATTTCCCACATCCGTATCCTGTCTTCTCTATTTATATGATTATGATATATATAAATGTATGTCTAAATATTTAATTTTAAATAGTATTAAGTTATAAATAATATTTATTATATCTATTTTATGTTTTTCCTAAACCGTATATTATTTCCCATGTCTCCATATTCCTGATTCACCTACTACCCTGATCCTTTCTTTACTTTCCTAATTTCCCGGTAATTTGTTATTCAAAACGTTTCCTTACCTTTTACCCCCATCGTCTCATGGCTAAACGCAAGCCGCGCAAGCCAAAAGCTTTAAAAAAAAAAAAAAAAAAAAAAACCATAGTTGTTACTCACTAAAATCTGGCCCAGCCTTACGTCAGTGCCTGTTGAGATTTCTATGACAGCCAAATGTCAGCTCGACTTACTTTCGATGACGCCATGACAGATGTTTTCTACCCCTTTTATAGCTTCTTAAGCGTAGCCAGTATTGTTAATAAGATCTGTCACCTGGCTGAATGAATAAAATTTAATGATGTGAATGAATAAAATATTTTTTGTGAACGAGTAAAAAGTGTCGAAGCCCCATCCATAATAAGCACGATTTGATAACGTAATCTATCATATATCTGTAAGGCTCGGATTACAATAAGCTGTTTCCGGCTGATATTAGAACCTTTTTAAAAAACGACCTTAGGCTCGGTCTATACGCTGCCAGAATCCGTAAGCAACCGCAAGAATCCCTTCAAAAACGACGGTTTTCCGTTTGACCCGTATGTTTGTATGTATGTATTTAAATCGCGGACAAACGTCCTTGATTTTCTCGCGTTTGGCTCATCCGCTTTTGATGCGGTTTTAAGAAAAGTATTTGGTACATTCTGAAGAAGGTTTTAGTATGCATATCATACTGCTGAGCTGATGATGGAGGCCACAGAACTCCTTAACATTTAGGAGTCAATAGATAATACTGCGATTTGTCTTCAGAACGTATTTCGTAGTGTATTAGGCAGAAGTGGCGCTTACGAGGTACCAGTCAGTTATTTTATTTACTGGGGGCGTAAACCAGTACACCCAGAAATAAGAAAAAAAAATGCTAGTTTTTTAATGAGGGTTTTCTGAAATGACGCTCACTAGGTGGCAGCTCTGAGACGTCAGGTCCAGAAATCTGTCACAAGTATCAGAGCCCCTATATTTGAAGTGTTGAAGTTTTGTATTTCTTAATTAAATACAATAAATATTTTTTAAGAATCGAAATCCCACCATATTTTTCAGTTCCTATGTGCTTAAAAAACGGGAGGTCATGTTTCCTAAAGATAAAATACGTTTATTAAAACAATGCCTTGTAGCCATTCGTAGAGAACGTTTGATAATAGTCTTGTATGCAAACATTGAGTTCAATACACTAGAGAAGCAAACTTCACTGTCTCGCGGCAACAAAAGTCTTCTACATGTCAGTTTGAAAGCCGTAGCTTGGAAACGACTAAACATTTAGATAAAAACATATATTTGTCTCACTTTCACTAGTGTCTGGAAACGAGCTGTCATTCTAAAAAGAAAAAGATGGCGATATTAATTTTTTGGCGGGCTCAGTGTTGCTCGCTATATGAATTTACCCCATTTTAAATAAATAAAGAGTAATTTGAGTCGAATAATTTTGTATGAAATACTATTAATATGGTGTGTTTATAATTATTAAAAGAAAAGTTTGAAAAAAGTTGATTAATAAATAAGTGTTGTCAGAGTGCTTTATTAAATACATTAAAACGTGACCGTTGTTGTTTTATAAAATAAACAGTTAGATGGCCTTTCCAGATTTGTAAATGTGAAAGTATAAACGCGAAATATTTGCGGTGGAGCGCCTGGTGTCAATTTAACGAAACCTTTTTTCTATCTAAACCAGCGAGAACTTATTCATCTGAATAATACAAATGATAATAATACCATAGAATTATAAATATGCGTTTCTTATCTTTAAAATGGCTGTAACGATTAAGATGAAATTTTGTAATTAGATAAGGTTTGAATTTTAAACTCACTTATAAAGTTATACTTTTTACTAGCTGTGCCCGCAACTTCGTTCGCGAGGACTACAGGTTGTGTAGTATATAGCAACGTTGTAGACTGGAGACGCACTCTCATTAAAGAACGAACTTTTTACTTTGGTTTTGCAAACAAAACAAGAATGTTTTTTGATTAACACGGGTTGCTTTAATCAAAAGACAGTCACTTAGTTAACTCTCTACTTTTCAACCGACGAAAAAAACGGAGGAGGTTCTCAAGTCGACTACAAGGTAAAACTACAAGGTAAAATACAAATGACTATGTAAATCTATTATTATTAAATTATTTGAAACTAGCTCTTGCCCGCAAGTTCAAATGCGTGGTCTTCAAATCAACATAAAAAGTTCTTTAAGTGATGGCAATCTTTTTCCAGTGAAAATCTTCTAATCATGTTGTATTTTTTGTGATAACTTAATTTGACAGCTCTTAAGAAAAACATTCAAACTGTCACTTTTCGTTTAATCGAGCGAAAGAAAAGAAATATCTAAACCTAATCAAAAAAGGTTAATTATTGATTTATTACTGTAATACCGTAGTGACGAGCTCCTGGCCTAGGCGTCACCATTTTCGTGGTTCTGAGTTCGATTCCTGGTCAAATCAATGTATAAAACGAACTTTTCTATATTGTTTTGGCTTTGGGTGTTGTGGTACCGTCGTTGTTTCTGATTTCTGTAAGACAAGTGCTTTCGCTACTTCCCATAGGATCAGAGCAATGTATGTGATGTTGTCAAATTTTTATTTTTAATATACAAAATAACTGAAATTTACTAACAAAAAGCATAGGTCTTGCTTCACTGGACAAGTGTATACGATCGCAGTCGGTTTTAGGGTCAATTTTGTCTTGCTCCTGGAAATGATAAGAGCAAATAATTGTAGCCTTATAAGGTAACCAATCTGTTTCTTTTCTTAGTAATCTTATGACTTTAATCCACTTCTCGCGTCGTATTGCATCTTTAGGTACTCTGTAAAATAATTATAACGCCAATAAAAAAATACTACGGTTACCAATTAAATAATTTTATCAACATAAAAAATCTCCCATAGATATGGGAAAATTTGTCCTAATAAGTATTAAATCAAACAAATTTAAAGAGATCACTAATAAATTATATATTAAATCACTAGAAAATTTCATAAAGTTTCAAAAAAATGTTGGGTTGTCGTCATCATCATTTCAACCAAAATAGTCTACTACTTAACTGGACATATGCCTCTCCCAAGGATCTTAATATCCACACGTAGTAAAAACATATTTAAAGAAAATTTCTAGCAGAAATATAAATAAAACACTTAATTAAAATCAAAATAATCAATATTTATTGTTAAAAACAATAATCACTGAATAATCAGCGCTGGTTTGGATTTTGTAGGTAGGTACGTTTATGTATGTATGTATGTAGAAATACCTTATTTAATTATAATAAACTTTGTTTTGTGCTTTTCCATGGTAGTAAGTAGATTTTGTCACTCACTTTTTACTTTTCCAAACCAAACTAAGCGTTATTGACATCTAAATCCAACTCGTGTTAGGTATAAACGTTACAACAGTAGAATAAGCCGCGCTTAAAAAAAGGTAGTGATTTTAATTTATTATTTTTAGTTTAATGGTTTATGTTTTAGATGTGTTATATTCATTTGTAATTACTAGTAAAAACATTTCTGTTCCGCCCTGTGCCTTCGTCTGTGCACTGTGTGTAGTGCCTTATATCATCGAATCATGGTTGATTTTACAAAAAGTTTTTAATGAACAGTACATACTTTTTTATAAGATTTAATACTCCTTTGTATTTATTTTTTGTCAAAAGATATTCGGCGTGTCATTGGCGTCTGTCAAGTGTCAAGTCATTAAATTAAATTCTGAATTGAATTTCCACGAAATATATTTTAAATTACATTTAGTGCTCCTTAAGTGCATGCTCATACAAGTTGTATAAAGCTGTATAAAATTAAAACAGCAGAAAGAGTTCAAACTCTTGTTCATGCAGATATATGGACCAATCGTGTATTTCTTATTCTGAGGTTCTATGACATTCTGTGATGTACTTATGTGAGTCAATAAAATTAATTGGAACTATCTTTGCCTTCTGGATCTGTTTGTTAAAGTTCCTTTTCGGCTACAGCTACAAGAGAACGAGAAGATAATCTGAGACTATGAATCTGTATTTCTGGGACTGAACTAAGTGTATTTCTTATTTTGAAGTTCTTAAATATAAAATTTTCGTTTAACTACAGTTTTATTGTAAAGTACCCATTATTATTATTATTGCAGGTTCTGATAGCTACTATACAGCGCATACTACCTACCGACCGATTATAAAGTATCGATTAACGATTATCGATTAAAGTGCATCGATATCTCGTTTATGTCTAGATCTATGCGATATTATATAGCCTGTGGACATTTACGGTCATTAGAAATCACATCACTATGAGTATCTCACTCTGAGTTTTAACTTTTCCTTTTTTTTTGTCAGTCGACGAAAAAGTATCCAATCAATTGAAGTTAGTGACGTTTGCCTTCTTTGTTGTTCCTAGTCCGGTATCTTCTACGTAGTATTATTTGATCAGTGATCTGGCCTGTTCTTTTGGTGACAATTGCAGCACCACACTCTATCTAGACAGGTAATCTAAGAACGTAAGATCATCATCAAGCATCATTTTATAGGTACGGACAACAGCACGTCGACCTACCACAAAGTGTCAAATTTTCTCATTTATTTATTTATATTAAAAGGTACACCAACAGTACATATATAGCTACATTTTAGAGACACGACATAATTAAAAACATCTTATATATATACCTATTATAGGCATACACAACATTTAAAATATACTTATACTTATATTTTAATATTAAAAAAAAAAAAACAACAACATAGAAATTTGTAACTTAAAACAATTAGTTATAGTACTTATTGTATAATATTTCAAACATGAATATAGCGATTTATGAACTTTTCATTAATCGCTTATATTGGTTAAAACTTTGCGGAGATTAGCCTTGAATCTTGGTAACTTGTCGCGAAAAATGTCCACAGCCCCAGCCCTGTCCACTTTAGCAAGTGCGTTATATTTTGCACAACATCTAACTAGAGCAGATTGTTTACCTACATTTGTTTTACATAAAGGAATTGCAAAGATCTTGTCTACTTTTTTTCGAGGAACGCGGAATGGAACGGCGATCGAAACACTTCCTACAAGTTCATTGCACTTCAGCGAGCCGCCGAGGAGTCCGTGAAGAAACGTCAGGTCGTTGATATACCGACGATGCCGCAGGTGGTCAATACCAAAGAACGATAGTCGTTGATCGTAAGGCGCTCTATGTGATATACCCGATGATATAAACGCGAGGTGCCTCGTGAACGAACGCTGGATGCCTTCAATTCGCTGAGAGTGCACAGCATAAATGGGGTTCCACGCTACACTCGCGTATTCTAATGTACTTCGGACTAGAGTATTAAAGAATATAATTCGAGTGTTTATCTTTCGGAAGCCTTTTGTAGTTCTTTTTACAAAACCTAACATCTGTGCTGCTTTTTTGACTATATTGTTAACATGTGGTACAAAGTTTAATTTTTTATCGACAATTACTCATTTGAAAATGAACTCTATATGTCAGGCTTAAAGTTGAAAATCTATTGGAGAATTTTTGACTTTTGGGGTAGGTCGACGTGCTGTTGACTGTACTTAATTACTAACTATGAAAACCCATAATTTACGGTCAACTTATGTAGTAAGTAGTAATAGTACCTAAGTATACGACCCGCTCACATCCGATAATCGGTGGCAAACGTACCTACTTACTAAGTTTATGTAGTGCAATCATTAGTGCAATGCACATGTCTTACAAAGATTATGTCAGAAATCTCTACCTAGGAAAAATTTAATTGCCTTTGAAAAGTTAATTGCAATAATGCAACTTTTTACAGTAGGTAAGTAACATAACTTTAAGTGAATATTTTTTGAGATTTTGATGTTCGTTCGCAGAAAATGTTGTGCTATTTTTTGACCATCAGAAACAGCCCCTACGATGTTTGGCGTTGTTTAAACTACATCTTGTATAAGTAAGTTTAATACTTTGGTAGAGTTATATTATTAGAAGTAGATAAACCAAAAAACAAGTAAACCCGTTATTTGCATGAAAAGGTCGGCATTTTCTCTGCGAGCAATTAAATATTAAAAACATATCACATTTCATTTAGTAATTATCGCTCTTAGAAGAAACATATCTGTCTGACCTAGATACAAAATCAGGCGAATCCAATAATTAAGTATTCCTATAAAATATTTACCGCCATTTTGGTTACAATTACGAATTTGCTGTTGTTTATTAACGGGCGTTTCCGATATCTAATTAACAGATTATTAGGCATAGAATTGTACTTAATCGTTTTTATTTGTTTATGACGATAAGTACAAATAAAAAACAATTTTGAGTTGCTGTTACTCATCACACGTGATCACTGTTAAAAGGTAAGTAATCACGTGATCAGCTGCTCTTATACAACAATAATAAAACCAATTTCTTTTTGCTGCAAATAGGCCTAAACTAAGCTAACTAATGAAACAGTTGAAAATGCATACCTAGGTAAGTACCTACACTAAAGCCCGGTTCCTTTAACCGAGAAACGGTTGGTTTTGCTTAGGGATGGTAGGAATTGTCAACTTGACATACTCAAAAGCGTTCCTATAAATGACGCTTCGTCAAATTTTATAGAAACGACTATAACGGTTCGTTACTTTTGACACCAATACGATCAGTTGCTGATGTACACTTACGCATAGTACAATATAGGAAGTCGGTGTAAGTTGATCAAAGGCTTAAGACTACAAGGTATTTTTGCTTGATAATAATTCGCGTATTTCAACTTTAAGACGTCCACTCCTTAACAACAGTATTGACAGATAAAACAATTGTTATTTGTCTTACGTAAGCTAGGTATCTAATAAATCTACAATTGTATAGTACCTAGCTTACGTAAGTAGGTAAAGTCTCATTAGGGTGTGTAGAGGTGGGTGCATATAGGTACCTGAATCACCTTCAGCGTGATATTGGATACCTACTCTGAGTATACAATCCTGCTCGACACACTTCCGATGGTGACGAAGTTTAAAATAAGAGACTTGTGGACGAGAAAGCTGACATCACCTTGGGACAGTTGGTGGCCCTCCTGGTAGTAGAGTAGGTTGCCGGATTTCATGATTATCGTGTTCTCGCCCTCTCGTCGGACTTCTGATACCCCCATGACACACCAGTGCATCCTACTCAATACCTCTTCCAGCTTTACAATCTTTTCGTCAGTCTTTAGCGTGTATTGTGTGTTACCAGGGCCAGTCGTCGTTGGGGATGGTAGCCGGAGATCCTTCTCCGGGGATTCTTAGCACCCCCTGCCCCACCGTCACCCTGACCGCTACCAGGAACAGCGGGACCACTGGAGACTGGGGGCCTGGTATCTTCTGTGTCTGTCATCGGGGGGTGGTTGCCACACTCGCTACGCTTGGCAGGCGGGTTGGCGAGCGCATTTTTTTTATAATAATAAGTATTTCGCACGCAGACGCTGCTTCCCGTCTCGTGCTACAGGATTTAGTCGCCTCTTACGCCTCCACCTGTTGGCGTTGGGGAAGTGTATTCTTTACGGCCCCACATGGTACATAGCACGTAGAACTGACGGCTGATGGGATGGGAAAGGTTCTGAAATGAAGGCCACATACTGGCAAGCGCAGCGTGGGACTCTACCCACAAGGTAGACAGACGACCTGGTAAAGGTTCCAGGACGACACTGGATGCAGGTCGCTTCCAACCGGCCGATCTGGAAGTCACTGAGGAAGGCCTATGTTCAGTAGTGTACCTCCTGTGACTGAATCGCTCACTTATAAAGAAACAGGTTAAACTTGTCGGTGCCTACTAACTGAACCGAGTCATTTTCTTTCTGTTTGCACTGTTTCTTTATGCAGGTTAACGCTGCACCGATCGGTACGGACCTGTACTGACTTTCCGGTACCGAAAACCTGCGTGTTTATGTAAGCACCCTTAGTGCGGGAGTCCCCGACTCGCACTTGGTCGGTTTTTTTTTCCATTTTTATCAGAAGATTAATGTCAATAGCATAATAGATTATACATTTAGAATTTTATTTTAATAATATTAATTAATACGTTATGTATAATCCCATTATTTAACCAAATGAAATATGAGTTCATTTCGGGGACGTTTTCAAAATGGTTTTAATATTCAACATAATCAAAGTTGTGTACTTTTATCACCGAGGTTTTCTAAGAAAACCGCTGAACGAAATGTAGTAGTGAGTAGTGTAGTGAGTAGGTACGCTGGCCTTGTTTATAAACATATAATAAATCATACTATAGGATACTTTCATCCTACAAAATAGATTAGATCGTGTGACGGCCAGGTAAGTAAAGGTTTCACAAATCTGTATGCAGGCCGCTTCCTCTTACCAGCCTATCTGTAAGTCATTAAATAATAATAACAGTATTAGACAACATCACATACATTGCTCTGATTCTAATGTAAGTAGCTAAAGCACTAGTGTTATAGGAATCAGAAACAACGACGGTACCACAACACCCAGACCCGAGACAATATAGAAAAGTTCGTTTTCCACATTGAGCCGACCAGGGATCGAACCCGGAACCTCAGAGATAGCGACGCCATATAGTCCGGCGCGTTCGCCTCTCGGCTACGGAGGTCGTCCTCATGGAAGGCCTATGTTCAGCAGTGGACGTCCTATGACTGCACTAAGAGAGAGAGACATACTTTTACCGTGTGTTCTCATGACTTTAATATTTTTTTACAACGGGATCCATACAAGATGTGATAGACGTTTGGGTTGAATACCACTCGGAGATTAGCAAAAAGACAGCTAATTTATTTCTCGATTTTATAAAAAAAAATGTATAATGTATACATGAAATAAATAAACCTGTAGAAGTTTGCCTCTTATTTTACCAAACATTCTGTATTTGTACAGGGTGTAACAGAATTAATGAACATCCTCTGAAGGACTGATTCTGGTGCTCAAATGAAACAACTTTTACTAGACCAGCATCGATATCGTAAAAAAACACGTCCCCATACAAAATTACCAATCGGCTGACATAAACTCACATTAGTTTGTATGGAGGTCTTTTTTTGAAATTTCGATGTTGGTCCCGCTATAAATTGTTGTATTTGAGCACCGGAATCAGCCCTTAATACGATGTGAATTAATTCTGTTACACCTTGTATACAGGGTGTACAAAAGAATGGGACACTCCTTAAAACCACGTGATCAGCTGGTCATATACAATAACTTTTCTTATGGGAGCAACATCGAAATCGTGGTTTTATTTTCAGATTCTCAATACATTATTATCGAGGTATGCGAGTAAGTTTGTATGGGGAAGCTAAAAAAAAACTATCGATTTCGATGTTGCTTCCATAGGAAAAGTTGTTGTATATGACCAGCTGATCACGTGGTTTTAAGGAGTGTCCTATTCTCTTGTACACCCTGTATACAATTATACAGGGTGTACAAGAAAATAGGACACTCCGGGACTCTCAGGAATGAATGGATAGTAAAAGAGTGATGACATAATTAAAAAACAATATTATCCAAAATTCATAGAACTATATTTAAGTACAAAATATATATGTACATTCAGATTTTATATAAAACTTTTAGATCATTATAATTATATACATATTACTTACAAAAGATAGTTCTTATTTACACTATACAGGATTTTTTGAGATGGGAGTGTAGTGAAAAATCTTTAATGACTCGATTTTGAGGCGTTGAGCATAATATTTAAAATATTATTATTTTGTTTGTTTTGATCTAAGTTTTGTTGAAAATTAATTTTATTTTTCAAAGCACTTGGTTTATCGGGCTTCATGCTATTTCTGTTGCAGTAACATCTGCGTAGTGTAATGGTAAATATGTTATTTTTATTTTAATAACAAAACTTAGCTCATGAATACTATTTTACTCTATGCTGCCGATTGATCTACTCCCATTTTAAAACTCAACCTGTAAATATACAAATTATATTATTTTAATACAATAAAGGTAACGCAACATCATAAGTTTTAAGCGTTGGACAGGGGTAGCTTTGAAGTAACACTTATAACAGGTTTATTTTTATATTGTTTTAAACTTTCATGGTCACTAACATTATAATAGTTTGTTACGGGATTGCTACCATGTACCTTATTTTTGAGTTCCCGATATTTAGGCACTGTTGCAAGCGCCATGATCACGGAGTAATATCGGGAACTCAAAAATAAGGTACATGGTAGCAATCCCGTAACAAACTATTCTAAGGTTTATTTTTTTTATTTTTTTTTCCACAATCATCCCAATTATCTAGCCCCAAACTAAGCAAAGCTTGTGCTATGGCGACTAGATAACGGATAAATATACTTAAATACGTTTATAAACATCCATGACTTGGTACAAATGCTCGTGCTCATCACACTAACATTTGCCCCTCGCGGGATTCGAACCCACAACCGCCAGGCATTGTAGTCCGGAGCGAGAACCACTACACCAGACGGTCGTCGCCCATCTTTTGAATGAATGAAAATTTATTTGCATAAAACACGGTATTACATACAATGATAGTCATATAATAAAAAATAGTGTACCAGCGTGTTTTATAAATTGAATTTTCAGGTCGTCTTTCTCATTAATTTAAACGACTATTATTAAAGGACCAAATCCACAAAAAAGCAGCTGTTCTATACATTTTGTTCGAGTAGCAATTGGACTTTCATATGAATAGCAGTCAAATTTAACGTTGTTATAGCTTGAGTGAAAGAAGAGAGGAGTATACATTCTGTTTTTAGCAATTACCATGCTAGGTTTATTTATGATTTTTAATACTTGAAAAAAAATCGTCCGCCTCAGGTGGGATCCGAACCTAGCTAGCGTCTCGGTAGCTTAGTTGGAAAAGCACTCACCCGATATGCGATGGTCGTGGGTTCGGATCCCACCTGAGGCGGACGATTTTTTTCAAGTATTTACAAATCAAAAAGGAAGAGATAATTGTAATAACAATATTGTACTTATTAAATAAAAAGACACATTAAAATACATAAAAAGTAAGGTTATGGCATAGTTTTTTTTTTTCAACAATTTAAAGCTACCGTTTTCCATTTTCGTCAAGAGTAAACAAACGAGAAATAAAAAAAAACTTGATTAGATACTTAGGTCATTACCTATATAATTATTTTGTAACAAATTGATGACATATGTCAAAGAAAATAAAACATCTTAAAATAAGAATATATGGCAAAGTCATTAATATTATGGAATACATAAATCAGGTAACCATTGTTTTTCTCGAGAAATATTTTACTATAACAGCTTTTAATATACAAGGTTATTTGAAAAACTCAACAACCTCGCACGACTAGATAGCTAACATCATAAACAACAATATTTGTTCTACGAGTTTTACCATAACTCTATACATTATTTAAAAATGTTTTTTTAAGCTTTTATTGTACTGTCGTGACATTTGTAAGTCTATGCTAGGCGACGCGCACGCACTCTCGCCCCGCCCTGTCCCGCCCCACCCGATGTAAAGCGCACATAGATAAGAACATTCAGACGTCAAAATAAATTGATATTTATTTTTGTATAAAAGAAAAATGTGTCAAATTATCTAAAGTTGTAAAATAAATGTTGTTATGTATGATGTTAGCTATCTAGCCGTGCGATATTGTTGATTTTTTTCAAATAACCCTGTATATCTTAATACAGTTAATAGCCCAACAATTAATCTATGACTTAATATAATGTTTGTTCAAAGGCTAGTGTTGCCGCTCGATAACCCATTATCGATAGTATTGGACTATCGATTGTAGACTGTGTACAACACTTACAGTGTACAGTTATGGAGCAATAATATCAATAGTATCGATGCTTAAAGTATGCCTATATACGTCCCACTGCAGGGCACAGGCCTCACCTCAACTATGAGGTGGTTTTAGGCCATACTCCGCCACGCGGAGTTTCGATGCTTATCTAAATATAATGGTATTGGTATATGTTTGCATTCGATAATATCGATACTATTGGACAGTGCCAATACTATCAATATGTAACTGGAGGCCTACTACGCAGCGTTTCGCTCGTTCGGTCGCATTATCTGATCAAATTAAAATATCCATTCACTTGTATGTATCAAAGGTTTGACAATTTATGAACAATTGAAAACAGGTCGGGTTTTTACACGGGTAGATTGAGTTGGTCATATTTTATCCAAGGATTGACACATGAGACTGGTTATTTTATTTTTGTTAGGTTTATACGACCAAACGAAAGATACATTTTCGTCACCTCCTAAATTGAAGTACACTATCGATATTTCGGCAACACTACTTAAAACCCTACGACGATACTACTCTCGTTCGTTGTCTAGTACCCTGCCTATACGCCAATAACAACAGTACCTTAAATTATACATTTATATTTTTATAACTGGAAGAACGAAATTTAGCTATCGCAAACGAGTCTACAAATATTACCAAACACATGACAAATTATTGAAACTAAATTTGGCGCGTGATGCTTTGGTAATTTGAAACACAATGGCCTGAAGACAGTCAGATAAATTAAGGCACTATACCAGTAGCGGGTAGTCAGTTTTATTTCGAGGTAGGCAGTAGATATTTGTGGATGTAGATGTTTTTAGTGTTGTGTGGTGTGTGTTTTTAATGTTTTTTGTTTTGATTTTTATTATTGTATTCGATTTTTGACTAGTTGTGTTTTGTTTATTTTAATTTTACTTTTGTTGTTAAAGGCCCCCGCAGAATATCAGTGTCGTGGCAGCCTTAAGTTGTTACGAGTAATACTGAGCGGGGGTCGTTTTTGGCACGATTACATACTTACTTGACTGTTTTATTGATGAATATTAGTGGTTTTACATCAATGACACACATTTGTAAGTACCTACTGCCTACCCCATTTCATTTATCAGGTAGGCACTGCCTAATTGCCTATATGAACCGCACGCCACTGCACTATATAATATCTAACACACGAATACAGCCAGATTACGATAAGTCTGTTTTTTAGTAATTTTATGACAAAAACGTATATTTTGTTCTGCCATTTTCTTCCACCTTCCCACATCCTATAAGGTTCTCGATTCACATAGATTTTTATTTAATTTGTTTGCTTTGCTTTTGCGTTAATTTTTCATGTATTTATTTAAGTTAGATTATATGTCATTCATAAATATATATTTAGTACGATATCAAACACACCCTTTATTCGACTAAGCCACCTGTCACTAAAATAGTGACAATTTTTTAAGTTAGGTTAAATATGAAAAAGGTGAGAAGCTGATGAATTTTAACCTAATCCAAATCTTCTTTCATCTTTAAGGCCTTAACACGCTTGAATGACTTTGACGCGTCGCGCCCATACACTTTCGCGCGTGCGGATGACCTCTAAAAATCGGAAAGACATGTTTTTTATAAAATTAATGCCTTTAACGAGAATTTTCAAATAAAACTCTCAATTTAAAACATGTATATTTCCAAAATCTTGTTTTGTGTGAAAACAGTAATGAAATAGCTTGTGCCGTTTAAGAGAACATTTGCAATTTATGAAAAAATAGACACTTTTTTGTGCATGTTTTAATCCAAGGGACTTAACGGAAAATCAAAATTATTCAATTCAAGATGTTTATTAAATCCTCTTCTAGCATATCGTATTTTAAATTTTTATATTTAAGTAACAGGTATTCTGACAATTTGATTTTCGTATTCGAGAATTTAGGCACTTGGGTGGTGTTAAGGCCTTAATATTAATGCCTACTACAGATCTGGTTGCCCCAACGTTTTTGCAATCCAGGTGTACAGAAATAACACGTCGTTTTATAGCCCTCTCGTAAGAATGAACCGCACATATAACGAATTGGCCCACAGTAGCAAAGACATCGACATATTTAATAATAAGTTCTCGCAATACAAGAAAGCCATATCGGATATCCTGAACCAGACTGATCCAAGTCTTCAAATTGACACTGGATGTACGTAAATTGTTTTTGTTTTGTTTTTGTAGATTTTTTTTTTATTTTTTATTTTTGAAATTCTGTTTTTTTGTGTTTTGTAGTTAAGACCGTCTGATAACCATGCCGTGTACACTTTTTATAGGTTACGGTCTAGCCTTATATAACCCAACCTATCTAAAACATTATCATGTCTCGGCTGTAATCTGTCTGTTTACCCAATTTATAAATAAATAAATCCATATGTAATACTACCCCGTCCGACATATATCTTTTATTTATCTATTTTAGCTATGTATATATCGGGTGTAAAAAAAGGCTTAACGAAGCCGAATACCACATATTCTACGTACTATTATGATTATTTTTTTCTTTTACACTATACCTGGGAAATGTCGGGTTACCAAGTTATTGACAGTCAAAGTAGATTTTTTTTTCAAAGATTTTTACACAATTGATTTCTGTTTGATAATACGTACTAAACTTTTTTTACAAAGAAACATGATCCGCTTACACACACAGGCATAGTCTGTGGCGTGCGCGCTATACATTGCGGGTTAGCAATAAGTTATTTCTTTTGATACCCAAAAATAAAAGTCATTTCCCAGCAATTATTTTTTTGCATTCTACTTGGATTTATGTATGGAACTAGTGGTTTAAGGCTTCGGTAAGCCTTTTTTTACACCCTGTATGTTATTTATCTATTTTAGCTATAACCGTTTTTTTTTCTCCTTTTTGTAAATCTAACATTATTTTAAAGATGGCGGCGTTGTTTTAAAGAAGTTTCAGCAGACTTATCGTAGTCGAAACTGTATACCTACATTGTACTCACTTTTACTACAACAGATATATTTCACGTCAACTTATATTAAATGTACCAACGTTATTAAAATAATTCAAAAGAAATAACACAAATAATTATCTGAAATAGCTGTGAGCACTATCTTTGGTACTCGATAAAGTTAAAGCTGTGTCTTTTCAGTACAGTCCACGTCAGAAATTGCAGCATATTTAAAGCTGTCAAAAAATTGGTAAACATATATCTATTTAACACTTTAAAGGTGACTTGCGCACATACGGATTAGTTTAGTACGAAATAAGGACATCATTCTGTCTCTGTCATACAAACTGACATCTATACAGGGTGCTAATGTCAATCCTCGCCATATTTAGGGAGTTGATTAAGTATCTTATTCTGATCACGAATCAATAAAAAATAGACGTCAATTTTTTTTTTTTTTTAATATCTACGATTTTCATAATCGACCACTTTTGATAATATACACGGTGTTACTTTGCATCCTTGCCATATTTACAGAGGTAACTATATCACTGACAATGATAACAAATCAGTAAAAAAAGAAAGACCTAATTTTTTTTTTAAATCTTGAGTATTTTATTTTATCGACAATCTATTAAACACAACACTAATTATCGAAACGCATGCACATCACTGTTCTTATTAATCGGCACAAAAGACTTTGTAGTATTACTTGATTAGTGATCACGTACCGTTCGAGACAAAATCGGTTTATTCCTATGTGTACTGCAAAACCAAATTTACTAAAAACTTAGTGTGCTTTATTTATGGGAGTCTCTAGTTTATCTAAATTCTAAACAATATGTATTGTTCCCTACTTTTATCTCTGTGAATATGGCAAGGATGCAAAGTAACACCGTGTATAGATCCCCAACGCAAGCGGCTGCTATCCGACGTGATAAGCGAGCGATCCGCGTAGCTCGATAATTGCCGCAGTGTAAACTTATTTCAGTATTGCGAGCTACAGTACAGTTGATGTCATACGGAAAATATTCGTTATGAATTCCATTTTTTGTAAGGTCATAATAGGTCACCTCAATAAATATGGCGAGGATTGAAATCAGCACCCTGTATGTTAATGATGTTTAAACTGTGTTACGGGATTAAAACGCTAATCCTGAGATATTCAAGTGGGCCTAGCAGTTCTTACTAATATTTTTATCAATTGCTTCTGCTTTGAATGAAAGACCAAAGTGTTAAACAATCAGCGTCAATCTGACACTATAGACTCTAATAACATTACATAAAGTGTATTTTCCCTTAACGGTCAGACTTTTAAACAACACTAGCTGCACAGTATTCGACTGTGCGCTGTCAATAAGGAATGTTCCAGCACTTAAGTCTATTCGTCACTGGGCACTCTGGGGCGGAGTGCTGCCCTCTGACGACGCCTCCGAGAGTATTGGGGTCGACTCCGGTGACCTTAGTATCCTTTTGAATAGGATTACTATACCTGGTACTAGGAGAGCTACGCCGATGATCTGTGGAAAGGTTTATTGGTCAGATCTGTGTTCAGCAGTGGACTTCCAAAGGTTAGACACACACACACACACTCACGCACGCACGCACGCACGCACGCACGCACGCACGCACGCACGCACGCGTTGAATTTGAAAGGTTTATGGTGATGATCAGACTTGTAGTGACTCCGCAAAACTATACAGCTCATTAAAATTATGTCAACTTGACGACCTGCGTAGCCGAGAGGCGAGCATGCCGAACTTGGCGTCGCCATCTCTGAGGTCCCGGGTTCGATTCCCGGTCGAGTCAATGCGGAAAACGAACTTTTCTATATTGTCTCGGGTCTGGGTGCTGTGGTACCGTCGTTGTTTCTGATTTCTATAACACAAGTGCTTCAGCTACTTAATTTAGGATAAGAGTAGTAATATGTATGTGATGTTGTCTAATATTTATTAAAAAAACAACTTTTAATAAACTGTCTAAACAAGACAATGTCTCTTCTATGTAGTTTAAAACGAAGTCAAATAACAAAATATTTATCGGGTATGGTCTGCAGCTAGTATAAGTGTAAAGGCGCACTCACAGTGAGCGCGACGAGCCCGTAGGGCACCCAGTAGCGCAGGCGCAGCGCACTCGGCCGCGGTCTGCAGCTAGTATAAGTGTAAAGGCGCACTCACACTGAGCGCGACGAGCCCGTAGGGCACCCAGTAGCGCAGGCGCAGCGCACTCGGCCGCGGTCTGCAGCTAGTATAAGTGTAAAGGCGCACTCACAGTGAGCGCGACGAGCCCGTAGGGCACCCAGTAGCGCAGGCGCAGCGCACTCGGCCGCGGTCTGCAGCTAGTATAAGTGTAAAGGCGCACTCACACTGAGCGCGACGAGCCCGTAGGGCACCCAGTAGCGCAGGCGCAGCGCACTCGGCCGCGGTCTGCAGCTAGTATAAGTGTAAAGGCGCACTCACAGTGAGCGCGACGAGCCCGTAGGGCACCCAGTAGCGCAGGCGCAGCGCACTCGGCCGCGGTCTGCAGCTAGTATAAGTGTAAAGGCGCACTCACACTGAGCGCGACGAGCCCGTAGGGCACCCAGTAGCGCAGGCGCAGCGCACTCGGCCGCGGTCTGCAGCTAGTATAAGTGTAAAGGCGCACTCACACTGAGCGCGACGAGCCCGTAGGGCACCCAGTAGCGCAGGCGCAGCGCACTCGGCCGCGGTCTGCAGCTAGTATAAGTGTAAAGGCGCACTCACAGTGAGCGCGACGAGCCCGTAGGGCACCCAGTAGCGCAGGCGCAGCGCACTCGGCCGCGGTCTGCAGCTAGTATAAGTGTAAAGGCGCACTCACACTGAGCGCGACGAGCCCGTAGGGCACCCAGTAGCGCAGGCGCAGCGCACTCGGCCGCGGTCTGCAGCTAGTATAAGTGTAAAGGCGCACTCACACTGAGCGCGACGAGCCCGTAGGGCACCCAGTAGCGCAGGCGCAGCGCACTCGGCCGCGGTCTGCAGCTAGTATAAGTGTAAAGGCGCACTCACACTGAGCGCGACGAGCCCGTAGGGCACCCAGTAGCGCAGGCGCAGCGCACTCGGCCGCGGTCTGCAGCTAGTATAAGTGTAAAGGCGCACTCACACTGAGCGCGACGAGCCCGTAGGGCACCCAGTAGCGCAGGCGCAGCGCACTCGGCCGCGGTCTGCAGCTAGTATAAGTGTAAAGGCGCACTCACACTGAGCGCGACGAGCCCGTAGGGCACCCAGTAGCGGAGGCGCAGCGCACTCGGCCGCGGTCTGCAGCTAGTATAAGTGTAAAGGCGCACTCACACTGAGCGCGACGAGCCCGTAGGGCACCCAGTAGCGGAGGCGCAGCGCACTCGGCCGCGGTCTGCAGCTAGTATAAGTGTAAAGGCGCACTCACAGTGAGCGCGACGAGCCCGTAGGGCACCCAGTAGCGCAGGCGCAGCGCACTCGGCCGCGGTCTGCAGCTAGTATAAGTGTAAAGGCGCACTCACACTGAGCGCGACGAGCCCGTAGGGCACCCAGTAGCGCAGGCGCAGCGCACTCGGCCGCGGTCTGCAGCTAGTATAAGTGTAAAGGCGCACTCACAGTGAGCGCGACGAGCCCGTAGGGCACCCAGTAGCGCAGGCGCAGCGCACTCGGCCGCGGTCTGCAGCTAGTATAAGTGTAAAGGCGCACTCACACTGAGCGCGACGAGCCCGTAGGGCACCCAGTAGCGCAGGCGCAGCGCACTCGGCCGCGGTCTGCAGCTAGTATAAGTGTAAAGGCGCACTCACACTGAGCGCGACGAGCCCGTAGGGCACCCAGTAGCGCAGGCGCAGCGCACTCGGCCGCGGTCTGCAGCTAGTATAAGTGTAAAGGCGCACTCACACTGAGCGCGACGAGCCCGTAGGGCACCCAGTAGCGCAGGCGCAGCGCACTCGGCCGCGGTCTGCAGCTAGTATAAGTGTAAAGGCGCACTCACACTGAGCGCGACGAGCCCGTAGGGCACCCAGTAGCGCAGGCGCAGCGCACTCGGCCGCGGTCTGCAGCTAGTATAAGTGTAAAGGCGCACTCACACTGAGCGCGACGAGCCCGTAGGGCACCCAGTAGCGCAGGCGCAGCGCACTCGGCCGCGGTCTGCAGCTAGTATAAGTGTAAAGGCGCACTCACAGTGAGCGCGACGAGCCCGTAGGGCACCCAGTAGCGCAGGCGCAGCGCACTCGGCCGCGGTCTGCAGCTAGTATAAGTGTAAAGGCGCACTCACACTGAGCGCGACGAGCCCGTAGGGCACCCAGTAGCGCAGGCGCAGCGCACTCGGCCGCGGTCTGCAGCTAGTATAAGTGTAAAGGCGCACTCACAGTGAGCGCGACGAGCCCGTAGGGCACCCAGTAGCGCAGGCGCAGCGCACTCGGCCGCGGTCTGCAGCTAGTATAAGTGTAAAGGCGCACTCACAGTGAGCGCGACGAGCCCGTAGGGCACCCAGTAGCGCAGGCGCAGCGCACTCGGCCGCGGTCTGCAGCTAGTATAAGTGTAAAGGCGCACTCACACTGAGCGCGACGAGCCCGTAGGGCACCCAGTAGCGCAGGCGCAGCGCACTCGGCCGCGGTCTGCAGCTAGTATAAGTGTAAAGGCGCACTCACAGTGAGCGCGACGAGCCCGTAGGGCACCCAGTAGCGCAGGCGCAGCGCACTCGGCCGCGGTCTGCAGCTAGTATAAGTGTAAAGGCGCACTCACAGTGAGCGCGACGAGCCCGTAGGGCACCCAGTAGCGCAGGCGCAGCGCACTCGGCCGCGGTCTGCAGCTAGTATAAGTGTAAAGGCGCACTCACACTGAGCGCGACGAGCCCGTAGGGCACCCAGTAGCGCAGGCGCAGCGCACTCGGCCGCGGTCTGCAGCTAGTATAAGTGTAAAGGCGCACTCACAGTGAGCGCGACGAGCCCGTAGGGCACCCAGTAGCGCAGGCGCAGCGCACTCGGCCGCGGTCTGCAGCTAGTATAAGTGTAAAGGCGCACTCACAGTGAGCGCGACGAGCCCGTAGGGCACCCAGTAGCGCAGGCGCAGCGCACTCGGCCGCGGTCTGCAGCTAGTATAAGTGTAAAGGCGCACTCACAGTGAGCGCGACGAGCCCGTAGGGCACCCAGTAGCGCAGGCGCAGCGCACTCGGCCGCGGTCTGCAGCTAGTATAAGTGTAAAGGCGCACTCACAGTGAGCGCGACGAGCCCGTAGGGCACCCAGTAGCGCAGGCGCAGCGCAGAGCGCGCCTGCGCCGCGTACTCGGCCGTGGTCTGCAGCTCCTGCCGGAACCAGAACATCGGCACCAGCGTGTCCGGGTCCGGGAGATAGTTGGCCAGCCTGCACCGATATCAGTTTACTAACCCCTTGTTCCGAATAGGGATGACGACAAAGTAAAAAATAAAAACTACTTAGTCCATCCAGTGAGATTATCAAAAAATAATGGACTCATTTTTTTTGGCAATCAAACAAAAAAATTACAAAGGCAGCGCGCAATAATTCGGGACGGCTCGTGACGTCACCTCTAAGTAAAAATTGTTCCTAGGCTTGACGTCATGCGACATTTGAAATCAATATAACTCGAATCTGTATTGTTTTGATTATGTGAAGATGAAAAAATACGTGTCCAATACATTTTTGAAATCTACCCAATAGACGAAGAACAAAAATTAAGTTTAGTCGTCATCCATATAAATGGAGTAGGAAGGTAAAAAAACCCTATTTTATGTAATATTTGTGACTTTATTTGGTCGATTTCACTATGACAGTGCTTATAGCGTAACTGCGGCCTATATAATAGTTAAATGTGCTGCCCAACGCTTTGGATCAACGATTGTCTATTCCGAGTAAATTTTAACTAGGATGGAATTATACTCGGACCCTACGAAAATGTAACACCAGAAACTACAGAAATACACCGAGACATTTAAGTGGTTGTTTTCCCGCGGTAGAAAGATTTACCTTTAGTAGTACTATCGAACCATGCGAGTTATTCTTGGATAAAAAAAATGATTCTCAATTATCCTAAAAATAATCATCAACTCGAAAGCGTGAGAAACGATAGTTTCTTTAACGAGACGTGACGTATTTGGGTACTGCCTGCCGCACAAAATAAATGTTTAAAGTAAAAGAAGCTCCCTCACAAAGTAATACAACATAAACCGCGTCGCACGCGCTCCGGGCGATTTGAATTTGAATGCCTACAGGTGATTTGAATAAAGAAAAACTTCATTAATCTATTGTACTACTAAGATAGAATCATTTTACTGCGGGAAAACAACCACTAAAATTTCACGGTGTATAAATTGTAACACCTTCATCATATCAGGGATTTTTAAATATATAAATAAAAAAATATTTTTATTTTTGTCTGTGCTGTCAACTGTGTGACGTTACTGACATCTGTCAAATCCAGTGTGACAATGTCAATTTTGACAGTTTACATTTGTCATTTGTGTCAGTGACCTTGACATCTGACAGTAGGTAGTGGTAGTAATGTTTGTTCATGATGGGTTAAGGCAATGAATTTAACTTCTGGAACCCATAAAATAACTATAGCTAGCTAGTGTAGTGTTACAGTACATCGAGATTCCCATAGCTGTATACTCACGCCATGCCTGGCACGTGTCTGACCAGGAGGTTGATCTGCAGCTGAGCGGCCACCGCTAGCGGCATCCCCGTGAACATCTCCAACGCCAGCCTGAAGTTGTGCTCGCTGGAATAGATTTACGTTATCTTAGTGATAATAAAACACGTTAGTATTCGCAACACAGACTGACATTTATTTAAAAAAAAAAGTTATGCACAAGATGCCAAACAGAGGGCGCCACCCATCTTTACGTTCTGCAGGGCTAGCATGCGCAACACGATAAAATTTTGTCGTGGCATTTTATCGACTTTTGACGTTCGACGAACAAAGAAAAAACCAAAATAGCATGCAATGCCGTGTTATAACGTAAAAATAAGTAGCTACGAAGAACGGGAAACCCTGAAAAAGGTTTCGAGACGTCTGTAATTAGGGAAAACAACAAATATCGTCGAAGACAAAATTTGTCTTGTCTATTGATAAAATAACCGATGCGCGCATGCTAGCTCTGCAGGACTACATTTTGATAGATATGCTCCCAATAACACCCCCCTCACGATGACCTCCGTGGCCGAGAGGCGAGAATGCCGGACTTTAAATGACGTAGCCATCTCTGAGGTCCCGGGTTCGATCGCCGGTCGAGTCAATGTAGAAAACGAACTTCTCTATATTGTCTCAGGTTTAAGTGTTGTGGTATCGTCCTTGTTTCTGATTTCTATAACACATGTACTTTAGCTGCTTACCTTAGCATCAGAGTAATGTATGTGATGTTGTCCAATATTTAGGAAAACCGGCCAAGTGCGAGTCGGTCTCACTCACGAAGAGTTCCGTACCATTTTCTACTAAAACGGCAAAAAAATTACGTTTGTTGTATGGGAGCCCCCTTAAATATTTATTGTATTCTGTTTGTTAGTATTTGTTGTTATAGCGGCAACAGAAATACATAATCTGTCAAAATTTCAACTAGCTATCACGGTTCATGAGATACAGCCTGGTGACAGACGGACAGCGGAGCCTTAGTAATGGGGTCCCGTTTTACCCTTTGGGTACAGAACCCTAAAAAAACACTAGCGTCTATCGAGCGTCTATGTCGTGGCAGCGTCCAAGCAGTGTTGACGCCATGCTTGCGCAACGGCATTTACTTAACGCTGATTGGACATTATCACGACTTCCGGCGCTCAAAAGAAGCTAAGTGTTAAAAATTAAGAGCTGCTCCATGATGTGTCAACATTTCCCGGCAGGGCAAGTGGTAAGAATCTGTACAAGGATTCTGCAATCTAAATATACTCTAGTCACTCACCTGGTGGGGTGGAGGCCCTCGATCTTGCTCGGGTAGTAGGGGTCGGCGCTGAGGAAGTGCGGGAGGGACACGAAGCGGGTTGTACCTCTAGTGACTCACCTGGTGGGGTGGAGGCCCTCGATCTTGCTCGGGTAGTAGGGGTCGGCGCTGAGGAAGTGCGGGAGGGACACGAAGCGGGTTGTACCTCTAGTGACTCACCTGGTGGGGTGGAGGCCCTCGATCTTGCTCGGGTAGTAGGGGTCGGCGCTGAGGAAGTGCGGGAGGGACACGAAGCGGGTTGTACCTCTAGTGACTCACCTGGTGGGGTGGAGGCCCTCGATCTTGCTCGGGTAGTAGGGGTCGGCGCTGAGGAAGTGCGGGAGGGACACGAAGCGGGTTGTACCTCTAGTGACTCACCTGGTGGGGTGGAGGCCCTCGATCTTGCTCGGGTAGTAGGGGTCGGCGCTGAGGAAGTGCGGGAGGGACACGAAGCGGGTTGTACCTCTAGTGACTCACCTGGTGGGGTGGAGGCCCTCGATCTTGCTCGGGTAGTAGGGGTCGGCGCTGAGGAAGTGCGGGAGGGACACGAAGCGGGTTGTACCTCTAGTGACTCACCTGGTGGGGTGGAGGCCCTCGATCTTGCTCGGGTAGTAGGGGTCGGCGCTGAGGAAGTGCGGGAGGGACACGAAGCGGGTTGTACCTCTAGTGACTCACCTGGTGGGGTGGAGGCCCTCGATCTTGCTCGGGTAGTAGGGGTCGGCGCTGAGGAAGTGCGGGAGGGACACGAAGCGGGTTGTACCTCTAGTGACTCACCTGGTGGGGTGGAGGCCCTCGATCTTGCTCGGGTAGTAGGGGTCGGCGCTGAGGAAGTGCGGGAGGGACACGAAGCGGGTTGTACCTCTAGTGACTCACCTGGTGGGGTGGAGGCCCTCGATCTTGCTCGGGTAGTAGGGGTCGGCGCTGAGGAAGTGCGGGAGGGACACGAAGCGGGTTGTACCTCTAGTGACTCACCTGGTGGGGTGGAGGCCCTCGATCTTGCTCGGGTAGTAGGGGTCGGCGCTGAGGAAGTGCGGGAGGGACACGAAGCGGGTTGTACCTCTAGTGACTCACCTGGTGGGGTGGAGGCCCTCGATCTTGCTCGGGTAGTAGGGGTCGGCGCTGAGGAAGCGCGGGAGGGACACGAAGCGGGTTGTACCTCTAGTGACTCACCTGGTGGGGTGGAGGCCCTCGATCTTGCTCGGGTAGTAGGGGTCGGCGCTGAGGAAGTGCGGGAGGGACACGAAGCGGGTTGTACCTCTAGTGACTCACCTGGTCGGGTGGAGGCCCTCGATCTTGCTCGGGTAGTAGGGGTCGGCGCTGAGGAAGTGCGGGAGGGACACGAAGCGGGTTGTACCTCTAGTGACTCACCTGGTGGGGTGGAGGCCCTCGATCTTGCTCGGGTAGTAGGGGTCGGCGCTGAGGAAGTGCGGGAGGGACACGAAGCGGGTTGTACCTCTAGTGACTCACCTGGTGGGGTGGAGGCCCTCGATCTTGCTCGGGTAGTAGGGGTCGGCGCTGAGGAAGTGCGGGAGGGACACGAAGCGGGTTGTACCTCTAGTGACTCACCTGGTGGGGTGGAGGCTCTCGATCTTGCTCGGGTAGTAGGGGTCGGCGCTGAGGAAGTGCGGGAGGGACACGAAGCGGGTTGTACCTCTAGTGACTCACCTGGTCGGGTGGAGGCCCTCGATCTTGCTCGGGTAGTAGGGGTCGGCGCTGAGGAAGTGCGGGAGGGACACGAAGCGGGTTGTACCTCTAGTGACTCACCTGGTGGGGTGGAGGCCCTCGATCTTGCTCGGGTAGTAGGGGTCGGCGCTGAGGAAGTGCGGGAGGGACACGAAGCGGGTTGTACCTCTAGTGACTCACCTGGTGGGGTGGAGGCCCTCGATCTTGCTCGGGTAGTAGGGGTCGGCGCTGAGGAAGTGCGGGAGGGACACGAAGCGGGTTGTACCTCTAGTGACTCACCTGGTGGGGTGGAGGCCCTCGATCTTGCTCGGGTAGTAGGGGTCGGCGCTGAGGAAGTGCGGGAGGGACACGAAGCGGGTTGTACCTCTAGTCACTCACCTGGTGGGGTGGAGGCCCTCGATCTTGCTCGGGTAGTAGGGGTCGGCGCTGAGGAAGTGCGGGAGGGACACGAAGCGGGTTGTACCTCTAGTCACTCACCTGGTGGGGTGGAGGCCCTCGATCTTGCTCGGGTAGTAGGGGTCGGCGCTGAGGAAGTGCGGGAGGGACACGAAGCGGGTTGTACCTCTAGTGACTCACCTGGTGGGGTGGAGGCCCTCGATCTTGCTCGGGTAGTAGGGGTCGGCGCTGAGGAAGTGCGGGAGGGACACGAAGCGGGTTGTACCTCTAGTGACTCACCTGGTGGGGTGGAGGCCCTCGATCTTGCTCGGGTAGTAGGGGTCGGCGCTGAGGAAGTGCGGGAGGGACACGAAGCGGGTTGTACCTCTAGTGACTCACCTGGTGGGGTGGAGGCCCTCGATCTTGCTCGGGTAGTAGGGGTCGGCGCTGAGGAAGCGCGGGAGGGACACGAAGCGGGTTGTACCTCTAGTGACTCACCTGGTGGGGTGGAGGCCCTCGATCTTGCTCGGGTAGTAGGGGTCGGCGCTGAGGAAGTGCGGGAGGGACACGAAGCGGGTTGTACCTCTAGTGACTCACCTGGTCGGGTGGAGGCCCTCGATCTTGCTCGGGTAGTAGGGGTCGGCGCTGAGGAAGTGCGGGAGGGACACGAAGCGGGTTGTACCTCTAGTGACTCACCTGGTGGGGTGGAGGCCCTCGATCTTGCTCGGGTAGTAGGGGTCGGCGCTGAGGAAGTGCGGGAGGGACACGAAGCGGGTTGTACCTCTAGTGACTCACCTGGTGGGGTGGAGGCCCTCGATCTTGCTCGGGTAGTAGGGGTCGGCGCTGAGGAAGTGCGGGAGGGACACGAAGCGGGTTGTACCTCTAGTGACTCACCTGGTCGGGTGGAGGCCCTCGATCTTGCTCGGGTAGTAGGGGTCGGCGCTGAGGAAGTGCGGGAGGGACACGAAGCGGGTTGTACCTCTAGTGACTCACCTGGTGGGGTGGAGGCCCTCGATCTTGCTCGGGTAGTAGGGGTCGGCGCTGAGGAAGTGCGGGAGGGACACGAAGCGGGTTGTACCTCTAGTGACTCACCTGGTGGGGTGGAGGCTCTCGATCTTGCTCGGGTAGTAGGGGTCGGCGCTGAGGAAGTGCGGGAGGGACACGAAGCGGGTTGTACCTCTAGTGACTCACCTGGTCGGGTGGAGGCCCTCGATCTTGCTCGGGTAGTAGGGGTCGGCGCTGAGGAAGTGCGGGAGGGACACGAAGCGGGTTGTACCTCTAGTGACTCACCTGGTGGGGTGGAGGCCCTCGATCTTGCTCGGGTAGTAGGGGTCGGCGCTGAGGAAGTGCGGGAGGGACACGAAGCGGGTTGTACCTCTAGTGACTCACCTGGTGGGGTGGAGGCCCTCGATCTTGCTCGGGTAGTAGGGGTCGGCGCTGAGGAAGTGCGGGAGGGACACGAAGCGGGTTGTACCTCTAGTCACTCACCTGGTGGGGTGGAGGCCCTCGATCTTGCTCGGGTAGTAGGGGTCGGCGCTGAGGAAGTGCGGGAGGGACACGAAGCGGGTTGTACCTCTAGTGACTCACCTGGTGGGGTGGAGGCCCTCGATCTTGCTCGGGTAGTAGGGGTCGGCGCTGAGGAAGTGCGGGAGGGACACGAAGCGGGTTGTACCTCTAGTGACTCACCTGGTGGGGTGGAGGCCCTCGATCTTGCTCGGGTAGTAGGGGTCGGCGCTGAGGAAGTGCGGGAGGGACACGAAGCGGGTTGTACCTCTAGTGACTCACCTGGTGGGGTGGAGGCCCTCGATCTTGCTCGGGTAGTAGGGGTCGGCGCTGAGGAAGTGCGGGAGGGACACGAAGCGGGTTGTACCTCTAGTGACTCACCTGGTGGGGTGGAGGCCCTCGATCTTGCTCGGGTAGTAGGGGTCGGCGCTGAGGAAGTGCGGGAGGGACACGAAGCGGGTTGTACCTCTAGTCACTCACCTGGTGGGGTGGAGGCCCTCGATCTTGCTCGGGTAGTAGGGGTCGGCGCTGAGGAAGTGCGGGAGGGACACGAAGCGGGTTGTACCTCTAGGGACTCACCTGGTGGGGTGGAGGCCCTCGATCTTGCTCGGGTAGTAGGGGTCGGCGCTGAGGAAGTGCGGGAGGGACACGAAGCGGGTTGTACCTCTAGTGACTCACCTGGTGGGGTGGAGGCCCTCGATCTTGCTCGGGTAGTAGGGGTCGGCGCTGAGGAAGTGCGGGAGGGACACGAAGCGGGTTGTACCTCTAGTGACTCACCTGGTGGGGTGGAGGCCCTCGATCTTGCTCGGGTAGTAGGGGTCGGCGCTGAGGAAGTGCGGGAGGGACACGAAGCGGGTTGTACCTCTAGTGACTCACCTGGTGGGGTGGAGGCCCTCGATCTTGCTCGGGTAGTAGGGGTCGGCGCTGAGGAAGTGCGGGAGGGACACGAAGCGGGTTGTACCTCTAGTGACTCACCTGGTGGGGTGGAGGCCCTCGATCTTGCTCGGGTAGTAGGGGTCGGCGCTGAGGAAGTGCGGGAGGGACACGAAGCGGGTTGTACCTCTAGTGACTCACCTGGTGGGGTGGAGGCCCTCGATCTTGCTCGGGTAGTAGGGGTCGGCGCTGAGGAAGTGCGGGAGGGACACGAAGCGGGTTGTACCTCTAGTGACTCACCTGGTGGGGTGGAGGCCCTCGATCTTGCTCGGGTAGTAGGGGTCGGCGCTGAGGAAGTGCGGGAGGGACACGAAGCGGGTTGTACCTCTAGTGACTCACCTGGTGGGGTGGAGGCCCTCGATCTTGCTCGGGTAGTAGGGGTCGGCGCTGAGGAAGTGCGGGAGGGACACGAAGCGGGTTGTACCTCTAGTCACTCACCTGGTGGGGTGGAGGCCCTCGATCTTGCTCGGGTAGTAGGGGTCGGCGCTGAGGAAGTGCGGGAGGGACACGAAGCGGGTTGTACCTCTAGTGACTCACCTGGTGGGGTGGAGGCCCTCGATCTTGCTCGGGTAGTAGGGGTCGGCGCTGAGGAAGTGCGGGAGGGACACGAAGCGGGTTGTACCTCTAGTCACTCACCTGGTGGGGTGGAGGCCCTCGATCTTGCTCGGGTAGTAGGGGTCGGCGCTGAGGAAGTGCGGGAGGGACACGAAGCGGGTTGTACCTCTAGTGACTCACCTGGTGGGGTGGAGGCCCTCGATCTTGCTCGGGTAGTAGGGGTCGGCGCTGAGGAAGTGCGGGAGGGACACGAAGCGGGTTGTACCTCTAGTCACTCACCTGGTGGGGTGGAGGCCCTCGATCTTGCTCGGGTAGTAGGGGTCGGCGCTGAGGAAGTGCGGGAGGGACACGAAGCGGGTTGTACCTCTAGTCACTTACCTGGTGGGGTGGAGGCCCTCGATCTTGCTCGGGTAGTAGGGGTCGGCGCTGAGGAAGTGCGGGAGGGACACGAAGCGGGTTGTACCTCTAGTGACTCACCTGGTGGGGTGGAGGCCCTCGATCTTGCTCGGGTAGTAGGGGTCGGCGCTGAGGAAGTGCGGGAGGGACACGAAGCGGGTTGTACCTCTAGTGACTCACCTGGTGGGGTGGAGGCCCTCGATCTTGCTCGGGTAGTAGGGGTCGGCGCTGAGGAAGTGCGGGAGGGACACGAAGCGGGTTGTACCTCTAGTGACTCACCTGGTGGGGTGGAGGCCCTCGATCTTGCTCGGGTAGTAGGGGTCGGCGCTGAGGAAGTGCGGGAGGGACACGAAGCGGGTTGTACCTCTAGTGACTCACCTGGTGGGGTGGAGGCCCTCGATCTTGCTCGGGTAGTAGGGGTCGGCGCTGAGGAAGTGCGGGAGGGACACGAAGCGGGTTGTACCTCTAGTGACTCACCTGGTGGGGTGGAGGCCCTCGATCTTGCTCGGGTAGTAGGGGTCGGCGCTGAGGAAGTGCGGGAGGGACACGAAGCGGGTTGTACCTCTAGTGACTCACCTGGTGGGGTGGAGGCCCTCGATCTTGCTCGGGTAGTAGGGGTCGGCGCTGAGGAAGTGCGGGAGGGACACGAAGCGGGTTGTACCTCTAGTGACTCACCTGGTGGGGTGGAGGCCCTCGATCTTGCTCGGGTAGTAGGGGTCGGCGCTGAGGAAGCGCGGGAGGGACACGAAGCGGGTTGTACCTCTAGTGACTCACCTGGTGGGGTGGAGGCCCTCGATCTTGCTCGGGTAGTAGGGGTCGGCGCTGAGGAAGTGCGGGAGGGACACGAAGCGGGTTGTACCTCTAGTCACTCACCTGGTGGGGTGGAGGCCCTCGATCTTGCTCGGGTAGTAGGGGTCGGCGCTGAGGAAGTGCGGGAGGGACACGAAGCGGGTTGTACCTCTAGTGACTCACCTGGTGGGGTGGAGGCCCTCGACCTTGCTCGGGTAGTAGGGGTCGGCGCTGAGGAAGTGCGGGAGGGACACGAAGGCGGGCGCGCCGAAGCGGCAGGCGGACACGTTGAGCGCGCCGGCCGGTAAACAGTTTCGGTCGCGAACTTCATCGCAGTAGCACTCCTGAGATACAAATGTTATTAGTAATTATTTTTAACTGGCTATGCCCTCGACTGCTTTCGCGTGGATTCCTGTAATCCAAGCATTTGATATATTTCATTATAAAGCAACGTTATGGTCTGCGCTGAACAAGCTCTTGTATGGAGATCGAGAAAGGAGGTTTTAACTTTGAATTTAAAATTCTTAGGGTGCATTTATTAGAAGACATATAGGCGTAAAAGCGACACAAGTCTATTATTTCTTTATTTTTTAAATATTATGTTTATTATTATTGTTAGGTAATTTTCTTAGGTAATTAAAAAAACACAGTGTCGCTTTTTGCGACTATACACCGCCACGCGGATAGCATTGCTGTTTTAAAACGACCGCCTCTTGACCGACTACAAAAATGGTCAAGTACGAGTAGCAAGCAAGATGCTTCTCTAGTTGCTAAATTATTTTGTTTCTTAGAAATTATCTATTATTTTCTTGTTTCTAATTATGAAAATTTCCAGGCAAAGAACAAGGATAATATATATAATATATATATATATATATATATATATAGATAGATATATATATATATATATATATATATATAGAGGATAGAGAATAAGGCAGGATTGTTTTTACAACAATCAGTTATCGAACCGAATATCGAACAACGACCTCCGTAGCCGAGAGGCGAGCACACCGGACTTTAAATGGCGCCGCCATCTCTGAGGTTCCGGGTTCGATCCCTGGTCGGGTCAATGTAGAAAACGAACTTTTCTATATTGGCTCGGGTCTGGGTGTTGTGGTACCATCGTTGTTTCTGATTTCTATAACACAAGTGCTCTAGCTATTTACCTTAGGATCTGAGCAATGTATGTGATGTTGCCCAATAATATGGTCCAATATCGAACCCCAAACTAAGCAGAGCTTGTGCTATGACTAGACAACGAATAGACGTTCTTTAAAACACAATGCTTGGTTTTGTAGTGGTCGTCATAAGAACTAGATATCTAATTTTAAATTTTGTTTTTTTTATTTGTAACAATATTTCTATCGGGTGTTGTTGACGGTAGTATACCGCAACTTTGATCAGAAAAAGCGCTGGCTTTGACAGCGAGAAACACTTGAAAGATTTCGTCGGATCAGCTAGCGTCTCGGTGGCTTAGTTGGGAAAGCAATCGCCCGGTATGCGATGGTCGTGGGTTCGGATCCCACCTGAGGCGGACGATTTTTTTCAAGTATTAAAAATCATAGATCTCTCATCATCAACAGCCTATAATTTATGGTCCAATGGCGGAGTTTTTTACATAGGAATATCCTCACTTTTCTCCAAACATAGGCGGCGGATGGGAGATCGCAGTGATGGCAGAATAACAGAAAGCGCTGCTACTTATTATATGGTCTACACAAGCTCTAGGTGTGCTGGCTCTGATATGGTTTGTATTTGAGTATGTCTACCCACGCTGCGCTTGCCGTAACATAAATACCTACATCAGTGAATATGCGTTTGAATTTTGGTCGGTTTCATATTTTTATTATTATTTTACCAATATTCTTTTTTTAATGTTCAGTTAGTCAACATTAACTTAGAATTAGATGGTTATGAGGATAAATAGTTGATAAAAATAAAATAAAAAATTCAACTTTTTTTTTAAATTATCATGCTATCATCACCTATATCATTTACCTATCTCACACGTTTATTTTCTTGACGGTAAAAAAGTCATCTATTATAATTGACGCTTTTACATATTGTATCAAAATTGACCATTCATGTCGTACGATACGACCGATAAGTAGTGCATGCTTTATCTCTGACATACATTCACATAACACACACACACTCGTATAAACCCACGCTAAGCAATCACAGATAATAACTGCTTAAAAATTTATAAGCATTTAACATTTTTCAGACCTTTTGTACCTAAGTTAATTCTTTATTCTCATAAACGCAGCACGTAGATTTCAATTTTGTGATAATGTATTGAATTGTACTTAGTAGTTGTGCTTTGAAATAAAAACAAATAAAATAGAAAATAACCAGCCTATACGTAGTGATTAAAAACCGGCCAAGTGCGAGTCGTAATCTCACACGAAGGGTTCCGCACCATTATTTAGAAAAATCACGTTTGTTGTATGAGTGCCCCCAAAAATATTTATTTTATTCTGGATTTTAGTATTTTTTGTTATAGCGGCAACAGAAATACATCATCTCTGAAAAGTTCAACTGTCATGTTCACGGTTCATGAGATACAGCCTCGTAACAGACGTACAGACAGACAGACGGACGGACTGCGGAGTCGGCGTCGCTCGGGTCACGTTTTACTCTTTCGGTACGGAACCCCAAAAACGATTGTTAAAGCTGAAGTAAATTCAATTTGAATTATGTCAATTACCATGTGAGGATACCGGTAGCCGTTGTCAAACACGGAGTCGTTGGCTGCGTACTGCACGCCCTCTATACCCTCGATCGTCACCGACTTGTCCTTGGACAAGGTCAGGTACCTGCCAAAAAGGTATTCAAATGTTAGACAATCATAATTAACAAAGAACTGTGACCTTGTGACCGGTTTGCGAGGGCAAGGTATATAATCTTTAGACTGTATAAAGGAATCGTGTTTTAAAAATTCAGTATATTTACTCATTTAAAAACCAATTAGTACCTACTTTTGGTAAATGTAACACTACTTTGTACTTTTGGAATTTCATCTTGTCAAAGCACTCGCCCGGTAAGCGATGGGACGTGGGTTCGAGTCCCACCTGAGGTCGATGATTTTTTTCAAGTGGTATTTATCTTCAATTAAACCTGGCATGGAATTGCTAAAAACAAAAATTTACAATGTTTAAGCATTTCTGATCTTAACCAATAGTCAAATATTTGTAAAAATATTTCTATAGGGTGTTGACGGTAGTATACTACTCAGCTATACATATAGCTACAACATTGATCAGAATACGCTGGCTTTGACAGCGAGAAAAAACACTTGAGGAATTTCATCTTGTCACATGACGTCCTCGGTAGCTTAGTGGTCAAAGCACTCGCCCGGTATGCGATGGGACGTGGGTTCGAGTCCCACCTGAGGTCGATGATTTTTTTCAAGTGTTATTTATCTTCAAATGTAACACGTACAAACAAATGTAAACGTACATGACAATAATCTATTCCATCTATCTATTCAGCCTATTGCAGTCCACTGCTGGACGTTCTTCACAGTTCATACAGCTCCCTAATAGTCATTTAACAATGATTGTGCAAGTAGACTCACGTGCAGATATGTCAATCGAAGACGTAGACTTTTCATTGCCCCAGTTCAGTAACTCACAGAGCCCTAATAGTCATTCACCAATGATGGAGGTGTATCACTCAGCCGCAGATATATGAAACGAAGACGAGAATACTAGACATGAGCCCGATATATCAAAACGTATCTTATATCGGCTATCAGTTCAATATCATATCGTATCGATATACAAGTTTTACGTAACTAATATTTCAAAAACTATAATATCAACCAAAACTCAAAACTGTATATCAAAAAACTGCAACGAAACAACAAAACTCATATCGCCGAAACTATTCATAACCGAACGTACTATCGAGCGATATCCTTGTTCAGTTGATATTCGCTTCGTCTCTTTCTAAGTCGGTATGCTTACATTGGAGTAAAAGAGATGACGCGGTTATTTAGATATTGTGGCGTGACGAGAAGGCGATTTCCGCTCTTATTTGCTAGCAATAAGAGTCAATTTATCTTGTATCGATTATGTTTTGAAGATAAATCTCTCATTTCATTAAAACTCTCAAATTTGTTACTTTGCCGTAACAGAATAACCGTTTCGTATATCTGCTCTTAGTTAGCAAATCGACTACAACTAGGCAATATCGATATCTGAGCCGTAACTGAATAAACCGTATAACCATCATAACTGAATAAATAGTATATCGTATCGATATTATTCATCGGATATCATATCCGATGAAACTGCATGTCGGTTACATATCGGTTACTGTAAAATATCGAAAACGCCCATGTCTAGAGAATACCTCTTGCCGCCCCAATTCAGCTTCACACAGCTCCCTAATAGTAATTTGAAGACATCTTGCTGCTCCAGTTCATAGACTTCCAGGGCCCTATAGATTTACAACAATGGTTTTCAAGGTAGTCTAATGAGCAGATATCTGAAGCGACGAAGCAGTCCTCTTGCTGCTCCAGTTCAGCAACTCCTAGGCCCTAATGTGTCTGTGTGCTGTAATGGCTAATGTATACTCACGTGCAGATGTCGGAGGCGAAGACGTAGACATCTTGGTGCCCTAGTTCAGCTACTCCTAGAACCCTAATAGTCTTTCAGCAATGATCGTGCATATACACTTACGTGCAGATATCTGAAGCGACGAAGAAGTCCTCTTGCTGCTCCAGTTTAGGGACTCCTAGGGTCCCAATAGTCATCATTGTGTCTGTGTGCTGTAATAGTTAATGTAGACTCTCGTGCAGATGTCGGATGCGAAGACGTAGACATCTTGCTGCCTCAGTTCAGCTTCTCCTAAGGCCCAAATGGGTCTGTGTGCTGTAATGGCAAATGTAGACTCACGTGCAGATGTCGGAGGCGAAGACGTAGACATCTTGCTGCCCCAGTTCAGCTACTCCTAAGGCCCTAATGTGTCTGTGTGCTGTAATGGCTAATGTAGACTCTCGTGCAGATGTCGGAGGCGAAGACGTAGACATCTTGCTACCCCAGTTTAGCTACTCCTAGGGCTCTAATGTGTCTGTGTGCTGTAAAAGTAAATGAAGACTCACGTGCAGATGTCGGAGGCGAATACGTAGACCTCTGGCTGGCCCAGCTCGGGCGCCGACAGCTTCTCATTGCCGCAGTTCAGCGACTACCAGAGCTCTAATAGCCATTAATGAGTCTGTGTGCTGTAATGGCTAACATAGACTCACGTGCAGATGTCGGAGGCGAAGACGTAGACCTCGGGCTGGCCCAGCTCGGGCGCCCACAGCTCGCCGGTGGAGCCGCGCACCGCACCGCACGCGTCCCGGTACAGCGTGCGGTTGCTGTACCGCCACATCTCCACGTTGCCTAGCGACGAGAAGTCGCTGGCGCCCGTGTTCATGTGGAACGCGCCGTCGTATTCGATTGAGCCGTTTCGCTGGAAGACGAATAAATAATAATCTTCTCTGAAAATCAGGGTGATTACGTTTTTGGCTGACACGGCAAATGCTAAGATGGAATCTTATTCAAACATTTTTGCAGGTGTTGCGTCCGTCGTCTGTCCGTCTGTCCGTCCGTCCGTCCGTCCGTCCGTCCGTCCCTCCCTCTGTCTGTCTGTCAGTCTGTCTGTCTGTCTGACTGTCCGTCCGTCCGTCTGTCCGACTGTCACCAGGCGTATCTCATGAACCGTGATAATTAGACAATTGAACTGTTTACAGGTGATGTAAATACATCTGACAGAAATCTGTTGCCGCTATAACAACAAATACTAAAAAAAACAGAATAAAATCAATATTTATGGGGACTCCCTAACCACAAACATGATTATTTTTGCCGTTTTTCGTGCGCGAGTCCGACTCGCAATTGGCCTTTTTTTCTGTTAATGTATTGTAATTCCACCTAATGTGCGTCAAATAAATGTTTCTTTCTTTCTAACTAAATAAGTTCTTTCAACTATTGCAACAAAGATCTGGCCCCGAACTAAGCTTGTATTATTTCGACTAGATATCGGATAATCATACTTAGGTATCTAAAATGTATGGTAGGCAGTATAACTATACAGGGTGTAAAAAAAGGCTTAACGAAGCCTTAAACCACGAATTCTATACATAAAACCAAGTAGAATGCAAAAAAAATAATTGCTGGGAAATTACTTTTATTTTTGGGTATCAAAAAAAATAACTTATTTCTAACCCGCAATGTATAGCGCGCACGCCACAGACTATGCCTGTGTGTGTAAGCGGATCATGTTTCTTTGTAAAAAAGTTTAGTATTATCAAACGGAAGTCAATTTTGTAAAAATCTTTGAAACAAAATTGTAACATTGACTGTCAATAACTCGGTAACCCTTCATTTCCCAGGTATAGTGTAGAAGAAAAAAATGATCGTAATAATACGTAGAATATGTGGTATTCGGCTTCGTTAAGCCTTTTTTTACACCCGATATACTGCCTACCATACATTTTACTGAAATATAAAAGCTGTTTGTTTCTTTGAATAAATAAATAATTAAAAAAATATATATATACTCTAACTAATCTAACCATGATAGTGATGATTTGATGAATGACAACGTATTTGGGATATTATACCAATGATGTGCAAGGGTTCAGCTCCCGGTCGGTTTAAAATTTGATTGATATAAATGCAGTGACTTCTGTAATAGACTACACTGATTTTGATTACTGTCTATTTATGTACGGTAGGAAAATCATAAATATTATAACATAAATATAAATAAAAACAACATACATAAGTCCACGTTTAGCAGACGTGTGGTGAACAAAGTAAAATTGTGACTTAGAAATGGTTTTGATTTGAAGAATTAAAGTAAATACAAAGTCCATTACATAGCTAATAGCGTGTCCGATAAGATTGTTTGTAACTATGCGATAACCGCCTGTGTAGTGAAAAAAAATATTACATATTTATGCGGTAAGGTCAGTTATTACAACATGAATTCACTTTTAATTAATTTTATAATTATTTCACAGTTTTCTTGGTGGTTAAAGGGAACTTAATCCAGCCGCTGAGATCTGGTTACGCCAAGTAACACTCGACATTTTAATTAGGACACAAGCAGCAATTTTGCCATAAGCTTTAATTAATTTATTTATTTATCTTTATTAAGGAAACTTAGTCTGTCTAGTGGCTGTCTGGAAGAGATCGCTCTTAGCGCCTAATTTGTACATCTTTCTGTAAATATCAACTGTAACTCCTTTGTTTGGTGTGTTCATCATTATAATTTTCATACATACCAAAATTATTAGAATCCGTTTTGTATGTTTTTTTTTTCAAAAATGATTATTTTCTCATTTCACCATACTATATGTATATGTTCACATTGGCTAGTTTCGCTTGATAAACCATTTACCTAACACCCTGTAGATATTATAAATTATAGTATATAATTAGGTATATATTTTCAATAATTGAAAAGACATTTATGTGACGTTATTAAAACAGAGTTTTTCCTTTACTGATTTAAAACATTGCATCTTGACTTTCATGTTTTTAGGTCAACGGGAAGTATTCTGTAGGGTTTGATTCCCTTGCAAGTGTAATAATATGAAATACCTAAACCTATCACATTTTGTATTTTAATACCAAGCGATTTTTGGCGAGTAGTGATGATTAATAACAAAAACGTGAATCATGTTCATGTGTGAATACCATACCTAATACGTGCTGATTTTACAATATTGTTAAAGACCTACACGTATAAAATTTACCTACAACGGATTATTTCTTAGGTATTCTTATTTATCCGAAAAAAACCCTGATATGATGGAAATGAATAGCCGAAGTTAAGGCTTCTTCTTCTTCTTATCGTGTCGATGGTAAAGCGTCTTAAATATGTTGTGCCCAGTAATTGGCGACGCGGATTGCTTTGTCGTTGGCACACATAAGGTCTTCTAGCAAGCATGAATCAGGGCACGCAGGACAAGACAGCAAATGGGACATGTCTTGCGGAGTGAACCCGCAAACACAGGACAGATCAGTTCCATCGGAAAGTCCCCACCTGAACATGGTGTCCTTGCATCTACCCACTTGGGACCGGAGTCTGTTAAGGGACTTCCAAGTAGGCCATGGCAGTTTATGTCCTGCAGGGAGGTGTTCGGAAGGAGGAACGAAAGGAGCAGTCGGTAAGGGACCGTTCTCCCACAGGACACGTCTAGCAGTAGAGGGCTCGCGGTCAAGAGGGGAAACTCACTTCATGAAGCTTCTGCGGCTTTTAAGTCAGCGAGTCCCTACGCAGACTGACGAATACTTTCACCACGATGGTAATCCAAAAGCGACCACCCATAGGTCCTAGCAGTCCACTTTCTAAACCGGCTCTGTGCGTCATTTCAATTAACATTGAAGGGTTCTCAGATGAAAAAGCACAAATTCTTGCGGATTTGTGCAAAGCTAAAAATTGTGACATACTATGTGTCCAAGAAACCCACCGAGATGACAAGCAGAGCCGACCTCACATTCCTGGACTGACGCTTGTCGCCGAGATCTGTCACCCGAAGCACGGTAACGCAGTGTTTGTTGCTCCCGGCGTAAGCATACTCTCGACCAAATGTTCCTCGGAAGGCGGAATCGAATTGATCACCCTAGACCTTGGACAGTGCAAGGTTACTTCGGAAGTTAAGGCTTAGTTCCGTATATTGTCTATGTCTCGTTTTTTTACAGCTATAAATAATTGCAGTGTATTTGATATTAATTTCAACTTGATAACTCGTTTATGGTAAACAAATAATATCAACAGATAGACGGACGGACAACGAAGTGATTGTTTAGGGGTTCTTTTTTAGCTTTTGTAGTCCGGAACCCTAAAAACTTATAATAAAGAAACAAAATTCAAAACTAGGTAAAACATTTAAACACAGTAATAACATCTTAGTAATGAAGCAAAGTAAAGATATGTAGTGAAAAGCGGTTACATAACGAATGGAAAGCATACTGCGCACGCGCCGGGTCATGAAGGAATTCGCGTAACGCGCCGATGCAATCAATTACGTGTTACTCAATCGTTTTCGGTATACTTTAGCCGGTTGATATATGGACAATTTGGAACGGACGTGTTAAAAACTCAAATTGATGATAATATAATTTGAAAAATATCGCAGAATTAAACGAAAATCTTTTAAAAACCAAATTATTTCACTATTTTAAAGGCTGTGCAAAAGCCTAAACGCCTAAGCAAACGATGCACTGGATATAGCCGTGAAATGTTTCTGGAAATGGTACCGTGAATGCGTTAATAGTTAAATGTAGAATTTTTTTGACTGGACCAAAATATCTTTCTTTTGGATAATACCGTGGTATTTCCCAACACTCGATAGATACTATCGATAAATTTTTGTTTTTAGCAATTCCATGCAAGGTTTAATTGAAGATAAATAACACTTGAAAAAAAATCATCGACCTCAGGTGGGACTCGAACCCACGTCCCATCGCATACCGGGCGAGTGCTTTGACCACTAAGCTACCGAGGGATACCGGTATGCGATGGGACGACTATCGATAATCTATAATTTGTTATTACTTTTAAAAAATACCCTAATATGGTCACGCGTACTATCGCGATAGAGAGTGGCAATTATTGACATGTAGACAGACACCATTCTTAAATAATTCTAAGACACATTAAAACTAACACCCTATTTTAGGGATTAATGAACCTGTACATTATCATTTAATCGAAAAATATGATTTTTTATTAGTTCGAAATGAATAAAATGTTAGAAAGTTGCGTTAGGTAGGTAAACAGTGACATCATACACCGGTATCTTCATATAAATTATACGGAAGAGAGGCTTTTTGACAGCTCATAAAAAGTTGGGGTTTCAACTAGCCTATTTGTATGTTTTCTCACTCAGCCTAAAAGAAGTAGGAGTATTTACTGCGCCTTATCAGCAGGACACATGAAAACTTCTACAAATACATCAACCGTCAATCGAATGACTAATTCCCACAGACGATAACTAATACAATGCAACATGCAGTCGATGCCAACTCACCACATTGAACTTTGTGCCAATTTATCATCATGTCATCAACGTACAACTGTTTATTTATTTATTTTATTTTATTCAACACAAAATCCACAGCCCATAAACAACTGAGTTATAAAAACCTACATTATAGACAAACGGCCAATAACGGATTTACATATTAAACCTGCCAATAGTTAACAAAATTATTTATTATTATTTATTTAAAACTTTATTGCACAACTTACAGATAGTGTACAAAAGGTGGACTTAATGCTAGAAGCATTCTCTGCCAGTCAACCATTGGGTCATGCAGAAAGTTTTCAAAGGGCGCATCCTTAATCATCCTTAATCTTACCAAATTTTTGCGGAATAATGCACATGCGCGTGGGCGGCGTTTGTGTGTGTGTGTGTGTGTGTGTGTGTGTGTGTGTGTGTGTGTGTGTGTGTGTGTGTGTGTGTGTGTGTGTGTGTGTGTGTGTGTGTGTGTGTGTGTGTGTGTGTGTGTGTGTGTGTGTGTGTGTGTGTGTGTTTTATTTAGCACTGATAGCTCTAAAACAAACTTTATTTTTATGCCTTGAAGAACAAAAACGTAAAGATTCAACACGTTTTTCAGAAGAACATTAACAGGTACTTTAAAATTATGTTTAGTTGTACCGCTTACGATTTTGTAATGAGTTACGTATTATGATAATTGGTATTGTTTACGACGAAGACATGTCTGAAAAATAATAAAATAGGTTCGCTGGCTTTGACAGCGAGAACCACTTGAAAGATTTCGTCGAGTCGACTAACGTCTTGGTAGCTTAGTGGTAAAGCACTCGCCCGTAATGCGATGGACGTGGGCTCGGATCCCACCTGAGGCGGACGATTTTTTTCAAGTTTTAAAAATCTTAAAATAGGTACAGTCAACAGCACGTCGACCTACCCAAAAAGTCAAAAATTCTCCAATAGTTTTTCAACTTTAAGCCTGAGATATAGAGATCATTTTCAAATGAGAAAATTTGTCATTTTGTGGTAGGTCGACGAGCTGTTGTCCGTACATATTCGATTCTTGAGATTCTATATGCGAATTGAAATTCTCATAGGTATTCGCTAAATTACATTGAAATACCGTTAACATATTTATTTAACAATATGTCAAGGAATGTTTGTACTTTACATAACATAATTCCCTTGTATCTTGTATAGCAAACAATTAAAATGTGTGTAGTAGATGAGTAATTGTGTATATTTAAAGGTAAATATTCAAAGGTATGTTTCCATTTTGGTTTGTAAATATATAGGTAAAGAAAGCGTATCAGCTCCTGATACTAGTTTGTAAAATACATCTGCATTGATGCAAGCCGATAGATGCAAACAGCTCTAAACATCACAAACAACAAACATCCATCCATACTTACAAAATTTCGCATTTATAAAATTAGTAGGATTATATTGAATAGACTCACCGTATAAAACCATCCGAATTTATCGAACGGTATATTAATCGGTAAGTTGATGGGGCTGTTCTCTGCAAAGTCGATGATGGGGTCGTCGATCCCGTCGAAAAGCCACGCGGACACGTTCGCGGTGAGGAACATGTTGCTGTGGAAACTGCGTATGAACCTGTCCACCACGCTGTTGACCACCCAGTTCCGGTGGCGCATCGTGTACGCCACAGTCTGTCAAAATAAAAAAATAAAATTTGGCAAACTTAGGCCGTTTTCTGATTTGTCGGCACAGCAGTGGCGCGACAGCATGCTCGGTATACGCGGTACACAGAAAGTATGGAACGTGCCGCACCGCTCCCGCGCTTACCAAAAAATCAAAATCAAAAATCTTTATTTGCTTAAAAAACATGGTATAATAGATGTTATAAAACTTTAAATAGTACAGACATGTTTGGCCTTCCACTTGATGGCATGCAAATATTGGTATCGCAAAAAATGTCGACAGCAAAAGACAAAAGATTAAAACACTACAACATACATTTTACTTCATTATATCATTACCACTAAGTTTAATTATCATTTATTAGTATCGCGATTATTTAAATTTAATAAACCAAGCCAATCAGGAACGCTCCATTGAAATATAGGCGCTCGGTAAGCTTTCTGTACTGCGTATACCGAGCATGCTGATGATGCCGAGAAAACGGCTTTAGTGTAGGATGCCTCCGATGGGCCGACGACTATTAGGGACCCTACACTAGCGTCGACGTCGTGGTGGCAGCACCCAATCAGTGTTGACGCAAAGCTTGCGCAGCGGCATTTACTCAACGCTGATTGGACACTGAAAGACACTCGACACTGGAAAGACGCTACTGTGGGGGAGGCCTTAGGAAGATGGCTGGCAGTGGCTGGATGAAAAAAGCGGGAGATCATGCTCTTATGCGCTCTTTTAACCGGCTGTTAACCTTATTTATTTTATTTTTATTTTAAGTTTTTACTGTTATTAGTAAAGTTTTTTTTGGTAGTGTTTCTATTACATAAAAAATAACGTTATCTATGGGCCCAACTTTAAAATTAAAAAAGTCAATTATTGACACGATTTCATTGTTATTAAAAGTCGATGTTAATTTGTATTACTTTTCGATCGATTTAAGTGACTTGGTTGTTTTGTGGCACTCTGAAACTTACCGCTATGACAGGGTTGATAGAGGTGACGTCATCAGACAGGCTGCCGTTGGACATGTCAGGCTCAAAGTGCCACCAGCGCTCGTTGTAGAACGTTATCGTGCTGTTCGGGTTCCAAGAGAGGTTCGTCTGGGGACAACAGTTTATAAATAAGAGAAAGAATAAACATATTTCACGATACAGAAACCAGCTCAGCCTAGCATGACCAACAAAACACGATATGATATGATATAGCGATTTATCGACGCCCAACTGTCAAAATATGATATACATAGCCGCCATCTTGAACTTTTATCGAAACAGCGGGCATCTCGTGCCGGTGACGTCACGGCCATGCTCGCTGCTTCGATTAAAGTTCATATTTTGACAGTTGGGCGTTAAATCGTTATATTTTAGCATATCATATCGAGTTTTGTTGTTTATGCTAGAGGGGCAGAGTTAAAAGGACTTCATCATTATCATAATTTCGGCCAAATGACGTCCACTACTGAACATAGGCCTCCCCCAGTGACTTCCAGATTGGCCGGTTGGAAGAGGCCTGTATCCAGTGGCGTCCTGCACCCTTAATTTTTATTGTTTAACAGTAAAAATGTTTATTTTGCCATCATTAAAATCAAGCAAAACACGTTTTTGCTCGTTCGTTAAAATTATTTGTTATACTTAGTGGCCATAGCAAAACAAATTCTGTGAAAACTCTAAGCTGTCTACGTTTTACGGTTCAAAAGATACAGCCTTGTGACATATATTTATTTATAAAGGCATGTGCGATAAATACTTCTGTTTAGCTTCATTTATGCGAGCAGATCCGCAAGCAAAGGCTGTCATCATCATCATCATGTTAGCCACAGGACGTCCACTGCTGAACATAGGCCTCCCCCAGTGACTTCCAGATCGGCCGGTTGGAAGCGGCCTGCATCCAGCGTCGTCCCGCAACCTTTACCAGGTCGTCTGCCCACCTTGTGGGTGGACGTCCCA